>JAUIMM010000116.1:20527500-21127500 GCA_031769625.1 Taudactylus pleione | reverse complement strand
AAAATGGACGATAAAGTGGACGACTGAACGATAACGATATCGTTATCATTCAGTCGTCCACTTTATCGCCCAGTGTGTACGCAGCTTAACATGACAAATAGTATTAATGTCACCTAGTTGTTATTAAGGACTAAGATGATGAATAGTATAAATGTCACCCATGTGCTTTTGGGGACAAAGACGACAAATATTTCTAATGTCACTCAGGTGTTATTAGATGACTAAAATGATAAATAGTATTATTGTCACCCAGGTGTTTTTTGGACTAAGATGACAGTATTAGTGTCACCCAGGTGTTATTACGAAATAAGATGACAAATAGTACTAATGTCACCAATGTGTTATTAAGGTCTAAGATAACAAATAGTATTAATGTCACTCAGGTGTTATTAAGGTTTAAGATGACAAATAGTTTTAATGTTATCCAGGTGTTATTAGGGGACTAAGATGACGAATTCTATTAATGTCACCCAGGTGTTTTAAGGGGAATGGGTATGAAATACCGCCGGCCGCATGGCCAGCGGTTCGATTCCCGTCAGCGGCAGCCCGACAAGAGCAGAGTTAGAAGCAGTGGTAGTCCGACAGCGCTGGAAATCCCGATCGTGGATAGGTAAGTATCTACTAACCTAACCTAACCCCCCTAACCTTAACCCTCCTTAGGGGTGCCTAACCCTAACTTCCCCCCCAAGTGCCTAACCCTAATCCCCCCTCTAAGTGCCTAACCCTAACCCTCCCTCCCCCTAGCCTAACCCTCCCGGGGGGGTGCCTAACCCTAAATCCCCCCCGGGAGCCCTAAACCTAACCCTCCCCCCGCTGCGGCTGTCCGCTCGCGGCGCCCGGCATCACTACGATCGGGATGCCGGGCGCCGGTTTCCTGGCGTCGGGAAAATGCGGGCGTCTACATCTAGATGCCCAACATTTCACCCTTGCCGGCATATGACAGTCGGGAAGCCGGCTGCCGGTATTTAGGCAGTCGGCTTCCCGATTGCTTCCCCTAGGGGAATGGGTATGAAATCCCGATCGTGGATAGGTAAGTATCTACTAACCTAACCCCCCTAACCCTAACCCTCCTTAGGGGTGCCTAACCCTAACATCCCCCACAAGTGCCTAACCCTAATCCCCCCTCTAAGTGCCTAACCGTAACCACCCCTTCCCCGCTGTTATAAGTGGACTAAGATGACAAATAGTTTAAAGTCACACATGTGTTATTAGTAGGGATGTGCGCCGGACCATTTTTGCCGGATTTGGATTTGGTTCTAATTCGTCGTTCGGCTTTGATTTTGGATTTGGATTTGCCAAACTGCGGTGACTGTCTTTGGATTTGGATTTGAATTTGGATTTGGATTTTTTGCCAAAGTTGGCAAAAAAATTTAAAATGACATAAATTGGGCTTTTTTTTCTTCCTAGAGTGTTATTTACCTCAATAACATTAATTTCCAGTCATTTACAGTCAATTTAGACCACCTCACAGCTTAAATTATTGTTTCACCATTATTGGCTAAGGGTTGCAGTGAGCTGACTGGTTACCAAGCGTCAGAGCAGCCGTGCAGTGGCACTGACACCACAGTTTAAAGCACATCTATGAAACTATGCCACACAGCAGTGGCAGAAATGAAAGGTAGTGCTTGATGGAATTGTCCTTGGGCCATCCCACCCACCCTTTATGTTGGATCTTAAAAAGGACATGCACACTTTAACAAACGAAGCATTTCAGCGACAGGTACTGCCACTTTGTGGCTGAAGTGCTTGGTTTGTTTGGGCCCCCACAACAAAAATCTTCCAATCTACTAAAGGCATCAGGTCTACAGTGGCATGATGTCACCATCATTGCCATCCTCACCCTCATCAGTGTGTACATCATCCGATTCCTCACACAATATCAGTTCATCCCCGCTGGAATCCACCATTACAGAAGTATCTGTACTGTGACGTGATTGGCGGGAAAGGTTTTCCTCGTGAAATTTCCAGTTCATTTTAATGAACATAATTTTTTCTACATTTTGTGGAAGTAGCCTCCTTCGTCGTTCGCTCACAAGGTTCCCGGCTGTACTGAAATCTCTCTCCGAGTACACACTGGAGGGTGGGCAGCTTAAGTAATGCAAAGCCAGTTTATACAAGGGTCTCCAAATTGCCTTTTTTTTCTTCCAATATTCGAAGGGACTCTGTGACATGTCTACGTGTACGGTGTCCTGAAAATAATCCTCCACCATTCTTTGGATGGTAATCGTATTAGATGGAGTTACGGTAGAGGTGTCACTGGTGTTGGGCAAATCTTTTAGACCCGACCAGATGTCAAAATGTTGACTTGACTTATCTGCATCACCACTGGGTCATTTGGAAAAGGTGCATTTTTTTCTGGCTGCTGCTGGAGAAACCGAAGGAGGAGACGTCATCGTAGTGCCATGTGTCACTTCAGCTGCCAACTTGCTCACCAGAAGCGCTTTGGTTCTTTTAAGATCTGGGTCAGTTGTAAAGAAAGACACAGCATATGACTTGAACCTAGGATCAAGAATGGTTGCTAAATTATAATGATCAGATTTCAAGATCTTGTCCACCCGTGGATCCTGGCGAAGCGAACAAAGGACTTGATCTATCAGTCCAGCATACTTTGCGGAATCACTTTGTTTAATCTCATCCTTCAATTTCTCCAGCTGCTTTTCCAAAAGCGAAATCAGGGGAATCACCTTACTCAAGCTAGCAGTGTCAGCACTCACTTCACAAGTGGCAACTTCAAATGGTTTGAGCACCTTGCACAAGACAGAAAGTACTCTCCACTGTGCTGGGGTAAGGTACATTCCCCCTCCTCTCCCAATGTCATGGCTTGTCGTATAGCTATGGATGGCTTTTTGCTGCTCCTCCATCCGCTGAAGCATATACAGGGTTGAGTTCCACCTCGTTACCACTTCTTGCTTCAGGTGATGGCAGGGCAAATTAAACTGCTCTTGCAGGTGCTGCAATCTCCTGCACGCTGTTGCTGAATGCCGAAAATGTCCCGAAATTTTTCGGACCACAGACAGCATCTCCTGCACGCCCCTGTCGTTTTTTAAAAAACCCTGCACCACTAAGTTTATTGTGTGAGAAAAACATGGGATGTGTTGGAATTCACCCAGCTGTAATGCTTTCACTATATTTGTAGCATTATCAGAAATCACAAATCCTGAAGAGAGTCCAAGTGGGGTAAGCCATGTTTCTATGACATCTCTTAGTTTTTCTAAGAGGTTGTCAGCCTTATGCCTCTTATTGAATCCGGTGATGCACAGAGTTGCCTGCCTCTGAATGAGCTGGTGTTGTTTGTTAGATACTGCTGCTGCTGAAGGCGATTCACCCACCCAGTGGGCCGTCACAGTCATGTAATCTTTAGTTTGTCCACTACCGCTTGTCCACATATCTGTGGTTAAGTGGACAGTGGGTACAATAGCATTTTGCAGGCCAATAATTAGGTTCTGTTTAATGTCCTGGTACAGCCGAGGAATGGCTTTTCGGGTAAAATGAAACCGAGATGGAATTTGGTACCGGGGACACATGACCTCAATTAGCTGTGTAAATCCCACTGCATTAATTGCGGATATTGGACGCAGATCTAATATTAGCATAGCTGTCATGGCGTCAGTGATCCGCTGTGCGACAGGGTGAGAGCTGTCATACTTGCTTCCCCTTGCAAGAGATTCTTTAACAGTCAATTGTTTTTTTGGTATACTACTAGTAGTCTTCTTGGTCCACTTCTGGGATGAAGATGCAGCAGCAGCAGGCCTAGTGCTCAAAGATTCAGTTTCTTCTGAGGTGTCCTGGAAATTGGAGGAGTCACCGTGACTTAGCATTAACAAATTGGATGTTGTACTACCACTGATCATTCCTGAGGATATTGAGGAGGAAGGTGTTGTCGGCGGAGATTGCAGGTGCTGGGATTTAGTAGAGAGAAGGCATCTAGCTAATGCTGGACTGCTTGTTGTTATTTTTTTTGCAGTAGTTTCTGTTATCAAACACCTGTCATGAGCTCGCTGCAGATGACGTAATAGCGTAGAGGTTCCTAGATGCTTAACGTCCCTACCTCTACTAACTGTGGTCTCACAGAGGCTACAAATGGCTTGACAAACGTTGTCAGGGTTTGGGTAAAAGTAATTCCAAACAAAAGATGTGGATTTGTTGGTTCTATGCCCAGGCATGGCAATGGCCTTCTTATCTTGGCCAAGAGCTGCTTCCACTGGTGCCTGACCTATACAAATAATATCCTCATCCTCAACATCCTCATTAGTACCAGCGTCAGCTGCACATATATCCCTCTCATCCTCTTGCAATTCCAAGGTGGCATCCTCAATTTCTATGTCCTCGGCAATACTGCTCATCCCCATAACTACAGATGGAAAAGAAACTGTGGAGGGCGGCATCTCTGAAAGGTCAGGCTTACACATAGCAATGCCACTCGTGGACCCACTTAGACTCTTCTCAGGGATTTCTGACATTTGTGTTTCAAAAAACACAGTTTGTTCTACTGCCTTATTGGTTTAAAATTTTTTCACACTTCTATAGTCTGATTGAAAAGGTCTTTTATCATCATGAGAGGCACAAGATGCCTCACTGACAGTTGCAGAACCACCACTCAGAAATAAAGGGCAAAGCCTGAGTCTTTCCTTGCCGCTACGTGTGGTGAATGGTATGTTGCCAATTTTCTGCTTCTCTGCAATAGTAGTAGTCTTTAGAGGTTTTTTTTTTGTCTTTACCCCTGTGAAATCTAAATTTTTTGATTTCAGGTTCCCTAAGTTTTTAAAGCCTCTACGCCCTTGAGCATCAGCTTTAGATGAAAGTGATGGACTTCATTCTCGTGATCCATATTAATTTATCACTATGAACTGGAGTCACGGAGCTTGTATACACACAGTGGGCTATGCCCTTTCACGGAGCTTGTATAATAGACACAGTGGGCTATGCCCTGTCACGGAGCTTGTATAATACTCAGTGGGCTTATTCCCTGTCACGGAGCTTGTATAATACACTCAGTGGGCTATGCCCTGTCACGGAGCTTGTATAATACACACAGTGGGCTTATGCCCTGTCACGGAGCTTGTATAATAGACACAGTGGGCTTATGCCCTGTCACGGAGCTTGTATAATACACTCAGTGGGCTTATGCCCTGTCACGGAGCTTGTATAATACACTCAGTGGGCTTATGCCCTGTCATGTAGGTTGTATTATAGACACAGTGGGCTTATGCCCTGTCACGGAGCTTGTATAATACTCAGTGGGCTTATGCCCTGTCATGTAGGTTGTATTATAGACACAGTGGGCTTATGCCCTGTCACGGAGCTTGTATACACTCAGTGGGCTTATGCCCTGTCACGGAGCTTGTATAATACACTCAGTGGGCTATGCCCTGTCACGGAGCTTGTGTACACTCAGTGGGCTTATGCCCTGTCACGGAGCTTGTATACACTCAGTGGGCTTATGCCCTGTCACGGAGCTTGTATAATACACACAGTGGGCTTATACCCTTTCACGGAGCTGTATAATACACTCAGTGGGCTTAAGCCCTGTCACGGAGCTTGTATAATACACTCAGTGGGCTTATGCCCTGTCACAGAGCTTGTATAATAGACACAGTGTGCTTATGCCCTGTCATGGAGCTTGTATAATACTCAGTGGGCTTATGCCCTGTCACGGAGCTTGTATAATACACTCAGTGGGCTATGCCCTGTCACGGAGCTTGTATACACTCAGTGGGCTTATGCCCTGTCACGGAGCTTGTATAATACACTCAGTGGGCTATGCCCTGTCACGGAGCTTGAATACACTCAGTGGGCTTATGCCCTGTCACGGAGCTTGTATAATACTCAGTGGGCTTATGCCCTGTCACGGAGCTTGTATACACTCAGTGGGCTTATGCCCTGTCACGGAGCTTGTATAATACACTCAGTGGGCTTATACCCTTTCACGGAGCTTGTATAATACACTCAGTGGGCTTATGCCCTGTCATGGAGCTTGTATAATACACTCAGTGGGCTTATGCCCTGTCACGGAGCTTGTATAATACACTCAGTGGGTTTATGCCCTGTCACGGAGCTTGTATAATACTCAGTGGGCTTATGCCCTGTCACGGAGCTTGTATAATACACTCAGTGGGCTTATGCCCTGTCACGGAGCTTGTATAATACACACAGTGGGCTTATGCCCTGTCACGGAGCTTGTATAATACTCAGTGGGCTTATGCCCTGTCACGGAGCTTGTATAATACACTCAGTGGGCTATGCCCTGTCACGGAGCTTGTATAATACACACAGTGGGCTTATGCCCTGTCACGGAGCTTGTATAATAGACACAGTGGGCTTATGCCCTGTCACGGAGCTTGTATAATACTCAGTGGGCTTATGCCCTGTCACGGAGCTTGTATAATACACACAGTGGGCTATGCCCTGTCATGGAGCTTGTATAATACTCAGTGTGCTTATGCCCTGTCACGGAGCTTGTATAATACACTCAGTGGGCTATGCCCTGTCACGAAGCTTGTATACACTCAGTGGGCTTATGCCCTGTCACGGAGCTTGTATAATACTCAGTGGGCTTATGCCCTGTCACGGAGCTTGTATAATACACTCAGTGGGCTTATGCCCTGTCACGGAGCTTGTATAATGCACACAGTGGGCTTATGCCCTGTCACAGAGCTTGTATAATAGACACAGTGGGCTTATGCCCTGTCACGGAGCTTGTATAATACTCAGTGGGCTTAAGCCCTGTCACGGAGCTTGTATAATACACTCAGTGGGCTATGCCCTGTTACGGAGCTTGTATAATACACTCAGTGGGCTTATGCCCTGTCACGGAGCTTGTATACACTCAGTGGGCTTATGCCCTGTCACGGAGCTTGTATAATACAATCAGTGGGCTATGCCCTGTCATGGAGATTGTATACACTCAGTGGGCTAAGCCCAGTCACGGAGCTTTTATAATACACTCAGTGGGCTTATGCCCTGTCACGGAGCTTGTATAATGCACACAGTGGGCTTATGCCCTGTCACAGAGCTTGTATAATAGACACAGTGGGCTTATGCCCTGTCACGGAGCTTGTATAATACTCAGTGGGCTTAAGCCCTGTCACGGAGCTTGTATAATACACTCAGTGGGCTATGCCCTGTTACGGAGCTTGTATAATACACTCAGTGGGCTTATGCCCTGTCACGGAGCTTGTATACACTCAGTGGGCTTATGCCCTGTCACGGAGCTTGTATAATACAATCAGTGGGCTATGCCCTGTCATGGAGATTGTATACACTCAGTGGGCTAAGCCCAGTCACGGAGCTTTTATAATACACTCAGTGGGCTTATGCTCTGTCATGGAGCTTGTATAATACACTCAGTGGGCTATGCCCTGTCACGGAGCTTGTATACACTCAGTGGGCTTATGCCCTGTCACGGAGCTTGTATAATACACTCAGTGGGCTATGCCCTGTCACGGAGCTTGTATAATACTCAGTGGGCTATACCCTGTCATGGAGCTTGTATAATACAGTACACACAGTGGGCTTATTATGCCCAGTCATGGAGCACACACAATGGGCTTATGCCCAGTAAAGTCACAGAGGTTATTTTTTTGAAAATATATATAATTATATATATTAATTAATGCCAGTGGCAAGAACACTGCCTACTCTGTCTAACTCTAGTCTCCAGTCTAATCTAACACTAGCAGTCTAGCACAGTGCACACACTACCACTAACCGCGTGACACGCGAAATGGCGCCGACTGCCAGGTGCCACGCCTTTTATAGAGGCCGAACGTCACCCGGCTCTCGCGAGGTCTCGCGAGAATCCGACGCCGGACGGGTGACGTTCGGCCTCGAGGTGGAATCTGAGTCAGGCGGGAACACCCGAACTTGCGTTCGGGTGGACTCGGATTCCACCTTTTCGGAGCGATTCGGATTCCTCAGAATCCGAACCGCTCATCACTAGTTATTAGGGACTAAGATGATAAAGAGTATTAACGGTACCCAGGTGTTATTAAGGACTGAGATGATAAATAGTATTAATGTCACCAAGGTGTTATTAGTGACTAAGATAACAAATAGTATTAATGTCACATAGGTTTTATTAGGGGACTAAGATGACAAATAGTATTAATGTCAACCAGGTGTTTTTAGTGACTTAGATGAGAAATATTATTAATGCCACCCAGGTGTTATTAAGGAGTAAGATGACAAATAGTACTAATGTCAACGATGTGTTATTAAGGACTAAGATGATGAATTATACTAATGTCACATAGGTGTTTTTAGGGACTAAGATGACAAAAAGTATTAATGTCACCCAGATGTTATGAAGGACTAAGATGATAAATATTATTAATGTCACCCATGTGTTATTAAATACTATGATATCAAATAGTATTAATGTCACCCAGGTGTTATTCAGGACTAAGATGACAAATAGTATTTATGTCACCCAGGTGTTATTAAATACTAAGATATCAAATAGTATTAATGTCACCCAGGTGTTATTCAGGACTAAGATGACAAATAGTATTAATGTCACCCAGGTTTTATTAAAGACTAAGATATCAAATAGTATAAATGTCACCCACGTGTTAATAACGACTAAGATGACAAATAGTACTGATGTCACCTAGTTGTTATTACTTGTCATCTTAGTCATTAACAATTAAGTGACATTAATACTAAGGAGTAAGATGACAAATAGTATTAATGTCCCCAAGTTGTTATTAAGGACTAAGATGACAAATAGTATTAATGTCACCTAGTTATTATGAAGAACTATGATGGTGAATAGTATTAATGTCACCCAGGTGTTTTTTGGACTAACATGACAGTATTCGTGTCACCCAGGTGTTATTAGTGACTAAGATAACAAATAGTATTAATGTCACATAGGTTTTATTAGGGGACTAAGATGACAAATAGTATTAATGTCAACCAGGTGTTTTTAGTGACTTAGATGAGAAATATTATTAATGCCACCCAGGTGTTATTAAGGAGTAAGATGACAAATAGTACTAATGTCAACGATGTGTTATTAAGGACTAAGATGACAAATAGTGTTAATGTCACCTTGTTGTTATTAAGTACTAAGATGATGAATTATACTAATGTCACATAGGTGTTTTTAGGGACTAAGATGACAAAAAGTATTAATGTCTCCCAGGTGTTATGAAGGACTAAGATGATAAATATTATTAATGTCACCCATGTGTTATTAAATACTATGATATCAAATAGTATTAATGTCACCCAGGTGTTATTCAGGACTAAGATGACAAATAGTATTTATGTCACCCAGGTGTTATTAAATACTAAGATATCAAATAGTATTAATGTCACCCAGGTGTTATTCAGGACTAAGATGACAAATAGTATTAATGTCACCCAGGTTTTATTAAAGACTAAGATATCAAATAGTATAAATGTCACCCACGTGTTAATAACGACTAAGATGACAAATAGTACTGATGTCACCTAGTTGTTATTACTTGTCATCTTAGTCATTAACAATTAAGTGACATTAATACTAAGGAGTAAGATGACAAATAGTATTAATGTCCCCAAGTTGTTATTAAGGACTAAGATGACAAATAGTATTAATGTCACCTAGTTATTATGAAGAACTATGATGGTGAATAGTATTAATGTCACCCAGGTGTTTTTTGGACTAACATGACAGTATTCGTGTCACCCAGGTGTTATTAAGGACTAAGATGACAAATAGTACTAATGTCACTGATGTGTTATTAAGGTCTAAGACGACAAATAGTATTAATGTCACCTAGTTGTTATTAAGGACTAAGATGATGAATAGTATTAATGTCATAGATCTTTTTTGGGGCTAAGATGACAAATTGTTTTAATGTCACCCAGGTGTTATTAGGTACTAAGGGCCTGATTCAGAGCCGGACGCTATTAGCGCTCGCTCGTTCAGAAAAAGGGGATGGCTATTCAAATAAACCGTTCGCTCTTTGCGGTCTGTTGCCGCCTCTATGTCTGAACGAGCGAACAAAACATGCTGTCGTTTATTTGAAAAATATGCCCCCTGGCCGCTCGCATCATACGTCATGTCCGCTATTTATTAGATTAATCGAGTACATCGAAAGGCGTCTCAACAGCTCGCAGTGCTTGTGGTTGGATTCTCCTACCGCAATCATGCGAACAGTTCAGGCTAAGAAACAACCAAGTGACGTGGTCAATGACGCTGCTGTATCAATTATGCACACCCATAAAACGCCCGTTTTGACCTTTAAGCACGCCTGCGTTCAGATCTCCACTCCCCGTTTTCAAGCACCTTCCTCTGTTGCCACCCACATACGCCTCCTCCTGTCACTCAAAATAGCAGGCATTCGCTATATAGCGAACAAACTATTTTCGGCCGCACTGACTGGATCGCGCATGCGTATTACAAACCGTACGCATGCGCAGATGGGCGAACATCGCTCGGAACGAGCGTACGGCCGCTTACGAGCGGCTCTGAATGAGGTCCTAAGATGACAGCTTTAATGCCACCCATGGGATTTTAGGGACTAAGATGACAAAATGTATTATTGTCACCCATGTGTTATTAGGGACTACGATAACAAATAGTCTTAATATCACCCAGGTGCTTTTAGGGACTAACATGAAAAATAGAATTAATGTCACCCAGGTGTTATTAGGGGACTAAGATGACAAATAGTGTTAATGTCACCCAGATGTGGGTGTGTTTAGGGGACTAAGATGATAAATAGTATTAATGTCACCCATGTGTTATTAAGAACTAAGATGACAAATAGCATTAATGTCACCCAGGTGTTCGTAGGGACTAAGATGACAAATAGTATAAATGTCACCCAGGTGTCATTAAGGATTAGTATGACAAATAGTATCAATGTCACACAGGTGTGTTTAGAGGACTAAGATGACAAATATTATTAATGTCCCCCATGTGTTATTAGGGGATTAAGATGATAAATAGTTTTACTGTCACCCAGGTGTTATTAGGGACTAAGATTACAAAAAGTATTAAAGTCACCCAGGTGTTATTAAAAACTAAGATATCAAATAGTATGAATGTCACCCAGGTGTTATTAAGGACTAAGATGACAGATATTACTAATGTCACCCATGTGTTGTTAGGGAATAAGATGCCAAAAAGTATTAAAGTCACCCAGGTGTTAATAAATACTAAGATATCAAATAGTATTAATGTCACCCAGGTGTTATTAACGACTAAGATGACAAATAGTAATAATGTCACCTAGTTGTTATTATTTGTCATCTTAGTCGTTAACAACTAGATGTAATTAAATTAATACTAAGGACTAAGATGACAAATAGTACTAAAGTCTCTAAGTGTTATTAAGGACTAAGATGACAAATAGTATTAATGTCACCCAGGTATTATTAAGGACTAAGATGACGAATAGTATTATGTCACCCAGGGGTTTTTAGGGATTAAGATGACAAAAAGTATTAATATCACCCCGCTGTTATTAGGGACTATGATGACAAATAGTATTAATGTAACCCAGGTGTTTTTAGGGACTAAGATGACAAATAGTTTTCATGTCACCCAGGTGTTATTAGGGGACTAAGATGACAAATAGTTGTAATGTCACACAGGGGTTATTAGGGACTAAGATGACAAAAAGTATTAATGTCACCCAGGTGTTATTAGGGACAAAGATGACAAATAGTATTAATGACACCCATGTGTTATTAGTTGGGGACTAAGATGACAAATAGTATTAATGTCACCCAGGTGTTATTAGGGATTATGATGACAAATAGTATTAAAGTCACCCAGGTGTTATTAAGGAGTAAGATGACAAATAGTATTAATGTCTCCCAGGTGTTATTAGGGACTAAGGTGACAGTATTAATGTTACCATGGGGTTTTTAGGGACTAAGATGACAAAAAGTATTAATGTCACCCAGGTGTTGTTAGGGACTAAGATGGTAAATGAAAAGAATAATTGGTCACTGCGCACAGGGGATTAATAAATAGTGTGGGGTGGGCTGCAGTTGTTAGAAGGATGCCCGGCCTTAATAAGTACATAGAATCACCCTCTGAGACAACCCTAAAAATATATCTTAAAGATAGACAGCTATTTGATTCCTTTCTAACTTCACAGGCAGAACAGCACCTGGATTATACAAAACAATCCTACTACAATTGGGGAAACCGCTGAGGCAAATTGTTGGCTGCAATGTCCAAGCCTTGGAAAAATCGCTCATTTGTGACTGTGCTGCGGGGTGTCTCCTCGAACACAACCTATACCGATACTAAAGACATATTGGAACAATTTCATCAATTGTACTCCTACTTATATAGCCCTATCCCTACACAGGAGGCTACACATGCTCGCCTATTATCTCAAGCTAAATTGCCCAAACTAATGCAATCTCAACGGGCGGTTTTAGAGGGAGAGATCAAGGTGGAGGAATTGGACTGTGTGATTGCTGGTTTGTTGACTCACAAGGCCCCAGGGCTGGATGGTTTCACTGGAGCATATTTTAAGATGCTCAAAGGTGAAATCATACCCACCCTCCTTCAATTGTTTAATACAATTTATAGATCCCATCCTGAATACCCTTCCTTTACCAAAGCATTCACTACACTTATTCCTAAACCGGGAAAAGACCCGATGTCGGTGGAATCCTACAGGCCGATTGCTCTCCTAAACATAGATTTTAAAGTATTTTCAAAGATACTGGCTAATATGTTACATCAGATCCTTCCGGAGCTTCTAACTTCCCACCAACTAGGTATTGTTTGGGGACGACACTCTGTAAAGGCAATATGCACTGCTACAGCGGCAACAGTGGCTGCGTCTCAAGGGGGAAAAGGGGGACATATGCTCTTAAGTTTAGACACACATAAGGCCTTTGACAACGTGGCCTGGCCCCATCTGTTTAAGGTGTTGGAGGACAGAGAATTTGATGACAACTTTATAAAACTTATTTGTTACTTTTATATAACACTCTCCACTTCCCTTCTAGTTAATGGACTTAGAGGAGAACAATTGACTATGCAACGGGGTACAAGGCAAGGGGGCCCATTATCGCCGCTTCTCTTTAACTTATCAATTGACCCTTTACTGCATCTTTTGCAAGATTCATCTATATTTAAGGGAATTCAAATAGGTAATATGGAGTTAAAAATATCTGCGTTCGTGGATAATATATTGCTATACATAAGCAACCCCCAAAATTCTCTGCCCAAAGTCCTTGATCTCTTGCGAGACTTTGGAAGTGTGTCAGGATTTGAGGTCAACTTCTCAAAGTCAATAGGTATGTACTTAGGACCAGGGGTAATTAGGCCAACTTGGAGCCGAGAACTTCTGCTCAATTGGGCAAAATCCCACTCTACATATTTGGGCATTAAGCTGTCTAAACATCCCTCAGAACTATATTGGTTAAACATAGGGGATGCAATATCGGCTATTTCAAGTAAATTAGAAGGATGGAATCATTTGACTCTTTCCTACCTAGGCAGAGCGAATCTAATTAAGATGTCAACTTTCCCACGTCTTTTGTATTTAATACAATCCCTACCGCTACTGATAAGCAATACTGACCTGATAAAAATGAATGGTCTTTTTCGCAAATTCATTTGGAAAGGAAAGAGACCAAGGATAGCAATGATAAAGCTCCAACAACATAAATCGAACGGAGGTATTAACTTTCCCCAGATTCACATATACAATCATGCAGCTATAATGAGACATCTGCGAGATTGGATTTCAAATAGCGACATTTATACTAACACAGCGTTAGACGCCCAATTCCTTTCAAAAGGTAATCTAACAACCCTTCTTCACTGCTTTGAAGCGGAGATAGATCAGGACATAAAAGATAACCCTTTATTCTGGTCGACATATCGCTTATGGCATAGACTGAGACATATCAATGCCTTCAATGCAATACCAGGAATTGTTTTACAACATATTTCACAGAGCTTACTACTCAACCCACAGATAATACTTGGCGGGAATGTCCACTTCTCATGAGTGCCTCCGCTGCCAAGCACGTAGGGCAGATCTTTTTCACTGCCTCTGGGCATGCCCTCTAATACGGTGCTTCTGGAACCTGGTTAAAAAAATGTATATGGATCCTTTAGTGAATTATCTGCCATTTACAGCAGAATGGGCTAATTTTGGTATTTTACTGGAGAATCAGCGGGTCTCTAAAGGCTGCAGAAAACTGCTACTAGCAATTAGTGCAGCTGCATGCTAATCCATCCTACAGGAGTGCATTCTGACGCCCCCGCCCTCCTTAACATTATTTAAACAGAAAATCCACCACATTTTTCAGATGGATTGGTTGGAGACAACTTTAAATAAAGACAGATTAGTTGCTAAATTTTTTGACTCTTGGGAGAGTTACATCTCCATCTTACCAATGGATCTTCAGAGTCGAATTAAACACTCATATCATAACACAGAATGGTATGAGACAAGAATTCTACTGGGTGAACCTCCCATATTACTAGAGAACTAGCTTTTACTTGATAGATTGTCTACTGATTTTAGGCTCTTCTTGGCTCTCCTCATCTCTAGGTCCTAGCTGGAATATATCTCCAAGATATCAGCTAGGCTGCGGTATATACGCCTATGTATAGGAGAACTGCCACTTTATTTATATGTATCAGTCTGTAATTTTGTAAACAATAGGAAAGAAAAACTGCGCTCTATAAACCTCTACTGTTATGTGTCAATAATGAGTGAAAAGAGAAAAGACCAAATAACATGTTTAGTAAAATATCTTTACTTAATGACTGTGTAAAGGACAATTACATCTGATGTCACCTTACAATAAAGCCGATACCATACATGTATACATACAATGCATCAAACAAAAGATTGATAGGGATCACTAAATAAAAACTGATGCTGCAGATCTTTGTGGTCCACTTGTATGCCGATATAGGGTATGGTCTGATTATATGCATATACAGGGTATGAGAGGTTATGCAGTGATTCCTTTGTGGCCACGGATTGTGAGGACATTGTCCAAATGGTGTGTCAGGTCTGGGTAGAAGGGAGTCAATAGGATCCACTGGTGGATGTGGACGATGTTATACATTCACTTGGATATAGTGCTAGATGCACTTGAAATTGAGTTCCAGGTATAGTGCAGCAACCCACAATTCATCCTTCTTGATGGTCTGAGTCTCTGAATGCCGCAATGTTGGTCTCCATTGCCTGGGGTGTTTGCAGGGTTGATTGGAGGTAGGCCAGGAGGTTGGAAGCAGGGACTCTGGACTGGGACACAGAAGCCGACGCACTGACCTGAACTGCATCTAGTGATCTTCTCCTGCTCAGGAACTGTGTGTTTGGTTCGGTGCCTGTGGAGTACAGCTAACTTCCGGGTCACATGACTCTGTGGGAGACAATGTAGAATAGACTTAAATACTTGTACAAGTTTGCTGTCAAGATGTATTGACGTTAAGTGTATGATTATCTCCTTATTCACCTACGTGTTTCACTTTCAACACTCGTGGGGTCTTCTTCTGGAAATAGAACAGTGTGAGTGGTATCTCTTGTATTTTTGCTGTGACAGGTTGGGTGTTTCATCTTGCGCCTTGACGTTAAGTCTATGTTTATCTCCTTATCCCCAACGCGTTTCAACCCTCGTGGGGTATTCTTCTGGGAATAGAACAGTGTGAGTGGTGTCTCTCTGCAGGGAAAGGGTGTTATCGGTCTTTATATACTGCCTCTTTTTAATTGGTTTTCCTGTCTTTTAAGGTGTGACAGGTTGGCTGTTTCATCTTGCACCTTATTGGTTTGATTATCAGTCACTCAACCAGGGTATCTGGCATAAGTGGATTTCTTTAGTGGATAAAGCATAGGTGAAATGTCCGGTAGGGGACTAAATTGACAAATAGTATTAATAAAATAGTATTACTGTCACCCAGGTGTTATTAGGGGACTAAGATGGCAAATATTATTACTGTCACCCAGATGTTATTATTAGGGGACTAAGATGGTAAATATTATTACTGTCACCCAGATGTTATTATTAGGGGAATAAGATGGTAAATATTATTACTGTCACCCAGATGTTATTAGGGGACTAAGATGGTAAATATTATTACTGTCTCCCAGATGTTATTAGGGGACTAAGATGGCAAATATTATTACTGTCACCCAGATGTTATTAGGGGACACAGCAACAGAGCAGCTGGCGACATCTTTTCCGCAGGTAATGTAGCGCTGATTGCAGATGTGATCTCTTCTTTTTTGTGCCATTATCTGATGATTGATCCTTGTCTGCATCAGGCATGATGTCTTCTTCTATTTCCTCCATCTCTTCCGAGTTCACCTGGTGGAGATATAAATTATATACAGTATGTTATATGTGTCCTCTAAAGTGATATGAATAGTTCTGGCAGTATGACTATTACCAGACAATCTACTAGTTATTACTCAGACATTGTACAATAACTAATAGGTTCCATGTTTAATTCATTAAAGATAACTTATATCCTATAGCTATATAAAGGAACTATGGGCCTCATTCAGAGGCGGTCGTAGGATGCAAGCGGTCGCTCAGAAACAGGGCGGCCGCTTGCATCCTGAACGGCCGCCTCCATGTCGGTCGTTAGGCTGTGGGTTAACACCCACAGCTCTAACGACCGCTAAGGGAGATGGTCGCGATGGTCAAGACCATCGATATCATCGGGGCTTACGACGAGACCCTAGGGTAGGGTCTTGTCAACCTTAAGCCCCAGGGAGCTTCCTGCTCTGTTTGAGCAGGAAGCTCCCAACTGACATCACTGATGATGTCAGTGGGGACGCCCACAAAACGGCAAGCGTTCTGAAAGGAATGCCTCCGTTTGGCCGGGCACGCCCCCTGCCCACCCAGCAAATGGAGCGAGCTGTCAATCAACATCGACAGCTCGCTCCGTCTGCTTTGAGTCTGATCCAGCGTTAGCGGGGGCTCGCGCATGCACACGACGGAGCAGTCTCCGTCGTGCGCATGCCCTGTGGACCAACATCGAGTCAGTTGCAAGCATTCAGCATTCGCGACCGACTCTGAATAAGGTCCTATATGCTGCGGCAGTGATTACTTCTTAACTTGGTATTTGAAGGCCCCATAGCAAAGGTTTATAAGAGCCCCAATGTACCACCCAATGGGAAACAATGTATATAACACATGTAACTTTGACAAAAAAAATGCCCCCCCCCCTAAGCTCTGGGCTCCATAGCAGCTGCACCCCTTGTACCTATGGTAGTTACGGCCATGATAGTAAATGCAGAGATCTCAGTTACATACAATTGCAAACATGTGGTTAAGCCACCAGCCACACCAAGGTGTTTCTGCTTTTGGTGGTCCTACATCATATAATAATAGCACCCACTTTGGGTCATATGTATTTATAATTTCTGCGCTAACTCACCTGGTGGCCACCTATATCCTCCAATATGGCACAACAAGGATCAGCACACATTCCAAGTACTGATCCCATCAATGGAAAGTAAACCAGAAAATATATGCCACCCGTGAAATAAGAAATATGTATACCTATTGTTATAAGGGATGGCACTCCTGGCCTCACATTAACAATGCACAGTAACAGCGACCCTTGTCAATTCCAATGTTTCATGTCTTTATGAAATTTCTTCAGGGCTACTATATTACCTTACTGGTGGGAGGAGCACTCTGGCAAGCTGTACAGTGGTTGTGACGAGTGCCGGTCATTGCATACTATATATTCTATATCCACACACACAGGTGCAAGACTCTAATTTTCATCAGGGTGCATACAGACATAATACCTAATACCCCCACCGGACCGCCCATTGCGCCACATCAATGAATGTGATGACATCACAGATCTCACGAGATTCAGTGCCATGGGACATCCGCACCACAAGTGAGCTGTATATAAAGAATGTGATTGGGATCCTGCTGCACCATTGTTGGTCACCTGAAAAAAGAGCGTGGTCACTAGAAAAGGGGGCATGCCCAGCACTCACGGAGATGCTGGGCTGCCCCCATGCTTTCCCAGCAGTGTAAATAGATGCCGTATGCATGTGCACAGCATCTATTCACTTGGCCGAGTTGCTGGTGACTGTTTCATTGGAACTTTTCCCCCATGCGGGACACAGTGGCCCGCAGGTGGGATGGCTGTTTCAGTGGGACGCCTTTCAGTTACTTCATATCAGGCAGGGTGCGGCATCCTGTTGAGATGGCCTAGGAGGAACACTATAGATATGTGGGTTAATATGGCCCTGGATGCCACATAAGTAAGCCATAGCTAGACATTTTGGTGCCCTGTGCTAGAAAGAGAATTAGTACCAATTTACATTACACTGCACAGTAGTGTACATTTGTCACATTAGACCATACTTGCCTACCTTTTGCTTGTCCACCCCGCCGTTACAGAGGAGTGCATATTTTAGCCAATGCGATGCCAAACGCAGCTTGGGCTTGCACTGCATGCGATGAGGTTAGTAATTTCTGAGTAAGGTCAGACCTTGTGCAAGTGTGCGTGAGGCTGCAATGGTACTCGATGTTCCAGATGCTTTCACAGACTTGTTAAGTGTGACAGATGTTTGTAAGGTAAAGTGGGTGTCCTTATGTTTGGCTGGGACGGCATTGTGATTGCAATCATTAGCATATTTTCGCAGTGAGACTGCATGCAATTATGGAGCTGCGATCGCAATAGTGATCAGTGCTGAATTAGGCCCAATATTATGTTATACATGTTACACCACACTGTAGTTCCCTTTATACACACAGACGGTGTAATTGTTAGCATTACTGCCTCACAGCATTGAGGTTGTGGGTTCGATTCTCACTATGCCCACAACTGTGTAGAGTTTGTATATTCTCCCCATGCTTGCGTGGGTTTCCTCTGGGTACTCTGGTTTCCTCCCACACTCTAAAAATATACTGGTAGATTAATTGGCTCCCAACAAAATTAACCCCTAGTGTGTATGTGTGTGTACATGTGGTAGGGAATATAGGCCCTCATTCAGAGCCGTACGCTCTGAGCAGAGCGCACGCTCTGAATGAGGGCCGGCCTCCATGAAAATGGAGCGTCCTCCTGGACGCTCGTATAGCTGTGGGTCACCACCCACAGGCTATACGAGCGTGCAGTTTGATGGCCGCGATGGTCTTGACCATCGCGACCATCGAAACTGCGAGCCGGAGCCTGCGGTTGAGGTTTTCAACCGCAAGCTCCGGAGTGATTTTGGCTCTATCAGAGCCAAAATCACTCCCACTGACATCACAAGTGATGTCAGTGGGCCGGATTCTGACGGGAGGCGTTCCTGTGGGAACGCCCCCGTCAGGGAGGCACGCCCCCGGCACGCCTACCAAAGGGGGCGTGCTGTCAATCAACATCGACAGCACGCCCCCTTTGATCAGACACAACGAGCGAAGGACTTTCCTTCGCTCGTCGCGTCTGGCGCATGCGCACGACGGAGCTCCCTCCGTCGTGCGCATGCTCAGTCCAGAACATCGACCCACTTGCGAGCGGACAGCCGCTCGCGAGTGGGTCTGAATCAGGCCCATAGATTGTAAGCTCCACTGGGGTAGGGACTGATGTGAATGGTCAAATATTCTCTCTGTAAGGGGCTGCGGAATATGTGTGCACTATATAAATAATAACTGGTAATAAATAAATAAATAATATATGTTACACTACACAGTAGTGCCCCTTGTACACATTATGCCACACAGTTGACCCCTTATACACATTACACCACAGTACAGTTGCTTATACACATTACACCACAGTAGAGCCCCTTATACACATTATACCACAGTAGAGCCCCTTATACACATTATGCCATTGTAGAACCCCTTATACACATATACCATGGTAGAGCCCCTTATACACATATACCATGGTAGAACCTCTTATACACATATACCATGGTAGAGCCCCTGCACCTCATTCCTCCTCCCCATTAAACTACAGGAAGTCATGTGCAGCTAAAGTCAAAGCCCAGCATCCCTAGTACACTGTGAGTGGTGTTTTTCTGCAGTCTGTGATGCAAATAAGGTGCATAATGTAAAGAAAAAGATGGTACGCTACACCTTTCTACGTGGCTCAGTCGCACCAGGCTACTTGTGCCATAAGGTGCAAACACACTGGAGTTATGAGGACTCATCTGTAGTAAATTTATTATGACTATTTACTTGTGCATATAAGTGATTACGCACCATTGTAACTTCATTGGTGATCATAAGATGTGGCAAGTTATCACGGTGATGGGGCACATCATGATATGACAGGATCTCACTCTGTAATAAAGAAAACCATAGTCCATTTAGAATACAACAATGTCCTTATTACTATGGGGGCCCAAATCTTACTCATTTATTGAACACATTTTGAGAGAAATCCCTTATCCCCTGGATGCTATAGTTCCCCATGTCATTGTTACTATGGGGGCCCAAATCTTACACATAAATATGGATTAAGTATTCTCTATAAAGCACTTATTTATTAAACAAATTGTTAGAGAATTCCCTCATCCCCTGGATGCTATGGTTCCCCTGTGTCAGTTTGCAATTGCAGCCCCCATAAGTTTCTACGGAGGCAGCTATATTGCGAAATTTACCAATGTGAAGCATTCTGGAGCTTTGCCCCGATAACTAACTCCATCTTTATCCTATAGTCTACATATGGCACAATTTGCCAGTAGAGCAATCCATTAGATCCCCCTCTGGTAATGGCCATTTCAATATGTGCAATCTGAAGACCGCGCATACCCACTAGTGTGCCAGGGATCCCGCAGCAGAAAGTACAGTGGGCCTGATTCAGCATGGATCCCAACTGCAACTGCATACGCAGATTGGCCGATGGTGCATAGTGCGCATGCATGTGCACCACGGTGCGCAGGCGTGAGATAGCATTGCGATGGTACTGCAATCTCTGCACGCACAAAGAAAGCCATCACAGAGTGAGTGACAAGCAGTGACCTTTTGGGGGTGGTGACGGGGGAGTGGTTGGAGAAATGCAGGTGTGCCTGTCCGTTTGAACGGCGTTGCATGGGCGTGCATAAATTAGCCACTGTGACGGCATATAGCTTGAGTACTTGCTGCAGGAAATGAGGATAGCAATTTCTGAGTAAGGTCAGACCTCCTGTAATTGTGCATGATGGACCAATGTTACTTGATGTTTCCAATGTGTACACAGGACTCCGAGGTATTACGGATGTGAGATAGTGGTAGTGGTTGTCTCTATGCTGGCTGTGTGACGGCTTTGTGATTCCATTCATTAGCAGATTTTCACAGACCTGTGTGTGCAATCGCAGCCACGATCATAATAGCAATCCATGCTAAATCAGACCCACTGATCGCATCAGCGATCACTTTACTCATCGCAGGGATGGGCTCCTATTAGCCCCTGTCCCTGGATGTGTTCTTTCATATATCTGGGAGGTATATAATTTCTTGTTGGTGAGAATATCAGTGATAGAAAATGATAATTATTGGGTCTAAACCTGATAATTGATAAATATGCCGCTTTGTAAAGTTTTTAGGCTATTTCAGGGTTGATAATAATAGTAAAACTACTACTACTACTACTAACTATAATACCATTAGCAATTTGTGTAGTAAAGTGATTACTCACCATTGCAATTCCCTGTGTGATTAAATATTGCGTCTCGTTGTTATTGGACACATCGTACAGGCTAGCGATGACTCTCAGTCCTGCCTATAATATAAATATGTATAGAACAGCCCATTTAGATAAAAAAAAATGTTTTTGTTACAATGGCTGGCCAAAATGTAATCATAAATATTGATTACAAAATATTCTCTATAAAACACTGTGTAGTATATTTGAACTATATAAAGGATATTGATAATAATAATTTGGCATTGTAGCTAAGATATTACTCACCATTGTATGTGCTTGGGTTACAAAATACTCTGTACTGTTGCCATTTACATCTTCAAACACATATGAATATGTTCTTACATTGGTCTGTAATACAGATAACAGTAATCCGTTTTGATTAAAAACAATGTGCCAAGACAAAATAAAAAAATAATTAAAAACTGTAAAGTGCTATGTATAATAATTGTGAATATACTACTATTACTTCTGCTAAAAATACTATTATCAACAACAACAACAATAACAATAATACTACTACTAATAATAATAATAATATTAATAATAATAATAATAATAATATTATTATTATTATTATAATAATAATAATAATATAATTGACCAATGCACTGAAATGATGACTCACCATTGTAATTTGCTGAAACATCAATGTCTCGATTATGTAACCACTGGGAGTCATATAAGTGTTGATGTAGACTCTGACCTCATTCTGTAATATAGATACCAGTAGTTTATTTATATTAAAATCAATGTCTTTCTGACATATGGCGCCCAAAATGGACTAAAAAAAACTTTTAAAAATTCTCTAAAAAGCAATGTCTAATATGTTTGTGCAATATAAATAAAGTCTAATAATAATAATAATAATAATAATAATAATAATAATAATAATAATAAGGTATCTGTATAGGGAAGTAATTCATTTGCTGTGTTTGACTGTCTAATGTATCCTTACTTCTGTATGATTATTAATGTACAACCAGGCTCTTATATCGGTCTGTAATACAGAGACCAGCTGTCTGTATGATTATCAATGTACAACCAGGCTCTTATATCGGTCTGTAATACAGAGACCACCTGTCTGTATGATTATTAATGTACAACTAGGCTCTTATATCAGTCTGTAATACAGAGACCAGCTGTCTGTATGATTATCAAAGTACAACCAGGCTCTTATAGCGGTCTGTAATACAGAGACCAGCTGTCTGTATGATTACTAATGTACAGTCAGGCTCTTATATCGGTCTGTAATACAGAGACCAGCTGTCTGTATGATTATTAATGTACAACCAGGCTCTTATAGTGGTCTGTAATACAGAGACCAGCTTTCAGTTACACCATACTGCTGAACACTATTAAAAAGTCCCCATGAAGATGAAGGGAAGTCCTATGCACAGGCAGCACCCAGATAGGTATTTCCAACAGGAATCTAAGGTTCTGTGTCACAAGAATTCTGCTAACTCCCTTTCTCTCACTCCCAGTCCCAGCCTGGACCACGGTCTAGGAAACTTGAAGTTATTTTTAAAATGGATTGTGCTACAGGGACATGACCCAAACCTGCATGTGCCACTAAAAAGCTCTTGGCAGCCTCATCTAGGGCAGGATGTAGCAAGGGGAGAAATGTGGTCAAACCCCCAAGATTCGGGTTGGCAGCATTTCTCATAGGCACCAAGCCCCGGAATGCGATGCACTACGGGGCCTGGTTGCAGTGGGTAATGCCATCTTCCTGATGGCATTACCCTATAGAAGCCTATGGGCTTCTAGCGGGAGAGTGCTGTGAAAGGAATCTAATTCTATCCCTCCCACCACCCCCTGTGGGGCTTGGGTACTTCTTCTTACACTGCAAAGGGCCGCTGTTACCGAGAGAGTGGTCCTTTGCTGTGTTCATCATGCATACTGGCGTATGCTAATGTTGGCATGTATGCAAAGGGTGGCAGGATGCATCACATCCCGAATGTGATGCCTCATGCATCCCAAACCTAAACAGACAAATGAAATATAGTTTGGGCAGTTAATGTTTTCCTGCTTTAGTGAATCAACTATAAAACATGTAAAAGGACAGTTACTGTATCCTGTAGATAGCTATTCCAGTTTGTGAAAAGTACTCATATTCTAGTTGGTGGGGCCCTAAACTGTTCCCTCCTTCAGTGCTGGAGAAACACCAAGCTATTGTTATTAGCCTTCCCAGTGTGGACACACTGCCCTGCAGACTTAACATAGGGATGTGTCATGTCAGCACATCTGTGTAATCATGGTACAGCTATCTGAATTCTGCACACTGACCTTATGACATGTGTAAGTGATAGAGTGGTTACTATGGGTGTTGAAGCTTGCATATATCATTATGTCTAGTGTAGAACAAAACCATGCATCCCTACTCTGTGGTCTGTAAAGCAGGATGGTTTTTCCTTTGTGGAGGCCCAATTTCAGGGTGGCTCCCTGGTGATGAGGATTGTGGTATAAAGAGAGCAACCCCATAACTCTGGAATGGAAGGTTGGTAATGGTGTAACTTTTAATTGTTATAAAACTAATTTTCCTCTTTATTAGCATAGATAACTATGGTATTATGTACTATTTGTATATCATAGTTTATTAGCATAGATGTTTAAACATTTTGTAAACTACAGTAACTGGATTGACACTACAGTCATGGTCATTATCACTTACCCAGGTTACATAACTTGTAGGTGTTTCTCCCCAAGTGTCACCTGGAGGCCAGCCTTCCATAGCTACCTATTAGGCACAAATTGCAGTTGGATTATATGCACCCTGTATGTGTATATAGGAAGAGAACATAACCTCATAACTACAAATACTGGTAAGTTTCTCTCAAAAATGGTGTCTGGCTCCATACTGAGTCTATCAATAGTTCAAATAGTGTTCCTTGCTCTGCAATTAATACACAGAACAATGGGCACTGTTCTACATGTAACATCTGCCCATCTTCTCTGCTTTGCTGACTGTAAGCTCTGGTAAATGTCAGGAGCCTATATCTACCCAATACATTATATATAGAAAACATATTGAGGCAAGTATTAAAATCAATTCAAATCTTAGAATTTTTTTCAATACAATACACATTTGGAGATGCCACACATCAAGCACCTTATATAGAATAGCAGGAATAGTCATCAAAATAGATCTTGTGCACAGTATATTTCAATGAATGTAAGAGGCCTATTGAGAACTAAATTCAGTTGGTAGTAATGCCTGATGTTACTTCTTTTGTGTCCTATTGGTTCTATTGGTTCATGCAATCTGTCACTCATCTACTCTAGTCTCTGTACTATTACATAAAAAGTCCTACATCTCCCTTCTGTATTGTTCACTTCTGAGCTGGGAGAAATATATGTGTTATAACAAGATTAGAATTGGACCCATTATACCACTAGTGATTGGCACTAGCTAAACCTGGGTACAGAGTATTGAGCTGATGATAATTTAGCCTGGCCATCAATGATATAACCATATGGTTGGGGAGAGGAAGGTGTTAAAGTAATGAAAATAAAATCCTTCCAACTGAAGCTATCTCTAAACAGGGCCATAGCAGGGCTATAATCCACCCCATGCCAGCCCTGCAATCTGAAATTTCTCATGTCGTGGAATGACATCACATTGAGGAGGTGAGTCCACCAGGACAAGGAGGAAGAAGAGTTCCCAGGAATGTTCAAAGGATGCTCCAGCAGCTCTACAGGGTGCAGGACCGGTGCCTGGAGCACCCAAAGGTGGCTCTGTGACAGCTGTATAGGCTACATTTCAGATACCCTAAAAGCCATATGCCGGTGCAACAGGGCAGTTGCAGTGTCACCCCTGGCATTGTGCCATGGATGGTGGCACCACGCACACATTCCTTGTTGCGGATCTGAACTTAAAGTTCATACAAATGAATAGAAAATATCAATAAACTAAAAGTTAAAAAACAAAATCTAAATGAAGGGCCTGCAGCATCTATACATCCCCACTGCCATCACTAGCTCATGTATACATTACTCACTGTGCTGTTAGTTGGTTGGTGTGAGACACAGGATATCCTTTGAGTTATATAGTCCCTATAGCATTGACATATTTTACTTTGGTTCACAAATATCACTAAAACCATCAATTATTGTTTTATACATTTATAACCCAAATTCAATATCTCTTTTCTGATTCACTCTTGATGCCTTTATCAGTATTGTTCTGTCAATTGATAATAATGATGTCTGAAACTATTACCATAACTTTTCATGTTGCAGTTTTATTACTAGAATAAATCCCTGACACAATGCAGCTGGCAATGTTATAGTTTCAGGCTAATAGGAGGAGTAGAACAAGAGACATCACCAAATGAGAAACCTACTCGTTATAAGAAATAATATATGAGAACCTACTATAGTCACTTATATCTCTCACTTGCCTTATAGCAAAGCTTCTGTCTTATCACTAGATAAAGGTGTTTGTAATTGTAATGCCCAGAGCCTCTGGTCTGTATTATCTGTATATAATGTATTTAGGCCAATATGATGCATACATTATTCCTTGGTAAAATACATATATATATATATATATATATATATATAAATTATGTACTATATTTCTATGTACTATAACTACAGTACCTAAAGTGGTGTGTGTCTGCCCAGTCTAGTTATAGTATTAATATAACAGATTAAACAAATATTATGAACCACTATGGGCTCGATTCTATTCAGCGCGATGTAAATAGCTCCGGGAGTGAGCTCCCGGAGCTATTCAATACACCGCTCTGACAAGTCCAACTAATGATTTTTTCTCTCATCCATCCGGGGATGAGAGAAGAAATCCGACAAAAGTCCCGGCACGAGGCTGTTTTCTGCCCTTAGCGCCGGGAAAACAGCCTCGCGCCGGGAAGTTAGGTCGGGGAATGCCCGTTATCGCGCCTAAAAACCCTGTTTAAGGCGCGATAACAAGCCTTCCCCGACCTAACAGCGCAATGAATTTAATAGCTCCGGGAACTATCTCCCGGCGCTATTTACATCGCGCTGAATTGAATCGTGCACTATGAGATCTGTTTCATTACCTGTTCAGGTGAAGAAGCGGCCTCCTGGATTTGGGTTTTGAATCTATAGTATAAAGAAAAATCCTATAACTGCAAATATCTGTCCTGGGACAAATTCTCTGAGAACCTCTCTGTCCAACCAACTCTCTCAGAGTGATGAGAATCCTGTGACATCACAGAGCTCAGGGGGACCTGACTATGACATAACAATGGAATTTCAGCCTTTTATGCTTTCATCATAAACACCTACAGTATATTTACTGTAGCCTAAATTCTGGCCTAATGAATACACAGTAGGAATGAGTGAATGGTATAATGGTATAATGATATCATTAGCATTTTGAAATCCAAACTGACAAATGGAAAAATCCTATAGTACTTTTACAAGGACACAATAAAAACACAGATTTTGCATTAAATTATGTTTGCGGATGCAATATCAATGCCATCAAGAAGGTGGTTTATTTCTTTTTTATAGTATTTACATATACCTTAGTCATCACATAACATTTCCCTATTTATTATGTGTAGGCCAAGTGGAGAATAGAATAACAACAAGCAACTATGATGATGTGAGCTGGGCATCCATCACACGGCCTACTAATCACAGATGCAGAATGGGATGTATAAGGGGCGTTCATTCATATAATGATCTATACAGAAAAGTCCAACCAATTGGAAAGCAGATAAATGGTTTTATTTCAATTAGAGATGAGCAGGTTCAGATTAGTTCGGATTTCCACGCCGAGTTCGGATTTTTCCCAGCAAAAAACGGGACTCAGAAAGAGGCAAAACATCGTTTTTCATGGACAAACATCATCATTCTTGGACTTTTGACCAGGAATGATGATGTTTGTCCTTGAAAGATGACATTTTGCCTCTTTCTGAGTCCCATTTTTTGCCTGAAAAATCCGAACTCGGAGTGGAAATCCGAACCCGCTCATCTCTAATTTCAATATTATTCAGCATTTGCACATAGTGAGCTATACTGTAATTTCCAACTCACTTACTGCAGACAATATGAAACATTTAAATGAACCCATATATACAGTGTGATTAAAGGGAACCTCCATACAGTATTTAGGTATTTTGCATTATATTATATTTGCGGATGCAATATCAATGCCATCAAGAAGGTGGTTTATTTCTTAGTATTAGTATTGGTATGTGTCTTGTCACACATACTAATAATACGCAAATGCCAGCTGACGGGATGTTACGGGGTTTCCCACATCCCGCCAGCCAATCAGAGGCCGAATCACATCTAGCAGCCTCTCATTGGCTGGAACCCATTTGTGCCCCTACCAATGAGAGGCTGCTAGATGTGAAGCGGAATCTAATTAGCTGGCGGAATGTGGGAAACCCCATGATGTCCAGTCAGCTGGTATTCACGTAGTATTGGTATGTGTGACAAGACACATACCAATTCTAGTCCATATGGTATCGGGTAAGAATGTTCTTATTTTGCCAAGACCCCCGCAGGATCCTACGGAGACCAGTGTGAGGATTAGGTGAGTATAGGATCTTTGTTGCCGGTCCATACACACGGATTCTACTTGGAGAAGAGGACAGAAACATCTGGTAGAAAGTAAGTATGTGTGATTGATGTATGTGTGTAATAAATCTTTACTAACTATGGTGTGTGTGTTATGTCTTTATTTAACTATTTATTTTACAGTGGGGGTACAGGTGCCGGCCGCCAGCTGTTCTTGTAGTTCCACAAGTGCCAAAGGCATGCTGGCACCTGTAGTTCCACAGTAAAATACAATAGTTTACATCTATTTTATACTTTATTACCCACATACCCACAGCCCAGGGGTGTGGGGAAGAGTCCCAGGCTTCAGGCCAAGCCTGAGATTATGGGAGAGGGGGACCCTTTTTTCAGGGGTCCCCACCTCCCCTGAGATCCCTGGATGGACCTGACCAACTTGGAGTGAGAATGCTTAAGCTCTGGAGACATGGTAATAGGGTCTCTGGGTTGTGGCATTACACCCCGGTCGTTTTGGGTCCGGTGCTGGTTTTAATTAGAGTGGGACTCCTACATCATTTTTTCCCTCCTATAATTAAAACCAGGACTGGCCCTGCAGCCTGATGCTCATACCTAAATTATGGTGGAACCCTACTCATTTTGTTCCCTGTAATTTTAGGTACCAGGACAGGCTGACAAGTTATTACAGGTCTAACACACAAGCAGCCTTCACATAACTCACTGATATGTACAGGCTGCTAGCTCAGGAGAGATTTGCAGAGAGAAAACGCTGCAATTTCAGGTGAGAAATCTCCTGCAAACTCGTTTAACCTCAAATCGCCTGTTGGTAAATTTGGAATAAAAAAAGTGATTAAATCCCCTGAGTTTTGGCGATTTACAGCGAGATTAATCTCTTTGCAAATTGGGTCAATCTCGAATCTTAGTAAATTTACCCCTAAGTGTCAACTGTGTGCTTCTGCTCCATTTATGAAATGCAACAAGTTTCCTGCATGCAGGGTGCACAATGGGCAATGTGGATGACAACATGCGGGAGAGTGTATCATCATCGACATAGTACACACTGGCCAGTGCTGACAATATGTTGTATAAATCTGCTAGATTGGACAAAATATCATCAGGTGTGTCTCCAGCATTACACTGTGATGTTTATTTTATTTATTATTTATAATCTTGTGCATAAGTTTTTATTGTATGTTACTGTTTGCATTTGTACATAAAGTGTCAGAAATATGCTGATATTCTTTTTTTCATTTCTATTTCAGATGCAGAACGTCAGAGGCCTGATTGGCAGGATGTACTCAGGAGGGAGTTGAACCTCCTGAGCAATTATTTGGGGCTTATCCAGGAGTCCGTGGAGAGGATGAGGAGTGTTTTGAGGTAAAATTTAGATTTTTGCTTTTAAGAAAAAATTAATAAATCCAATCCAGTTTTTTTTGTTTATATCATGTGTTGTGTAATTATTATATGTTAGCTTTTTATAGTTTAGAAGTGAGTATATATTAACAATACACAAAGGAAAAAAAACACACATAGGCCCTGATTCATCAGTGCACGCAAGTGCACTGCTGACTGCAAATTCCCGATTATCGGGAATCTGCGCGTGCGCAGGACCCATTCTGCGAGTGGGCAGAATGGGTCCTGTATTTTCACACGCAGTGATTCCCAACATGACTCTGGAATCCCAGAGTTACCCTCTTACTCAGTGTCAGTCTTTTACAGATAAATAAACGATTGGTTCTTGGAACAAAATACTTATACTAATTATCAGCTAGATATAGTACTATTTCCCCTTATTCCCCTAGTGCTCCCCCCACCCCGCCACAATCCCTCTCCTTCCCCCACAGCCTCCAGGAGCAGGGACAAAAATAATGCAAGAATAATAAGATACCTACCTTACCTCCTTATGTTCTGGCTGCCCCTCCATCCAGGGTTGTTGCTAGCATCAGTCCAGTCCTCACATGTCGTGGTTTCTCTTTCAGCGGTGTGGCATGACTTCATAACATCACACGCGCTGGCTCACAACAATTAAAAACTTTATTGCACGGGCGGCAGCAGCCTAGGTAGGAGGTGGAGTGGGAGCGCAGGACGGAGCGGGAGGGTGGGCTCTTGCCTGTCACCTCTATTGTGCAGCAGCGGGGGGTAGGAGAGAGCCCCTGGGCCTATCACAACAAGGATATAGTAATACAGGACTCGAGCCACCGTCCTTATATCTGCAAGCCACCGGTGGCTCGCGAGCGATGGGTTGGCAACCGCTGGTTTATACTGTAATAGAAAACTATAAAAGGTGTACAATGTTTCCTTTTTCTGCAAAAGCTTTTGTAGTTTCAGCAGTTGTATCCAATTGTATTACCAAGAAGCAGGATTAGATAAACAAAGTAACGGTTATTTTTTCTTGTAAAACAGATGAAAAAGTCCAAATGGTTAAAAATAGTAAAAAGCAGCAGCAAAGTCTTTTGATAGCCAAACCACACTGTCACATATAGCACGGTTTCTTTGCAGAAAAAGGTGGCCGGTTTTTAAATACTGTAACTATATCACATAGATTCCATCTCAAATCAAAGAGGCAATTTTCATGTAGAATAATCAGTGGAGCGATGATGTGATTGTTGGCTCATAGAGGCAGTTTTTATGCAGAAAAGACAGTAGAGCAATAATGTAATTTTTAGCTCACTGGACTTTCGGAAGTATAGGGTATGCGGCAATAGACACACCGGCAGATGCCAGAAGCCAGGGTCCTTGTGGTCCCCAGCTGCTAAACCTCCCTCTTCTGCACGTTGCTGATGGATGCAATTAGGGATCCGGCAATGTATCCCGCACTTGGAAATCAGTACTGACCGCCTCAACTTGCTGCTACTATTTATGTATTAATGTTACCCAGGTGTTATTAAGGACTAAGATAACAAATAGTATTAATGTCACCCAGGGGTTATTAAGGACTAAGATAACAAATAGTATTAATGTCACCCAGGTGTTATTAAGGACTAAGATAACAATTAGTATTAATGTCACCCAGGTGTTATTAAGGACTAAGATGACAAATAGTATTAATATCGCCCATATGTTATTAAGGACTAAGATAACAAATAGTATTAATGTCACCCAGGGGTTATTAAGGACTAAGATAACAATTAGTATTAATGTCACCCAAGTGTTATTAAGGACTAAGATGACAAATAGTATTAATATCGCCCATATGTTATTAAGGAATTAGATAACAAATAGTATTAATGTCACCCAGGGGTTATTAAGGACTAAGATAACAATTAGTATTAATGTCACCCAGGTGTTATTAAGGACTAAGATGACAAATAGTATTAATATCACAGATATGTTATTAAGGACTAAGATGACAAATAGTATTAATGTCACCTAGTTGTTTTTAAGGGCTAAGATGATGAATAGTAGTAATGTCACCAAGGTGTTATTAGGGTCTAAGAGGAAAAATAGTTTTAATGTCACCCAGGTGATATGTGGGGACTAAGCTGATGAATAGTATTAATGTCACCCAGATGCTTTAAGGACTAAGAAGACAAATAGTTTTAATGTCACCCAGATGCTTTAAGGACTAAGATGACAAATAGTATTTATGTCACCTAGTTGTTTTTAAGGACTAAGATGATGAATAGTTTTAATGTCACCCAGGTGTTATTAGTGGACTAAGATGACAGTAGTAATGTTACCCAGGTGTTATTAATCACTAAGATGACAAATAGTACTAATGTCACCCATGTTTTATTAAGGACTAAGATGACAAATAGTATTATGTCACTAAGGTGTTATCAAAGGATTAAGATGGCAAATAGAATTAATGTCACCCAGGTGTTTTTGAGGAATAAGATGACAAATAGTGTTAATGTCACCCAGGTTTTATTAAGGACTAAGATGACAAATAGTATTAATGTCACCCAAGTGTTATTAATGACGAAGATGACAAATAGTATTAATGTCACATAGTTGTTATTAAGGACTAAGATGATGAATAGTTTTAATGTCGCCCAGGTGTTTTAGGGACTAAAATGACAAACACTTTTAATGTCATCCAGATGGTATTAGGGACTAAGATGACAGTATTAATGTCACCCACGAGTTTTTAGGGACTAAAATGACAAAAAGTATTAATGTCACCCAGGTGTTATTTAGAACTAAAATAACAAACAGTATTAATGTCACCCAGGTGTTCGTAGGGGCTAATATTACAAATAGTATTAATGTCAAACAGGTGTTTGTAGTGACTTAGATGACAAATATTATTAATGTCACACAGGTATTATTAAGGAGTAAGATGACAAATAGTACTAATGTCAATGATGTGTTATTAAGGACTAAGATGACAAATAGTACTAATGTCCACGATGTGTTATTAAGGACTAAGATGACAAATAGTATTAATGTCACCCAGGTGTTATTAAGGACTGAGATGACAAATAGTGTTAATGTCACCTTGTTGTTATATATTAAGTACTAAGATGAGGAATTGTTCTAATGTCACATAGGTGTTTTTAGGGACTAAGATGACAAAAAGTATTAATGTCACCCATGTGTTATAAAGGACTAAGAAGACAAAAAGTTTTAATGTCACCCAGGTGTTATCAGGGACTATGATGACAAATAGTATTAATGTCAGCCAGGTGTTATGAAGGACTAAGATGATAAATAGTGTTAATGTCACCCAGATGTTATTACGGACTAAGATGATGAATAGTATTAATATCACTCAGGTGTTATTAAGGATTAAGATGACAAATAGTACTAATGTCACCGATGTGTTATTAAGGTCTAAGATGACAAATAGTATTAATGTCACTCAGGTGTAGTTAAGGAATAAGATGACAAATAGTATTAATGTCACCTAGTTGTTATTAAGAACTAAGATGATGAATAGTATTAATGTCATAGATCTTTTTTGGGGCTAAGATGACAAATAGTTTTAATGTCACCCAGGTGTTATTAGGTGCTAAGATGACAGCATTAATGCCACCCATGGGATTTTAGGGACTAAGATGACAAAATGTATTACTGTCACCCATGTGTTTTTGGGGACTTTGATAACAAATAGTTTTAATGTCACCCAGGTGCTTTTAGAGACTAACATGAAAAATAGAATTAATGTCACTCAGCTGTAATTAGGGTACTAATATGAGAAATAGTATTAATATCACCCAGGTGTGGGTGTGTTTAGGGGACTAAGATGGTATATAGTATTAATGTCACCCATGTGTTATTAAGAACTAAGATGACAAATAGTATTAATGTCACCCAGGTGTTATTAATGACTAAGATGACAAATAGTATTAATGTCACCCAGGTGTTATTAATGACTAAGATGACAAATAGTTTTAATGTCACCCAGGTGTTATTAGGGACAAATATGACAAATAGTATTAAAGTCACCCAGGTGTTTTTACATACTAAGATATCAAATAGTATTAATGTCACGCAGGTGTGATTAAGGACTAAGATGACAAATAGTACTAATGTCACCCATTTGTTATTATTGACTAAAATGACAAATAGTATAAAAGTCAAAAAGGTGATATTAAATACTTAGATATCAAATAGTATTAATATCATCCACAGTTTAATTAAGGACTAAGATGACAAATAGTATTAATTTCACCCAGGTGTTATTAATGACTAAGATGACAAATAGTTTTAATGTCACCCAGGTCTTACTAAGTACTAAGATGATAAACAGTATTAAAGTCACCTATTATTTTTAAGGACTAAGATGATGAATAGTGTTAATGTCACCTAAGTGTTTTTAGGGACTTAGATGATAAATAGTTTTTTGTGTCACCCAGGTGTTATTAGGGGACTAAGATGACAAATAGTATTAATGTCACTCAGGTGTTTTAAGGACTAAGATGAGAATTAGTTTTAATATCACCCAGGTGTTATTAGAGACTAAGATGACAGTATTAATGTCACCCAGGTGTTATTAAAGACTAAGATGACAAATATTATTAATGTCACCTAGTTGTTATTAAGGACTAAGATGATGAATAGTACAAATGTCACTCAGGTGTTTTAGGGACAAAGACGACAAATATTTCTGATGTCACCCAGGTGATATTAGAGGACTAAAATGATGAATAGTATTAATGTCACCCAGGTGTTTTTTGGACTAAGATGATACTATTAGTGTCACCCAGGTGTTATTACGAAATAAGATGACAAATAGTACTAATGTCACAAATGTGTTATTAAGGTCTAAGATAAAAAATAGAATTAATGTCACTCAGGTGTTTTAAGGACTTAGATGATAATTAGTTTTAATGTCACCCAGGTGTTAATAGGGACAAAGATGACAGTATTAATGTCACCCAGGTGTTACTAAGGACTAAGATGACAAATAGTTTTAATGTCACCCAGGTGTTTAAAGGACTAAGATGACAATTAGTTTTAATGTCACACAGGTGTTACTAGGGACTGAAATGAGAAAAAGTATTAATGTCACCCAGGTGTTGTTAAGAACTAAGATAGCAAATAGTATTAATGTCACCCAGGTGTTATTAAGTAGTAAGAAGACAAATAGTAATAATGTCACCCAGGTGTTCATAGGGGCTAATATGACAAATAGTGTGAATATCACCAAGGTGTGTTTAGGGGACTAAGATGATAAATACTATAAATGTCACCCATTTGTTATAAGTGGACTAAGATGACAAATATTTTACTGTCACCCATGTGTTATTAGTGACTGAGATGACAAATAGCATTAACGTCACCCAAGTGTTACTAAGGACTGAGATGACAAACAGTATTAATGTTACCAAGGTGTTATTAGTGACTAAGATAACAAATAGTATTAATGTCACATAGGTTTTATTAGGGGACTAAGATGACAAATAGTAGTAATGTCAACCATGTGTTTTTAGTGGCTTAGATGACAAATATTATTAATGCCACCCAGCTGTTATTAAGGAGTAAGATGACAAATAGTACTAATGTCAACGATGTGTTATTAAGGACTAAGATGACAAATAGTACTAATTTCCACGATGTGTTATTAAGGACTAAGATGACAAATAGTGTTAATGTCACCTTGTTGTTATATATTAAGTACTAAGATGATGAATCGTACTAATGTCACATAGGTGTTTTTAGGGACTAAGATGACAAAAAGTATTAATGTCACCCATGTGTTATAAAGGACTAAGAAGACAAAAAGTTTTAATGTCACCCAGGTGTTATCAGGGACTATGATGACAAATAGTATTAATGTCAGCCAGGTGTTATGAAGGACTAAGATGATAAATAGTATTAATGTCACCCAGATGTTATTACGGACTAAGATGATGAATAGTATTAATATCACTCAGGTGTTATTAAGGTCTAAGACGACAAATAGTATTAATGTCACTCAGGTGTAATTAAGGCATAAGATGACAAATAGTATTAATGTCACCTAGTTGTTATTAAGAACTAAGATGATGAATAGTATTAATGTCATAGATCTTTTTTGGGGCTAAGATGACAAATAGTTTTAATGTCACCCAGGTGTTTTTAGGTACTAAGATGACAGCATTAATGCCACCCATGGGATTTTAGGGACTAAGATGACAAAATGTATTAATGTCACCCATGTGTTATTGGGGACTATGATAACAAATAGGTTTAATGTCACCCAGGTGCTTTTAGAGACTAACATGAAAAATAGAATTAATTTCACTCAGCTGTAATTAGGGTACTAAGATGACAAATAGTATTAATATCACCCAGGTGTGGGTGTGTTTAGGGGACTAAGATGGTAAATAGTATTAATGTCACCCATGTGTTATTAAGAACTAAGATGACAAATAGTATTAATGTCACCCAGGTGTTATTAATGACTAAGATGACAAATAGTATTAATGTCACCCAGGTGTTATTAATGACTAAGATGACAAATAGTATTAATGTCACCCGGATGTTACTAAGGACTTTGATGACAAATAGCATTAATTTCTCCCAAGAGTCAAATTTTTGGACTCTTGGGAGAGTTACATCTCCATCTTATCAATGGATCTTCAGAGTCGAATTAAACACTCACTTCATAACACAGAATGGTATGAGACAAGAATTCTACTGGGTGAACCTCCCATAGTACTAGAGAACTAGCTTTTACTTGATAGATTGTCTACTGATTTTGGGTCTTCTTGGCTCTCCTCATCTCTAGGTCCTAGCTGGAATATATCTCCAAGATATCAGCTAGGCTGCGTTATATACGCCTCTGTATAGGAGAACTGCCACTTTATTTATATGTATCAGTCTGTAATTTTGTATTCTGTTGTGTGGAATTGCAGACGCATATATATGTACACCAATATATCCTTTATTGTATTATACTATGATCGACTATTGTAATTTGATGTGATGCTTAAATAAAAGTATTTGAAAAAAAAAGAAGGATGCCGGCCTTCAGCAATAAATATTATAAACAATAGGAAAGAAAAACTGCGCTCTATAAACCTCTACTGTTATGTGTCAATAATGAGTGAAAAGAGAGAAGACCAAATAACATGTTTAGTAAAATATCTTTACTTAATGAGTGTGTAAAGGACAATTACATCTGATGTCACCTTACAATAAAGCCGATATCATACGTGTATACATACAATGCATCAAACAAAAGATTGATAGGGAGCACTAAATTCAAACTGATGCTGCAGATGACTGGTTGGGTGTTTCATCTTGCACCTTATTGGTTTGATTATCAGTCACTCAACCAGGGTATCTGGCATAAGTGGATTTCTTTAGTGGATAAAGCATAGGTGAAATGTCCGGTAGGGGACTAAGTTGACAAATAGTATTAATAAAATAGTATTAATGTCACCCAGGTGTTATTAGGGGACTAAGATGGCAAATATTATTACTGTCACCCAGATGTTATTATTAGGGGACTAAGAGGGTAAATATTATTACTGTCACCCAGATGTTATTATTAGGGGACAGAGATGGTAAATATTATTACTGTCACCCAGATGTTATTAGGGGAATAAGATGGTAAATATTATTACTGTCACCTAGATGTTATTAGGGGACTAAGATGGTAAATATTATTACTGCCACCCAGATGTTATTAGGGGACTAAGATGGTAAATATTATTACTGTCACCCAGATGTTATTAGGGGAATAAGATGGTAAATATTATTACTGTCACCTAGATGTTATTAGGGGACTAAGATGGTAAATATTATTACTGCCACCCAGATGTTATTAGGGGACTAAGATGATAAATATTATTACTGTCACCCAGATGTTATTAGGGACTAAGATGATAAATATTATTACTGTCACCCAGATGTTATTAGGGGACTATGATGGTAAATATTATTACTATCACCCAGATGTTATTAGGGGACTAAGATGGTAAATATTATTACTGTCACCCAGATGTTATTAGGGGACTAAGATGGTAAATATTATTACTGTCACCCAGATGTTATTAGGGGACTAAGATGGTAAATATTATTACTGTCACCCAGATGTTATTAGGGGACTATGATGGTAAATATTATTACTGTCACCCAGATGTTATTAGGGGACTAAGATGGTAAATATTATTACTGTCACCCAGATGTTATTAGGGGACACAGCAACAGAGCAGCTGGCGACATCTTTTCCGCAGGTAATGTAGCGCTGATTGCAGACGTGATCTCTTCTTTTTTGTGCAATTATCTGATGATTGATCCCTGTCTGCATCAGGCATGATGTCTTCTTCTATTTCCTCCATCTCTTCCGAGTTCACCTGGTGGAGATATAAATTATATACAGTATGTTATATGTGTCCTCTAAAGTGATAGGAATAGTTCTGTCAGTATGACTGTTACCAGACAATCTACTAGTTATTATTCAGACATTGTACAATAACTAGTAGGTTCAATGTTTAATTCATTAAAGATAACTCATATCCTATATCTATATAAAGGAACTATATGCTGCGGCAGTGATTACTTCTTAACTAGGTATTTGAAGGCCCCATAGCAAAGGTTTATAAGGGCCCAATATACCAGCCAATGGAAAAAATGTATATAACACATATAACTTTGACAAAGAAAATGGGCCCCCCTTAAGCTCTGGGCTCCATAGCAGCTGCACCCCTTGTACCTATGGTAGTTACGGCCATGATAGTAAATCCAGAGATCTCAGTTACATACAATTGCAAATATATGGCTAAGCCACCAGCCACACCAAGGTGTTTCTGCTTTTGGTGGTCCTACGTTATATAATAATAGCACCCACTTTGGGTCATATGTATTTATAATTTCTGAGCTAACTCACCTGGTGGCCACCTATATCCTCCAATATGGCACAACAAGGATCAGCACACATTCCAACTACTGATCCCATCAATGGAAAGTTAACCAGAAAATATATGCCACCCGTGAAAAAAGAAATATGTATACCTATTGTTATAAGGGATGGCACTCCTGGCCTCACATTAACAATGCACAGTAACAGCGACCCTTGTCAATTCCAATGTTTCATGTCTTTATGACATTTCTTCAGGGCTACTACATTACCTTACTGGTGGGAGTAGCACTCTGACAAGCTGTACAGTGGTTGTGACGAGTGCCGGTCATTGCATACTATATATTCTATATCCAAACACACAGGTGCAAGATTCTAATTTTCATCAGGGTGCATACAGACATAATACCTAATACTCACACCGGACCACCCATGGCGCCACTTCAATGCATGTGATGACATCACAGATCTCACGAGCTTCAGTGCCATGGGACATCCGCACCACAAGTGAGCTGTATATAAAGAATGTGATTGGAATATTGTTGCACCATTGTTGGTCACCTGAAAAAGGAGTGTGGTCGCTAGAAAAGGGGGCATGCCCAGCACTCACGGAGATGCTGGGCTGCCCCCATGCTTTCTCAGCAGTGTAAATAGATGCCGTATGCATGTGCATGGCATCTATTCACTTGGCCGAGTTGCTGGTGACTGTTTCATTGGAACTTTTCCCCCATGCGGGACACAGCAGCCCGCAGGTGGGATGGCTGTTTCAGCGGGGCGCCTTTCATTTACTTCATATCAGGCAGGGTGCGGCATCCTGTTGAGATGGCCTAGGAGGAACACTATAGATATACGGGTTAATAAGGCCCTGGATACCACATACAGTAAGTAAGCCGTAGCTAGACATTTTGGTGCCCTGTGCTAGACAGAGAATCAGTACCAATTTACATTACAATGCACAGTAGTGTTCGTTTGTCACATTAGACCATACTTGCCTACCTTTTGCTTGTCCTCCCCGCCGTTACAGAGGAGTGCATATTTTAGCCACTGCGATGCCAAACGCAGCTTGGGCTTGCACTGCATGCAATGAGGTTAGCAATTTCTGAGTAAGGTTAGACCTTGTACAAGTTTGCATGAGACTGCAATTGTACTCGATGTTCTAGATGCTTTCGCAGACTTGCTAACTGTGACGGATGTTTGTAAGGTAAAGTGGGTGTCCTTATGTTTGGCTGGGATGGCATTGTGATTGCAATCATTAACATATTTTTGCAATGAGACTGCATGTGATTATGGAGCTGCGATAACAATAGTGATCCGTGCTGAATCAGGCCCAATGTTACTTTATACATATTACACCACAATGTAGTTCCCTTTATACACACAGACGGTGTAATTGTTAGCATTACTGCCTCACAGCATTGAGGTTGTGGGTTTGATTCTCACTATGCCCACAACTGTGTAGAGTTTGTATATTCTCCCTGTGCTTGCGTGGGTTTCCTCTGGGTACTCTTGTTTCCACCCACACTCTAAAAATATACTGGTAGATTAATTGGCTCCCAACAAAATTAACCCCTAGTGTGTATGTGTGTGTACATGTGCTAGGGAATATAGAATGTAAGCTCCACTGGGGCAGGGACTGATGTGAATGGTCAAATATTCTCTCTCTAAGGCACTGCGGAATATGTGTGCACTATATAAATAATAACTGGTAATACATAAATAAATAATATACGTTACACTACACAGTAGTGCCCCTTGTACACGTTATGCCACACAGTAGTGCCCTTTATACACATTACACAACAGTAGACCCCATATACATGTTACACCACAGTAGAGCCCCTTATACACATTACACCACAGTAGAGCTGCTTATACATATTACACTACAGTAGAGCCCGTTATACACATATACCATGGTAGAGCCCCTTCATTAAACTACAGTAAGTCATGTGCAGCTAAAGTCACAGCCCAGCATCTCTAGTACACTGTGAGTGGTGATTTTCTGCAGTCTGTGATGCAAATAAGGTGCATAATATAAAGAAAAAGATGGTACACTACACCTTTCTACGTGGCTCAGTCGCACCAGGCTTCTTGTGCCATAAGGCACAAACACACTGGGGATATGAGGACTCATCTGTAGTAAATTTATTATGACTATTTACTTGTGCATATTAGTGATTACGCACCATTGTAACTTCATTGGTGATCATAAGATGTGGCAAGTTATCACGGTGATGGGGCACATCATTATATGACAGGATTTCACTCTGTAATAAAGAAAACCATAGTCCATTTAGAATAAAACAATGTCCTTATTACTATGGGGGCCCAAATCTTACTCATTTATTGAACACATTTTAAGAGAAATCCCTCATCCCCTGGATGCTATAGTTCCCCATGTCATTGTTACTATGGGGGCCCAAATCTTACACATAAATATTGATTAAGTATTTTCTATAAAGAACTTATTTATGAAACACATTTTGAGAGAATTCCCTCATCCCCTGGATGCTATGGTTCCCCTGTTTCAGTTTGGACTTGCAGCCCCCAAAAGTTTCTATGGGGGCAGCTATATTGTGAAATTTACCAATGTGAAGCATTCTGGAGCATTGCCCTGATAACTAACTCCATTTTTATCCTATAGTCTTCATATGGCACAATTTGCCAGTAGAGCAATCCATTGGATCCCCCTCTGGTAATGGCCATTTCAATATGTGCAATCTGAAGACCGCGCATACCCACTAGCGTGCCAGGGATCCCGCAGCAGAAAGTACAGTGGGCCTGATTCAGCACAGATCCCAACTGCAACAGCATACGCAGATTGGCCGATGGTGCATAGTGCGCATGCATGTGCGCAGGCGTGAGATAGCATTGCGATGGTACTGCGATCACTGCACGCAGAAAGAAAGCCATCACAGAGTGAGTGACAAGCAGTGACTTTTTGGGGGTGGTGACGGGGGAGTGGTCGGAGAAACGCAGGCGTGTCTGTCCGTTTGAATAGCGTTGCATGGGCATGCATAAATTAGCCACTGCGACGACATATAGCTTGAGTACTTACTGCAGGAGACAAGGGGCCTGATTCAGAGCCGCTCGTAAGCGGCCGCTCGTTCGTTCCGAGCGATGTTAGCCCAACTGCGCATGCATACGGATCGTTATACGCATGCGCTAACCAGTCAGTGCGGCCGAAATTCATGTGCTCGCAAAATAGCGAATGCCTGCTATTTTGAGTGACAGAAAGAGGCGTATGTGGGTGGTAACAGGGGAAGGTGCTTGAAAATGGGGAGTGGAAATCAGAACGCAGGCGTGCTTAAAGGTCAAAACGGGCGTTTTATGGGTGTGCATATTTAAAACAGCAGCGTCATTGACCACGTCACTGGGTTATTTTATAGTCAGAACTGCTCGCAAAATTGTGGTAGCAAACACCAACCCCAAGAATAGCGAGCAGTTCATACCCTTGTCGATGTACTCGATTAATCTAATAAATAGCGGACATGACGTAGGATGCGAGCGGCCAGGGGCGTATTTTTCCAAAAAACGAACGCAAGTTTTGTTCGCTCATTCAGACATAGAGGCGTGAACAGACCGCAAACAGCGAACGGTTCATTTGAATAGCCACCCCTTGTTTTAGAACGAACGACCGCAAATAGCGAGTGGCTCTGAATGAGGGCCAAGGTTAGCAATTTCTGAGTAAGGTCAGACCTCCTGTAATTGTGCATGAGGGACCAATGTTACTTGATGTTTCCAATGTGTACACCGGACTCCAAAGTATTTCGGATGTGAGATAGTGGTAGTGGTTGTCTCTATGCTGGCTGTGCGACGGCTTTGTGATTCCATTCATTAGCAGATTTTCACAGCAGACCTGTGTGTGCAATTGCAGCCGCGATCGTAATAGCAATCCATGCTAAATCAAACCCAGTGATCACATCAGCGATCACTTTACTCATCGCAGGGATGGGCTCCTATTAGCCCCTGTACCTGGATGTGTTCTTTCATATATCTGGGAGGTATATAATTTCTTGTTGGTGAGAATATCAGTGATAGAAAATGATAATTATTGGGTCTAAACCTGATAATTGATAAATATGCCGCTTTGTTAAGTATTTAGGCTATTTCAGGGTTGATAATAATAGTAAAACTACTACTACTACTACTTCTGCTACTAATTATAATACTGTTAGCAATTTACTTGTGTAGTAAAGTGATTACTCACCATTGTAATTCCCTGTGTGATTAAATATTGCATCTCGTAGTTATTGGACACATCGTACAGGCTAGCGATGACTCTCAGTCCTGCCTATAATATAAATATGTATAGAACAGCCCATTTAGATAAAAAGAAATGTTTTTGTTACATTGGCTGGCCAAAGTGTAATCATAAATATTGATTACAAAATATTCTCTATAAAACACTGGGCCTGATTCAGAGCGCTCGCTCTGTATCAGGGCCCTCCTACATGAAAATGGAGCGGCCTCTTGGACGCTCGCATAGCTGTGGGTGACCACCCACAGCTATAGCGAGCGTCCCTGATGATGGACGCGATGGTCAAAACCATCGCGACCATCAGGCTTGCGACGGAGACCCTGCGGTAGTGTCTCGCTGCCAAAAGCCCTGGAGTGATTTTGGCTCTATCAGAGCCAATATCACTCCCACTGACATCACTACTGATGTCAGTGGGGTCGGCTTCAGAAGGTAGGCGTTCCCATGGTGATGACTCACCATTATAATTTGCTGAAACATCAATGTCTCGATTATGTAACCGCTGGGAGTCATATACGTGTTGATGTAGACTCTGACCTCATTCTGTAATATAGATACCAGTAGTTTGTTTATATTAAAATCAATGTCTTTCTGACATATGGCGCCCAAAATGGACTAAAAAAAACTTTTAAACATTCTCTAAAAAGCACTGTGTAATATGTTTGTGTAATATAAATAAAGTCGAATAATAATAATAATAATAATAATAAGGTATCTGTGTAGGGAAGTAATACATTGCCATTGTCATTTGCTGTGTTTGGCTGTCTAATCTCTCCTTACTTCTGTATGATTATTAATGTACAACCAGGCTCCTATATCAGTCTGTAATACAGAGACCAGCTGTCTGTATGATCATCAATGTACAACCAGGCTCTTATATTGGTCTGTAATACAGAAACCAGCTGTCTGTATGATTATTAATGTACAACCAGGCTCCTATATCAGTCTGTAATACAGAGACCAGCTGTCTGTATGATCATCAATGTACAACCAGGCTCTTATATCGGTCTGTAATACAGAGACCAGCTGTCTGTATGATTATTAATGTACAACCAGGCTCTTATATTGGTCTGTAATACAGAGACCAGCTGTCTGTATGATCATCAATGTACAACCAGGCTCTTATATCGGTTTGTAATACAGAGACCAGTTGTCTGTATGATTATTAATGTACAACCAGGCTCTTATATCGGTCTGTAATACAGAGACCAGCTGTCTGTATGATTATTAATGTACAACCAGGCTCTTATATCGGTCTGTAATACAGAGACCAGCTGTCTGTATGATTATTAATGTACAACCAGGCTCTTATATCGGTCTGTAATACAGAGACCAGCTGTCTGTATGATTATTAATGTACAACCAGGATTTTATATCGGTCTGTAATACAGAGACCAGCTGTCTGTATGATTGTTAATGTACAACCAGGCTCTTGTATCGGTCTGTAATACAGAGACCAGCTGTCTGTATGATTATTAATGTACAACCAGGCTCTTATATTGGTCTGTAATACAGAGACCAGCTGTCTGTATGATCATCAATGTACAACCAGGCTCTTATATCGGTTTGTAATACAGAGACCAGTTGTCTGTATGATTATTAATGTACAACCAGGCTCTTATATCGGTCTGTAATACAGAGACCAGCTGTCTGTATGATTATTAATGTACAACCAGGCTCTTATATCGGTCTGTAATACAGAGACCAGCTGTCTGTATGATTATTAATGTACAACCAGGCTCTTATATCGGTCTGTAATACAGAGACCAGCTGTCTGTATGATTATTAATGTACAACCAGGCTCTTATATCGGTCTGTAATACAGAGACCAGCTGTCTGTATGATTATTAATGTACAACCAGGCTCTTATATCGGTCTGTAATACAGAGACCAGCTGTCTGTATGATTGTTAATGTACAACCAGGCTCTTGTATCGGTCTGTAATACAGAGACCAGCTGTCTGTATGATTATTAATGTACAACCAGGCTCTTATATCTGTCTGTAATACAGAGACCAGCTGTCTGTATAATTATTAATGTACAACCAGGCTCTTGTATCGGTCTATAATACAGAGACCAGCTGTCTGTATGATTATTAATGTACAACCAGGCTCTTATATCGGTCTGTAATACAGAGACCAGCTGTCTGTATGATTATTAATGTACAACCAGGCTCTTATATCGGTCTGTAATACAGAGACCAGCTGTCTGTAGATTGTAAGCTCCTAGGAGCAGGGTCCTCCTCCCCACTGTCTCACAGCCTTCTTCTCTAGCACTTCTATGACAGCCCTCACCTTCCCAGCTGTATTGTGTATGGAGAATTGTGTTGCTAATTGTTACTTGTGCTCTGTTTATAAGTTGGTTACTGTATTGTAATGTAATGTTCTGTGTACCCTTTACTGTATGTACGGCGCTGCGGACAACTTGTGGCGCCCTATAAATAAAATGTAATAATAATAATAATAATAATAATTATTAATGTACAGTCAGGCTCTTATACCGGTCTGTAATACAGAGACCAGCTGTCTGTATGAAGCATACTTGCCAACATGTTTAATCTTCTCTTAGGTACAGTAAAAGCCCAGAGAGGAGATGCATCATGTAGGGGGCAGGGCTGGGCCCTTTACATCATTAGGGATGCGGTTGCATCATTTTGGCTCTCTCCCCTCCATACGGACTCGCGATTCCCGGTAATTGTCTCCCCATCCTGCGCACTTCACTAGAAAGTGGGCGGGATGCAAAAGATTCAGTCACTCTTCCAAGTGTGCGGGGGGCTACTTGAAAAATCATAATCCTCCCGCACCTTCCGGGAGAGGAGGCTAGTATGGTATGAAGGGGCTGCAAAAGAAACAAAAAGTGCCTGCTTATACATGTAATATCTGCAGAATTTACTGCAGGAAAAGAGGAAGCACATTGTACATACTGTATGCCATCATTCAGTTACTCCATACTGCTGAACACTATTAAAAAGTCCCAATGAAGATGAAGGGAAGTCCTATGCACAGGCAGCACCCAGATAGGTATTTCCAACAGGAATCTAAGGCTCTGTGTCACAAGAATTCTGCCAACTCCCTTTCTCTCTCACCCAGTCCCAGCCTGGACCACGGTCTAGGAAACTTGAAGTTATTTTTAAAATGGACTGGGCTACAGGGACATGACCCAAACCTGCATGTGCCACTAAAAAGCTCTTGGCAGCCTCATCTAGGGCAGGATGTAGCAAGGGGAGAAATGTGGTCAAACCCCCAAAATTCAGGTTGGCAGCATTTCTCATATGCACCAAGCCCCGGAATGCGATGCACTACGGGGCCTGGTTGCAGTGGGTAACGCCATCTTCCTGATGGCATTACCCTATAGAAGCCTATGGGCTTCCAGCGGGAGAGTGCTGTGAAAGGGATCTAATTCTATCCCTCCCAGCACCCCCCGTGGGGCTTGGGTCCTTGTTCTTACACTGCAAAGGGCCGCTGTTACCGAGAGAGCGGTCCTTTGCCATGTTCATCATGCATACTGGCGTTGCTATCGTCTGCATGCATGCGAAGGGTGGCAGGATGCATCACATCCCGAATGCGATGCCTCATGCATCCCAACCCTAGACAGACAAATGAAATATAATTTGGGCACTTAATGTTCTCCTGCTTTAGTGAATCAACTATAAAACATTTAAAAGGACAGTTACTGTATCCAGTGGCATAAGTTCATCCCAGATGCCCGGAGGGAAGTTATAATTTGGTGCCCCCCCATCACAGCCACTGATGCTGTAATTTAGCTATTTGCTTGCAAACAGACTATAGATAGACGAAGGCAGAAGCTGATGGTCTAACATGGAGCTGTCCTCTAGTATATGGTAGCTTCTCAGGTGCCGGGAAGGGGCGCCATGTATTGGGGGCAGCTGTGATGGTACACTCCGGGTACATATTTACAGCCCAAAGTGGGGTGAAAATGTTGTGGACAATGAAGGAGGTGCCCCTTCAGACCGTGGAGCCCGGCGGCAGGCGTCTCCATTGTCTCCCATAGTTCTGCCCCTGACTGTATCCTGTAGATAGCTATTCCAGTTTGTGAAAAGAACTCATATTCTAGTTGGTGGGACCCTAAACTGTTGCCCCCGTCAGTGCTGGAGAAACACCAAGCTATTGTTATTAGCCTTCCCAGTGTGGACACACTGCCCTGCAGACTTAACATAGGGATGTGTCATGTCAGCACATCTGTCAAATCATGGTACAGCTATCTGAATTCTGCACACTGACCTTATGACATGTGTAAGTGATAGAGTGGTTACTATGGGTGTTGAAGCTTGCATATATCATTATGTCTAGTGTAGAACAAAACCATGCATCCCTACTCTGTGGCCTGTAAAGCAGGCTGGTTTTTCCTTTATGGAGGCCCAATTTCAGGGTGGCTCCCTGGTGTTGAGGATTGTGGTACAAAAAGAGCAACCCCATAACTCTGGAATGGAAGGTTGGTAATGGTGTAACTTTTAATTGTTATAAAACTAATTTTCCTCTTTATTAGCATAGATATACTGTATATGGTATTATGTACTATTTGTATATCATAGTTTATTAGCATAGATGTTTAAACATTTTGTAAACTACAGTAACTGGATTTACACTACAGTCATGGTCATTATCACTTACCCAGGTTACATAACTTGTAGGTGTTTCTCCCCAAGTGTCACCTGGAGGCCAGCCTTCCATAGCTACCTATTAGGCACAAATAGCAGTTGGATTATATGCACCCTGTATGTGTAAATAGGAAGAGAACATAACCTCATAACTACAAATACTGGTAAGTTTCTCTCAGAAATGGTGTCCGGCTCCATACTGAGTCTATCAATAGATAAAATAGTGTTCCTTGCTCCGCAATTAATACACAGAGTAATGGGCACTGTTCTACATGTAACATCTGCCCATCTTCTCTGCTTTGCTGACTGTAAGCTCTGGTAAATGTCAGGAGCCTATATCTACACAATTCATTATATATAGAAAACATATTGAGGCAAGTATTAATATCAATTAAAATCTTAGAATTTATTTTTAATACAATACACATTTGGAGATGCCACACATCAAGCACCTTATATAGAATAGCAGAAATAGCCATCAAAATAGATCTTGTGCACAGTAAATTTCAATGAATGTAAGAGGCCTATTGAGAACTGGATTCAGTTGGTAGTAATGCCTGATGTCACTTCTTTTGTGTCCTATTGGTTCTATTGGTTCATGCAATTTGTCACTCATCTACTCTAGTCTCTGTACTATTACATAAAAAGTCCTACATCTCCCTTCTGTATTGTTCACTTCTGAGCTGGGAGAAATATATGTGTTATGACAAGATTAGAATTGGACCCATTATACCACTAGTGATTGGCACTAGCTAAACCTGGGTATAGAGTATTGAGCTGATGATAATTTAGCCTGGCCATCAATGATATAACCATATGGTTGGGGAGAGGAAGGTGTTAAAGTAATGAAAATAAAATCCTTCCAACTGAAGCTATCTCTAAACAGGGCCATAGCAGGGATATAATCCACCCCATGCCAGCCCTGCCCTCTGAAATTTCTCATGTCGTGGAATGACATCACATTGAGGATTTGGGTCCACCAGGACAAGGAGGAAGAAGAGTTCCCAGGAATGTTCAAAGGATGCTCCAGTAGCTCTACAGGCTGCAGGACATTTGCCTGGAGCACCGAAAGGTGGCTCTGTGACAGCTCTATAGGCTACATTTCAGACACCCTAAAAACCAAATGCAGGTGCAACAGGGCAGTTGCAATGTCACCCCAGGCATTGTTCAATGGATGGTGGCACCACGCATACATTCCTTGTTGCGGCTCTGAACTTAAAGTTCATACAAATTAATAGAAAATATCAATAAACTAAAAGTTAAAAAACAAATTCTAAATGAAGGGCCTGCAGCATCTATACATCCCCACTGCCATCACTAGCTCATGTATACATTACTCATTATGATGTTGCTTGGTTGGTTGGTTGGTGTCAGAGACAGGGTATGCTTTGAGTTATCTAGTCCCTATAGCATTCACATAATATTATAGGTATAGTTTTACTTTGGTTCCCAAATATCACTAAAAAAAAAAAATATTATTTTATACATTTATGACCCGAATTCAATATCTCTTTTCTGATTCACTCTTGATGCCTTTATCAGTATTGTTCTGTCAATTGATAATAATGATGTCTGAAACTATTACCATTACTTTCCATGTTGCAGTTTTATTACTAGAATAAATCCCTGACACAATGCAGCTGGCAATGTTATAGTTTCAGGCTAATAGGAGGAGTAGAACAAGAGACATCACCATATAAGAAACCTACTCGTTATAAGAAGTCATATATGAGAACCTACTATAGTTACTTATAACTCTCACTTGCCTTATAGCAAAGCTTCTGTCTTATCACTATATAAAGGTGTTTGTAATTGTAATGCCCAGAGCCTCTGGTCTGTATTATATGTATATAATGTATTTAGGCCAATATGATGCATGCATTATTCCTTGGTAAAATACATATATATATAAATAAAGTGGGCAGATGATTTCTATGTACTATAACTACAGTTCCTAAAGTGGTGTGTGTCTGCCCAGTCTAGCTATAGTATTAATATAACAGATTAAACAAATATTATGAACCACTATGAGATCTCAGTTTCATTACCTGTTCAGGTGAAGAGGCGGCCTCCTGGAATTGGGTTTTGAATCTATACAGTATAAAGAAAAATCCTATAACTGTGCAAATATCTGTCCTGGGACAAATTCTCTGAGAACCTCTCTGTCCAACCAACTCTCTCAGAGTGATGAGAATCCTGTAACATCACAGAGCTCAGCGGCAGTGGCAAACGCAAGATTTTTATGGGTGGGTTCTAATATTATATATATATATATTATTTATTTTTTTTTCTATGTATATAAACATACACACACCTAGCATACACACATGATTTATAAGCATACTTACACATAGCATACACACACGATTTATAAGCATACTTACACATAACATACACAGACACACAGGGGCGGATTGGGAATTGAAAGTGGCCCTGGAAAAATCTGTGAAAGCGGCTCTCGGTGTGCGCGCCGAAAAAGTGGGTGTGGCCTCATGAAAAGGGGTGCGGCCTAATGCGAAACACCATGCCCGCAAGCCACTTCCCCTGTTTCAGTCATAGTCACACTGGGGCCATGCCTACCGCTCCAGGAGCTGATGGGTATGCCCACAGTCCCTCTCTCCAGTGACTAAGAACATCAAGCATGTGAATGAGTATTTTCTTACCTATATGATTTCTCTGCAACGGGGAATTTCTGAAGAAATTGATCCTCCCTGGACAGGCAGTGTCTTGAGTTGGTATATGCTATTCATGCATGAGATCCCATGGTCTGGAAGCCGTCTGTATGTGTCTCAATAAAACCAATGTTATTATCATGCAACAGAGGTTCAACCAGATTATAAATGTGGGTTTCCCATATCAAACAATTTTATATTAATAAAATATATTTGCTCCTTTGGTTCCATTTACATCAGAATATGGTTTCATTAGAATTGTTATCTTACTGAAGATTACTGTGCCCCAGTGTTTTCTTCTAATAGTATCAGCGTTCCTACCATCCTATATGTGTGTCTCCAGCACCACCGCCTTGGTGTGTCTCCAACCTATCCCCTCTCGTGTGTTTATTCAATGCTATCACCCTGCGCCTCTCCAGTGCCACCCCCAATTCACTCCGGCACCATCCACCCACAGTGCCATCCTCCTGTGTCTCCCGAGCGCCATCATCCTGCGTCTCCTCAGTGGCATCCTCCTGCCCTAGCACAGAATAGCCCTTCTTTCTCACACACAGATCATCTCCCCTTAGCACAGAATACCCTCCCTCCCCAGACAGATCAAACCGCCTCGTCTCCACAGACAGATCATCATTTCCCCCTCCCTTAGTATAGCAGACCCCCCCTCCCCCAGACAGATCATCTCCCCCACCCCTAATGTAGCAGACCCCCATCCCCAGACAGATCATCATCTCCCCCGCCCTTAGTATAGCAGACTCCCAATCCCCCAGACAGATCATCTCCCCCACCCCTAAGTTAGCAGACCCCCAACCCCAGACAGATCATCTCCCCAGCCCTTAGTATAGCAGACCCCCCTCCCCCAGACAGATCATCTCCCCCACCCCTAGTATAGCAGACCCCCCTTCCCACAGACAGATCATCTCCCCCGCCCTTAGTATAGCAGACCCCCCTCCCCCAGACAGATCATCATCTCCCCCGCCCCTAATACCGCAGACCCCCCTCCCCCACAGACAGATCATCATCTCCACCCCTAGTATATCAGACCCCCCCTCCTCCACAGACAGATTATCACCCCCTAGACTGCAGCCAAACCCAATTGTCTCCTCTCCACTCTGCCCCCTCCCCAGGCTGTGAAATGAAACTTAAACATGACACTTCACAGCCTGGGGAGGGGAGAGTGGAGAGGATGTGATCAGGCTGACAGACTGCTCTGACCGGTCCCCCATCCCCGCCGCAACTTACCCTCACCGCAGCCACGCTGTCACCTGCGGTCCCGCGCCACTTCACCTCACTCCTCCTTGTTGACGCCGACTATACGCTGGCCTCTCTTCTCACGAGAGAGGCTCAGACGCGCGGCCAGGCAGTACTGATAGGCAGCCGGGCTCCTTGTGTAAAACACATAGGAGCCGGCTGAGTGACGCGAATCGGGGGGCGGGGCCTCAATTAACAAGCGGCCCCACAACCAATCGGCCCACTGGGATTTTCCCTGCAAAATGTAATGCCCAATCCGCCCCTGCAGACACACCCACACACGTAAGCATATTTACATACATAAGCATACTTACGGCATGCATACTGTGCATATATACAGTACATGAAAACACAAGAAAACTTACACACAGCATACTGTACATACTTTACATACACACAGCAAGGAGACCGCTGTACATCTATACGCTTTTCAGAACATAATTTTGCTGTGTAAAAATTAGGGGTGAGCGGGTTCGGATTTCTGAAATCCGAACCCTCCCGAGCCCCCCCGATCCGAGGCAGATCTGAGTCAGGCTCGACTTTTCCCGCCTGACTCAGATCTGAAATCGAGGCAAAACGTCATCATCCCACCTTCCGGGTCTCGCGGGTTTTGGATCCTATATAAGGTACCCGCGTCGGCGCCATTTTCTCACTCGGCTGTGGACAGTGAAGAGGGAGAGTGAGAGTTAGGGCTGGCTGGGCTGTGTAGTGTAGTGTAGTGCAGTGTAGTGTTGTGCTGTGCTGTGCTGTGCTGCTGTTGTCCATAAGGGCTGTGTCCACTCCTCCAAAGTCCATAGGGGCTGGATGTGTTGTGCTGTGCTGCTGTTGTCCGTAGGGGCTGTGTCCACTCCTCCAAAGTCCATAGGGTCTGGCTGTGTTGTGCTGTGCTGCTGTTGTCCATAGGGGCTGTGTCCACTCCTCCAAAGTCCATAGGGGCTGGCTGGACTGTGTTGTGCAGTCAGTTGTCCATAGGGGCTGTGTCCACTCCAAAGTCCTGTGCAGAGTCCCAGTCCTAAAGGGGTGCTGTAGTGTTGTCCAGGGGGTGCTCTGTCCATCAGGGGTGCTCCCCCCAAGTGCAAAAAAAAATAAAATATTTTCTGTGTTTGTGAATTGTTTGCACAGTAGCCGCACGTGCATCAACAAAGTAGCGCCAAGCGCGCGCCTGTGTCATAAGTAAAGGGCCGGCTGGCTTGACCGTTAAAGGGTGCTGTAACCCCCAAAGTACACTCCAGTCCAAACCAAAAAAATATATATTTTCTGTGTTTGTGAATTGTGTGCGCAGTAGACGCACGTGCATCAACAAAGTAGTGCCAAGCGTGCACCTGTGTCATAAGTAAAGGGCCGGCTGGCTTGACCATTAAAGGGTGCTGTAACCCCCAAAGTACACTCCAAACCAAATAACAAAATATTTTCTGTGTTTGTGAACTGTGTGCGCAGTAGCCGCACGTGCATCAACAAAGTAGTGCCAAGCGTGCGCCTGTGTCATAAGTAAAGGGCCGGCTGGCTTGACCATTGAAGGGTGCTGTAACCCCCAAAGTACACTCCAAACAAAATAAAAAAATATTTTCTGTGTTTGTGAATTGTGTGCGCAGTAGCCGCACGTGCATCAACAAAGTAGTGCCAAGCGTGCGCCTGTGTCATAAGTAAAGGGCCGGCTGGCTTGACCATTAAAGGGTGCTGTAACCCCCAAAGTACACTCCAAACAAAATAAAAAAATATTTTCTGTGTTTGTGAATTGTGTGCGTAGTAGCCGCACGTGCATCAACAAAGTAGTGCCAAGCGTGCACCTGTGTCCCATAAATAAAGGGCCGGCTGGATTGACCGCTAAAGGGTGCTGTAACCCCCAAAGGGCACTCCAAACAAAATAAAATTATATATTTTTTTGTGTTTGTGAATTGTGTGCGCAGTAGCCGCACGTGCATCAACAAAGTAGTGCCAAGTGTGCGCCTGTGTCCCATAAATAAAGGGCCGGCTGGATTGACCGCTAAAGGGTGCTGTAACCCCCAAAGGGCACTCCAAACAAAATAAAAAATTTTTTTCTGTGTTTGTGAATTGTGTGCACTGTGGCTGCACGTGCATCAACAAAGGAGCAGCGCCAAGCGTGCGCCTGTGTCCCATAAGTAAAGGGCCGGCTGGCTCATTTCTTAAAGGGTGGTGTAACCCACAAAGTGCACTACTCCAGCAAAAATAAAAAAATATTTTCTGCGTTTGTGTGCGCCTTAGCCGCACGTATATATCAATATAACATAAATGGAGGACCAAACTTTCTCCGATAAAAATAAAATAGGGAAAGATCAAGAACCACTTCCTCCTAGTGCTGTTTCTGCTGCTGGGAGTTGTTCATCATCCCAGAGAGGAAGTAGGAACACCACTACTTTTACTAAACAATTGACCCTCCAACAGTCCCTAGCGAGGAGGATGAAGTACGACAGCAGTCATCCTGAAGCAAAACGTATAACTGAGGCCTTGACTGCTATGTTGGTGTTAGACGTGCGTCCGGTATCCGCCATTAGTGCAGTGGGATGAGACAATTGATGGAGGTAGTGTGTCCCCGGTTCCAAATCCCATCTAGATTCCACCTGCATCCTCAAATCAGCAGCGACAAGCGTGCGTCTGTCTGTTAAAGGGTGGTGTAACCCTCAAAGTGCGCTCCACAAACAATAAAAAAATTCTTCTTTTTTTTTCTGTCTTTGTGAAATGTGTGGGCTGTAGCCGCACCTGCATCCTTAAAGCAGCAGCGACAAGCGTGCGTCTGTCTGTTAAAGGGTGGTGCAACCCTCAAAGTGCGCTCCACAAACAATAAAAAATTTTTTTTTTTTTCTGTCTTTGTGAATTGTGTGGGCTGTAGCCGCACCTGCATCCTTAAAGCAGCAGCAACAAGCGTGCATCTGTCTGTTAAAGGGTGGTGTAACCCTCAAAGTGCACTCCACAAACAATAAAAAAATTCTTCTTTTTTTTTCTGTCTTTGTGAAATGTGTGGGCTGTAGCCACACCTGCATCCTTAAAGCAGCAGCGACAAGCGTGCGTCTGTCTGTTAAAGGGTGGTGTAACCCTCAAAGTGCACTCCACAAACAATAAAAAAATTCTTCTTTTTTTTCTGTCTTTGTGAATTGTGTGGGCTGTAGCCGCACCTGCATCCTCAAAGCAGCAGCGACAAGCGTGCGTCTGTCTGTTAAAGGGTGGTGTAACCCTCAAAGTGCGCTCCACAAACAATAAAAAAATTCTTATTTTTTTTCTGTCTTTGTGAATTGTGTGGGCTGTAGCCGCACCTGCATCCTCAAAGCAGCAGCAACAAGCGTGCATCTGTCTGTTAAAGGGTGGTGTAACCCTCAAAGTGCGCTCCACAAACAATAAAAAAATCTTTTTTTTCTGTCTTTGTGAATTGTGTGCACTGTAGCTGCACGTGCATCAACAAAGGTGCAGCGCCAAGCGTGCGCCTGTGTCCCATAAGTCTGTTATAGAGTGGTGTAACCCCCAAAGTGCTCCAAAAAATAAAAAACATTTTTTTTTCTGTGTTTGTGACTTGTGTGCGATGTAGCCACACGTGCATCAACACAGTAGCAGCGCCAAGCGTGCGCCTGTGTCATAAGTCAAGGGCCGGTTTGGACATCTGGTCCGGACTGAAGAACGTGCCAACAATTTCTGACAAGTCTACTGTCACTGCATATGATACTGTCCTCAAAGCAGCAGCGACAAGCGTGCATCTGTCTGTTAAAGGGTGGTGTTACCCCCAAAGTGCGCTCCAACTAAATAAAATAATCTTTTTTTCTGTGTTTGTGTGTGACATGTATGCGCAGTGGCCGCACCTGCATCCTCAAAGCAGCAGCAACAAGCTGAACCCAAAACACGGAAGGGTGGTTTTGGCAAAACCAATCCAGATCCAAAACACGAAGAAAGATCCAGATCCAAAACCAAAACACAAAACACGAAAAGTGGCCGGTGCACACCCCTAGTAAAAATGAAACAAAAAGTACATTTTGTAAACCATCCATGTGCCCCAGTTTATTTACAGAGCTTTTTTGTTTTCCTATGCAGTCACAACAGCACTCTGCTGCACCTTCTTCAGCCCATTACCAAACCCCTTGCTCTCAGCTCACACTGGCCTGGCAGAGGAGATGATGGGGCTGGCCCAGCGGGAACTTTTCCCGGTGGCCTAATCCCCTCGTATCCTATGCAGAGAGCTCTGCCAATCAGAGCTCTTTGTCAGTGGAGCTGCGGCAGCTCCATTGCACCCGCGGCTAGTGCAGAGACGGAGACAAGACTGTCTCCATCTCTGAAAAACAAATTTGGCTATAAGGGGGGTTTCTGGGTACTCAGAAACCCCCCCTGCGTGCGCTACTGAGGGGGACCTGACTATGACATAACAATGCAATTTCAGCCTTTTATGATTTTATCATAAACACCTACAGTATATTTACTGTAGCCTAAATTCTGGCATAATGAATACACAGTAAGAATGAGTGAATGGTATAATGATCATATTTCAAATCATTAGCATTTTGAAATCCAAATTGACAAATGGCAAAATCCTATAGTACTTTTACAAGGACAAAATAAAAACACTGATTTTGCATTACATTATGTTTGCAGATGCAATATCAATGCCATCAAGAAGGTGGTTTATTTCTTTTTTTATAGTATTTACATATACCTTAGTCACCACATAACATTTCCCTATTTATTATGTGTAGGCCAAGTGGAGAATAGAATAACAACAAGCAACTATGATGATGTGAGCTGGGCATCCATCACACGGCCTACTAATCACAGATGCAGAATGGGATGTATAAGGGGCGTTCATTCATATAATGATCTATACAGAAAAGTCCAACCAATTGGAAAAGCAGATAAATGGTTTTATTTCAATTAGAGATGAGCGGGTTCGGATTAGTTCGGATTTCCACGCCGAGTTCAGATTTTTCCCGGCAAAAACGGGACTCAGAAAGAGGCAAAACATCATTTTTCATTGACAAACATCATCATTCCTGGACTTTTGAACAGGAATGATGATGTTTGTCCATGAAAGATGACATTTTGCCTCTTTCTGAGTCCTGTTTTTTGCCAGAAAAATCCGAACTCGGCGTGGAAATCCAAACCCCCTCATCTCTAATTTCAATATTATTCAGCATTTGCACATAGTGAGCTATACTGTAATTTCCAACTCACTTACTGCAGACAATATGAAACATTTTAAATGAACCCATATATACAGTGTGATTAAAGGGAACCTCCATACAGTATTTAGGTATTTTGCATTATGTTATATTTGCAGATGCAATATCAATGCTATCAATAAGGTGGTTTATTTATTAGTATTAGTATTGGTATATGTCTTGTCACACATACTAATAATACGCAAATGCCAGCTGATGGGATGTTACGGGGTCTCCCACATCCCGCCAGCCAATCAGAGGCCGAATCACATCTAGCAGCCTCTCATTGGCTGGTACCCAATGCACAAGCGTGCTTCTGTCTGTTAAAGGGTGGTGTAACTCTCAGTGCGCTCCACAAACAATAAAAAAATTCTGCTTTTTTTTTCTGTCTTTGTGAAATGTGTGGGCTGTAGCCGCACCTGCATCCTTAAAGCAGCAGCGACAAGCGTGCGTCTGTCTGTTAAAGGGTGGTGTAACCCTCAAAATGCGCTCCACAAAAAATAAAAAAATTTTTTTTTTTCTGTCTTTGTGAATTGTGTGGGCTGTAGCCGCACCAGCATCCTCAAAGCAGCAGCGACAAGCGTGCGTCTGTCTGTTAAAGGGTGGTGTAACCCTCAAAGTGCGCTCCACAAAAAATAAAAAAATCTTCTTTTTTTTTTGTCTTTGTGAATTGTGTGGGCTGTAGCCGCACCTGCATCCTCAAAGCAGCAGCAACAAGCATGCGTCTGTCTGTTAAAGGATTACATCGGTGACAGCATCCAAGTAGGCATGTCAGACAGTCCGTACCTGTACTGGCAGGAAAAAGAGGCAATTTGGAGGTCCCTGTACAAACTGGCTCTATTTTACCTGAGTTGCCCCCCTCCAGTGTGTACTCCGAAAGAGTGTTTAGTGCAGCCGGGAACCTTGTCAGCGAAAGGCGTAGGAGGTTGCTTCCACAAAATGTGGAGAAGATGATGTTCATAAAATGAATTATCAACTCTTCCAGGGAGACCAGCCTCCAGAACGTACAGAGTGACCTGTGGTTGTGGATTCCAGCGGGGAAGAATTAATACTCTGTGAGGATGAGGATGTGTACAACACTGAAGAGGGTGAGGAATCGGTGGATGAGGAGGATGAGGATGACATCTTGCCTCCGTAGAGCCAGTTTGTGCAGGGACAGATTAATTGCCAGCTTGTTTTGTGGGGGCCCAAATGAACCAATCATTTCAGCCACAGTCGTGTGGCAGACCCTGGCGCTGCAATGTTTGGTTTGTTAAAGTGTGCATGTCCTGTTTATACAACATAAGGGTGGGTGGGAGGGCCCAAGGACAATTCCATCTTGCACCTCTTTTTTTTCTTTGAATTATGTACTGTTTGGGGCCTAGTTTTTCAAACTGCCATCCTGTCTGCCACTGCAGTGTCACTCCTAGATGGACCACGTGTTTGTGCCGCTCACTCGTATCTCTTAGCATAGTCATCCAGCTACCTCGGTGCAACCTTTTGGACATAAAAACTAGGGGTGTGCACCGGCCACTTTTCGTGTTTTGTGTTTTGGTTTTGGATCTGGATCTTTCTTCGTGTTTTGGATCTGGATTGGTTTTGCCAAAACCACCCTTCCGTGTTTTGGGTTCTGGGTTTTGTGTTTTGGATCTGTATTTTTTTGAAAAAAAGCATAAAAACAGCTAAAATCACAGAATTTGTAGGTTTTTCTGCTCCTATGCTATTATTAACCTCAATAACCTTAATTTCCACTCATTTCCAGTCTATTCTGAATACCTCACACCTCACAATAGTGTTTTTATGTCCAAAAGGTTGCACCGAGGTAGCTGGATGACTATGCTAAGCGACACGAGGGGGCGGCACAAACACGTGACCCATCTAGGCGTGAAACTGCAGTGGCAGACAGGATGGCATTGAAAAACTAGGCCCCAAACTGTACATAATGCAAAGAAAAAAAAGAGGTGCAAGATGGAATTGTCCTTGGGCCCTCCCACCCACCCTTATGTTGTATAAACAGGACATGCACACTTTAACAAACCAATCATTTCAGCGCCAGGGTCTGCCATACAACTGTGGCTGAAATGATTGGTTCGTTTGGGCCCCCAACAAAACAAGCTGGCAATTTATCTGTCCCTGCACAAACTGGCTCTACGGAGGCAAGATCTCATCCTCATCCTCCTCATCCACCGATTCCTCACCCTCTTCAGTGTGTACATCCTCATCCTCACAGAGTATTAATTCGTCCCTGCTGGAACCACAGGTCCCTCTGTACGTTCTGGAGGCTGGTCTCCCTGGAAGAGTTGATAATTCATTTTATGAACATCATCTTCTCCACATTTTGTGGAAGCAACCTCCTACGCCTTTCGCTGACAAGGTTCCCGGCTGCACTAAACACTCTTTCGGAGTACACACTGGAGGGGGGGCAACTCAGGTAAAATAGAGCCAGTTTGTACAGGGACCTCCAAATTGCTTCTTTTTCCTGCCAGTACAGGTACGGACTGTCTGACATGCCTACTTGGATGCTGTCACCGATGTAATCCTTTAACAGACAGACGCACGCTTGTCGCTGCTGCTTTGAGGATTCAAGTGCGGCTACAGCCCACACAATTCACAAAGACAGAAAAAAAAAAAGAATATTTTTATTGTTTGTGGAGCACACTTTGAGGGTTACACCACCCTTTAACAGACAGACACACGCTTGTCGCTGCTGCTTTGAGGATGCAAGTGCGGCTACAGCCCACACAATTCACAAAGACAGAAAAAAGAAGAAGAATATTTTTATTGTTTGTGTAGCACACTTTGAGGGTGTCACCACCCTTTAACAGACAGACGCACGCTTGTCGCTGCTGCTTTGAGGATGCAAGTGCGGCTACATCGCACACAAGTCACAAACACATTAAAAAAATAGTTTTTTATTTTTTGGAGCACTTTGAGAGTTACACCACCCTTTAACAGACAGACGCACGCTTGTCGCTGCTGCTTTAAGGATGCAGGTGCGGCTACAGCCCACACATTTCACAAAGACCGAAAAAAAAAGAACAATATTTTAATTGTTTGTGTAGAACACTTTGAGGGTGTCACCACCCTTTAACAGACAGACGCACGCTTGTCGCTGCTGCTTTAAAGATGCAGGTGCGGCTACAGCCCACACAATTCACATAGACAGAAAAAAGAAGAAGAATATTTTTATTGTTTGTGTAGCACACTTTGAGGGTGTCACCACCCTTTAACAGACAGACGCACGCTTGTCGCTGCTGCTTTAAGGATGCAGGTGCGGCTACAGCCCACACATTTCACAAAGACCAAAAAAAAAAGAACAATATTTTAATTGTTTGTGTAGCACACTTTGAGGGTGTCACCACCCTTTAACAGACAGATGCACGCTTGTCGCTGCTGCTTTAAGGATGCAGGTGCGGCTACAGCCCACACAATTCACAAAGACAGAAAAAAGAACAATATTTTAATTGTTTGTGTAGCACACTTTGAGGGTGTCACCACCCTTTAACAGACAGATGCACGCTTGTCGCTGCTGCTTTAAAGATGCAGGTGCGGCTACAGCCCACACAATTCACATAGACAGAAAAAAGAAGAAGAATATTTTTATTGTTTGTGTAGCACACTTTGAGGGTGTCACCACCCTTTAACAGACAGATGCACGCTTGTCGCTGCTGCTTTAAGGATGCAGGTGCGGCTACAGCCCACACATTTCACAAAGACCAAATAAAAAAGAAGAATATTTTAATTGTTTGTGTAGCACACTTTGAGGGTGTCACCACCCTTTAACAGACAGACGCACGCTTGTCGCTGCTGCTTTAAGGATGCAGGTGCGGCTACAGCCCACACAATTCACAAAGACAGAAAAAAGAACAATATTTTAATTGTTTGTGTAGCACACTTTGAGGGTGTCACCACCCTTTAACAGACAGACGCACGCTTGTCGCTGCTGCTTTAAGGATGCAGGTGCGGCTACAGCCCACACATTTCACAAAGACAGAAAAAAAAAGAACAATATTTTAATTGTTTGTGTAGCACACTTTGAGGGTGTCACCACCCTTTAACAGACAGACGCACGCTTGTCGCTGCTGCTTTGAGGATGCAGGTGGAATCTAGACGGGATTTGGAACCGAGGACACACTACCTCCATCAATTGTCTAAATCCCACTGCACTAATGTCGGATACCGGACGCACGTCTAACACCAACATAGCAGTCAAGGCCTCAGTTATACGTTTTGCTTCAGGATGACTGCTGTCGTACTTCATCCTCATCGCTAGGGACTGTTGTAGGGTCAATTGTTTAGTAAAAGTAGTGATGTTCCTACTTCCTCTCTGGGATGATGAACAACTCCCAGCAGCAGCAACAGCACTAGGAGGAAGTGGTTCTTGATCTTTCCCTATTTTATTTTTATCGGAGAAAGTTTGGTCCTCCATTTATGTTATATTGATATATATACGTGTGGCTAAAGCGCACACAAACACAGAAAATATTTTTTTATTTTTGCTGGAGAGTAGTGCACTTTGTGGGTTACACCACCCTTTAAGAAATGAGCCAGCCGGCTCTTTACTTATGGGACACAGGCGCACGCTTGGCGCTGCTCCTTTGTTGATGCACGTGCAGCCACAGTGCACACAAGTCACAAACACAGAAAATATATATTTTTTTGGTTTGGAGTGTACTTTGGGGGTTACAGAACCCTTTAACGGTCAAGCCAGCCGGCCCTTTACTTATGACACAGGCGCACGCTTGGCACTACTTTGTTGATGCACGTGCGGCTACTGCGCACACAATTCACAAACACAGAAAATAATATTTTTTTTGGTTTGGACTGGAGTGTACTTTCGGGGGTTACAGCACCCTTTAACGGTCTAGCCAGCCGGCCCTTTACTTATGACACAGGCGCACGCTTGGCACTACTTTGTTGATGCACGTGCGGCTACTGCGCACACAATTCACAAACACAGAAAATAATTTTTTTTTTGGTTTGGACTGGAGTGTACTTTGGGGGTTACAGCACCCTTTAACGGTCAAGCCATCCGGCCCTTTACTTATGACACAGGCGCACGCTTGGCACTACTTTGTTGATGCACGTGCGGCTACTGCGCACACAATTCACAAACACAGAAAATAATTTTTTTTTTGGTTTGGACTGGAGTGTACTTTGGGGGTTACAGCACCCTTTAACGGTCAAGCCAGCCGGCCCTTTACTTATGACACAGGCGCACGCTTGGCACTACTTTGTTGATGCACGTGCGGCTACTGCGCACACAATTCACAAACACAGAAAATAATTTTTTTTTTGGTTTGGACTGGAGTGTACTTTCGGGGGTTACAGCACCCTTTAACGGTCAAGCCAGCCGGCCCTTTACTTATGACACAGGCGCACACTTGGCACTACTTTGTTGATGCACGTGCGGCTACTGTGCACACAATTCACAAACACAGAAAATAATTTTTTTTTTGGTTTGGACTGGAGTGTACTTTGGGGGTTACAGCACCCTTTAACGGTCAAGCCAGCCGGCCCTTTACTTATGACACAGGCGCACGCTTGGCACTACTTTGTTGATGCACGTGCGGCTACTGCGCACACAATTCACAAACACAGAAAATAATTTTTTTTTTGGTTTGGACTGGAGTGTACTTTCGGGGGTTACAGCACCCTTTAACGGTCAAGCCAGCCGGCCCTTTACTTATGACACAGGCGCACGCTTGGCACTACTTTGTTGATGCACGTGCGGCTACTGCACACACAATTCACAAACACAGAAAATAATTTTTTTTTTGGTTTGGACTGGACTGTACTTTCGGGGGTTACAGCACCCTTTAACGGTCAAGCCAGCCGGCCCTTTACTTATGACACAGGCGCACACTTGGCACTACTTTGTTGATGCACGTGCGGCTACTGCGCACACAATTCACAAACACAGAAAATATTTTTTTTTTTGGTTTGGACTGGAGTGTACTTTGGGGGTTACAGCACCCTTTAATGGTCAAGCCAGCCGGCCCTTTACTTATGACACAGGCGCACGCTTGGCACTACTTTGTTGATGCACGTGCGGCTACTGCGCACACAATTCACAAACACAGAAAATAATTTTTTTTTTGGTTTGGACTGGAGTGTACTTTCGGGGGTTACTGCACCCTTTAACGGTCAAGCCAGCCGGCCCTTTACTTATGACACAGGCGCACGCTTGGCACTACTTTGTTGATGCACGTGCGGCTACTGCGCACACAATTCACAAACACAGAAAATAATTTTTTTTTGGTTTGGACTGGAGTGTACTTTGGGGGTTACAGCACCCTTTAATGGTCAAGCCAGCCGGCCCTTTACTTATGACACAGGCGCACGCTTGGCACTACTTTGTTGATGCACATGCGGCTACTGCGCACACAATTCACAAACACAGAAAATATTTTTTTTTTTGGTTTGGACTGGAGTGTACTTTGGGGGTTACAGCACCCTTTAACGGTCAAGCCAGCCGGCCCTTTACTTATGACACAGGCGCACGCTTGGCACTACTTTGTTGATGCACGTGCGGCTACTGCGCACACAATTCACAAACACAGAAAATAATTTTTTTTTTGGTTTGGACTGGAGTGTACTTTCGGGGGTTACAGCACCCTTTAACGGTCAAGCCAGCCGGCCCTTTACTTATGACACAGGCGCACGCTTGGCACTACTTTGTTGATGCACGTGCGGCTACTGCGCACACAATTCACAAACACAGAAAATAATTTTTTTTTTGGTTTGGACTGGAGTGTACTTTGGGGGTTACAGCACCCTTTAACGGTCAAGCCAGCCGGCCCTTTACTTATGACACAGGCGCACGCTTGGCACTACTTTGTTGATGCACGTGCGGCTACTGCACACACAATTCACAAACACAGAAAATATATTATTTTTTTAGCACTTGGGGGGAGCACCCCTGATGGACAGAGCACCCCCTGGACAACACTACAGCACCCCTTTAGGACTGGGACACTGCACAGGACTTTGGAGTGGACACAGCCCCTATGGAGAACTGACTGCACAACACAGTCCAGCCAGCCCCTATGGACTTTGAAGTAGTGGACACAGCCCCTATTAACAACAGCAGCACAGCACAACACAGCCAGCCCCTATGGACTTTGAAGTAGTGGACAACAGCAGCACTACTCTACACTACACTACACAGCCCTAACTCCCACCCTCCCTCTTCACTGTCCACAGCCGAGTGAGAAAATGGCGCCGACGCGGGTACCTTATATAGGATCCAAAACCCGCGAGACTCGGAAGGCGGGATGATGACGTTTTGCCTCGATTTCAGATCCGAGTCAGGCGGGAAAAGTCGAGCCTGATTCGGATCGGACTCGGATCGGGGGGGCTCGGGGGGGTTCGGATTTCAGAAATCCGAACCCGCTCACCCCTAATAAAAACACTATTGTGAGGTGTGAGGTGTTCAGAATAGACTGGAAATGAGTGGAAATTAAGGTTATTGAGGTTAATAATAGCATAGGAGCAGAAAAACACACAAATTCTGTGATTTTAGCTGTTTTTATGCTTTTTTAAAAAAAAAATACAGATCCAAAACACAAAACCCAGAACCCAAAACACGGAAGGGTGGTTTTGGCAAAACCAATCCAGATCCAAAACACGAAGAAAGATCCAGATCCAAAACCAAAACACAAAACACGAAAAGTGGCCGGTGCACACCCCTAGTAAAAATGAAACAAAAAGTACATTTTGTAAACCATCCATGTGCCCCAGTTTATTTACAGAGTTTTTTGTTTTCCTATGCAGTCACAACAGCACTCTGCTGCACCTTCTTCAGCCCATTACCAAACCCCTTGCTCTCAGCTCACACTGCAGACATCAAAGTATCCTACTCAACCACAGGCCAGTGACTAGCTTCCACAGCTCTCTGATATTCTGCCCGGCCCTATACTGCAGCCTCCACACTGTCAGTGTCCCCTGCAATACACTTACCACAGCTCCCCACTGCTGCGGCACTGATTCCGCGGCTCCGAGTCCGAGCACTGTCACTGCCGCCGCCGTCGCTCACCAATGAGTGCAGGTGGTGGGGAGGAAGGGTGTCAGCTTTGCAAACCCTGGAAGCACTGCCGCCGGCGGGCCTGCAGGCAGCCTGAGTCGGCCTGGCAGGTAGTAAGCCGGCCTGGCAGAGGAGATGATGGGGCTGGCCCAGCGGGAACTTTTCCCGGTGGCCTAATCCCCTCGTATCCTATGCAGAGAGCTCTGCCAATCAGAGCTCTTTGTCAGTGGAGCCGCGGCAGCTCCATTGCACCCGCGGCTAGTGCAGAGACGGAGACAAGACTGTCTCCATCTCTGAAAAACAAATTTGGCTATAAGGGGGGTTTCTGGGTACTCAGAAACCCCCCCTGCGTGCGCTACTGAGGGGGACCTGACTATGACATAACAATGCAATTTCAGCCTTTTATGTTTTTATCATAAACACCTACAGTATATTTACTGTAGCCTAAATTCTGGCATAATGAATACACAGTAAGAATGAGTGAATGGTATAATGATCATATTTCAAATCATTAGCATTTTGAAATCCAAATTGACAAATGGCAAAATCCTATAGTACTTTTACAAGGACAAAATAAAAACACTGATTTTGCATTACATTATGTTTGCAGATGCAATATCAATGCCATCAAGAAGGTGGTTTATTTCTTTTTTTATAGTATTTACATATACCTTAGTCACCACATAACATTTCCCTATTTATTATGTGTAGGCCAAGTGGAGAATAGAATAACAACAAGCAACTATGATGATGTGAGCTGGGCATCCATCACACGGCCTACTAATCACAGATGCAGAATGGGATGTATAAGGGGCGTTCATTCATATAATGATCTATACAGAAAAGTCCAACCAATTGGAAAAGCAGATAAATGGTTTTATTTCAATTAGAGATGAGCGGGTTCAGATTAGTTCGGATTTCCACGCCGAGTTCAGATTTTTCCCGGCAAAAACGGGACTCAGAAAGAGGCAAAACATCATTTTTCATTGACAAACATCATCATTCCTGGACTTTTGAACAGGAATGATGATGTTTGTCCATGAAAGATGACATTTTGCCTCTTTCTGAGTCCTGTTTTTTGCCAGAAAAATCCGAACTCGGCGTGGAAATCCAAACCCCCTCATCTCTAATTTCAATATTATTCAGCATTTGCACATAGTGAGCTATACTGTAATTTCCAACTCACTTACTGCAGACAATATGAAACATTTTAAATGAACCCATATATACAGTGTGATTAAAGGGAACCTCCATACAGTATTTAGGTATTTTGCATTATGTTATATTTGCAGATGCAATATCAATGCTATCAATAAGGTGGTTTATTTATTAGTATTAGTATTGGTATGTGTCTTGTCACACATACTAATAATACGCAAATGCCAGCTGATGGGATGTTACGGGGTCTCCCACATCCCGCCAGCCAATCAGAGGCCGAATCACATCTAGCAGCCTCTCATTGGCTGGTACCCATTTGTACCCCTACCAATGAGAGGCTGCTAGATGTGAAGCAGCCTCTGATTCGCTGGCAGAATGTGGGAAACCCAATGACGTCCAGTCAGCTGGCATTCATGTAGTATTTGTATGTGTGACAAGACACAAACAAATTCTAGTCCGTATGGTATCGGGTAAGCGTGTTCTTATTTTGCCAAGACCGCCCCCCCCCCGGCATCCTACGGAGACCAGTGTGAGGATTAGGTGAGTATAGGATCTTTGCTGCTGGTCCATACACACGGATTCTACTCGGAGAAGAGGACAGAAACATCTGGTAGAAAGTAAGTATGTGTGATTGATGAATGTGTGTAATAAATCTTTACTAACTATGGTGTGTGTCATGTCTTTATTTAACTAGTTATTTTACAGTGGGGGTACAGGCAGGGCCGGTTCTCCCGTTACACATGGTACGCAGCTGCGTATGGCGCCACATAGTGAAGGGCACCTCAGCTGCATACCATGCGGGCCATGGTGCAGACTGTGTCTCTGTCACACAGCTGCACCGCGTGTGTAGCGGTGACCGGACGGAGTTTGGTCAGCGCTACACAGCACAAACACACAGCCGCCGGAGCCGGCAGCTGTGTGTTTGCTTTAGCAGCTGATGAAAGTCTGACAGATTCTCATCGGCTGCTGCTCCCACTGCCGGAGCCGGACATCTTCCGGCTCCCGCAGTGGGTAATGGGAGTGACGCGTCACTCCCATGATGCGTCACTCCCATAATGCAAAGCGGCGGATGGAGGAGCTGATCTCGGTGGCAGGACCAGGAGCGGGTGTCAGGTAAGTGTTGTTTTCTTTTTCTTTTTTTATTATGTCTCTACTGCGGGGGGCGGATTACTACTGGGGGCACTACAAGGGGGGAGACTACTGGGAGCACTATAGGGGGTTAATACTACTGGGGGCACTACAAGGGGGGGAATACTACTGGGGGCACTGCATGGGGGGAGTACTACTGGGGGCACTACAAGGGGGGGAAATACTACTGGGGGCACTACAGGGGGGGTACACTACTGGGGGCACTACAAGGGGGGACTACTGGGAGCACTACAAGGGGGGGACTACTGGGAGCACTACAGGGGGGGAATACTACTGGGGGCACTACAAGGGGGGGACTACTGGGAGCACTACAGGGGGGAATACTACAGGGGGCACTACAAGGGGGGGAAATACTACTGGGGGCACTACAAGGAGGAGAAATACTACTGGGGGCACTACAAGGGGGGGAAATACTACTGGGGGCACTACAAGGGGGGCTACTACTGGGGGCACAACAAGAGGGGGGACTATTACTAGGGACACTATATAATGGGCACTGCATAGGGAGGTACCACTACTGGGGGCACTGCATGGGGGGGAGTACTACTGGGGCACTATATAAGGGGCTTACTACTGGGGGCACAAGGGGCACTGCACTGGAGGGACCACTACCGGGGGCACTGTAAAAGGGGCACTGCATAGGGGGGGGGCCAAAAAAATACTCGCTTGCCAAAAAATTTGGGCTAGGGCCAGCCCTGGGTACAGGTGCCGGCCGCCAGCTGGTTCTTGTAGTTCCACAAGTGCCAAAGGCAAAATACAATAGTTTACATCTATTTTACACTTTATTACCCATGTAGAGCCTTGGTGTGAGAATGCTTAAGCTCTGGAGACCCGGTAATAGGGTCTCTTGGTTGTGGCATTATACCCTGGTCGTTTTGGGTCCGGTGCTGGTTTTAATTATAGTGGGACTCCTACGTAATTTTTTCCCCCCTATAGTTAAAACCAGGACTGGCTCTGCAGCCTGATACTCATACCTAAATTATGGTGGAACCCTACTCATTTTGTTCCCTGTAATTTTAGGTACCAGGACAGGCTGACAAGTTTTTACAGGTCTAACACATAAGCAGCCTTCACATAACTCACTGATATGTGCAGGCTGCTAGCTCAGGAGAGATTTGCAGAGAGAAAACACTGCAATCTCAGGTGAGAAATCTCCTGTAAACTCGTTTAACCTCAAATCGCCTGTTAGTAAATTTGGAATAAAAAAAGTGATTAAATCCCCTGAGTTTTGGCGATTTACAGTGAGATTAATCTCTTTGCAAATTGGGTCAATCTCGAATCTTAGTAAATTTACCCCTAAGTGTCAACTGTGTGCTTCTGCTCCATTTATGAAATGCAACAAGTTTCCTGCATGCAGGGTGCACAATGGGCAATGTGTATGACAACGTGCGGGAGAGCGTATCATCAGCGATATAGTACACACTGGCCAGTGCTGACAATATGTTCTCCAATCTGCTAGATTGGACAAAATATCATCAGGTGTGTCTCCAGCATTACACTGTGATGTTTATTTTATTTATTATTTATAATCTTGTGCATAAGTTTTTATTGTATGTTACTGTTTGCATTTGTACATAAAGTGTCAGAAATATGCTGATATTCTTTTTTTCATTTCTATTTCAGATGCAGAACGTCAGAGGCCTGATTGGCAGGATGTACTGAGGAGGGAGTTGAACCTCCTAATCAATTATTTGGGGCTTATCTAAGAGTCTGTGGAGAGGATGAGGAGTGTTTTGAGGTAAAATTTAGATTTTTGTTTTTAAAAAAAATAAAATAAATCCAATCCAGTTTTTTTGTTTATATCATGTGTTGTGTAATTATTATGTTAGCTTATTATAGTTTAGAAGTGAGTATATATCAACAATACAGAAAGGAAAAAAACACACATAGGCCCTGATTCATCAGTGCACGCAAGTGCACTACTGATTGCAAATTCCCGATTATCGCAAATCTGCGCGTGCACAGGACCCATTCTGCTAGTGGGCAGAATGGGTCCTGCGTTTTCACACGAAGTGATTCCCACCATGACTCAATTAAACAAGCTGATTCTAAACTTAAATATTTGGGTGTACAGATTATTCTGATCTGTCTCAGCTTTATACTGCTAATTTCTCTGCTGTTATAGACAAAATTGTCACTATGCTTGACAGTTGGGAATTACTGCTATTGCCAGTTTGGGGCATGCGGCTTTCCTAAAAAGCATTATCTTCCCAAAGATTTTTTATTTCATGCAAATGTTGCCAATTAGCTTGTCTAAATCAGATATTATTTTTCTTTAAATAAGAAAATGACCCACTTTCTGTGGCAAAAGTGTCCCTTTCAAGGTTAGTGGCTATACACAATTCGGGAGGGGTTGGAATCCCAGAGTTACCCTCTTAATCAGTGTCAGTCTTTTACAGATAAATTAATGATTGGTTCATGGAACAAAATACTTATACTGATTATCAGCTAGATATAGTACTATTTCCCCTTATTCCCCTAGTGCTCCCCCCCGCCACAATCCCCCTCTTTCCCCCACAGCCTCCTGGAGCAGGGACAACAATAATGCAAGAATAATAAGATACTAACCTTACCTCCTTCTATTCTGGCTGCCCCTCCATCCAGGGTTGTTGCTAGCCTCAGTCCAGTCCTCACATGTTATGGCCCCTCTTTCAGCGGTGTGGCGTGACTTCATGACGTCACACATGCTGGCTCACAACAATTAAAAACTTTATTGCACGGGCGGCAGCAGCCTAGGTAGGAGATGGAGCGGGAGCGCAGGACGGAGCAGGACGGCGGGCCCTTGCCTGTCACCTCTATTGTGCAGCAGTGGGGGGTAGGAGAGAGCCCCTGGGCCTATCACAACTAGAGATGAGCGGTTCGGATTCTGTGGAATCCGAACCGCTCCGAACATTGGGGATCCGAGTCCACCCGAACCCTGATCCGACATCAGGGCTCCTATTGTGTAGGGCAGAGCACTGTGATAGTGCTCTGCCCTAAACAGACACAAACACACAGCCGCCAGCGGCAGCTGTGTGTTTGTTACAGCAGCCAATGAGAGTCACACAGACTCTCATTGGCTGCTGCACGGAGGGAGCCGGCTGGAGCTCACACATGAGCTCCGTCTTCCAGCTCACTCCTCAGCGTGTAACAGCAGAGTGGACGGCGCGGGAGCGGGGAATCAGGTAAGTTTTTATTTATTTATTTTTTACTTGTGCAAGGGCCGGGGGCGCTACTGGGGGGGATCTGCTACTGGGGGGGTCTGCTACCGGGGGTGCGGGGGGGCCATACTACTGGGGTGGCCTGCTACTGGGGGGCTATATTACTGGGGGGGTCTGCTACTGGGGGGGCTATACTACTGGGGGGGTCTGCTACTGGGGGGGCCATACTACTGAGGGGCCTGCTACTGGGGGGGCTATACTACTGGGGGGGTCTGCTACTGGGGGGTCTGCTACTGGGGGGGCCATACTACTGAGGGGCCTGCTACTGGGGGGCCATACTACTGGGGGGGCATACTACTGGGGGGGCTTACTACTACTGGGGGGGACCTACTACTGGGGGGGCCTGCTACTGGGGCAGCCTACTACTGGGGGGGCATACTACTGGGGGGGGCATACTACTGGGGCAGCCTACTACTGGGGCCGCCTACTACTGGGGGGACCATACTACTGGGGGGGCTGCTAATGGGGGGCATACTACTGGGGGGGCCTGCTAATGGGGGGCATACTACTGGGTGGCATGCTAATGGGGGGCATACTACTGGGGGGCCTGCTAATGGGGGGCATACTACTGGGGGGCATTCTACTGGGGGCACTGCATAGGGGACCCTACTACTAAGGGGACTGCATAGGGGGCACCACTGCTGAGGGCATTGTGTAAGGGACACCGCTACTGTGGGCATTGTGTAAAAGGGTCACTACTGTGGGCATTGTGTAAAAGGGTCACTTCTGTGGGCATTGTGTAAAAGGGGCACTACTGTGTGTCGTAACATAAATAAGAGACACTACTTTATGGTGTAATGTGAATCAGGCCCTATGTGCGGTGTAATGTGAATAAGATTGTGCACTGTGACTCCTTGGGCCGTAGCCCACTACGTAAACAAGTACTGTGATTCTGCTGGCCGTACCCCACTGGGTGGGTGCACTACTTTTAATTTCTGCCACTGCTGTGTGGCAATGTGTCATAGATGTGCTTTATACTGTGGTGTCTGTGTCGTTGTGCCGCTGCTTTGTCGCTTAGTAACCAGTCAGCTCACTGCAACCTTTGGCCAATAATGTTGAAAACAATATTATAAACTGTGATATGGTCTAAATTGGCTGGAAATTAATGTTATTGAGGTTAATAATACTCTAGGAAGAAAAAAAAGACCAATTTATGTGATTTTAGCTTTTTTTGTCAATTTTTGTAAAACAATCCAAATCCAAAGCCAGTCACCGCAGTTTGGCAAATCCAAATCCAAATCCAAAGCCGGACGACGAATTAGAGCCAAATCCAAATCCAAATCCGGCAAAAATGCTCCGGCGCACATCCCTAGTTATGATAGTAATCTCTGTGATTATTACCCCTTTCTCCCTCTGCACAGTGCCTCTATAATCACTAAGGTCAGGTTATGATGGTAATCTCTGTAATTATTACCCCTTTCTCCCTCTGCACAGTGCCTCTATAATCACTAAGGTCAGGTTATGATGGTAATCTCTGTAATTATTACCCCTTTCTCCCTCTGCACAGTGCCTCTGTAATCACTAAGGTCAGGTTATGATAGTAATCTCTGTGATTATTACCCCTTTCTCCCTCTGCACAGTGCCTCTGTAATCACTAAGGTCAGGTTATGATGGTAATCTCTATAATTATTACCCCTTTCTCCCTCTGCACAGTGCTTCTGTAATCACTAAGGTCAGGTTATGATGGTAATCTCTGTAATTATTACCCCTTTCTCCCTCCGCACAGTGCCTCTGTAATCACTAAGGTCAGGTTATGATAGTAATCTCTGTAATTATTACCCCTTTCTCCCTCCGCACAGTGCCTCTGTAATCACTAAGGTCAGGTTATGATAGTAATCTCTGTAATTATTACCCCTTTCTCCCTCTGCACAGTGCCTCTGTAATCACTAAGGTCAGGTTATGATGGTAATCTCTATAATTATTACCCCTTTCTCCCTCTGCACAGTGCCTCTGTAATCACTAAGGTCAGGTTATGATGGTAATCTCTATAATTATTACCCCTTTCTCCCTCTGCACAGTGCCTCTGTAATCACTAAGGTCAGGTTATGATGGTAATCTCTGTAATTATTACCCCTTTCTCCCTCCGCACAGTGCCTCTGTAATCACTAAGGTCAGGTTATGATGGTAATCTCTGTGATTATTACCCCTTTCTCCCTCCGCACAGTGCCTCTGTAATCACTAAGGTCAGGTTATGATGGTAATCTCTGTGATTATTACCCCTATCTCCCTCCGCACAGTGCCTCTGTAATCACTAAGGTCAGGTTATAATGGTAATCTCTGTAATTATTACCCCTTTCTCCCTCCGCACAGTGCCTCTGTAATCACTAAGGTCAGGTTATGATAGTAATCTCTGTAATTATTACCCCTTTCTCCCTCCGCACAGTGCCTCTGTAATCACTAAGGTCAGGTTATGATAGTAATCTCTGTAATTATTACCCCTTTCTCCCTCCGCACAGTGCCTCTGTAATCACTAAGGTCAGGTTATAATTAGGGGTGTGCACCGGCCACTTTTCGTGTTTTGGTTTTGGATCTGGATCTTTCTTCGTGTTTTGGATCTGGATTGGTTTTGCCAAAACCACCCTTCCGTGTTTTGGGTTCTGGGTTTTGTGTTTTGGATCTGTATTTTTTTTTAAAAAAGCATAAAAACAGCTAAAATCACAGAATTTGTAGGTTTTTCTGCTCCTATGCTATTATTAACCTCAATAACCTTAATTTCCACTAATTTCCAGTCTATTCTGAACACCTCACACCTCACAATAGTGTTTTTATGTCCAAAAGGTTGCACCGAGGTAGCTGGATGACTATGCTAAGCGACACGAGTGGGCGGCACAAACACGTGACCCATCTAGGAGTGACACTGCAGTGGCAGACAGGATGGCAGTTAGAAAAACTTGGCCCCAAACTGTACATAATGCAAAGAAAAAAAAGAGGTGCAAGATGGAATTGTCCTTGGGCCCTCCCACCCACCCTTATGTTGTATAAACAGGACATGCACACTTTAACAAATCAATCATTTCAGCGCCAGGGTCTGCCACACAACTGTGGCTGAAATGATTGGTTCGTTTGGGCCCCCACAAAACAAGCTGGCAATTAATGTGTCCCTGCACAAACTGGCTCTACGGAGGCAAGATGTCATCCTCATCCTCCTCATCCACCGATTCCTCACCCTCTTCAGTGTGTACATCCTCATCCTCACAAAGTATTAACTCGTCCCCACTTGAATCCACCACCACAGGTCCCTCTGTACCTTCTGGAGGCTGGTCTCCCTGGAAGAGCTGATAATTCATTTTGATGAACATCATCTTCTCCACATTCTGTGGAAGCAACCTCCTACGCCTTTCGCTGACAAGGTTCCCGGCTGCACTAAACACTCTTTCGGAGTACACACTGGAGGGGGGGCAACTCAGGTAAAATAAAGCCAGTTTGTACAGGGGCCTCCAAATTGCCTCTTTTTCCTGCCAGTACAGGTATGGACTGTCTGACTTGCCTACTTGGATGCTGTCACCGATGTAATCCTCCACCATTCTGTCAATGGTGACAGTATCATATGCAGTGACAGTAGACATGTCAGAAATTGTTGCCAGGTCCTTCAGTCCGGACCAGATGTCCAAACTTGGTCCTGCCTGCCCTGCATCACCGCCAGCGGGTTGCTTAGGATACCTAAGTTTTTTCCTGGCAGCCCCAGTTGCGGGAGAAAATGAAGAAGGAGCCGTTGATGTGTCACGTTCCGCTTCAGCTGACAGTGTGTTCACCAGCAGGTCTTTGCACCTCTGCAGGCTTGTGTCGGCCGGAAAGAGAGACACCACATAGGCTTTAAACCTAGGATCGAGCACGGTGGCCAAAATGTAGTGGTCTGATTTCAACAGATTGACCACCCTGGAATCCTGGCAAAGCGAATGAAGGGCTTCATCCACAAGTCCCACATGCCGAGCGGAATCGCTCCGTCTTAGCTCCTCCTTCACTTTCTCCAGCTGCTTCTGCAAAAGCCTGATGAGGGGAATGACCTGACTCAAGCTGGCAGTGTCTGAACTGACTTCACGTGTGGCAAGTTCGAAGGGCTGGAGAACCTTGCACAACACGGAAATCATTCTCCACTGCGCTTGAGTCAGGTGCATACCCCCTCCTTTGCCTATGTCATAGGTGGATGTATAGGCTTGTATGGCCTTTTGCTGCTCCTCCATCCTCTGAAGCATATAGAGGGTTGAGTTCCACGTGTCACAACCTCTTGCTTCAGGTGATGGCGGGGCAGGTTCAAGAGTGTTTGCTGGTGCTCCAGTCTTCGGCACGCAGTCGCTGAATGGCGAAAGTGGCCAGAAATTTATCAGGCCACCCAAAGCGTCTCCTGCACGCCCCTGTCGCTTTTCAGAAAATTCTGCACCACCAAGTTTATTGTGTGAGCAAAACATGGGACGTGCTGGAATTTGCCCAGATGTAATGCCCGCACAATATTGGTGGCGTTGTCAGATATCACAAATCCCCCATCTAAGTGGGGTAAGCCACTGGGCGATGATTTCCCTCAGTTTCTCTAAGAGGTTGTCGGCGGTGTGCCTCTTACTGAAACCGGTGATACACAGCGTAGCCTGCCTTGTAACGAGCTGGCGTTTCTGAGATGCTGCTACTGGTGACGCTGCTGCTGTTGCTGCGTAAGGTGATACATCTACCCAGTGGGCTGTCACAGTCATATAGTCCTTAGTCTGCCCTGTTCCACTTGTCCACATGTCCGTGGTTAAGTGGACATTGTGTACAACGGCATTTTTCAGGACACTGAGGACACTTTTTCTGATGTTTCTGTACAGTCTCGGTATCGCCTGCCTAGTGAAGTGGAATCTAGACGGGATTTGGAACCGGGGACACACTACCTCCATCAATTGTCTAAATCCCACTGCACTAATGGCGGATACCGGACGCACGTCTAACACCAACATAGCAGTCAAGGCCTCAGTTATACGTTTTGCTTCAGGATGACTGCTGTCGTACTTCATCCTCCTCGCTAAGGACTGTTGGAGGGTCAATTGTTTAGTAAAAGTAGTGGTGTTCCTACTTCCTCTCTGGGATGATGAACGAGTCCCAGCAGCAGCAACAGCAGCAGCGGCAGCAGTAGGCGTAGCAATGCAGGATCCTCCGGAGGAATCCCGGATAGGAGAGTCAGTCATGCCAGTGACATGGCCTGCAGGACTACTTCCGATCCTGACTAAGGAGGAAATTGACGAGGAGGGAGTTGACGGTGTGGTTTGCAGGCGCTTGGATACAACAGGACAACGGGATTTAGGTGTCCCTGGACTGCTTACGGTCTTAGCCAAAGTTTCTGAACTTGACAGTAACTTTTTATGAACGCGCTGCAGGTGCCGTATAAGGGAGGATGTTCCTAGGTGGTTGACGTCCCTACCCCTACTTATTTCACCTTTACATATGGTACATATGGCAAGACAGTTGTTGTCCGGATTTGGATAGAAATATTGCCAGACCAAAGAGGTGGAATGTTTGGTCTTCTGCCCAGGCATGACCGTGATGGGCTTTTTCATCCCACGGACAACAACTGTCTCCCCCGGAGCCTGATTTAAACAAACCACATCACCATCAGAATCCTCCTCGCCAACTTCCTCCTCATCGCCAGCTACACCAGTATCCTCATCCTGTTGTACTTCAACAGTGACATCTTCAATTTGCATATCAGCAAGTGGACTGTGGGTGCTCCTTTCAGCACTTGCAGGGGGCGTGCAAATGGTGGAAAGAGCCACCTCTTCCCGTCCAGTGCCGGGAAGGTCAGGCATTACAACCACCACCACACTTGGACTCTCCTTGGGGATTTGTGATATCTTCTTAGAAAGCACAGTTCTTCGCTGTGCTTTTACCAGCTTAACTCTTTTGATTTTTTTAGTGGGAGGAGGGCTTCCATCATCATGTGAAGCTGAACCACTAGTCATGAACATACTAGGGATCGACCTTAGCCGTTCCTTGCCACTCCGTGTCGTAAATGGCATATTGGCAAGTTTACGTTTCTCTTCAGCTGATTTAAATATCTTTTTCAAGGTCATTTTCCTGAACTTTGCCATTTGGGATTGTATGTGCCCTCTACTATGACATTGGGCATCGGCCTTGGCAGACGACGTTGATGGCATGTTATCGTCTATGTCATGACTAGTGGCAGCAGCTTCAGCACTAGGAGGAAGTGGTTCTTGATCTTTCTCTATTTTATTTTTATCGGAGAAAGTTTGGTCCTCCATTTATGTTATATCGATTTGATATATACGTGCGGCTAAACACAGAAAATAATTTTTTTTTTGGTTTGGACTGGAGTGTACTTTGGGGGTTACAGCACCCTTTAACGGTCAAGCCAGCCGGCCCTTTACTTATGACACAGGCGCACGCTTGGCACTACTTTGTTGATGCACGTGCGGCTACTGCGCACACAATTCACAAACACAGAAAATAATTTTTTTTTTGGTTTGGACTGGAGTGTACTTTGGGGGTTACAGCACCCTTAACGGTCAAGCCAGCCGGCCCTTTACTTATGACACAGGCGCACGCTTGGCACTACTTTGTTGATGCACGTGCGGCTACTGCGCACACAATTCACAAACACAGAAAATAATTTTTTTTTTGGTTTGGACTGAGAGTGTACTTTGGGGGTTACAGCACTCTTTAATGGTCAAGCCAGCCGGCCCTTTACTTATGACACAGGCGCACGCTTGGCACTACTTTGTTGATGCACGTGCGGCTACTGCGCACACAATTCACAAACACAGAAAATAATTTTTTTTTTGGTTTGGACTGGAGTGTACTTTCGGGGGTTACAGCACCCTTAACGGTCAAGCCAGCCGGCCCTTTACTTATGACACAGGCGCACGCTTGGCACTACTTTGTTGATGCACGTGCGGCTACTGCGCACACAATTCACAAACACAGAAAATAATTTTTTTTTTGGTTTGGACTGGAGTGTACTTTCGGGGGTTACAGCACCCTTAACGGTCAAGCCAGCCGGCCCTTTACTTATGACACAGGTGCACGCTTGGCACTACTTTGTTGATGCACGTGCGGCTACTGCGCACACAATTCACAAACACAGAAAATAATTTTTTTTTTGGTTTGGACTGGAGTGTACTTTCGGGGGTTACAGCACCCTTAACGGTCAAGCCAGCCGGCCCTTTACTTATGACACAGGCGCACGTTTGGCACTACTTTGTTGATGCACGTGCGGCTACTGCGCACACAATTCACAAACACAGAAAATAATAATTTTTTTGGTTTGGACTGGAGTGTACTTTCGGGGGTTACAGCACCCTTAACGGTCAAGCCAGCCGGCCCTTTACTTATGACACAGGCGCACGCTTGGCACTACTTTGTTGATGCACGTGCGGCTACTGCGCACACAATTCACAAACACAGAAAATAATTTTTTTTTTGGTTTGGACTGGAGTGTACTTTGGGGGTTACAGCACCCTTTAACGGTCAAGCCAGCCGGCCCTTTACTTATGACACAGGCGCACGCTTGGCACTACTTTGTTGATGCACGTGCGGCTACTGCGCACACAATTCACAAACACAGAAAATAATTTTTTTTTTGGTTTGGACTGGAGTGTACTTTGGGGGTTACAGCACCCTTTAACGGTCAAGCCAGCCGGCCCTTTAATTATGACACAGGCGCACGCTTGGCACTACTTTGTTGATGCACGTGCGGCTACTGCGCACACAATTCACAAACACAGAAAATAATTTTTTTTTGGTTTGGACTGGAGTGTACTTTCGGGGGTTACAGCACCCTTAACGGTCAAGCCAGCCGGCCCTTTACTTATGACACAGGCGCACGCTTGGCACTACTTTGTTGATGCACGTGCGGCTACTGCGCACACAATTCACAAACACAGAAAATAATTTTTTTTTTGGTTTGGACTGGAGTGTACTTTTGGGGGTTACAGCACCCTTAACGGTCAAGCCAGCCGGCCCTTTACTTATGACACAGGCGCACGTTTGGCACTACTTTGTTGATGCACGTGCGGCTACTGCGCACACAATTCACAAACACAGAAAATAATAATTTTTCTGGTTTGGACTGGAGTGTACTTTCGGGGGTTACAGCACCCTTAACGGTCAAGCCAGCCGGCCCTTTACTTATGACACAGGCGCACGCTTGGCACTACTTTGTTGATGCACGTGCGGCTACTGCGCACACAATTCACAAACACAGAAAATAATTTTTTTTTTGGTTTGGACTGGAGTGTACTTTGGGGGTTACAGCACCCTTTAACGGTCAAGCCAGCCGGCCCTTTACTTATGACACAGGCGCACGCTTGGCACTACTTTGTTGATGCACGTGCGGCTACTGCGCACACAATTCACAAACACAGAAAATAATTTTTTTTTTGGTTTGGACTGGAGTGTACTTTGGGGGTTACAGCACCCTTTAACGGTCAAGCCAGCCAGCCCTTTACTTATGACACAGGCGCACGCTTGGCACTACTTTGTTGATGCACGTGCGGCTACTGCGCACACAATTCACAAACACAGAAAATAATTTTTTTTTTGGTTTGGACTGGAGTGTACTTTCGGGGGTTACAGCACCCTTAACGGTCAAGCCAGCCGGCCCTTTACTTATTACACAGGCGCACACTTGGCACTACTTTGTTGATGCACGTGCGGCTACTGCGCACACAATTCACAAACACAGAAAATAATTTTTTTTTTGGTTTGGACTGGAGTGTACTTTGGGGGTTACAGCACCCTTTAACGGTCAAGCCAGCCGGCCCTTTACTTATGACACAGGCGCACGCTTGGCACTACTTTGTTGATGCACGTGCGGCTACTGCGCACACAATTCACAAACACAGAAAATAATTTTTTTTTTGGTTTGGACTGGAGTGTACTTTCGGGGGTTACAGCACCCTTAACGGTCAAGCCAGCCGGCCCTTTACTTATGACACAGGCGCACGCTTGGCACTACTTTGTTGATGCACGTGCGGCTACTGCGCACACAATTCACAAACACAGAAAATAATTTTTTTTTTGGTTTGGACTGGAGTGTACTTTGGGGGTTACAGCACCCTTTAACGGTCAAGCCAGCCGGCCCTTTACTTATGACACAGGCGCACGCTTGGCACTACTTTGTTGATGCACGTGCGGCTACTGCGCACACAATTCACAAACACCGAAAATATTTTTTTTTTTGGTTTGGACTGGAGTGTACTTTGGGGGTTACAGCACCCTTTAACGGTCAAGCCAGCCGGCCCTTTACTTATGACACAGGCGCACGCTTGGCACTACTTTGTTGATGCACGTGCGGCTACTGCGCACACAATTCACAAACACAGAAAATTATTTTTTTTTTGGTTTGGACTGAGAGTGTACTTTGGGGGTTACAGCACCCTTTAACGGTCAAGCCAGCCGGCCCTTTACTTAAGACACAGGCGCACGCTTGGCACTACTTTGTTGATGCACGTGCGGCTACTGCGCACACAATTCACAAACACAGAAAATAATTTTTTTTTGGGTTTGGACTGGAGTGTACTTTCGGGGGTTACAGCACCCTTAACGGTCAAGCCAGCCGGCCCTTTACTTATGACACAGGCGCACGCTTGGCACTACTTTGTTGATGCATGTGCGGCTACTGCGCACACAATTCACAAACACAGAAAATAATTTTTTTTTTGGTTTGGACTGGAGTGTACTTTGGGGGTTACAGCACCCTTTAACGGTCAAGCCAGCCGGCCCTTTACTTATGACACAGGCGCACGCTTGGCACTACTTTGTTGATGCACGTGCGGCAACTGCGCACACAATTCACAAACACAGAAAATAATTTTTTTTTTGGTTTGGACTGGAGTGTACTTTTGGGGGTTACAGCACCCTTAACGGTCAAGCCAGCCGGCCCTTTACTTATGACACAGGCGCACGCTTGGCACTACTTTGTTGATGCACGTGCGGCTACTGCGCACACAATTCACAAACACAGAAAATAATTTTTTTTTTGGTTTGGACTGGAGTGTACTTTCGGGGGTTACAGCACCCTTAACGGTCAAGCCAGCCGGCCCTTTACTTATGACACAGGCGCACGCTTGGCACTACTTTGTTGATATACGTGCGGCTACTGCGCACACAATTCACAAACACAGAAAATAATTTTTTTGTGGTTTGGACTGGAGTGTACTTTCGGGGGTTACAGCACCCTTAACGGTCAAGCCAGACGGCCCTTTACTTATGACACAGGCGCACGCTTGGCACTACTTTGTTGATGCACGTGCGGCTACTGCGCACACAATTCACAAACACAGAAAATAATTTTTTTTTTGGTTTGGACTGGAGTGTACTTTCGGGGGTTACAGCACCCTTAACGGTCAAGCCAGCCGGCCCTTTACTTATGACACATGCGCACGCTTGGCACTACTTTGTTGATGCACGTGCGGCTACTGCGCACACAATTCACAAACACAGAAAATAATTTTTTTTTTGGTTTGGACTGGAGTGTACTTTGGGGGTTACAGCACCCTTTAACGGTCAAGCCAGCCGGCCCTTTACTTATGACACAGGCGCACGCTTGGCACTACTTTGTTGATGCACGTGCGGCTACTACGCACACAATTCACAAACACAGAAAATTATTTTTTTTTTGGTTTGGACTGGAGTGTACTTTCGGGGGTTACAGCACCCTTAACGGTCAAGCCAGCCGGCCCTTTACTTATGACACAGGCGCACGCTTGGCACTACTTTGTTGATGCACGTGCGGCTACTGCGCACACAATTCACAAACACAGAAAATAATTTTTTTTTTGGTTTGGACTGGAGTGTACTTTGGGGGTTACAGCACCCTTTAACGGTCAAGCCAGCCGGCCCTTTACTTATGACACAGGCGCACGCTTGGCACTACTTTGTTGATGCACGTGCGGCTACTGCGCACACAATTCACAAACACAGAAAATAATTATTTTTTTGGTTTGGACTGGAGTGTACTTTGGGGCTTACAGCACCCTTTAACGGTCAAGCCAGCCGGCCCTTTACTTATGACACAGGCGCACGCTTGGCACTACTTTGTTGATGCATGTGCGGCTACTGCGCACACAATTCAGAAACACAGAAAATAATTTTTTTTTTGGTTTGGACTGGAGTGTACTTTGGGGCTTACAGCACCCTTTAACGGTCAAGCCAGCCGGCCCTTTACTTATGACACAGGCGCACGCTTGGCACTACTTTGTTGATGCACGTGCGGCTACTGCGCACACAATTCACAAACACAGAAAATAATTTTTTTTTTGGTTTGGACTGGAGTGTACTTTGGGGGTTACAGCACCCTTTAACGGTCAAGCCAGCCGGCCCTTTACTTATGACACAGGCGCACGCTTGGCACTACTTTGTTGATGCACGTGCGGCTACTGCGCACACAATTCACAAACACAGAAAATAATTTTTTTTTTGGTTTGGACTGGAGTGTACTTTCGGGGGTTACAGCACCCTTAACGGTCAAGCCAGCCGGCCCTTTACTTATGACACAGGCGCACGCTTGGCACTACTTTGTTGATGCACGTGCGGCTACTGCGCACACAATTCACAAACACAGAAAATAATTTTTTTTTTGGTTTGGACTGAGAGTGTACTTTGGGGGTTACAGCACCCTTTAACGGTCAAGCCAGCCGGCCCTTTACTTATGACACAGGCGCACGCTTGGCACTACTTTGTTGATGTACGTGCGGCTACTGCGCACACAATTCACAAACACAGAAAATAATTTTTTTTTTGGTTTGGACTGGAGTGTACTTTCGGGCGTTACAGCACCCTTAACGGTCAAGCCAGCCGGCCCTTTACTTATGACACAGGCGCACGCTTGGCACTACTTTGTTGATGCACGTGCGGCTACTGCGCACACAATTCACAAACACAGAAAATAATTTTTTTTTTGGTTTGGACTGAGAGTGTACTTTGGGGTTACAGCACCCTTTAACGGTCAAGCCAACCGGCCCTTTACTTATGACACAGGCGCACGCTTGGCACTACTTTGTTGATGCACGTGCGGCTACTGCGCACACAATTCACAAACACAGAAAATAATTTTTTTTTGGTTTGGACTGGAGTGTACTTTCGGGGGTTACAGCACCCTTAACGGTCAAGCCAGCCGGCCCTTTACTTATGACACAGGCGCACGCTTGGCACTACTTTGTTGATGCACGTGCGGCTACTGCGCACACAATTCACAAACACAGAAAATATTTTTTTTTTTGGTTTGGACTGGAGTGTACTTTTGGGGGTTACAGCACCCTTAACGGTCAAGCCAACCGGCCCTTTACTTATGACACAGGCGCACGCTTGGCACTACTTTATTGATGCACGTGCGGCTACTGCGCACACAATACACAAACACAGAAAATAATTTTTTTTTTGGCTTGGACTGGAGTGTACTTTGGGGGTTACAGCACCCTTTAACGGTCAAGCCAGCCGGCCCTTTACTTATGACACAGGCGCACGCTTGGCACTACTTTGTTGATGCACGTGCAGCTACTGCGCACACAATTCACAAACACAGAAAATAATTATTTTTTTGGTTTGGACTGAGAGTGTACTTTGGGGGTTACAGCACCCTTTAACGGTCAAGCCAGCCGGCCCTTTACTTATGACACAGGCGCACGCTTGGCACTACTTTGTTGATGCACGTGCGGCTACTGCGCACACAATTCACAAACACAGAAAATAATTTTTTTTTTGGTTTGGACTGGAGTGTACTTTCGGGGGTTACAGCACCCTTAACGGTCAAGCCAGCCGGCCCTTTACTTATGACACAGGCGCACGCTTGGCACTACTTTGTTGATGCACGTGCGGCTACTGCGCACACAATTCACAAACACAGAAAATATTTTTTTTTTTGGTTTGGACTGAGAGTGTACTTTTGGGTTTACAACACCCTTTAACGGTCAAGCCAGCCGGCCCTTTACTTATGACACAGGCGCACGCTTGGCACTACTTTGTTGATGCACGTGCGGCTACTGCGCACACAATTCACAAACACAGAAAATATATAATTTTTTTAGCACTTGGGGGGAGCACCCCTGATGGACAGAGCACCCCCTGGACAACACTACAGCACCCCTTTAGGACTGGGACACTGCACAGGACTTTGGAGTGGACACAGCCCCTATGGAGAACTGACTGCACAACACAGTCCAGCCAGCCCCTATGGACTTTGAAGTAGTGGACACAGCCCCTATTAACAACAGTAGCACAGCACAACACAGCCAGCCCCTATGGACTTTGAAGTAGTGGACAACAGCAGCACTACACTACACTACACTACACAGCCCTAACTCCCACCCTCCCTCTTCACTGTCCACAGCCGAGTGAGAAAATAGCGCCGACGCGGGTACCTTATATAGGATCCAAAACCCGCGAGACTCGGAAGGCGGGATGATGACGTTTTGCCTCGAGTCAGGCGGGAAAAGTCGAGCCTGACTCGGATCGGACTCGGCTCGGGGGGGTTCGGATTTCAGAAATCCGAACCCGCTCACCCCTAGTTATAATGGTAATCTCTGTAATTATTACCCCTTTCTCCCTCCGCACAGTGCCTCTGTAATCACTAAGGTCAGGTTATGATGGTAATCTCTGTAATTATTACTCCTTTCTCCCTCCACACAGTGCCTCTATAATCACTAAGGTCAGGTTATGATGGTAATCTCTGTAATTATTACCCCTTTCTCCCTCCGCACAGTGCCTCTGTAATCACTAAGGTCAGGTTATGATAGTAATCTCTGTAATTATTACCCCTTTCTCCCTCTGCACAGTGCCTCTGTAATCACTACGGTCAGGTTATGATGGTAATCTCTGTAATTATTACCCCTTTCTCCCTCTGCACAGTGCCTCTGTAATCACTAAGGTCAGGTTATGATGGTAATCTCTGTAATTATTACCCCTTTCACCCTCCGCACAGTGCCTCTGTAATCACTAAGGTCAGGTTATGATGGTAATCTGTAATTATTACCCCTTTCTCCCTCCGCACAGTGCCTCTGTAATCACTAAGGTCAGGTTATGATGGTAATCTGTAATTATTACCCCTTTCTCCCTCCGCACAGTGCCTCTGTAATCACTAAGGTCAGGTTATGATGGTAATCTCTGTAATTATTACCCCTTTCTCCCTCTGCACAGTGCCTCTGTAATCACTAAGGTCAGGTTATGATAGTAATCTCTGTAATTATTACCCCTTTCTCCCTCCGCACAGTGCCTCTATAATCACTAAGGTCAGGTTATGATGGTAATCTCTGTAATTATTACCCCTTTCTCCCTCCGCACAGTGCCTCTGTAATCACTAAGGTCAGGTTATGATGGTAATCTGTAATTATTACCCCTTTCTCCCTCCGCACAGTGCCTCTGTAATCACTAAGGTCAGGTTATGATGGTAATCTCTGTAATTATTACCCCTTTCTCCCTCCGCACAGTGCCTCTGTAATCACTAAGGTCAGGTTATGATGGTAATCTCTGTAATTATTACCCCTTTCTCCCTCTGCACAGTGCCTCTGTAATCACTAAGGTCAGGTTATGATGGTAATCTGTAATTATTACCCCTTTCTCCCTCTGCACAGTGCCTCTGTAATCACTAAGGTCAGGTTATGATGGTAATCTCTGTAATTATTACCCCTTTCTCCCTCTGCACAGTGCCTCTGTAATCACTAAGGTCAGGTTATGATAGTAATCTCTGTAATTATTACCCCTTTCTCCCTCTGCACAGTGCCTCTGTAATCACTAAGGTCAGGTTATGATTGTAATCTCTGTAATTATTACCCCTTTCTCCCTCTGCACAGTGCCTCTATAATCACTAAAGTCAGGTTATGATGGTAATCTCTGAAATTATTACCCCTTTCTCCCTCCGCACAGTGCCTCTGTAATCACTAAAGTCAGGTTATGATGGTAATCTCTGTAATTATTACCCCTTTCTCCCTCCGCACAGTGCCTCTGTAATCACCAAGGTCAGGTTATGATGGTAATCTCTGTAATTATTACCCCTTTCTCCCTCCGCACAGTGCCTCTGTAATCACTACGGTCAGGTTATGATGGTAATCTCTGTAATTATTACCCCTTTCTCCTTCCGCACAGTGCCTCTGTAATCACTAAGGTCAGGTTATGATGGTAATCTCTGTAATTATTACCCCTTTCTCCCTCCGCACAGTGCCTCTGTAATCACTAAGGTCAGGTTATGATAGTAATCTCTGTAATTATTACCCCTTTCTCCCTCCGCACAGTGCCTCTGTAATCACTAAGGTCAGGTTATGATAGTAATCTCTGTAATTATTACCCCTTTCTCCCTCCACACAGTGCCTCTGTAATCACTAAGGTCAGGTTATGATAGTAATCTCTGTAATTATTACCCCTTTCTCCCTCCGCACAGTGCCTCTGTAATCACTAAGGTCAGGTTATGATGGTAATCTGTAATTATTACCCCTTTCTCCCTCCGCACAGTGCCTCTGTAATCACTAAGGTCAGGTTATGATGGTAATCTCTGTAATTATTACCCCTTTCTCCCTCTGCACAGTGCCTCTGTAATCACTAAGGTCAGGTTATGATAGTAATCTCTGTAATTATTACCCCTTTCTCCCTCCGCACAGTGCCTCTGTAATCACTAAGGTCAGGTTATGATGGTAATCTGTAATTATTACCCCTTTCTCCCTCCGCACAGTGCCTCTGTAATCACTAAGGTCAGGTTATGATGGTAATCTCTGTAATTATATAAGAATTCTATATAAGAAACTGTTAATAATAAATAATTATTACCCCTTTCTCCCTCCGCACAGTGCCTCTGTAATCACTAAGGTCAGGTTATGATGGTAATCTCTGTAATTATTACCCCTTTCTCCCTCCGCACAGTGCCTCTGTAATCACTACGGTCAGGTTATGATAGTAATCTCTGTAATTATTACCCCTTTCTCCCTCTGCACAGTGCCTCTGTAATCACCAAGGTCAGGTTATGATGGTAATCTCTGTAATTATTACCCCTTTCTCCCTCCGCACAGTGCCTCTGTAATCACTACGGTCAGGTTATGATGGTAATCTCTGTAATTATTACCCCTTTCTCCTTCCGCACAGTGCCTCTGTAATCACTAAGGTCAGGTTATGATGGTAATCTCTGTAATTATTACCCCTTTCTCCCTCCGCACAGTGCCTCTGTAATCACTAAGGTCAGGTTATGATAGTAATCTCTGTAATTATTACCCCTTTCTCCCTCTGCACAGTGCCTCTGTAATCACTAAGGTCAGGTTATGATTGTAATCTCTGTAATTATTACCCCTTTCTCCCTCTGCACAGTGCCTCTATAATCACTAAGGTCAGGTTATGATGGTAATCTCTGAAATTATTACCCCTTTCTCCCTCCGCACAGTGCCTCTGTAATCACTAAGGTCAGGTTATGATGGTAATCTCTGTAATTATTACCCCTTTCTCCCTCCGCACAGTGCCTCTGTAATCACCAAGGTCAGGTTATGATAGTAATCTCTGTAATTATTACCCCTTTCTCCCTCCGCACAGTGCCTCTGTAATCACTAAGGTCAGGTTATGATGGTAATCTCTGTAATTATTACCCCTTTCTCCCTCTGCACAGTGCCTCTGTAATCACTAAGGTCAGGTTATGATGGTAATCTCTGTAATTATTACCCCTTTCTCCCTCTGCACAGTGCCTCTATAATCACTAAGGTCAGGTTATGATGGTAATCTATGTGATTATTACCCCTTTCTCCCTCCGCACAGTGCCTCTGTAATCACTAAGGTCAGGTTATGATGGTAATCTCTGTAATTATTTCCCCTTTCTCCCTCTGCACAGTAATCTCTGTAATCACTAAGGTCAGGTTATGATGGTAATCTATGTAATTATTACCCCTTTCTCCCTCGGCACAGTGCCTCTATAATCACTAAAATCAGGTTATGATGGTAATCTCTGTAATTATTACCCCTTTCTCCCTCTGCACAGTACCTCTGTAATCACTAAGGTCAGGTTATGATAGTAATCTCTGTAATTATTACCCCTTTCTCCCTCTGCACAGTGCCTCTGTAATCACTAAGGTCAGGTTATGATGGTAATCTCTGTAATTATTACCCCTTTCTCCGTCCGCACAGTGCCTCTGTAATCACTAAGGTCAGGTTATGATGGTAATCTCTGTAATTATTACCCCTTTCTCCCTCCGCACAGTGCCTCTGTAATCACTACGGTCAGGTTATGATGGTAATCTCTGTAATTATTACCCCTTTCTCCCTCCGCACAGTGCCTCTGTAATCACTAAAGTCAGGTTATGATAGTAATCTCTGTAATTATTACCCCTTTCTCCGTCCGCACAGTGCCTCTGTAATCACTAAGGTCAGGTTATGATGGTAATCTCTGTAATTATTACCCCTTTCTCCCTCCGCACAGTGCCTCTGTAATCACTACGGTCAGGTTATGATGGTAATCTCTGTAATTATTACCCCTTTCTCCCTCCGCACAGTGCCTCTGTAATCACTAAAGTCAGGTTATGATAGTAATCTCTGTAATTATTACCCCTTTCTCCCTCCGCACAGTGCCTCTATAATCACTAAGGTCAGGTTATGATAGTAATCTCTGTAATTATTACCCCTTTCTCCCTCCGCACAGTGCCTCTGTAATCACTAAGGTCAGGTTATGATAGTAATCTCTGTAATTATTACCCCTTTCTCCCTCTGCACAGTGCCTCTGTAATCACTAAGGTCAGGTTATGATGGTAATCTCTGTAATTATTACCCCTTTCTCCCTCCGCACAGTGCCTCTATAATCACTAAGGTCAGGTTATGATGGTAATCTCTGTAATTATATAAGAATTCTATATAAGAAACTGTTAATAATAAATAATTATTACCCCTTTCTCCCTCCGCACAGTGCCTCTGTAATCACTATGGTCAGGTTATGATGGTAATCTCTGTAATTATTACCCCTTTCTCCCTCTGCACAGTGCCTCTGTAATCACTAAGGTCAGGTTATGATGGTAATCTCTGTAATTATTACCCCTTTCTCCCTCTGCACAGTGCCTCTGTAATCACTAAGGTCAGGTTATGATGGTAATCTCTGTAATTATTACCCCTTTCTCCCTCCGCACAGTGCCTCTATAATCACTAAGATCAGGTTATGATGGTAATCTCTGTAATTATTACCCCTTTCTCCCTCTGCACAGTGCCTCTGTAATCACTAAGGTCAGGTTATGATAGTAATCTCTGTAATTATTACCCCTTTCTCCCTCTGCACAGTGCCTCTATAATCACTAAGGTCAGGTTATGATGGTAATCTCTGTAATTATTACCCCTTTCTCCCTCTGCACAGTGCCTCTATAATCACTAAGGTCAGGTTATGATGGTAATCTCTGTAATTATTACCCCTTTCTCCCTCTGCACAGTGCCTCTGTAATCACTAAGGTCAGGTTATGATAGTAATCTCTGTAATTATTACCCCTTTCTCCCTCTGCACAGTGCCTCTATAATCACTAAGGTCAGGTTATGATGGTAATCTGTAATTATTACCCCTTTCTCCCTCCGCACAGTGCCTCTGTAATCACTAAGGTCAGGTTATGATGGTAATCTCTGTAATTATTACCCCTTTCTCCCTCTGCACAGTGCCTCTATAATCACTAAGGTCAGGTTATGATGGTAATCTCTGTAATTATTTACCCCTTTCTCCCTCTGCACAGTGCCTCTATAATCACTAAGGTCAGGTTATGATAGTAATCTCTGTAATTATTACCCCTTTCTCCCTCCGCACAGTGCCTCTGTAATCACTAAGGTCAGGTTATGATGGTAATCTCTGTAATTATTACCCCTTTCTCCCTCTGCACAGTGCCTCTGTAATCACTAAGGTCAGGTTATGATGGTAATCTCTGTAATTATTACCCCTTTCTCCCTCCGCACAGTGCCTCTGTAATCACTAAGGTCAGGTTATGATAGTAATCTCTGTAATTATTACCCCTTTCTCCCTCTGCACAGTGCCTCTGTAATCACTAAGGTCAGGTTATGATGGTAATCTCTGTAATTATTACCCCTTTCTCCCTCCGCACAGTGCCTCTGTAATCACTAAGGTCAGGTTATGATGGTAATCTCTGTGATTATTACCCCTTTCTCCCTCCGCACAGTGCCTCTGTAATCACTAAGGTCAGGTTATGATGTAATCTCTGTAATTATTACCCCTTTCTCCCTCTGCACAGTGCCTCTGTAATCACTAAGGTCAGGTTATGATGGTAATCTGTAATTATTACCCCTTTCTCCCTCCGCACAGTGCCTCTGTAATCACTAAGGTCAGGTTATGATGGTAATCTCTGTAATTATATAAGAATTCTATATAAGAAACTGTTAATAATAAATAATTATTACCCCTTTCTCCCTCCGCACAGTGCCTCTGTAATCACTAAGGTCAGGTTATGATGGTAATCTCTGTGATTATTACCCCTTTCTCCCTCCGCACAGTGCCTCTGTAATCACTATGGTCAGGTTATGATGGTAATCTCTGTAATTATTACCCCTTTCTCCCTCTGCACAGTTCCTCTATAATCACTAAGGTCAGGTTATGATGGTAATCTCTGTAATTATTACCCCTTTCTCCCTCTGCACAGTGCCTCTGTAATCACTAAGGTCAGGTTATGATGGTAATCTCTGTAATTATTACCCCTTTCTCCCTCTGCACAGTGCCTCTGTAATCACTAAGGTCAGGTTATGATGGTAATCTCTGTAATTATTACCCCTTTCTCCCTCCGCACAGTGCCTCTATAATCACTAAAATCAGGTTATGATGGTAATCTCTGTAATTATTACCCCTTTCTCCCTCTGCACAGTGCCTCTGTAATCACTAAGGTCAGGTTATGATAGTAATCTCTGTAATTATTACCCCTTTCTCCCTCTGCACAGTGCCTCTATAATCACTAAGGTCAGGTTATGATGGTAATCTCTGTAATTATTACCCCTTTCTCCCTCTGCACAGTGCCTCTGTAATCACTAAGGTCAGGTTATGATAGTAATCTCTGTAATTATTACCCCTTTCTCCCTCTGCACAGTGCCTCTATAATCACTAAGGTCAGGTTATGATGGTAATCTGTAATTATTACCCCTTTCTCCCTCCGCACAGTGCCTCTGTAATCACTAAGGTCAGGTTATGATGGTAATCTCTGTAATTATTACCCCTTTCTCCCTCTGCACAGTGCCTCTATAATCACTAAGGTCAGGTTATGATGGTAATCTCTGTAATTATTACCCCTTTCTCCCTCTGCACAGTGCCTCTATAATCACTAAGGTCAGGTTATGATAGTAATCTCTGTAATTATTACCCCTTTCTCCCTCCGCACAGTGCCTCTGTAATCACTAAGGTCAGGTTATGATGGTAATCTCTGTAATTATTACCCCTTTCTCCCTCTGCACAGTGCCTCTGTAATCACTAAGGTCAGGTTATGATGGTAATCTCTGTAATTATTACCCCTTTCTCCCTCCGCACAGTGCCTCTGTAATCACTAAAGTCAGGTTATGATAGTAATCTATGTGATTATTACCCCTTTCTCCCTCCGCACAGTGCCTCTGTAATCACTAAGGTCAGGTTATGATAGTAATCTCTGTAATTATTACCCCTTTCTCCCTCCGCACAGTGCCTCTGTAATCACTAAGGTCAGGTTATGATGGTAATCTCTGTAATTATTACCCCTTTCTCCCTCTGCACAGTGCCTCTGTAATCACTAAGGTCAGGTTATGATGGTAATCTCTGTAATTATTACCCCTTTCTCCCTCTGCACAGTGCCTCTATAATCACTAAGGTCAGGTTATGATGGTAATCTATGTGATTATTACCCCTTTCTCCCTCCGCACAGTGCCTCTGTAATCACTAAGGTCAGGTTATGATGGTAATCTCTGTAATTATTTCCCCTTTCTCCCTCTGCACAGTAATCTCTGTAATCACTAAGGTCAGGTTATGATGGTAATCTATGTAATTATTACCCCTTTCTCCCTCGGCACAGTGCCTCTATAATCACTAAAATCAGGTTATGATGGTAATCTCTGTAATTATTACCCCTTTCTCCCTCTGCACAGTACCTCTGTAATCACTAAGGTCAGGTTATGATAGTAATCTCTGTAATTATTACCCCTTTCTCCGTCCGCACAGTGCCTCTGTAATCACTAAGGTCAGGTTATGATGGTAATCTCTGTAATTATTACCCCTTTCTCCCTCCGCACAGTGCCTCTGTAATCACTACGGTCAGGTTATGATGGTAATCTCTGTAATTATTACCCCTTTCTCCCTCCGCACAGTGCCTCTGTAATCACTAAAGTCAGGTTATGATAGTAATCTCTGTAATTATTACCCCTTTCTCCGTCCGCACAGTGCCTCTGTAATCACTAAGGTCAGGTTATGATGGTAATCTCTGTAATTATTACCCCTTTCTCCCTCCGCACAGTGCCTCTGTAATCACTACGGTCAGGTTATGATGGTAATCTCTGTAATTATTACCCCTTTCTCCCTCCGCACAGTGCCTCTGTAATCACTAAAGTCAGGTTATGATAGTAATCTCTGTAATTATTACCCCTTTCTCCCTCCGCACAGTGCCTCTATAATCACTAAGGTCAGGTTATGATAGTAATCTCTGTAATTATTACCCCTTTCTCCCTCCGCACAGTGCCTCTGTAATCACTAAGGTCAGGTTATGATAGTAATCTCTGTAATTATTACCCCTTTCTCCCTCTGCACAGTGCCTCTGTAATCACTAAGGTCAGGTTATGATGGTAATCTCTGTAATTATTACCCCTTTCTCCCTCCGCACAGTGCCTCTATAATCACTAAGGTCAGGTTATGATGGTAATCTCTGTAATTATATAAGAATTCTATATAAGAAACTGTTAATAATAAATAATTATTACCCCTTTCTCCCTCCGCACAGTGCCTCTGTAATCACTATGGTCAGGTTATGATGGTAATCTCTGTAATTATTACCCCTTTCTCCCTCTGCACAGTGCCTCTGTAATCACTAAGGTCAGGTTATGATGGTAATCTCTGTAATTATTACCCCTTTCTCCCTCTGCACAGTGCCTCTGTAATCACTAAGGTCAGGTTATGATGGTAATCTCTGTAATTATTACCCCTTTCTCCCTCCGCACAGTGCCTCTATAATCACTAAGATCAGGTTATGATGGTAATCTCTGTAATTATTACCCCTTTCTCCCTCTGCACAGTGCCTCTGTAATCACTAAGGTCAGGTTATGATAGTAATCTCTGTAATTATTACCCCTTTCTCCCTCTGCACAGTGCCTCTATAATCACTAAGGTCAGGTTATGATGGTAATCTCTGTAATTATTACCCCTTTCTCCCTCTGCACAGTGCCTCTATAATCACTAAGGTCAGGTTATGATGGTAATCTCTGTAATTATTACCCCTTTCTCCCTCTGCACAGTGCCTCTGTAATCACTAAGGTCAGGTTATGATAGTAATCTCTGTAATTATTACCCCTTTCTCCCTCTGCACAGTGCCTCTATAATCACTAAGGTCAGGTTATGATGGTAATCTGTAATTATTACCCCTTTCTCCCTCCGCACAGTGCCTCTGTAATCACTAAGGTCAGGTTATGATGGTAATCTCTGTAATTATTACCCCTTTCTCCCTCTGCACAGTGCCTCTATAATCACTAAGGTCAGGTTATGATGGTAATCTCTGTAATTATTTACCCCTTTCTCCCTCTGCACAGTGCCTCTATAATCACTAAGGTCAGGTTATGATAGTAATCTCTGTAATTATTACCCCTTTCTCCCTCCGCACAGTGCCTCTGTAATCACTAAGGTCAGGTTATGATGGTAATCTCTGTAATTATTACCCCTTTCTCCCTCTGCACAGTGCCTCTGTAATCACTAAGGTCAGGTTATGATGGTAATCTCTGTAATTATTACCCCTTTCTCCCTCCGCACAGTGCCTCTGTAATCACTAAGGTCAGGTTATGATAGTAATCTCTGTAATTATTACCCCTTTCTCCCTCTGCACAGTGCCTCTGTAATCACTAAGGTCAGGTTATGATGGTAATCTCTGTAATTATTACCCCTTTCTCCCTCCGCACAGTGCCTCTGTAATCACTAAGGTCAGGTTATGATGGTAATCTCTGTGATTATTACCCCTTTCTCCCTCCGCACAGTGCCTCTGTAATCACTAAGGTCAGGTTATGATGTAATCTCTGTAATTATTACCCCTTTCTCCCTCTGCACAGTGCCTCTGTAATCACTAAGGTCAGGTTATGATGGTAATCTGTAATTATTACCCCTTTCTCCCTCCGCACAGTGCCTCTGTAATCACTAAGGTCAGGTTATGATGGTAATCTCTGTAATTATATAAGAATTCTATATAAGAAACTGTTAATAATAAATAATTATTACCCCTTTCTCCCTCCGCACAGTGCCTCTGTAATCACTAAGGTCAGGTTATGATGGTAATCTCTGTGATTATTACCCCTTTCTCCCTCCGCACAGTGCCTCTGTAATCACTATGGTCAGGTTATGATGGTAATCTCTGTAATTATTACCCCTTTCTCCCTCTGCACAGTTCCTCTATAATCACTAAGGTCAGGTTATGATGGTAATCTCTGTAATTATTACCCCTTTCTCCCTCTGCACAGTGCCTCTGTAATCACTAAGGTCAGGTTATGATGGTAATCTCTGTAATTATTACCCCTTTCTCCCTCTGCACAGTGCCTCTGTAATCACTAAGGTCAGGTTATGATGGTAATCTCTGTAATTATTACCCCTTTCTCCCTCCGCACAGTGCCTCTATAATCACTAAAATCAGGTTATGATGGTAATCTCTGTAATTATTACCCCTTTCTCCCTCTGCACAGTGCCTCTGTAATCACTAAGGTCAGGTTATGATAGTAATCTCTGTAATTATTACCCCTTTCTCCCTCTGCACAGTGCCTCTATAATCACTAAGGTCAGGTTATGATGGTAATCTCTGTAATTATTACCCCTTTCTCCCTCTGCACAGTGCCTCTGTAATCACTAAGGTCAGGTTATGATAGTAATCTCTGTAATTATTACCCCTTTCTCCCTCTGCACAGTGCCTCTATAATCACTAAGGTCAGGTTATGATGGTAATCTGTAATTATTACCCCTTTCTCCCTCCGCACAGTGCCTCTGTAATCACTAAGGTCAGGTTATGATGGTAATCTCTGTAATTATTACCCCTTTCTCCCTCTGCACAGTGCCTCTATAATCACTAAGGTCAGGTTATGATGGTAATCTCTGTAATTATTACCCCTTTCTCCCTCTGCACAGTGCCTCTATAATCACTAAGGTCAGGTTATGATAGTAATCTCTGTAATTATTACCCCTTTCTCCCTCCGCACAGTGCCTCTGTAATCACTAAGGTCAGGTTATGATGGTAATCTCTGTAATTATTACCCCTTTCTCCCTCTGCACAGTGCCTCTGTAATCACTAAGGTCAGGTTATGATGGTAATCTCTGTAATTATTACCCCTTTCTCCCTCCGCACAGTGCCTCTGTAATCACTAAAGTCAGGTTATGATAGTAATCTATGTGATTATTACCCCTTTCTCCCTCCGCACAGTGCCTCTGTAATCACTAAGGTCAGGTTATGATGGTAATCTCTGTAATTATTACCCCTTTCTCCCTCTGCACAGTGCCTCTGTAATCACTAAGGTCAGGTTATGATGTAATCTCTGTAATTATTACCCCTTTCTCCCTCTGCACAGTGCCTCTGTAATCACTAAGGTCAGGTTATGATAGTAATCTATGTGATTATTACCCCTTTCTCCCTCTGCACAGTGCCTCTGTAATCACTAAGGTCAGGTTATGATGGTAATCTCTGTAATTATTACCCCTTTCTCCCTCCGCACAGTGCCTCTGTAATCACTAAGGTCAGGTTATGATAGTAATCTCTGTGATTATTACCCCTTTCTCCCTCCGCACAGTGCCTCTGTAATCACTAAGGTCAGGTTATGATGGTAATCTATGTGATTATTACCCCTTTCTCCCTCCGCACAGTGCCTCTGTAATCACTAAGGTCAGGTTATGATGGTAATCTATGTGATTATTACCCCTTTCTCCCTCCGCACAGTGCCTCTGTAATCACTAAGGTCAGGTTATGATGGTAATCTATGTGATTATTACCCCTTTCTCCCTCTGCACAGTGCCTCTGTAATCACTAAGGTCAGGTTATGATGGTAATCTCTGTAATTATTACCCCTTTCTCCCTCTGCACAGTGCCTCTGTAATCACTAAGGTCAGGTTATGATAGTAATCTCTGTAATTATTACCCCTTTCTCCCTCTGCACAGTGCCTCTGTAATCACTAAGGTCAGGTTATGATGGTAATCTATGTGATTATTACCCCTTTCTCCCTCCGCACAGTGCCTCTGTAAAGACAACCTCTACCCATTGATTGGTTTCTTCGGGAAAGGCTATGGAAAAAACAATGAGCCGATTCGGGGATACATCCTCACCTTCCTTATCGCATTTATCCTCATTGGTTTGTTAATGACTCTTTATTTATACTTTGTGTCATAGCTAGCGGTGCGATTCCTCATGTTGCCTCATTCCTGTTTTCCCTGCATTAAATGCATAGTATAAGCTCAGCTGGACATTTCTGTACAGAGGGTTCTGCAAACATTATATACACTATATTACAATAAATTATATGTTATATACAGGGGCGTATTTACCCATTGGCCAGGATGGCACTCGCCAGGGGCGCCGGCCGAGGGGGGGGGGGCGCCGTCCGGCGGTGCCACCCATGGCTAAGGGGTAGAATCAGACCAGGACTGCCAGGACTGGAGTCCCGGCTCCTGGGTACGCCCCTGGCGCCTACCCAGTGTCAGCAGCAGCATCTCCGTCCTCACAGCCGCTACCGTGGAGAGATACTGCCCGGACTCACACAAAGCCCGGCGCCCTGCTACTCACTGCAGGACAGACCCTTCCACCCATGACACTGCCGAGTATGGTATGTGGCGGCTGCTGCCCGGGGATTTATACCGTGTGCGGACCCTCGGATGGGAGTCTCTCTCTCTCACTGCTATTCTTGCTGTATGTGGCCACAGTGTGAGGAGGACACGGAGGGGAGGGGGATTGCAATAATCATACTGTATATATCCTCAGAGACAGGAGATATTTCCCAGGGACTGTGACATTTATGCAGGCATTGGCTGAATACAGGGGCAGAGCATCCATGTAATATGTATAGAAGATGTTACCTCATCCCTGCTGCTGCTGCTGCTGCATACATCCTCAGTAACACTTCTTATTCTGTGTGTACACATGTAGGACATCTGCACTGCACACATATAACCTGACAGTATCTGTACTTACTCTGTATGTGGGACAACTGCACAGCACCACTTTCCATATAAATTATGCAATGCTCAGTATTTATTATTATTCTGTATGTGGGACAACTGTATAAGTTGAACAACACCTCTTATATCCTTTAGGCAATGCTCAGTATCTGTATTTGCTCTGAATGTGGGGCAACTGCACAATACCGCTTCTCATGTTTTTTTATGCAGTGCTCATTATACAGCGGGTTAAAATAAGTATTGAACACATCAACATTTTTCTTAGTAAATATATCTGTAATGGGGCTATTGTAATGACATTTTCCCCAAATGTCAGCAACAATCCATGCAATCCACACATGCAAAGAAATCAAACCCTAGATGTCCATAAATTAAGTTATGTGTACTAATGTGAAATGACATAGGGAAAAATTATTGAACACGCTACCTGAAATGCATTTAATACTTCATAAAAAAGCCCTTGTTGGTAATGACAGCTTCAAGACGCCTCCTGTATGGAGAAACTAGTCGCATGCTTTGCTCAGGTGAGATTTTGGCCCATTTTTCTACACAACCAGTCTTCAAATCTTGAAGGTTCCGTGCAGGGGTGTACATACCCATTGGCCAGGATGGCACTCGCCAGGGGCGCTGACCGAGGGGGGGCGACATCCGGTGGTGCCACCCATGGCCAAGGGGTAGAATCAGACCGGGACTGCCAGGACTTGAGTCCCGGCTCCTGGGTACGCCCCTGGCTCCTACCCGGGGCAGATGTTTAGGGCCGGGTAGCTACAGGCGCTTGCTGGCGGCTGTCTGGTACAAGCAATTAATAAACCTTTTTTCTTTTTTGACACAAGGAGCCCGTGATGTCATGACATCACATGCGCAGTGTTTTTGCACTCACTCTCTACCGCAGCCACAGCCAGGCCCAGAAGAGATGGTAAGTATCTGTGTGGGCCACGGGGAAGGGGGATGGCTGGTGACACAGAAGGGGAATGGCTAGGAAGAAAGAAGGGGGATGGCTGAAGAGACAGAAAGTAATTATTCAGAAAATATGGAGGGAGGGGGCCGCCAGTCCATTACTTTCCAGGGGTGCTCAGAACCCTAGATACACCTCCGGTTACATATATTGTATATATTCTATACCCTAATGCACAGCTGCAATGGCTATATTTGTTTATTTAATCTACTAGAATGTCTGCTGAATTTGATTCTCTGTAACCTGGAGAGATAGTTATGAATGCGACAATATCTACATTCACAATTGCTGGCAGTGGAATGTCAATCAGAGTATGCCGACACAGTACTAACGTTCTTTCAAGCATTGTAACCAGGTCTGCACCATCATGTTAAAAGTTATAGTGCCGACACGGTTACAACACTTGAATTAATGTTAGTAAAGTGTCATCATACTCTGATCAACATTAAACTGCCGACAATGTGATTGTTAAAAATTGTAGATCCCGTGCCCTGCACTGGTGAAAAGCACACTCTACACTCATATGGGGTCTACACATATATGGGGTCTATTTATCAAGTAGTGATAACACCTTTTTCTGCTTTTTAGTATTCAAAAAGGGTTATTACTGCTTCTCCATATTCTCTCCTGGTACCTCTGTTTTTTACACTTTGACACCGACCCCATAGAAGACAGTCAATTATAAAGCAAAGAAAAGCTCAGCTGTTAGTTGCTTGTGTTAGAATCATATTATATAGTACATGCTTATTTACTACAGGCCCACAGGCATCCGGACTCTCCTAGTGATCCTTCTGTGCATGCAAAACTTTTTGGCTTCTGCATGCACAGTATGGCGGAAGGGATAAAGCAATATGATCTAGGGATGGCCATCGCCCATCGATGGTCAGCATATGGTTTTGCCACCGATGGCGGAGATCCAATGGTCTAGAGACCCCTTCCGATGTTTTTTTTTTTTCTTTCTACCTGATACTGGGACACAGAGCATAGCACTACCCCAACATGACCTGCGATTGGCCTACAACCCGGTGAGAGATAGAGCAGGGATGACCAGTGATGGGTGAAACCATTGATAGTTCCCCTGTCGATGGTTTCATACTATCAAGGTTAACCACCAATGGTACCATCGCTGGATACGCACCGATGGCCATCCCTATTATGATCAGATTATTTCACCTTGCGATCCTGCTGTTGTGTAGTGAGCATGTGCTACCTTTATGAAAAGTAAAGGACAAGAGTTGGTGGATTTCACAGTCAGAGTTATACCGGCTGCAGGAGGTACAAATACATCGCCAGAGACCTGATTTATTGCATCACCAGTCCGATGGGTGTCAGATTGATAAATAACTCTGCAAGCACCTTTTTGTTGCTGCGATACAGAAACTGTGTTAACGCCGAGAATACTGACAGATTGATGAATATGCTTCATAGAGATTAGATCAATCATGATAGTTAACATTCCTGATACGAATACCAAAACTAAGTATTTTTGGTTAATACTGTGTAATCACAGGGTGTTAACTGACAGGTAAGCTCTAATATGAAAATCATGAGTGTGGTGAATACGGATACATTGTTATTATACTGTAGTGCTTCTGTCTCCTACAGGTGAATTGAACACCATTGCTCCCATCATCTCTAATTTCTTCCTGTGTTCATATGCCCTGATTAATTTCAGCTGTTTCCATGCATCTATAACTAATTCTCCAGGTAAGTGGCATATATTGGTCCCAGCTACTAACTTGCTTTACACATCTCTGCGACACTCCCGCAGCCTCATCTGGATGGTTTATGTTCATATAATGCTCGGTTGTGACTTCTCAACTTCATTTATTAGAGCTCATGTTTGCCTTCATCACAACAACCAATCAGCACTTAGCTTTAATCTATTTTGTGGTTTGACAATGAGGAAGTGACTGATTGGTTGCCACGATTTAGTGTAATTTTTGCATCTAATAGCGAGTGACTAAGGTTCTCATTTACAGTCCAGCTTTCATGTGCAAAATTCTGCTTTGTTTTACAGGCGCAGTAAAACGACATTGACTTTTGAGTTCTGCCCAGGTAGCCCTTGTAGCCCCTTTAGCTGGAGGTGGATCAGAGGGCATGCACATGCTGTGTTAGTACAGTACGGATGTGTACATGTAAGTGTGACCTATATCCAGACCACTCCTGTTTGCTCGACTCTTAGTGCAGATATATATCCTTATTATTTATAATGATCATCTGCACAGATCTTTCCAGTGTTAAAACATAAAAAAATAGATACAGATTGTGGCATGGCCCTTCCCCTACAGAGTAACATGTAGTAATATGATTGTAGGTACACACTACAGTGACTAGTGAACGACGGATTGATCATTCATTCCGTCCTCCATTAACATAAATTGTGTCACATACGAAATCATCAGGTTTGATGTGCATCACGTCAAAACAGATGTGGTCGCTAGTGACCGCGGGCAATCGCATATTGAGCGTACACACTGAGCAATGTAGGCGATTTGTTATTACGAATTGGCAAATCGGCCCGACATCGCTCCAGTGTTTACCCAGCTTTAAGCTAGCACCAGTGCTAATAGCCAGGGCTGGTAAAAACTAATGTGGGGGTAAAGGAAAGTGCTTGTGCTCCCCTTCTAGGAAAAACAACCCCCATCCTGACAACACTTGAGCTCCTCTTACCTCCCATGGGTGGTGGTGGGTGTTGTGGTGGTAACATGAGAGCAATAGTTTAAAAATAGTATTTTGGTATCCGGCACCACTGCTACAAGTGCCCGCATACCTATGGCTGCCATAACATACTTCTATTAAAAGAGAGAAAAGACAAGCAGAGTTTTTAATTTGGTGCACTTAGGATCAATATTGAATAAGTATCCTGTGAAATTATATTAAAATATAATCAAACTTTATTAATTCCTTCTTAAAATATTGTGTTCAACAAGTATGCGAAATATTAATTTTAAATAATGAATTGTGCATAAAGTTAGAGTGTGAAAGAGATATTTTTTAAGAATTTGTTTTATTTTTTATTTAAAAATTCCCTTTTCACCACTGATCACTGTATATCATTTCACTACCGATTAGTCCTGTTCTTTATTGAAAGGTTATTATAATGACTTGTATAACAACCAAGTCAGTGATTCCAGCGTCCTGCATAACTTATTTTTAAGCATAAGTCTCAACGGAGATATGATATAGTGCTGTGATCTCATTTCAGTGCAGTTTATATCAAGCATTTCGCAGTTCAATAATAACAATGTTTAGATTTAGCCTCTTTGATAATCCCAGCTTTCAGCGCTGTGATCACTCGGGTAATATCCCTGTTTCTCACTCGCTCGTAAGCCTGATAGCATAGATAGCAAACATCTATTCACATAATTTATAATAGGTATAATCGGAAGGTGTATAATGACAAAATAAATATTTTATAACATAATATCGATCAGCGGTTACTCCAGGAAACCTGGTAAGCAATACTTCTATTATAGCCTACAAAGCATCAGCACGCCTTAGCATTCATGGACAAATAGGACCTGTTAGTTACCGTAGAAATATACACATTGACACTATATTACATTTCATTTATTTGAAGTATAGACTCAGCCAATCCCCCTTTATATTTATTCTTTATGGCCTGATGAATTCCTATTGTATCTTCATCTACCGTCCTTTTTCCTACCTATTTCCTTCTTTTCCTTCTTTCTTCTTCAGTAATAAAAAAAAAACCTGAGGACATATTTATATTTGTTGTTTACATAATTAATGCTGTATCCCCACCAGGCTGGAGACCTTCATTTAAATATTACAGCAAATGGGCCTCACTGTTTGGAGCAATAGTGTCTGTAGTCATCATGTTCCTGCTGGCCTGGGAATCTGCTCTGATCGCGATCGGTATTGTCATCTTCTTGCTGGCCTATGTCCTGTATAAGAAGCCTGGTAAGTACACTGTGCACAAGCTATCATACTGATGCCTCTAGTCTAGGCGGGAGTGCTGAGCCCGGGCCTGTGCTTGAATTATGATATTATCTTTATTTATATAATGTCACAAGGTGTCCGCAGTGCCGTACAGAGATTAAACAATACAATTATGCACCAGTACATGGGATGACACAAAGATACAACCCAAGGACTAGTGGAGCATGGAAGAAGTGTAGGGTAGGGTAGAGCGTCACACAATAACATGTGGTTCCCATTGAAAATGAGAGCGTTAATACTTTTTGGATGAGATATGTACTGAAGTAGCTATATCTTTTTCTAGTATGACTAATGTTCTTACAGCTGTGTAATTGCTTTATTTTGCTGCCATTAGTGTAATTAACAATCACCATAAAATCCTCTTTGTGTGTATGCAGACACTTATTTGGACTTACTGGGCCATACAAGAAGTTACACAGCAGATGTTACACAAATATTGCAAGAAAATACTTGTGAGTGTGATTAATCTGGAGTAGGCTGATCATGGGATGCCAAATGCCAGCCCTACCCACAAACGCATCTTTCTGGGCTGGTGGTCAAGTGTAATGGACCACTGTCTAGTATCTGCCACCTGGTTATCAGTGGTCAGCCTTTCCCTGTAATCTGGGTCCACTGGGTGCTGAATTCTGGGAAAATAAACATTCCATGTTCTAGGTCTCCAATGATAAAATAGTAAATACAGGTCTGTTTTGAAAAATCTAGAACATTTAAGACACATAACTTTGTGCCATGTGCTACTATCACTCTTCCATGGAAAACAATCATCATTATTTATAGTGGGTTTATAAAAATATGATTTCATGTGAACGCTGTAACAGTGTTCTTAATGAATATTGGGATGACAATTGTTAGAACGGTCACATTATTACTGATTACATGACTACTACCAGATTCTAATAACACAATTTTTTAGACTTTTATTATAGTAGTTATTTGTGTATTATAACTTTATATACCTGATGCATGCATATACTTATCATGACCTCTAACACAGCATTTGACATTTACTTGTAGAGGCAAACTGGGGCTCCTCTGTGCAGGCAGGATCCTATAACATGGCTCTTTCTTACTGTGTGGGGCTCAACCAAGTGGAGGATCACATCAAAAATTTCAGGTGAATGTAACTGAGTGTCCGGTCTTTAGGTCCAATCCACTGGATTTCTGGGAATCCTCATTTAATCCTAAAAAAATCTACAGATCTCCTGGATGGCAGGGGAAGGGGATTAGCACAATTCTGAGATTCAAGGCTGCACAATGATGTGAAACATGTCATTATACCATGGTGTAGCCCTGCATAGATGTCATTGTGCATTGTTGGGCAGACAGTTGATGCAATAGTATGAGTGCAGTGATGACACAAAACGCGTCACCTGGAATGCCCACCCTGACTTTTTAGGCTTTCTCTCTACATCTCCCAGAGGGCTGGTTAAATGTTTTCTTTTATTCATAGCGTAATGTGATACAGGCTTCATGAAGAACTTTTTTAGTGTAGTGTGCAAATGTGATGCAGGTTCAACTTTTGCAGAACTGTGATCTACTCTGTGTATCCTCTCCTTATAGGCCGCAGTGTTTAGTCCTAACTGGACCTCCCAATTTCCGTCCGGCTCTTGTGGATTTTGTGGGAACATTTACAAAAAAACAGAGCCCGATGCTATGTGGGAATATAATTATTGTAAGTACAAGCAGGCATTAATGTTATGATTTCTAACCTACCTGAATTTGGGTACATTTATTTTTATTATGCAGCCAGGAAAATCATTCTGGGCACCAAGCTCTGTTCAAGTGTTTACAAGTAGAAATAGTGATGTTTCACAACTATCAACCATTAAATAATAATTAAAGTCATATTATACATTTCAGGAAATGAAACCAGGGGCTTCTGCTACCTGCCTTGCCTCTATAACAGTCTTGTCCATGTTCTCCATGAGAAGAACCATCTGCAGGTTCAAAGGCGAGGTCATGGACAGTCTTGGGCCAGCTATTAAAGTTACCTTGGACAATGGATGGCCTTTAACTTATCAGAAAAACTACATTATGATACTATAAAACACCAATACATAATATTCTATATTAACAGTATTATAACATGTGTGCACTCTGTCTAATATATTATTTTACGTAAGCAGTAGGGTTCTAAAGCCACATGAACTGGCCAGTGGCCAGCGTTTCATATGTTGTTAGGAGGTGACCAATACTTTTCTTAGAAACTATGATTAATACTTTCCCAATCTCTTGGAATGTCCGGTGGTCTGCTACACACTCCAGAAAGAGTAGATCACCTTCTCACCTCCTAGTGTAATGAGCAGAACTGTTGTCGATGAATCGCGTCATCATAGCTCCAACCCCCACAATGCATTTTGTTGTTGGTAAAATTGCACTATTTTGCTGCCCCTTTCCCCACAGTTAGCACCTCCAAATTCCTTCATGTATCTCCCAGGGGGAGGGGGAAGGGGGGGGGGGACTAAATGTTGACAAGGATAGTGAAACTTATATAACTATAAAGAACATTATAAGTAAATAAATAAATAAATAAATGCTTAGCAGAATTTAACACCTGTACCTTTTAGCTAAATTAATTGCATATTTGAATTTGTTTCAGTGTTATCCCTAATCTATACTAAACTCATGTACTGTACTTGCACAAGTAACAATTTTAGTGCAGCATAGGAACATCTTTCAGGGTCATATTTGTATATGTTCCTTACCCAGGGCCCTCGGAAACAGAAACTCCAGGAGTTGAACCCAGATGGTCACGTCAAGTGGCTGAATAAGAGAAAAATGAGAGGCTTCTATACAGGGATAGTAGCCGATGACCAGGGCAGTTTCTAGGGTCTGAGGCTCCCAGTGCGAGCAGTCAAAATGCGCCCCCCCCCCCCCCTCGAAGCAGTAATATTGTGGAGTGGGCGTGGCGTCATCATGAGGGGGTGTGGTATCACAGTAAGGGAGCGTGATCTAGAAAGACCACAGAATGACAGCCACCGTGACTACTGAGTACAAGGGTGTCTAACCTGTCAGAGGCAAAGCGCTGAAAAATATATGTAGCTAAATAAAAGATAGACAGCATGCGCGCGCCGTAGGCGCGCGCTCAAAAAATGGGGTGTGCCCTAGCTGTCACAAGTCCACGCCGCATTTCTGTGTGCATGCCTGTGGTGTGACATTTGCAGAAGTATGACCTTGCATCACACCCGGTTTTAGTCGCGTTGGGAGCGAGCCCAGCCAGATCCACATAAAATACACTGCAACAAACCACTTCCACATAAAATATATTGGAAAAGCCAGAGGCACATAAACTACGTTTTAAAACCACATCCACCTCAAATACATTATTAAATCCAGAAACACATAAAACACATTGAAAAAACATGATTCACATAATACACACTTCATTCCAGCCCCCTCCCTTACCATTCCAGCCCCCTCCCTTACCATTCTCTACCCTCCCTTACCATTCTCTCCCCTCCCTTACCATTCCAGCCCCCTCCCTTACCATTCCAGCCCCCTCCCTTACCATTCTCTCCCCTCCCTTACCATTCCAGCCCCCTCCCTTACCATTCCAGCCCCCTCCCTTACCATTCCAGCCCCCTCCCTTGCCATTCCATCCCGACAGGTCTTAGGCTTCCCCCCCACTGGCTCTCAGGCAAAAGTGCCCATTATGCAGTGCCCCCTGTAGTTGTCCCCATATGCAGTGTCCCCTGTATTTATGCCCCTTATGCAGTGCCCACAGTGGTAGTGTAACTTATGCAGTGCCCCCTGTAGTCATGTCCCCTGTAGTCATGCCCCCATCAGTAATGCCCCCAATAGTAATGGTTCCTGTTGTAGTGCCCCAGTAGTAGTGTCCCCAGTTGTATTGCCCTGCTCTGCCGGGCGCCCGCTGGTAACTGAATCTCAGCGGGCGCCCGGCAGTTAACATGCTGTTTCTACAGCAGGGGTAGGAGGCAGCGCGCCCCGTGCGATTGCACGGGTCGCCTGCCCCTAGAAACGGCCCTGCCGATGACCTTCGCAGTGGCGTTCAGATGCTCATCCAGGTACCCATGTGCTGTAATAGTAATCATCTGCTGCAAGGTTTAAAGATGCTTAGGGTTAAAATGATCAAGTGATGCTTTTTAAAGCTGCAGCGCCTTTGGTGGTTTTACGCACTCAGTTTAAAGGGGCGATAATATTAAATAGAAAATGATGCATGTTTTGCATTTAATGTTATTGCCCATTGAAATCTAGAGGCCAAAACCCCCGAAGATGCGTCGGCTTTGAAAAGCAGTGCTCTGTAAATGTACCCTAATGTGTAATTGTTACTATCAAACAATATCTTCTAAGTTAAAATCCTATTAGAAAGATAGACATTATCTTGTTCATTTGTTCCAAAAAATATTTTGTATAGCTTTTTAGTTCTATACCTTTTTATTAGACACTTTCACTTTATAAATAGTATGCAAATGAGAGGGAGGAGTCAAATTCAGGTAATATTGATGATAGTGTCAGCCCAGGGGAAGCTGATATAGGGCACATGCACAATAACTTATTTCTATATGTTTTTCTGAGCATTTCAGTCATATTACTGTTAGTATAAGTCCTACTTATATTATGATCTATTTTACTTTTCTGCATGTGTTGCTATATAACATGAAATTATAATTGCTCACCATTCCAGAGCTGTTGGAACAGTTATTTGTTCAGAAAATTATCTCATCCTCCCAGGTGTACACTGCCACAGCCAGGGCTGCCATCGGAAGTAGTGGGGCCCAGTACAAATAAACATGCAGGGTCCACTTAACCTCTGTGTCCCCAACCTCACCAATGTCACAAAACAAACATGGGATACAGATTATACACACTGACACAGACAGATCTGCATAGAGCGGAGACTGAGAATTGCATCCAGGGATATGGCTCCATCAGCACAGAACCTGCCTGTGGTAGATCTCCAGGCTTCTTCATTCTGCTGAGGTACAGTTTCTAAATAATGTCTTTAGCACATCAGCGTACCTTTATTACTGGCGATAGCCATTTTTCTGGAGACCAGAAATGCACTGAGACCTATGTTAACAACTCAGCCACTATGGCTTCCGGATAGAAGACAAACTGATGGTGCAATTGATCGGCAAGTGGTGAATGAAATGTAGGATAGGATCATCAGCATCGTGCCCCCTTTACAGCTTGGGCTACTTGCAAATGTACCTACGCAGGTACCACCCTTATAAAGGCCCTGTCTTCCTCAGTGACAAGTCTCTTATTTCATAGTTTCTGTAAGTTCATCTAACTGATTTAATACATTTCATGAAGGTTTAGTGCTTCCACATATGTAATTATTTAGTCTCTTCCATAGATCATATCTTTACACAATTTCTATTCTTTTACCTTATGTAGTCTGCTGGCCTAGGTAAGATGAAGCCAAATGTCCTGTTTTTGGGATATAAGAAGAACTGGCAGACTTCTCACCCAAGGAACGTTGAAAGCTACATGGCAATGCTGCAGTACGTATACGATGCTTGAATGTGTATGAAATTGATTTAAAGTAATAGGAGTGTGTTCCTTACACTCACTCATTGGTTCAGCAACAAAATGGCAATGGTTATATGACCTACATATGACAAAGGTTATATGACCTACATCTGTCTGTGTCTTACCTCTATCTTAAGTCACATTTTTCATTCCACTGCAAAATAATCTTAGGACCTATTATTGGTTGGAGGTAGAGATCCATCTTCTGTGTTTTTTTAGTCAATTAATAGGCAAAGACTTGTCCACCATGCTAGATACATGTACTGTATGCCATTCTTACTAGCTCAACATTCATATTCCCATCACATGTTCACAGCTAAATCGAGTCCATAACTCCAAATATTTTTTTTATCATTACATTTGTATTGAATATATGCAAAAATAAATTATAGGGGTACAGAAAAAATTATAGTGGACAACAAGGGGGAAAACAAAAACATAAAGGGGGATAGGAGAGACAGGTCATCCACAGGCATCAAACAAACAATAAACCAGAAATGACTAAGTATATTGATCAGGCGTCTGAATATACCACCAGAGGTTCATTTCATTTCAATTGAATTGAAAAGGTGGGGGGGGGGAGAAGCATGTGCAGGGGGGGAGCACACTTTCCCTCTGTGACATATATGTGCCATGGAAGCCACCTCATAATAAGAGAAGAAGGGTGTGTAGAGTAAGGAATCTCTCTAGTCTCAATTTCAAAATGGAGGTAGGCATATACTAAAATGTGACCAAGGACATAACGTATAGATTTAGGAATGATGGGCGGATACCAATGTAGAAGGGCTAAGGAGGGGTCTGGGGTGAGGCCTAACACATCATGTATAAGGGTAAGCACTTCCATCCAAAAAGGGCGTAATACAGGACATTTCCAAAAAACATGGAAAATAGAACCGTCAGAATGGCAGAGACACCAGCAAAATTTTGGAAGTCGCAGGCCATATCCTATGGAGTTTCGAGGGAGTCAAGTTCAATCTATTTAAGAGCTTGACCTGCATTTCAGTATGATAGGTGCATTTAGAGAGGGAGAAGGAAGAAAGCTGAATAGATTCCCAGTGTTTAAGGGTCAAATATTTTATTTTTAATGATTACTCTACCCATGCATATTTGGTGAACGATCAGGCATAGAAGTATTGTTGGAATTATAGGAGGTGAAGTGGGCCCAGTGTGAAGGTACAACCATTTGTCCGGCCCCCGTAACAATAACATTGCCATTAAGATATTCTGGTGATGTGATTATAAAGTATTATGTGTAAATATTCTCAGCACCACAAATGTGATAAACACACTGTAATGCCACCAGTTCACATTATGCCACACAGAAACCAAGTTCACATATAGTATGCCACAGTGCCCCCACAGTATATAAATGTGCTATTAATGCTGATGACAAACCAATAATATACAATGTTACATTATTATTTTATTTTATTTGCAAGGCACCACAAATGGTCCGTAGCACACTGTACATAGGGGTGAACAGAGAACATATTACACAATGCACAGACAATAAGGAATAATACATCATTCCACAACACAAAATTCTACAGTGATTTACTACAAGAAAATGACAGGGTATAAATTGAGAGGATTGTAAATCCAGCTATTGACAAGACATTGAGCATCAGTTATAAGTAGCACCCAGATGAGGTAGGCCAGTACTCACTATTGTCGGCTTGAGAACCAGTGCTACAGGGGTCCAGTGATAGGAAGAAAAACACAAGGGTAGAGGGTCCCGCTGGTGACAGCTTACATCCTAGAGTGAAGGGGCAAATACAAATAGGGTGGCAAGAAGGGAGGAGTAAATATGTTTGCAGAGATGAGTTAGGAGGGCTGATAGACTTGAAAGAAGAGGTGAGTTTTGAGGATACGTTTGAAGCCTTGGTGACTAGTGTGTAATCTAATAAGACATGGGAATGTGTTTCACAGGTCAGCAGTAAAATCCTAGAGGTGGGATAGCAAAGAGGTTATCAATGTTGTCTTTGGCAGACTGGAGGTGGACGGGAGGAAGTGTAGGTAGAAATGAGCAGTGCTGGATTATAGGCGGGGCAGTTGCCCAGCGGTCTCCACACATTGGGGGTCCCCACACTGCTGTAAACTTTCTGGGCCACTCTGGAACCTTTTTGGACGGCTCCCGGCAGTAGTGACAGCACACTTAGGCAATGATGGACCATGGCTGACGTTGGAAGCCCGCCCCTATGCTAATATAATGCCGTGATTCACGACTGAGTGGGTAGCGGCAGAGCCTAGTGTTGTGAAGTGCCCTCCCCCATCAGAAGAAGCCTGCCCTGATGCTGCAATAGGTAGTGTGTGTGCTGCTCCCCCTCCTTCCCTTTCTCTCTTTCCCTCTCTCTCCCCAGCCCTCTCTTTCTCTCTGTCCCTCCTCCCTCCATCTCTCCCCCTCTTTGTCTCCTTCACCCTTTCTGTCTGTCTGTCTCCTTCCTTGTCCCTTCTTCCCTCTCTATCTCCCTCTGTCTGTCTGTCTCTCTATCTCCCTTTCCCTTTTTCCCCCCACCCTCTCTACCTCCCCCTCTCTCCCTCCCCCCTCTCCCTCTATCTCCCTCATGACTTTTCTGCCTCCCTGTCTCCCTCCCTCTCTGTTTCTCTTTCTCTCTCTCTCCCTCCCTCTCTCCCTCTGGTATGCAGTTGGGAAGCCGGTGGACCTAATCCCGACAGCCGGCTTCCCGACTGCTTTATCCCGGCGAGGGTTAAATGACAGGCATCTAAATCTAAACGCCTGTAATTTTACCGATGCAGGTAGACCGGCAAACGGCATCCCGATGGAAGGGATGCCAGGCGCCGGGCGCGGAAAGCTGTGGGGGGGAGGGTTAGGTTTAGGGCTCCCGGGGGGGACTTAGGGTTAGGCACTGCCCCGGGAGGTTAGGGTTAGGCTTAGGCTAGGGGGAGGAAAGGTTAGGCACCCCCTGGGGGTGACTTAGGTTTAGGCGGCGGGGAAGGGGGGGTTAGGTTAGGCACTTAGAGGGGGGAAGGTTAGGGTTAGGTACCCCTAAGGAGGGTTAGGGTATGGAATTAGGTTAGTGAATACTTACCTTAGGGACGATGGGTATTTTCATCCATGTCGGGCAGCCGCTGTTGGGATTCCAACCCGGTGGTAAATCATACCGATTCCCTCCCTCTTTCTCTCTCTTCCCCTCCATCCTTCTCTCTGTCCCTTCCATCTCTCTCCCTCTCTGCCTCTTTATCCCTCTCTTCCTCTATCTTGCTCCCCATCCCTCTCTGTCTCACTCTCTCTCCCTTTCTCCCTCTCAGTCTCCCTCCTTGATCCTCCTTCTCCCTCCTTCTCCCTTTCTCTCTAACCCCTCACTCAAAATCCTGTGTTTGCCCCTGGCAGTGTACTAGATCATGTTCACTATGCTACCAGGAGTTGGTTACCAGCAGTGCCGTGGACATGATGTAGTATGCTGCGACCTTGCTGGTCAGTGAAGAGAGCGGAGACAAGGTAACGGGCATAGTAGTCACTGCGTGGGGCTGTGGCTATTTTATTGATAGGGCCCCCACAACCTTATTTCCCCTGGGACCACCAGTAGCCTTAATCCTGCCCTGGAAATGACATTGGAGATGTATAGGAGAGAGTAGTGGCAGAGGCCTTTGTAGGTCAGAGTAATGAGTTTAATCTGTAGGAGACAGTGTAGTGATTGGCAGAGAGGGCCAGCTGAGGTAGAGAGCAGAGAGAAGAAAATAAGGCAGGTAGAGGCACATCGGAGGGATTGAAAAGGGGTGAGATGGGACATGGATAGACCAGATAAAAGCAGAGGGCCTGATTCAGAGCCGGACACTCTGACAGAGTGCTCGCTCTGAATCAGGGCGTCCTTCTTAACTTTTAGAGCGGCCTCCTGGCCGCTCATATAGCTGTGGGTGGCCGGCCCCAGATGGTAGGCGTTCCCATGGGAACGCCTCCGTCTGGGCAGCCACGCCCCACGGCCCGCCCACCAAAGGGGGCATGCTGTCACTCACCATCAACAGCATGCCCCCTTTGGTATGAGACCTGGAGCGACGGCTGGGCAGCCACGCCCCCGGCCTGCCCACCAAAGGAGGCGTGCTGTCACTCACCATCGACAGCATGCCTCCTTTGGTATGAGACCTGGAGCGACGGCTTGCCCTTCACTATCCGGGTCTCGCGCATGCGCACGACAGGGCCGGCTCCGTCGTGCACATGCGCACTGGGCCAACATTGACTCGCTTGCGAGCGCTCAGCGCTCGCGAGTTGGTCTGAATCAGGCCCAGAGTTCAGTAAATGAGGTGAGAGATAATGAGGGACTGAATGAAAACTTTTGCTTCCATGGTGAGAAAGGAGAAAGGCCAGATGCTGGAGATGTTGCATAGGCAGGATCAACAGGAATCAGAGAGGGACTCAATATGGGGAGTGAAGGAGAGGGATGGGTCAATGATGACTCCTAAGATTCAGTCTTGAGGCTGGGTACACACCTGGAACACTTGTCCACCAACCCAGGGATTCACAGACTGAGAGGCCAATTGGTAAGCCGATAAACACCAATCTGTCGCTCAATATGCCTGCGCTGACATCACAACTGGATGGGCATTTAAATTTACCCGCCTAGCTGAAATGTCAGTATCGGCGGGTCACTGCATCAAGTGTATGAGCAGTCAGCGGGTCACCCGTACACACAGCCAGGTGCACCGATATATCCGCAAGATATATCAACATCTGTTGTGTTGCAGGACCGATGTCTATGAACAACACTATGTGATGTGTCGTTAATTGGCTGATTGAACGACATATTGCATAGTGTGTACCCTGCATGACAGACAAAAGAGATTCTTTTAGGGATGGCCATCGAATGGTGCACCATTGTCTGTGCCATCTGTGATTTACATCAATGGTGGGAAACCTTTGATGGGAAACTATATAGGGTTTACACCATCAATGAACATCCCAGCTTATGAGACTTGGTGGGGGCAGGTCAGTCAGGATGCGGAGAAGGTGGCTAAGCGATGCATCAGGGAAGAATTAAGCTCTGTAACCCCTGCACCTTGAAAAAATGAAATTGCTGCATTCTTTGCCATTGGTGTCGGGGAACCATTGGATCTCCGCTATTGATGGCAAAGACATCGACAATTGGTGACAAGCCATTGATGGTCGATGGTCTTCCCTAGAGTGTTTTGCCTTCAACTAATAGCCTGGAGTGGAGGTGGGGGAACGGTGATTTCCGTATTAGACATACTGAGCTTCAGATAGCCAATTGGAAACCTAGGCAGATGGGCGGGGAGATGGTAAAGGAGGAGAGGAGAGCGTGCAGGTGATATTAAAGGCCAATAGAGCTGATGTAATCACTAGGAGAATGGGCTTTAGAGGGAGAAGAAAATCTTCTTTTGTACGTCTTTGTACGCAGATCCTTGGATTTGCAAAGATGCTGCTGGGCGTCAGGATAAAAATATCCTGGCAGCTGCGACATTTGCATATTTCAGCGCAGCAGCTGCCTACGGGATCGCCGCTGCGGTGTCATTAGTCTACATCTCTGAATTAGGCCCTAAGGACGCTCGCAAGCGGGTTGATGCTGCCCCACTGCGCATGCGCACGAAGGAGGGAGCTTGGCAACGAGACCCTACCACAAGGGTCTTGTCGCAAGCACGATGGTCGCGATGGTCTTGACCATCGCGACCATCTTCCTTGCCGCTCACTATAGCTGTGGGTGGTCACCCACAGCTAAACGAGCGGCCAGGAGGCCGTTCCGAAAAACAAGAAGGACGGCCATGATTCAGAGCGAACGCTCTGTCAGAGCGTCCGGCTCTGAATCAGGGCCTCTGGTCAAATGAGCAGAACAACACACATAGCAATCCATTGAGTCCTTTGTTAAAACTCTAAAGCTTTGTCCCTAAAATAAGTTCGTTGATTACACTGGTATAATAAGGCGTCCATAACTTTATTGCAATTAAAGACAATATAACAACTTACAACTAACTTATACTAAAATAAAGGCACAGACTGCTTTGGTTAAATGGTCATAACTTGCTTTTATTGAAGGTATGACCCTGAGCTTTTAATTTACTTTTGGGAGGCAAAGAAGGATGTACAAACACTCAGCTCCAGCCATATGTTACTTAAGCCAATATTAGGGAGCGACTGATACTCCCCTCCCTGTGGCCATTGTAAGCTTAGCTGTGAAGACTCACAACCCCCTATAATACTGAGTATGAGCGTGTCCGCAGAGACGGACACCCAAAGTTCTCCTGCTGAGGTAGTCCATACTATGACCCTTCAAAGGATATGTGCTCCACAGCGTTTTCTTACATCTTACTTGGACGCTAATTTGTAGCACCTTCTCGCCACCGCCAGGTTCAAAGAACTGCAGCCTGCCGCCCAAAGCAAAACACTAGATGCATCCAAAAAGAAAAACAGCACCCAAAAACACACCTACCTTCACTCTGACTAATCAGGGTGAAAATCTTGAGCCTGTTCCAGCCGCAAACTTGGGTGCCGCACCATCAAACCACCAGACCCGAAGACAAAACGAGAAACAGCCTTATTTATCTTCCTGCGGGCCTTATCCAAGGCCAAAAGGTCTCTAGAAACCCTCCATACATGGTGAAGGACAATTTCCGACCACACCAAGCACACCTCAGGCTACCACGACTGCAGGGCAGCCAAGTCAGCCCTCATACGCAAGATCAGATTAATACCCTCAACTGCCCAATATCATTGCCTCCAAGGTGAATCGCCAACCATGACAGGCGCCCACAGCTCTTCTTATGATGAATCAGAAGGTCCAAAAGAGCCGACCAATGCATACCTCGGACCCCAAACCACCGATCCTGACAACCACCTAATAACAGGGACGCCCTTCTTACCAACCCATGCTTCTCAGTCCAATAAATAAATGAATGGCCCACAAACCACACTTGCTCAGAAGACACGGACAAAGCTGTAAAAGAACAAATAGAACTAAAACGTTGCAGTAATCAGAACATATATAAGAAAAAGGATAGAGTGGTAACCAAGAAGGAGAATGTTAGTAGCAATTCCCAAGCAAAGGAGAAAATCTAAAAGACCTCCCGTGCGCCATGAATAATAAGCCAATTGAATTGAGGCCCTTTTGGAGAAAAAATAAAAAAAATCCCTTCACACCCTCAATTTTTGAATGCTAGCCATTCAAAAACTGGCAGGTAAACAAAGTTTCTGGGTAGGAAAAACGCAACTTAAACTTATCACATCTAACATATGACTAAAGGCGGCTGACTTCCATCTACCAATAGATTAAATGGCAGATGGAGGCAACCCACTGGCCGCTGAGCAAGGAGCGTGAGTACCATACTGTGCAACATCCAGACCCAACTGACCCAAACAGTGCTTAAGCACAGCAGCTAACTGGAACTAGTCAAGGGGGTCCGCATGCAATAACCATTACGGGCCGACTGATGGGCACAGACCCGCTTATAAACCAGCCAAGCACAAAAGGCAATCTCCGTATTAGGATGAGGCTTGATGGTAACCCAATGCCTAACTGAACAGCTTTAGAAGTGGGGGAATTTTGCACAGGACAGCCCCAGCCTGAAGTACCACATGCTTAATAGACCGGAGTCAGCAGACCCCCCACCAGATGCCACAAGCTTGCTAATCCAAAACGCGCCAAAGAAACCCAGCAGTTAACAAAACAGATTCAAAGTCAGAAGAAGCAATCAATGAAACCACCCCTACCAGACGCAGCAGTGCCACATCAACTGGGCAGTGAAAATCGCCTACAATGGAGCTGTCTATAGTCCAACCCTTAAGGGGCTCAGACAGCACAAAACAACTCTGTGGGGGTGGTGACCGCCATGAAGGCGAGAGAAAAAGCAATACCCGCTAGGGCGGAAGCGATGGCCGCCTTAGATCGGCCCCTCTGATAATGGCCCCACACAAACTCAACCAAGTGCTGATCCAACGACTCACCCGCAGAAAGAAACTTAACCTGATAAGTCTCCCAGTTGCGTCATGCTGCCTTGTAAACCCCGCAAAGTAGGCTGAGCACGGGAACCCCAGGCCAGACCAACTAGTTCAACTCGACAATCTGCCAGACAGAAGACCGACAAGTCACCCCAATCAGATTGGCCTTAGGGGCCAACATCCAAAGCCTATTAAATTGAAAATGGGATAGGGAATCCACTATCCCATTCTCAATATCTGGCACGTGTCGCACCCTAAAATAATAATCGCCTGCAAAACCAAGGACCTCAACAGACGCAGCGCCATAGGAGAAGAGGAACGCTGATTATTAATAGTGTGCGCTACTCCCAGGCTGTCACACCAAAAATGAATTCCTGTCAGACAACAGCCACAAATCAGCAGCCACTATTTATTGGAAAAAGTTCCAATAACAGCAGGTTGGTCTGAAAGCCACATGATATCCATGACACAGGCCATGGAGCAGCGCACCAGTCCCCTTGAAAGAACGCTCTGAATTCAGTTGAACCAGCAGCATCGGTGAACAACTGCAACTTGGCATTGTCAACCGGCTGCAAGGGCCAATCAACTCCAAATTAAAATCAACCAAAATTGAAGCCCATTCACGTAAAATAAACCAAAAATTTCCCTGAATAAGTGAGCACTGAAATGCGGGTTGGAGACCCCCGCAACAGCACGCTCTATCTTACAGAAAAAAACAGCCCCATCGGAATAGTCCAGCAAGCAATATTAAATGCAACCTAGGACTGACTGCCCTGACGCAATTTAAACCGCCAGGAAGCCAAACAACACTGACTCTGCCCTAGCAAACCGCTGCACTTTATCAGCCGTCAACCGGCAGCACCCATCAACTGTATCCACTTCAATTCCAAGGTAAGACAAGAGGAAGTCAGGCCTTCCGTTTTGTCCAAGGCAACCGGCAATCTGAGTCCCGGAAAAGCGACCTGCGCAGAAAATAAATCCTCCCCACAAACTGCGCCATCTGATGGCCCGACGAACAAAAAGTCATCCCAATAATGTGCAATTCCCACATGGCCCATACCAGCCTGGATACACCAATGTAAGAAAGAGTTAAACTGTTCAAAATACTCACACGAGATAGCGCAGCCCAAGGGGAGGCACCTGTCCACAAAAATTGTCCATCTAACTGAAAATCCATAAAACGTGGTAACTCAGGGTGCAAAGGCAGCAGGTGAAAAGTGGATTCAACAACCAATTTTGCCCTAAAAAACCCCATGACCAAACCCGTTGTCATAGCCTATCGAATAACTGATACTGAATCAGGCAAAGCAAGTGGGGGATTGCATCGTTCATAGAGCTCCCAGGAGGACACGACAAATGCTGGATAAATGAAATTGGCCCTGGACCTTCTCAGGAACAACACCGAGATGGAAAATGCAGAGGTCCTGAAAAGGGAGAAAAGGGCCAGACATATGGCCCAAAGCCACTAAGCAAACACTTTCTGTCATACCACATGGGAGAGCTCTCTGTACGAACACAAATTCAGGGGGGTGGTGACCACATGTAATGCGCCAGGCGACCCTGATGATGAGCTACTACCACTAGGCCCCTAAGAGTCAGTATCACATAACAAAGTACCTGCTACAGTGCTTCCACTGGAGACCACAACACCGGCCGACATCATCGTGGGAACACTAGGCGAAACACTACGTTGAGACGCAAATAAGGGTACATCATGGGACACCTCAGATGAGGGACCTGAAACTGGAGCTGGGGAAAGGGCAGGAACAGGAGGAGAAGGAGCAGCTGGAGAAGGGGGTGGCCAAAAACACTCCATGGAGGAGAACGCAATGGTGGGTGCGGAATCGCCCTACCTGTGCCATGAACTGCTGCGGCCAAGACAGGGTGGGAGGTGAAAACCAGGGAAAAATTGCACAGGGTAAGGAGAGAAAGGGTAAGTTTGAGGCAAAGAAGGTTGCCAATAAGGGAACTGAGCCCCGGGCAAGAAAAGGAAAATGGGATGAGCACCTTGGCCAAGAAAAAGGGGGGGGGGGGAAAGAAGGGGGTAAACAGGAGAAAAACCTTGGGAGGGCGAGACTGTGAGGGCAAAAGAAGAGGGCGGGCAGAGAAAGACTATGGGATAAAAGGGAAAGCGGAGAGAGATTAAACAGGTTTGCGATGGAGAATGGCAGGCACTGAAGGAGCCTGGGGAGAGAGAGGGGAAACTGGACCCCAACCAGGCACAAAAGGAGGGGTGTAAAATTCAATCCCCCAGTAGCAAGGCCCTGCTGCATAGACAGGTAAAAGGCTGAAAACACAGGGAAGGGGGTGGGGCTAGGAGAAAAGATGGCCGTGGTGGCTTAGGCAACCCTGGGGGGGGCACGACAGGGGGTATGGAGTCAGGAACCCCGCAGCCTAGTACAAAACAATGGGGGGGCACCCGGCAGATGAGGCAGGAGGGCCACTGGTGGGTGCAGGCACCGCCGGCGAAGCGCCGCTAGAGGGACCCATGGCCACCATCGGTAGGGAGCAAATAGAAAGTAGCTGGTGAATGCACAGGGGATGAGCGGTGTCCCCACAGGAGACAGGGACTGCTTGCCTGGCAGGGACTGAGGAAAGGATGTACACGCGGTGGGGGGCATGGCCGGGCTCCAGGCCAGAGTGAAAGCTCCGGACTGGAACAAAAAAGGCAGGGAGGCAGAGGCGGGCAGCCCCCGGGAGCTGCGAGGGGGTTACATGGATCAATACGGACGGGGAGCATAGCGCTTAGGGCAAGGCATGAGGGGGGAGTGAAATATAAAATGAGGCAAGGAGAAAGAAAGATAGAAAGAATAAAAAGAGAAAGTGAAAGAAAAGTAACAGTGAACAAACAGACAAGGAGAAAATAAACAGAAAATAAACAGTCACTGTCCAGGATGGTACCGAGGGACAAACACTGTTCAGAAAGAAAGTTGCCACTCCCAATATCTCACACATGGTCAGAACCAACCAACCAGTTAAAAACCCCAAACTACTCTACATTGCAACAGTTGACCAGATTCTAACCAATTACAAAAAACGAAGGACTCATATATCCTTAAGCCTATTCAGCTTTCATCTCATCTTAAGCCAGGTGTAAATGTTAAGGGTCACATCTTATAGAAATGTGTCCCTAAACAGCTGACTAAGGGCATGATTCAGACTTGGGAATAGAGTGAGATATCTCTCTCAACTTTGAACCTGAACAAACCATATTGCAAGGGAATACGAGACTGAAGGATTTAGATTACTAAATGATGCTACATCATATAAAAAATTAGACACGGACCCCTCGGTGATACCTATTTTCTATTTTCTTCCCAAGATACATAAGAGTTTGGATAATCCTCCTGGGAGACCAATAGTGGCCGGCATTAACTCCCTGACAGCACATATTTCTGAATATGTAGAAATATTTTTAAAAAAGTATGTACATAAATTGAAATCCTATACAAAGGATACCACAGCAATACTACAAATTTTAGAGAATTTTGCATGGAAGGAGGATTATCACTGGGTCACTACTGATGTACAATCATTATATACATCAATTGATCACATTAAAGGTATAGAATCATGTAGGGAATTCTTATTGGAAGATCCAGATTTGAGTGAATTGCATAAAAAAATGTTATTTGCATTTTAATCGATTTTATATTGAAACAATTATTTTACATTTTTAAACGATTTTTACCTTCATATATGTGGGACGGCAATGGGAACCACTTTTGCACCCAGTTTTGCCAATCTGCATATGGGAAGCTGGGAGAATATGTTTATTTATGGGGAGAATATTTTTAGGACCCATATCATCCTATATCAACGTTATATTGATGATATTTTAATTGTATGGAAGGGTCCTAAGTCGACATTTGAAAACTTTATGAAGTATATTGATGAGAATATGTATAACTTTGATGATCACCAGGTGGAATATCTGGATTTAGTTCTAACCAGCACTAATAATGTTATTCAAACTAAAAGTTTCATCAAGACTGTTGACACCAATTCTTATGTTCATTTCAAAAGTGGTCATGCATCCAAATGGAAAACGAATATACCTTTTTCTCAATTTTGTAGAGTTAATCGGAATTGTAGTGAACAAGAGAAATGTGATGAGCAAGTACAACTCTATTCTGGCAGATTCAAAGAAAGGGGATACCCTAATGATCTGTTGAGTGAGTCTATCCCTAGAACAAAGAATATTAATAGATCAGACTTGTTAAAATATAAAGAAAAAATTGAAAATAAAGGAAATTAGGTTCTTTTCATTACTACCTACAATAGAGATGAAAAATGGATACGTAAAACCCTGACCAAACACAGACATTTTAAAAATGGATGGCATATTAAATACCGTCCTACCTGATAGACCCAAAGTTGTTTTTAAAAAAGGCCAAAAATTTGAAAACTATACTTGCTCCAAGCCAGTTAAAGGTCATAACAAATAGAAATGTGAACCCTTGGGAGAACCAGAGAAAAGGTTTTTTCAAGTGTGGACATTGTATTATCTGCAAATACACCCATCCTAACAACAAGTGTTTTACGAATTTTGATGACTCAAAAAAATTTCCGATTTATGAGTTTATAAATTGCTTAACAACGTGGGTGATTTACATGTTGGAATGTAAATTTACATGTTGAAGTATGTTGGCAAAACAAAACGACCATTGAAAATGCGGATTCAGGAATATGTACGGAGTATAAAAAATAAATTAGATAATCAAAATGTCCCCAGGCACTTTAAACTATTCCATAATTCTGAATTAAATGGTTTTAAATTTAAGGCCATAGAGCATGTCACCACTGGGGAACGAGGAGGTAATTTAGATAATAAATTATCTAGACGTGAGATGTATTGGATATATTCATTGAATACTATGGTCCCCAATGGTCTTAATGACAATTATGAAATTGCTCCATTTTTAGACTTAAATACTGGCTTTAATTTTTAATTTTTATATTATTATTACTGCTATATATTCTTTTAGGCTTTTTTATGGTTTGTTTTAGGTTCTAAATTACATATAATTATTGACCTTTTAATAACATGGTGTTTTAATATACAGTTTTAATATATAGCTTTTACATGTTTTATTATATTATTCTCCATTGCTGCTATTATATTAAATTTTACGTCTGGTCCTATTTTTTATAATTATATAGTTATTATATATATATATATATATATATATATACATATATTCATATGTATATTTTCCTATATTTTCATTATTAATCTCCTGAATTACTTACCGTTGTTATTTATGGGAAGTTTTATGATCCTTAATAGTTTTTTAATATATTGGTTTATGTATTATTATTGAATTATGCCCCTTAATATTTACTAAAATGCCTCTGGTATTGGATATTATAGGTTGCACCCTTCTTATCATGTATGTGTTTGTGCGGACTATGGCAAAATGGCGATTGCCAAACGCTAGAGGGATTGCTAGAGGTTGATCTACAACAAAATGGCCACCGTCATTCACGAGCGGAGTCCGCCGGAGTTACACGCGGCAGTTGGAGCTGAGGGCACTGTGACCTAGTCAGCTTATCCAGCATGCCGGTGAGCTCTGAGCGGGCGAAACGCTCATGATAGGGAACATTTATTAATACTACTATGAGTCCTAAAATGGACTTTTAGAGAAACCACTTCCAGGTGTGTGGAACGCATTTCCAGCCCATTTCTGGGTTATTGGAACACATTTCCGGTTATAGAATGGTGGTACTCACGGCCATTAATTAAGGGATGTTTTAGGGTATATAAGGAGCATGGTTATGATTGTTTGTTATCCTCCTGATGAAGTCCTGTATATGAATTTTGGACGAAACGCGTTGAGGTTATCTATGCTTGGTGATATCTTCTGCCCAGGGATCCTGCTAAGCGACTACTGACATTATAGATAAGCTAATAGAATGATTTTATTATGTATGGGCATTTTTACTTTACCTTATGTGTGCATTAATATTTTATTGTGTTATTGGATTACACTATGGTCCTTTCTCTGTTTATACTATTTATTGCATGTCATTACGGATGGTACTTTTATGAAATTGAGCAACCCTGCTCTGAATAAGAAAGTGAAGTGCTGACTACACCGGTGTGTTTTATGCTGATTCATTTGTGGTTAAATTCCACCGCTGAAGGTACACCTCCATCACATAGGTGATTTTTACTGGTGAAGGGTACCTAAGTCCATATGAGATTGCACTAGGAGGCGCTCCCTTTCCATTTTGTGTTTTTTAGATTTCAACTGTTGGAACTACAGTATCTGGGAGAAGGAGCTGCCACTCTGAAGAGCTGGAGTGCTTTGATTTATTTTAAGGACTTTATAAGACTTTTTAAAGGACTAGCGCCATATACCACTATTTGTCTCTCTCTCTATATGTATATATATATATATATATATCTACGGAACCCCCCTGTGGCATTTATCTCAAGAATAATCGCCAGGAATGATGCCATGTAAATGTATATATAAATGTGTGTATCATGGTTTCTAGGCAGTGTCCTGTATTTGACCTGTAGGAATACAAAGCTTGGAGGAGATTTGTCTTCCTGGAACCAGGCATCTAGATAACCATCTCTTATCTCTACAGGCCATAAAGTTTGGGGAAAGATACATCCTTAATGCAGATGGTCAGACCTGGTCAAGCCAGGTCATGGGATATAAAATCCTTTAGGATGGAGATGACAGGAATGTAGGGTATGTTACCTGCTTATTGGTTTCTAAAGACCCCTCCACACTGTTTCAAGACCCCCTACTTCCTATAGACAATATGGAAGGGTGTGACTGATTTCTTAATGCCCAGTGTCCAGCAAAGAAAGCGTTAAAAACCCAAAGGTGGGGGCTAGTGCAGCTGTGAGAGTATAACTATGCATCTCCCTCAGTGATAAGTGTTCTTGTGCCCAAGGAGAGTCCTGACGACTGACCGGAATCCAATGCTCCTGTGTCTCCTTCACGACGGAGTCTAGATGTAAAGACTCTGGGTTTTTTTTCATTTTTAATTCCTTTTATTTTCTGAAACCTATTTGTGATATATTTGTATTGTCCATATTTGTACTATCTTTTTCTGTAATCAATAACCTTGGAAATATTTTTCGGATTAAACATTCTTAATCCAGTGTATTCTACGTGTTCTTGTCGAATTCACGAGCCTGTGAGGTCAAAGCTACGTACCTATATGTAAGTGAGTGTGCATATTGAGATTTAAGGGGAGAACCTAACGACTCCCGTTAACTTCGTTGGTGGTGGCAGAAACGTGTTAGAGTAACCGCACGTGCTGAGGTAACCATAAGTCACTGGTGGCGATTCTCAGATTGAGGTATCTGAAGAATTGGCCGGCTGGTCGTGACACCCCCCACCTATTAATTATGTTTTCACCTGTACTATAGTCACCCAGACTTGAAAATTGCTTCTAATCAAGTAAACAAAATACTGTTTTCTTTGTACAGTGATGTATTTGACTTTAACTATGGCCTGTGTGTGCTTAGGATGAAAGATGGTCTCAATGTATCCCGTGTCATGCAGGCTCATAGTAAGTACACTTTGACATCTGTTGACATTGAGAAGTGCACTGTGTACACCAGTGTTTGGTGATGCTTCTGCAGACTAAAAGTGCACCTAGGTGTGTAGGGACTCAGGGCCTGATTCAGAGCCGCTCGTAAGCGGCCGCTCGTTCGCTCCGAGCGATGTTCGCACAACTGCGCATGCGTATTGGTCGTAATGCGCATGCGCCAACCAGTCATTGCGGTCGGAAATCGAGCACTCGCAAAATAGCGAGTGCCTGCTAATTTGAGTGACAGGATGAGGCGTTTGTGGGTGGTAACAGGGGAAGGTGCTTGAAAACGGGGAGTGGAGATCCGAACGCAGGCGTGCCAAATGGTCAAAACGGGCGTTTTAAGGGTGTGCATAATTTACAAAGCAGCGTCATCGACCACGTCACTTGGTTGTTTCTTAGCCTGAACTGTTCGCATGATTGCGGTAAGAAAATCCAACCACAAGCACTGCGAGCAATTCAGACGCCTTTCGATGTACTCGATTAATCAAATAAATAGCGGAGATGACGTAGGATGCGAGCGGCCAGGGGGCGTCTTTACAAAATAGCAAGCGCGTATTTCGTTCGCTCAGACATAGAGGCGTCAACAGACCGCAAAGAGCGAGCGCTCAATTTAAATAGCCGGCCCCTTTTTCTGAACGAGCGAGCGCAAATAGCGTCCGGCTCTGAATCAGGCCCTCAGGGAGGCAGGGAAATCGGAAGAGGTGCACTGTGTAAATGTGTAAACAGCACATCAACATCTAAACTCCCACCACTATAGATCTTTTACTGTTACAATGTTATCTGGGTTATACTCATCTATAGCTTAAATGCAGTGCCATACACCCACCACTGGGGACTGGCCACTGTAGCTGTCCTTGTGGAGTTGTGCCTCCCCTGTGCAACATCTTTCCTGTGATAAGGTCTAGGGCAAACTCAGTCTTCAAGGCACCCCAACAGTTCAGGATTTAGAGATATCCATGATGGAGCACAGGTGGTTAAATCAAATTGACTGAGGTACTAATTAAGTCACCTGTGGTCAAGCATGGATATCCTTAAAATCTTGACAGTTGGGGAGCCCTGAGGATCGATTTTTGGAACCTTTGGTCCAGGGTCTTTGCTCTCTTCTGTGAATGCGCCATCTTTTGGAATATTTCACCAGAAAGATGGTGTCACGAAACCGTGCCCAGCTTACGCTCAGATACGCCAACCTGATGTAGCTGGGTGGTTGTAATGTGGGTTTTACCTAAGCTGCCACCATGAAGAGTATTAAAATAGCGCTCTTACGTTCGCCAGACACTTAAATCTCACTGACACTAACATTTATACACAAATATAGCATGGGCCTCTCCAGGCACTTGAATTCATTAGAGAACAGAGATAACGCTGATAAAGTTTTAGAATTTATTGAGAAATATCTCCAGGGTTAAATTACAAGGGAAATATGTGAATAAATAAGACATACAGTAATAAATGCACAGATTGATTCAGATAAAAGATGTCGAAGCTGAATAACTGGCTGAGACAAGATCAGTTTAAAATTGAAGCGTGCAGCGGTCATTTTGTGACCAGCGTCATTTCAAGTTACAACTCAGCAGCTAAGAACAGATGGCAATGTTTTTGTTAATCTACCAAGGGCAACTGGAGGAACAAGCTTTCTGATTAAGAGTAAATAGAATAGACAATGGGTATTTTTACATACAAATTGGGAATCCCTGGATGCAGATAAAGTATAGTTGTGGCAATTGTAATATAATCCAAGCATTGATCTACACAATTGGATTTGTCTGAATCCTAGACAGGATGGCTCCAACTTCACAGCTTGATTCACAGTTCACACAAGAGTCTGGGAGAACAAAAGAGGTTTTTTCCTTTGAACACAGGACAGGTGGGGGCCTGCTGACAGAGGGCATGGAACTACAATGCTCAGCAATCCACACTGCTGAATGTTCACTTCGTGTATGAGAAATTATGCACTCAAATCTCACCCATTAATAACTAGCGTCCTTATATCAAACCCCGAATACCCACACATTACATATTCACACATAAGGTTCAATAAGCTCTAAAGTGTATGATTTAAGTTGGTTCAGTTAGTTAAATGCTGAAAAATAAAGATATTTGATAACTAAGGTATTATACATGCTAAACAAGTCATGTTTGGAGTTGTACTGATGCATATCCTTTTTACAGTATTCCGGTGTTATCGGTGGGGAGATCGCATCATACATTCCCGAGTTATGGATCGCAGAGCCTACAAGCAACAAAATGTATATTTTAGAAGAAACTGTTAGGATGCTGCAGGAGGCGTGAAGAGGAAGACCCCCAGCTGTTAGAGGCAGGGAGAGTCTGTTTGAACCAGCCTGTTAAATGTGCTGTAAAAGATGCTTCACCCCTGGGAACCAATGATATCAGCAACAGACTTCCCTATTCTTCTGTTTATTCTGGGGGGGTATAAATATGAGTGCACGAACGCTGGTTCTGGGTCTTCGTGCTGAATGGGGTCTCTTGCTGATGCCTATCTCTGGGTCCGGAAGCGCCTGCATATGTATACTGTACTTGGGGTCTGTATAATTTCCTTTTGCGCCTAAATTGTGTCTCTCTCTCTCTCTGTGTGCCTCTCTCTCTGTGTGCCTCTCTCTGTCTATCTCTATGTGTGTCTCTCTCTCTCTGTGTGTCTCTCTCTGTCTCTCTCTCTCTCTCTCTCTCTGTGTTTCTCTCTCTCTGTCTGTGTCTCTCTCTCTGTCTGTGTATCTCTCTGTGTGTGTCTCTCTCTCTCTCTGTGTGTCTCTCTATCTGTGTCTCTCTGTGTGTCTCTCTTTCTCTGTGTCTCTCTGTCTCTCACTCTGTGTCTCTCATTGTATAATCATGCATATGTATATCAACTGTATCTTGTGACTTTATGATTTATTTGTGCTTATTGTACACAGATCATAGCGTGTAACTGACTGTACTTTTACTTGAATAATACTTTGTGCTTCGGAACCACATGTTCTGAGTCTGGAGTCTCTATTTATTGTATGACTGCGTACGCAAATTAGCGTCATCCTTAGAGGTTTATAGGAAGGGTTTTAGAAGGTACAGGCAGGGGTATATAGAGGTTCATTTCCATATGGTCAAAGAAAATAATGAAGTATCAGAATCCTAAAGTATCTTACGATGAGATATTAGGGGATCTGTGTGGAGGGAGACCACCACAGACCGACATGGGGAGCACTCCTTAGCTCTCAGCTACTCTCTGGAAGAGTGAACAACTAGCAGTGTGGGCTGCTGAGCCTTATAGTTCCATGACCTGCTCTCCCCCAGTAGCCTCCACCCTTTTCAGGCTAAAAAATACTGTCCTTTGTTCTCCCAGGGTCTCTGTAGATGCAAATTAGCACAACTACAAGACCTGACACTAATATACCTCCCTGGACCTTTAAGGTATTTTATGATAGGAAGATTGCTAGCATAAAGTGTTACAAATGACTCTTCTAGTAGCCAGTGTGACTGTGTACTGGACTTGCATCATGGCCCCCTAGTGTGTGAACAAACATTACATTAAGGAAGCTTTGGCTTCAAAGGCCAGGTGTCACTTGACCCTTTAGTCCTGATTAGCTTATGCAATCCAGCTTTGCCATACTGTATCCATTCCTGGAACATAGAATTATAATAACACACACTTTATCCAGAGCACACAAAAATACATAAAGTCATGACATGGGGCTTTGATGATTCGCCGTAACTCATGGCGATGGTCACAGATGGCGTCACTGAGACCAGGTATGGGGGAGGGGGGTGGAGCTGCACATGGGCCTCCAGCTCTTAAAATGCCCCTGCTTAAATGTATAATGAATAAAAGGACATGTCTCTGTTACATGTGGTACTTTTGTGTGTTTACAACTCTTTTACTGTGCGCTTCTAAATGACCTGCGCCAACGTAGGTCTACAGAAAAGTGTACAATGCATGAAACAAATTTAGGACAAGCCTCAAACATCTCCTCAAAGCTAGTGCAAAATTCATGTATTTTATAGCGTGAAAGCTAGAAACAAACCTGGGTCTGACCTGGGTATAAGGGGTGAAACGCTAATTGAAATATCTAGTAGCTGGTTCCCTCCAAAGTTTCCCTAAGGAGAGCTGGCATTCGCTGCCCCAGGGCCATAACTAGGGGTGTGCAAGCAGTGCAATTGCGCAGGGCCCTGGGGACAGCATCGTCGTTGCCCCACGGCACCTGCATTATACTTGTCTATTATCCCAGAAGGTGCAGGAGACTCACGATTTCTTTTCGCAGTACTGGAACAGTGACCGGATCTCCCTCCCACATCCTAGTGAAGTGGGTGAAGAGAATACTTGGAAACGCCTTTCCGTAGAGAGAGGGCAGGGCAGAGCTAAGATAATGCAAAACACATCATTTTAGTTCTGGCCCCTTCCCAGTGATCTGTGATTAACATCATTTTGGCATGACGGGGCCTTATGTGAGAGTATGACCCCACCCCCTGAAGTGGTTGGCTGCATCTCCTCTCCCAGCTTCTCCCAGAGAGAAGACTTTCAAAATAGGCAAGTATGACCTGCGTGTGGCTTGCAGGGTGTCTGGAAGAGGACGGCACCCTGCAGCCTGTGCAGATGCCCCTCAGCCATTTTTGTACTTAATGCAGTGGTTCCAAAACTGTATACCGTGGCACCCTGGGGTGCCTCAGAACACTTGCAGGGGTGCCTCAGGTTAGTGGTCCAGCACCAAATCAAATTATTACTGGTCAATGTAATGTAAATATGTGGACAAACAGATGCGCAAAGACTTGTGCACTACCACATAACTGACCCTAAGGATGGCAGGTAAGCACAATTTACTTAATAATTTTTATCTGAATCTCTCAATAACAAACTTTTGGCTTAAAGGTGCCGTGAAAACAATGCTGATACTCTAGGGTGCCGTGATTCAAAAAAGTTTGGGAACCACTGACTTAATGAATGAAACCCTGTGTGTCTTTTATGAGAACATAATGTTGGAAATCCGAGTGTAAATGGGGCTTTATCTATGGGAACTATATGTTCAGAAGCTTTTTGTCATCCATACCCAAATATATATAATCCTCTCTATATAGTTAACCCTGTGTTTCAAAAACGGAGGGACCAACACTGAAAGAAGGGGATGAGAATGGAGCGGACTGTCTACCACAAGGAACATGTAAGTTTGAGATTAGTAAGTACACCAGTCATGGGTATCACGGATACTACAATTCCTTCTCTGTTACTCCATCATCATCTGCACATGTAGCTCTGCAGCAGTAGAGGGGGGCAGATAATTGCAGCCTGAGTGCAGTATTACTGGGTTCTATTGCTGGCACTGTCAAGCTTCTAGTTACCTCACAGTACCTCAAAACACTTATTTAAAAGGAATCGCTATGAAATACCGCCGGCTGGCGGTTTGATTCCCGGCAGCGGCAGGCCAACAGATGCAGAGTTCCCGGTAGCGGAAGCCCGACAGCACTGGAAATCCCGATCGTCCCTAAGGTAAGTATAAACTAACCTAACCCCCTAACCCTAACCCTCCTTAGGGGTGCCTAACCCTAACCTCCCAAGTGCCTAACCCTAATCCCCCCTCTAAGTGCCTAAACCTAACCCCCCCTTCCCCACTGCCTAAACCTAAGTCCCCTGGGGGGGTGCCTAACCCTAAGTCTAGATATAGACGCCTGTCATTTAACCCACGCTGGGATAAAGCAGTCGGGAAGCCGGCTATCGGTATTAAGGCAGCCGGTATTAAAGCAGCCGATTGCATCCCATTTAAAAAACTAACATAAGAAAATATCCACCTTAGAGTTTTTCTTATATAACAATGAGCTCTATTGCTGCCATCTTGTTCCACAAAGCTGTGTTCTCCTCTGCCAAAGCCGCCTTTTTTTGTCATACAGAGCTGACACATTCACACCCATGCAGTAACCTCAGAAATACACCCAAGCAGATGACATTTAGCTCATTATAAATAACCTCCCATATGTCTACAGGTCACATTATAATTGAAAAAAAGGTGTACAATTGCTTGATTACAGTGGACCCAGAGGCTGTCACCGCTGAACAACAGGCCAGCACCATTTTCCAGATTAACCAAGGAAACAAGAAGATTGATATTTACTGGCTGTTTGATGATGGAGGTGAGTGTGACTCACTTAGTGTTTGCTCAGATCATGCTATAATGTTTGTTCTGTCCAGAAACTGAACACTTCACAGAATCCAAGAACCAGTTATGTGGTTTCCACATTATCCTCCATCCTACTGGTGACCGTTACATGTCCTATAGCGTCAATATTTTAAGAAAGGGACAGTTATTGGGGTCATGTGGTTACACAAAGTCTCTTTCTTGCAGGACTTACTCTACTGATCCCTTACCTTCTGAGCCACAAAAAGAGATGGGAGAAATCTAAGATTCGAGTATTTGTTGGCAGACAAATCAACCGGATGGATGAAGAGCGCAAAGCGTAAGACCCTGCAATTTATTGTAGTGTGCAAACCACACAACTCGGCTGTCACACAGTAATCTGGTCTGAGTGACACCATGTTAGGTTGTGTTTTTCAAGGAGTTGGGGATCTTATTTTTGTTACATCAAAATCCTATCATGCATAGCAGCAAAACTGATTTGGTGGTTTAGTTTAGGGCAACACAAAAGGGTTGACAGTTCTATACATAATCAAATATACGTCAGGAATCAGAGAAATAAACAATGAAAAAAACTGAAGCTGGGGTTTGAACCAGTCATGGGGTGAATGTTTTTTTCATTAGATACACACAGATCTTTTCATATATGTCAGTATCCTATTGATAATACATCTATCATTTCATGTCAGAGGTTAAAAAAAATCCTACTTGGTTTAAGATATACATTGGTTATTTGCTTCTAACCCTTAACAACCTTGCCAAGCTTACTTAAATTAAACTAATAAATAACGACACAGACAACAAGAAGGTACCAACTGTCATTTTTCAAACACCGCCTGTGACATGGCAGTTAGGAGCTGATTGACTGGTACTTTATCTCCGTTCACTTTATCTCCATCTAAGGCATTGCTAGGTACACACGTTGTCTACTGTGTACCCAGCTTAAAGGTTGCCACCAATTTTTCTATATTTAAGATAAATATAACATTGAGGTTTTGGCAACAAGCATTACGTAGTTCATACTGGTTTACTTTATTCTAAAAGGTTAGCGGTGTTGGCGCAGAGGTTTCCTGAATCGATCTCTGGTGGGCGGAAGATCCATTCATTACCCCTGAGGCCTTTACAGATTCAGGTGGAGGCACTGCCAATATTTAGACACAGATACAGAAAAAAGACTGTTGTTGCATGGGCATCACTTGTACACAACCTCACCAAAAAGGCATGTAACCAAAGGGGTGTTTCACTTATGAACCATATTCCGTGTTGAGTGTACAGCGCTCTCATGTAGCTGAACAATGCTGGAATGCTCTAAGATTTTGTCTCAAGTTTATTGCAGAGTGAGTCATTGAAAACACTGAGGCTATAAACCATCACAATGAATAAAGGGTGCGGCTAATCAAACAGAAAAGTCAAACCTTGGCTTATGCTACAATTGGCTGACATAAGAAACAATCAATTCTGACAAAGGGTAAAGGCTTCTCTCTTATCTGCTGCTGTGCCCCCCCTTACATGCACCTAGGTGATACTTAAAATTTGCAGATATTACCCAAAATGTGTGTGTCCCATATTGACAAATAGGTCCCTTTATGAGAAAATTGTTTTAAAGTGGAATTAAACCTAAATGTTGTATATTTTACACAATTATCAACTTTTTAAAAATAATTTCCAGTTGCATGGAAGGACATCATGCTGTATACTGTAGGTGGACACTGGAAAACTATAACCCCTGTATAATGTTTGCTGAGTTTAGTTAATACGTATTTGTTTTGCATTTTTAATACTCTGAAGCGTTAAATATGGAAGGACTTTTCCACCTTCAGATGACTCGAGCTTACTGGCTTGTATATGCCCTCCGGCATCCTTTGCCAAATACCTTGCTTATTCATGCTAGTCTGTGTGCTAGGTCGGGTACGCCATCCTGGCGCTAATAATGCCAGAGGTCAAAATCACATATTTGTTGCTAATTGTGTCCAATCATTCGATCACAAATACATATGTTTTATTTTGCAATTTAGGTAAGTGCTTCCTTCATACTTGATACTATTATCTGTCTATTTGTTAAATAGTTAGCACGGAAGCAGTTAAATCATTTCCAGGTGCGCTACTGTTATTTTTTAATAATGAGGTCAAAATCACAGCAGCATAATCCCGATGGTGGAAATCCTGACGCATGTAGGTAAGTATTCTAACTTTTCCCCTAACCCTCCCCTCTCGCAGCCTAACCCTCTCCTCCCACAGCCTAACCATAATCGCTCCCTCCTTTTCCGCAGCCTAACCTAAGCCCCCTCCCCCCTAGTGCCTAACCCTAATACTCACCGTCAGGATCGCAGCCGTTGGAATTCCGACTTCGGGATTCCGAGCACAGACATTGTGTGCCAACTACATCCTTGTGTGCTTTTCACGTTTATATCATCAAGCAGAGTTAAGTAATCAGAAAGTGGACCTTCTCTTTAGTTTTAGAAAGCATATATGGATTGTACCGAGTAGTTATTTTTTGCTGAAATAAAAATAATTTAAGGGATAAGCCTAGAAAACTTTGACTCTACTTGGACTATAGGGACAGATGGCAACTGTATATATTATGAAACATGGGGGCCTATGTATCAAAGCTTGATGTGAGATACAATTCACTAGCGCACGCAGGGGGGGTTTCTTAGTACCTGAGTGCTTGCTGATCAGTCGCTGCTTCTGACCGATATGAGACAGCTGTGTCAGTAACGCGGCATCTGCCTCCTCCTATCGAGAGGTTTCCAGGTGTGCCGCCGGAGAAGAGGTGGAGAGATCCCGTGCCCGCAGTAAACTAACTTACTTTGGGTCTCAGCCGCTGCCCGGGCCATGACCAATGGACACGCGGCGGCGTGACATCATAGGTCACGCCCGCAGCTTCGCCGTCACGCCCGCACAGTGCTCCCTGCTGCGCAGTGAGAGGTCCTCCATGATAGGCTGCCGCTGTACCCGCTTCCATGCCTGAGGGGCAGGAAACACCTTTCTCTTCCACGGACAGGTAGGGCCAATATAAAATCTTATAGCCAGTGTGGTTCTATTTTTATGTGGGATGTATTGTTTTGCCTTCTGTGGGGACAATGCAATGTTTATTTTAATGTGGGGGGAAATGTGATTGTTTCTTATGTGGGGACAACTTGTGTTGGGGGGGCACATCTTTAATAAAATTATGTCAGCAGTGTTTATATGCAGAGGTGTGTGTGTGGTGCGCGTGTCTGAGGGGTGCTCTAAGGGTTTTAAAAAACCCTGGCTAAGTAGGTAACCATCTAGGTTCACTAATGGCAGTGCCTGCCCAATACATATTCAATCTACTACAGTAAAACAAAATAAGTGTGTTTGTGTATTTTACCAGAAAAATCGCCCTGTGTATATGTCTATCTATCTATCTATCTATCTATCTATCTATCTATCTATCTATCTATCTATCTATCTATCTATCTATCTATATATACACAGTATATACACAGAGCCGTAACTAGACTTGTTGGTGCCCTGTGCCAGAAAGAGCATTGGCGCCCCCCTCATTTTTCAAAGGGACATAATGCACCCAAAAAAGGGCCATGGCTTCATGGGGAAGGGCCAGGGAAAAGATAGGAGAGGAAGCTACAAGCAAAAATGATAATAAACAGAAATTTTACAGGCCCAAACAGCGCCCCCTGACCTGTGGTGCCCTGTGCGATGGCCACACTACCCTAGCTACGGCCCTGTGTGTATATATATATATATAAATATATACTGTAATGTATGGAAACCCCCCCTTAAAAATCCTACATTTGCCCCTGCAATTGTAAGATATATATATCACCAACCAATCAGCTTCTAACTGTACCGCACACACTGCACCCATATTATTTTAGACTTATCTGTCCGTGGTCCCACATCGGGTGTCTGCGCTGCTCAAAACACCGGAAAATGGCCGCCACGGACATTTTCCGGCGTTCTGCGCATGTGCAGTAGACTCCGGGCACACTCTAGTGCCCGAAGTCTACTATGGCACCGGTGGTTGGCTAGCCGCGTCAGGAAGGGGCCCCGCACAGGGAGAGAGGAAGGGGCCCCGCACAGGGAGTGCACACAGGCCCCCTCCTCTCTTAAGACGCCCCTGTTTTCAACATTATAACGTGCTCACGGCATGATGCCATATATGTTTAAATGTATGTCACAATAATCTTCCCTACATCCTAAAGTAACTTTTTTTTTAACATGCTAGTTTGAGAATGCACAGATGGTGGGAATCACTATAAGGCAATTTTTTCAAATGAGTGAATAGATTATGCCTTATGTTAGTGTAGATGCTTTCAGTTATAAGTTTAGTTCCAGTTTACGTGTTACAATAGTTGAAAAAACTAAGCAACAATCTGGCCGGCGTAGGTTATGTGCCTGGACCTAATATGGTTTTCCTGTATGCTAGTACAGATATAAGTTAATCTTATACTAACTTATCTCTCTCATTATAAACTTGGCCATACAAGTAACTAGACTATTATCGTAAGCAGCCTGTTACAGTGTGTGTTCTCTGTGTGTCACCTGACTCTAAAGAGCCAATACATCTGTGTGGGAGGGAAAGGAAACTGGCAGCTGACTTGTATCAGGAAGGAACCAGGAAGGGAATTCAGGATTTCTATGCTGGTGAGTTTAATGGGTGTGCATTGCATGATTGGCATTAACTGCTGTGATATATGGGATATGATATTTTACATTATTATACACATGTATGTCTGTATATTGCATAGAACCCTGTAACTGCGTGTTGCTGTTGCATTAAAGAAACTATTTTTTAACCACTTATCTGCCTGCCCTGATGTTTCCACAACTAGGAAGGAGATTTGGGAGGGGTCTGCTGCCAGGATGACTTATGTACCCCCTTCTGTGGCCTAATGGCATCTACTACTCCGCAGCACTGTGAAAGCAATTCTTTCACTCTTTCTAGTAGAATACAAAAATCCACATTATATGTTGTTTTATGAGGACACTAGTTTTTTGACCCATCATTCGCCGGGTTGAGGGACATCTGCTCTCCTGGCTTGCATCAATCCTGAGCTGGGTACACACTATACGATGTGTCACCCAGCCACAGTGCAATGCGATGTAACTATATATCGTACGTGCCGCACACATTGCACGGTCTGGTGTACGATGGCGCAATGTGTCGTTACATGCTTCATGTAACAGCACTGCGTCGTTCATTGCATCGACCGATCTGCTTTGCAGACAGCAGATGGGACGATGTGATGAACGACCGCCATTAACGACGGATCATGCGTACGCACTCCGATGTGTGCAATGTATTGTTTTGATCTGCGTTGGAACGATATATATCATGGGATATATTGTATCGTATGTACGAAACTTTAGGGATGGACATCGGAAGCCCGGCATTGAATGGTTGCCGGGCTTTCGACATGAAGTTCAGCATTGGCTAGTTGCCATCGCATCTCAACCATTCAATGGTATAACTGAAGGCTGAAAGGGGCAGAGCTTCGAGGCATCTCCATTCACATAACTGTGGGGGTGTGCCCAGCACTGAGAAGCTGGGCTGCCTACAGGCTTCCCTTAGGGCTATTTCACACTTGCCGGTGTTGGCCGGCCGGACACAAAACAGGCAGGAGCCGGACGGTTTTTTTCAGGCACTCAGGGCCTGATTCAGAGCCGCTCGTTTGCTCCGAGCGATGTTTGCACATCTGCGCATGCGTATGGGTTTTAGTACGCATGCGTGAACCAGTCAGTGCGGCCGAAAATCGTGTGCTCGCAAAATAGTGAGTGCCTGCTAATTTGAGTGACAGGATGAGGCGTTTGTGGGTGGTAACAGGGGAAGGTGCTTGAAAACGGGGCGTGGAGATCCGAACACAGGCGTGCCAAAAGATCAAAACGGGCGTTTTAAGGGTGTGCATAATTAACAAAGCAGCGCCATCGACCACGTCACTTGGTTGTTTCTTAGCCTGAACTGTTCGCATGATTGCGGTAGGAAAATCCAACCACAAGCACTGCGAGCAGTTCAGATGCCTTTCGATGTAAACGATTAATCTAATAAATAGCGGAGATGACGTATGATGCGAGCGGCCAGGGGGCGTTTTTTACAAAAAAAAGTCTGCATGTTTTGTTCGCTCGTTCAGACATAGAGGCGTCAACAGACCGAAAAGAACGAACGGTCAATTTAAATAGCCAGCCCCTTTTTCTGGACGAGTGAGCACAAATAGCTTCCGGCTCTGAATCAGGCACTCAGTGACTTTCACATGGAATGGCTTTGAGACGTTTTTAATGTGTTTTTTTTTTCCCCTGGGCATGCGCAGCAGCTGCAGTACAAGCCGGCTTGGACGGCACGGCAGCCGTCCTGCTCAGTGGATACTCCCGGCTGTTACACGGCGACTGTGACGTACCCATGCCGTATGTAAGGACCCAGCAGGTTCCCTGTTTAATTAAATTTTACACAAAATCCGGCAGGTGTGAAATAGGCCTTATACTGTGAATAGATGCCGTGTGAATGCTCCTCCCACAGCCAGCCATCGGATGGTCATTGAAAGCTGCATCCGATAGCTGGCAACCATTGAATTCCCACTAAGGCCAGTAATCTCTGCCTTGTATAGTGGGGGGTGGGGCACTATGATGCGATTGCAGCACTATGCCCCTTGTATCTCCCATAAGGCAGAAAAGTAGGTAAGTATGAAGTAATTATCAGCGGGGGCATTAAATATTCATTATCAGAGGCGACATTGCAGCCAGGAGTAAAATGGGCATAAATTACTAGCAAAATTAGAAAAGTGCATGGAATAATTGTATATTTATGTAGCGCTGTAAGCATTTGAGATGTGGACGCATCGGCAACATATATACCTGGTTTACTACCCGTCATCATCATCATTGCTAACTTGTGTCAGCCCTATAGCAGGTGCAAAAGATACCACCTCCTACATGACAAAGCCCCTTTTCTCCCCCAGTGTGCCTCTCCAGGTGCAAAGTTTAATACATGCAAAATGCGTGCTGGTCTTTATATGCGTATATTAACTTTCTGAGTATGTGCAATGCCAATACGGGCAAGTCTGCATTAGCCTCTAAATATTAATTGTCAGCGGGGATTCACATATTTATTAACAGCAGGGGCATTAACCATTTATCATGAATGTGGGCAATAAATATTTATTATCAGTGTTGTCATTAAGAGTTTATCAAGATGGGAAGCAGTTAATAGACCGGCGGACCAAATGCCACCGGTTTATATCCCTACAGGAGAAGCCCGACGGGGAACTTAAGATAGGCGTCGAAATACTGACTCCTATTTTAATCCTGACTCTGGAACACCGAGGCACCACAGCCCGGACGAGGTAAGCTTGGAGCGTCCTTAGTGGTAGCAGCGCAGGGGGGAGGGTTAGGTTAGGTAGTGTAGCGGGGTTAGGTTTGGGGGGGGAGATTTGGGTAGGCATCCCTAGGGGGGAAGGGTTAGGCACCGCCGGAGGTAGGTTATGCCCCCCCGGGAGGTTTAGGGTGCGAGAAAGGGGGGTTAGGTTTAGGCACCACCCCGGTTGTTTTAGGTTAGGCACCCCTAAGGGAGGATTATGGTACTTACCAGCCGGTGTCGGGATCACCTCCTGTCGTGCATCTCCTGTCGGGATTTGAACTAAACAGCCGCCGGTATTTCATACCGATCCCTATCAAGAGAGGCAATAAATTTCAGTGGGGAAAGTATGTATTTATTATAAGTGGGGGATCCAGTATTATTTTTGGGTGCAGTTTGAGTCTTCACCCTCCAAACCGAAGGACAGTAAATCCTGTGGTTTTGAGGGCTAAAAAGCACTGCAAAGTGGCAAAAAAAAGTCCCTTAGTAAATGTACCCCCTAGTCTCCCCACCCAGGGATTGTGCCACTGATTACAGTATGTAAAGCACTGCCCTGTTAGCTGTGACTTATTAAGTGGAGCCTCTCCTTACATGACCAAGTCACCTTAAACCTGTTCTCAATGATATCATTTTAAAAGCAAAACCTTTTAATGAAATGTTTACCTAGGGAGCCATAAACTAGCCTTGAGCAATAGCTGTTCCAATAAACCAATGAGGGAGCAGAGAATGTGCTGAGTCATTGTTCTGCAATATCCTGTATCATGGAATATATATTACCTGCCTCTCACTTTGCATCTGTACACAGGTTTACCTAGAAGCGGTCAAGCCAGCCACCATGTCCTTACAGTGGGAGTACATGCCACAGGAAGTGCTTGCACAGATCTTCTATTATCTGCCTCTTGCAGACAGATGGGCTGTCTCCCGGGTGTGTGACTTTTGGGCATCTGCGGTGGCATCAAACTCTGTCTGGCACTACACAGAAATCAGGTAGGGACATGATGTTGTTATATTACCAATTGACTACATAGATAGTTGGTAAAGATCAGAAGAAAGAGAACTTTGCACTTGCTAATACATGACATATCTGACTAGTCTGTCTTTCTGCATTGCCAGCTTCCAAGATTCATGTCAGAGCTGTAACTAGTTTCAAGGCCCCACAGGTCGTATTATTGGTGCCACAGAGCAAGTTAGGGTTGGACTAGAAAAATAACACAGATTTGTATTTATCATACTTGTCAACTTTCTACCTGGGATATGCGGAGGGGGGGCAGGTATGAGGTGTCGGCTGCGTAGTGTCATGAGTCGTGGACCCACCCACGCTGTACAGTGACGCAAATCACTGCAAATTGCATAATCGAGCCTCCGGGTCGTCTACTCCTCAGGCGGATGCAGGAGGCTGGTCTAGTCCTGAAATTTGGGAGTCTTCCTGATATTCTGGGAAAGTAGGCAACTATGGTATTTATATACTCCAGTATATCAATATACACACTATAAGGAAACTGCACATCATGCGAGCTTTTATGCTAGCAGGGTTGACAGTGATCATAGCCCATGTTCCCTTACATCAGCATAACCTCTAATCTACCTGATCATATAACATTTCTATGTCATATCAACAGGTTTTCCATGCAGAGCAATAATAAATGGTCTATCCCAAGTCAGACATGTGTGGTACCCCCATATTTGTACCCAAAAAGAGGTCCCCCACTTTTTTTATTTTTTTATTATTGTATTCCATTTACTATACATATACTGCAGCCCCATTCCCTATAGTTAGCAGGCTGATGAATGTTTTCTGACCCCACTGGCTCTGACTGCTTCTGAGCCTGCACAACCCAGGGGGGAAGATTCTACAGCCGGCCAGCAACCCCTTTGCACGGGAAAATGTCCTTTCTTTTATTGGTGGTGTCTGGGTAGAAGAGCCCAGGTGCGGTGTGTTACTGGGGCCCCCTGTCCACTCAGAGGAGTCGGTACAGACCCAGGAAGGCGGGCAGAGCAGTGTAGGGAGATTATAAAAATGGTTCCCCGGAGGGTGGAAGAGAACCCTGATTGGAAGGAGCTGGGCACCAGGTGCTGGCATGTAGTTAATATGGAGTTTAGAGATCCTGCAGTAGGGGAAAGACTGCCTGACCCTGGAGAAATAGCTGTCACAAAAGGGAAGACACACATGGGAAATTAATTGTGTTGCGGAGTCACCATGTAGCTGGGAGAAAAATCAAAAGTGTACCTGCAGGAGGGTGCGGCTGAGGGCACAGGGAGCTGCTCCAGTGAAGTGTACCCGGCTGTGTAAAGCCTGGCAAGTTCCCCTGCTAGTGTCAGGGTTGACCCTGACAGACCCTGGCTGTAATGGGACCTGGCCGGGCTGATGGAAGAGTGAGTTGCTGCATGCAGAGCAGGAACAAGGGAGCTGTTATGAGGATCCCAGCTCTGGGGAGGGTAAAGGAGAGTGATCGCTGGACCTACTGCCCTGTCAGGGTGAAGTGCAGCTGGATCCAGCAGAAGCAATCACCAGAGGAGCTGAGGACTGTCTGCCGGACCCCTCACACACACCTCTAAACACCCACCTGCTCTCCCCTGCTGGTGACTGCTGCTGGGACTCAGAGAGTAAGAATGTTCCCAGAAAATCCTGCCTTTCCGCCTGAACTCCGGGAGGAGTGCACCACAGGGTGATGACTCAGCTGGAAGCCGTCTGCTATCTGGAGTAAAGCCAGACCCTGCCAACTGGGGTTAAGCCTGAAGTCCCCCTCTGTGTAAACGGAGGACTCCACCGCAGGGATCTGCTGGGAAAGCCGGAGGTCCCAGCAGGAAGGCCCCACTCACCATGTCTGAAGAGTGTCCGCGGACCGGAGGACCCCCACTGAAGAGCTGGTGACCATTGCCGGAGTGAGAAGGTCGCTGCTGCCTGGAACTGGACGCAGCCGCCAGTCGAGGGTACCCCGGCTGCCAGGAAACTCTGCAGGTGGAGCGGAGAGGACCGCTGGCCAGCGCGGGCATTGAGGAGGACAGCCCCTGCTGATCGCAAACCTGGAGGACCCCACTGCTAGCCCAGGATAGTGTCTGGAGGACGCTGCCGCTGGGGAGAGCCTTTTGTCGCTGACTGGAGCCTGGAAGAAGAATAGGACACAGCTGAGGAGGCACCCGCAACTGCATACCGGTCCTGCTGACGAGGACCCTGGGACAGACCTGTTGCCGCTAAAGAGACGCCTGCTGAGAGGACCCCTACAGAGTGGTAGCTGACGCTGTCTGCTGCCGCAGAAATGGCTGCTGATTGGACCTGTGGAAACGACGGAGCCCCGGACTACACCACACCGGAGGGAAAACCCATAGAGGACACTTTAAAGGAGCCCATTTCTAGAGCTTGGCCATATGGAGCACAGCCCGGTGCGGTGCTCAGCATCCCGGGCTGTGTTGGAGTTCGTGGGAGGCAGAAGAGCCGCTGCTGGGGGTGAGGCCCATGGTTTAATTTTTCTCTCTCTCCTCTCTCTCTCTCTCTCTCTCGTGGTGTGGATGCCTGTCTGGGGGTATAGTGTTGCCGATGTGCAGAATGAGGATTAGTAGTGCTGGCTGGTGTTGTCATTTATAAATAGAACATAGCGCTTCATTGCATGCTCTTTTATCACCTGCTACTTGTATGGAAATCTGTGCATAATGGTTTGGCAGCTTATTACGTGACTTACCAGTGACCTACAGCTTTTGTGTAACCTTAGGGAAGGAAACTTCTGGTTTGAATCTACTACCATAGGGACGTTACTGCTAATAGCATAGGGCCTGATTCAGAGCCACTCGCAAGCGGCAGCTCGTTCGCTCCGAGTGATGTTTGCCCAACTGCGCATGCGCACGGATCGTTATACACATGCGCGAACCAGTCAGTGCGGCCGAAATTCATGTGCTCGCAAAATAGCGAATGCCTGATAATTTGAGTGACAGAATGAGGCGTATGTGGGTGGTAACAGGGGAAGGTGCTTGAAAACGGGGAGTGGAGATCCGATCGCAGGCGTGCTTAAAGGTCAAAACGGGCGTTTTATGGGTGTGCATATTTAAAACAGCAGCGTCATTGACCACGTCACTGGGTTATTTAATAGCCAGAACTGCTCGCAAAATTGTGGTAGCAAAAACCAACCACAAGAATAGCGAGCAGTTCATACCCTGGTCGATGTACTCGATTAATCTAATAAATAGCGGACATGACGTAGGATGCGAGCGGCCAGGGGGCGTAGTTTCCCAAAAAACGACCACAAGTTTTGTTCGCTCGTTCAGACCTAGAGGCGTGAACAGACCGCAAACAGCGAACGGTTCATTTGAATAGCCACCCCTATTATCAGGACGAGCGAGCGCTAATTGCGTCCGGCTCTGAATCAGGCCCATAGTCTGTTATTCATCTCTGACAACTGTTTTTTTTGCTTGGTCATTCGTATATGACAATGTATTTAAATGCTTTATGTTTACACGCCTCTCTTTGCTAGCATTTTAGGATTATTTGCTAGTAAGCACATCCTAATGCCTTCTTATGGAGGCCTGTAATAAGTAAAAGGATGGGCTACACTTATTACTGTTAAGAAATTAACTGTTATGTGTTATTGAAATGAACTGTTATTACTGTTATGTGAAATGCCTCCATGTTGCTCCTAGGTATATGTTTAGTGCCAACTGCAGTGAAATATGGTGAACTGGTTTTTTTTTTAAATTATATCTCATGCCGCAAACTGTATGCTAATCTCTATTCATTTCCCTTAATGCTGGACTCTGCTTATAGCTAACGCCGCAAACTGTATGCTAATCTCTATTCATTTCCCTTAATGCTGGACTCTGCTTATAGCTAACGCCGCAAACTGTATGCTAATCTCTATTCATTTCCCTTAATGCTGGACTCTGCTTATAGCTAATGCCGCAAACTGTATGCTAATCTCTATTCATTTCCCTTAATGCTGGACTCTGCTTATAGCTAATGCCGCAAACTGTATGCTAATCTCTATTCATTTCCCTTAATGCTGGACTCTGCTTATAGCTAATGCCGCAAACTGTATGCTAATCTCTATTCATTTCCCTTAATGCTGGACTCTGCTTATAGCTAACGCCGCAAACTGTATGCTAATCTCTATTCATTTCCCTTAATGCTGGACTCTGCTTATAGCTAACGCCGCAAACTGTATGCTAATCTCTATTCATTTCCCTTAATGCTGGACTCTGCTTATAGCTAATGCCGCAAACTGTATGCTAATCTCTATTCATTTCCCTTAATGCTGGACTCTGCTTATAGCTAATGCCGCAAACTGTATGCTAATCTCTATTCATTTCCCTTAATGCTGGACTCTGCTTATAGCTAATGCCGCAAACTGTATGCTAATCTCTATTCATTTCCCTTAATGCTGGACTCTGCTTATAGCTAATGCCGCAAACTGTATGCTAATCTCTATTCATTTCCCTTAATGCTGGACTCTGCTTATAGCTAATGCCGCAAACTGTATGCTAATCTCTATTCATTTCCCTTAATGCTGGACTCTGCTTATAGCTAACGCCGCAAACTGTATGCTAATCTCTATTCATTTCCCTTAATGCTGGACTCTGCTTATAGCTAACGCCGCAAACTGCATGCTAATCTCTATTCATTTCCCTTAATGCTGGACTCTGCTTATAGCTAATGCCGCAAACTGTATGCTAATCTCTATTCATTTCCCTTAATGCTGGACTCTGCTTATAGCTAATGCCGCAAACTGTATGCTAATCTCTATTCATTTCCCTTAATGCTGGACTCTGCTTATAGCTAATGCCGCAAACTGTATGCTAATCTCTATTCATTTCCCTTAATGCTGGACTCTGCTTATAGCTAATGCCGCAAACTGTATGCTAATCTCTATTCATTTCCCTTAATGCTGGACTCTGCTTATAGCTAATGCCGCAAACTGTATGCTAATCTCTATTCATTTCCCTTAATGCTGGACTCTGCTTATAGCTAATGCCGCAAACTGTATGCTAATCTCTATTCATTTCCCTTAATGCTGGACTCTGTTTATAGCTAACGCCGCAAACTGTATGCTAATCTCTATTCATTTCCCTTAATGCTGGACTCTGCTTATAGCTAACGCCGCAAACTGCATGCTAATCTCTATTCATTTCCCTTAATGCTGGACTCTGCTTATAGCTAATGCCGCAAACTGTATGCTAATCTCTATTCATTTCCCTTAATGCTGGACTCTGCTTAAGGCTTAAGCCATGAACTGTATGCAAATCTCTGATATTTCTTTATGCTGGACTATGCTTTGTTAAAAACTAAAACTGTGGAACTGTAGGAAAATCCTTGCTTCCACTGTTATGCTGTAATGTGTGTTTTTATTTAATACTGTATATAACACAAAGTGTAATTGTTTTCTGAAACAAGCTGTTTAGGAAATGTTTATTGTGGTGAATGAGTTGTAGCAAAACTCTATTAAAGTGAAGTTGAGATAATGTATTAAATGGACCATTGTTATGTGTCATTTGTTTTATTGCATATTAAAATTGCGTTGAACCCTTGTAAATATGTCTGTCATTGTGTCTGTTGTTAAATAGCGAAACACATTGCTTGCCCCTCTGATTGAATTCGAACCTGGTCCCAAGTTAAAATGGGACATTACACATGTGAAGTGGGAGCCGGTGCACACATCTTCCTAACGCTAATTGCTTCCACTACCAGGAACAGATAGTAGGGGCAGCTGGGATAGTGCGTCCAGGATAAGTGTAGGTGAAGGGGCGATGGGGATGTGAGACCCCATGACCCAGTGCAGGCCGGGTCCAGTATGTTAGTAATACAATACAAAACTTTAGGTCAGGGCAGTGGCGTATCTATAATGGGTGCAGTGTGTGCGGGGCACACGGGCCCCGGGTCCAGGGGGGCACCGCTCACCCTGCACCCATATTATTTTAAACTTACCTGTCCGTGGTCCCGCGGCGGGTGTCAGTGCTGCTCAGAACACCGGAAAATGGCCGCCGTGGCCATTTTTCCGGTGTTCTGCGCATCCGAAGTAGACTCCAGGCACACTCTAGTGCCAGGAGTTTGCTGTGCATGCACAGAATGCCGGAAAATGGCCGCCACGTTTACATGCCACTAATCACAACGTTTACATGCCACTAATCTCAATTTCTTTAGTCAGGATTAAATCCCAATTTTTTGTTTTTTTAGGCAGAATATGCCAAATAAACAAGACGTTTGTATTTGACCCCTCCCATCAGGTACAAAATGCTCTGCTCCTGGATTTCCCACCTAATTTATTATTGCAGTCACCTGTGTTGAGCTAGTTAGTTGATGAGACAGGTGTTTCAGCACAGGTGTCTGCAATCATAAATTAAGAGGGAAATCCAGGAGCAGAGCATTTTGTACCTAATGGAAGGGGTCATGTTGGAGGGTCTGTTATGTACGGTACATCACTGAACTGGTATGTACTTTGGATATTATTGCCATGTCCATCTGATATATAGTTATTATTATCCTTTTATATGGTGCCACAAGAGTTCCGCAGCGCCTTACAAAGTACATAATCAAATGATCACACAAGAAAACAGTTATTAAACAATGCGGGACAAGGACATGGTTTATACAATTTGCTGCATTCGCTATCATAACACTTCAACAAGAAGCAAGGGGTCAGCAGCCAAGTTTTAGGTGCATTTGTGGGGAGTTAGGAGTAAGTGATAGTGTAAGTAAGGGAAAGTGTAAGTAAGGGAAGGAGAAGCACATCAGGGAAGAGGGCCCTGCTTGTGAGAGCTTACATTCTTAAGGGGAGGGGCTGACACAGGTGTAGTCAAGTGAGGAAGGATCATCGAGCAGTGGGTTAGGATGAGAGCTGGAAGGCTTAGATGTTGGAGTGGGTCTTGGGAGCCTGTTTGAAGGTTAGTAGAGAAGTGGAAAGTCTGATAGAGGGAGAGAATTCCAGAGGTAGGGAGCAGAACGGGCTGGGAGTGGGAGGAAGTAATTAGTTGGCAGGAGAGGTGGCATGCAGTTGTGGAGCAAATTGGGTGGTCAGGTGTGTTAAGGCAGATGAGGTCAGAGATGTAAATGGGAGGGGATTGGGTGAGGGTGAGAAGCTTGAATTGGCTTATGAAGGGGAAAGGGAGCCAGTGGAGGGCTTGTAGGAGAGGAGAGGCAAATGTAGAACATTTGGAGAGGAAGATGAGCTGAGTAGCAGCATTGAGGACAGATTATAGTGGAGACAGGGTGGGATTCAGGGAGGCCAGATAGAGGGAGGTTACAGTAGTCCAATCTGGAGATGACCAGTGAGTGGAAATCTTTTCGAGATGGAAATGACAGCAGTTAAAAGGTACTGAATGTGTGTTTTGAAGGAGAGAGGATGTGTCAAGGATAACACCAAGACAACGTACTTGGGGACTAGAGGAGATGGTTGTTTCATCAATAGATAATGAAATTGTAGGAAGTGAGGTTATGCGGAAAGGTGACAAAACGATCAGCTCAGTCTTAGATATGTTAAGTTTAGGAAAGTGCTGGGACATCCTGGAAGAGATAGCAGAGAGACATTTGGAGATACGAATGAGAGTGGTCAAGGGAGAATAGGAGGGGTTCAAGAACAGAACCTTGGAGGACACCCACCATTAGTGGAAGTGGAGGGGAGGGGGAGGAGTGATAAGAGGAGACAGAGATGGAATGGACAGATGGGTAGTAGGACAGCCAGGAGAGGGCAGTATCACTTAGACCATGGGAGTGAAGGATTTGCATGAGGAGAGGATGGTCCACAGTGTCAAAAGCAGCAGAGAGGTTGGAGAGAATGAGCAGAGAGTAGTGGCCCTTGGATTTGGCAGCAAGGAGGTCATTACAGATTTTCGTGAGGGCAGTTTGGTGGAATGGAAAGGACAGAAGCCAGAAGCCAGACTGAAATGGGTCAAGCAGGGAGTGGGAGGAAAGAAAGGTGGTATGCTCAAGGAGTTTGGAGGCAAAAGGGAGGAAAAAAATGGGTCGGTATTTGTAGAGTGTGTTAGGATCAAGGGTAGGTTTTTAAGAATGGGGAAGAAAAGGGCATGTTTGAATGCAGATGTCACAGTGCCTGATGAGAGGGAGAGATTGAGGAGGTGGGCAAGATTGGAACAGGCAGAAGGAGAGAGGTAGTAGAGGAGGCGGGAGGGGATAGGGTCAAGGGGGGAGGGGGGGGAGGACCGGATGAGAGTCATGACTTTCCTAGGGATAAAGATGTCAGAGTTGGTAAGATGAATGGGGAGAGGTGGTCTGGGAAAGGAGCAGGGTGGAGTGCTGAGGGTCTGGAGTCAATTTTAGATGTAAAGTAGGTGGCAAGTCAAAGGCAGAGAGTGAGGAGGGGAAGCGAAAAGACGCCGGGGGTTTGAGGACTGGGAGGAGATGAGGTCCTTGAAAAAAAGATTTTATGGTTTAGAGAGGGAAAGGGCAGCACTGTAGGATGAGCGCATACATTTGAAAATGGAGGAAGTTAGCCATAGAGCATAAACACTTTTGCAGGTATCTGGTGCATATAGTCCACTGGTTGCCTTCTTTATATAGTATGTAAGTGCTATATATTTCTCCTATTATATATCTGTTTTTATTAATTACAATATTTTTTCTTGCAAAGCAAATTCTCGTTTGTGTGGTTGAAAAATTTTCTTGGCGCTCTATTTTTTTCAGAAATATTGAACATCCTGCTTTTAATTTCAACAATTACAACTTCCTTCAATGCTGATTAGACGTACAATCCAAGGTTTTGATATCACTAAATCCTGTTGCATCCTGTCCCATCAACAGTACTAAATGGGACTTACAGCAAATACAGTACTTTGATATTGAATTTTGACTTATGTAACTTATTGCACTGAGCTAATTATCTTGCTGCAGCATTAATTCTACATTCATAAATCCTACACACGTTACATAGAAGCGGATGTACTGTGAACACTCACACGAAAATATCTCTATAGAGAGAAGGGAGGAAGCGGTAATGGTGGTGGGGGTACTATTTATTTTTCTAACTTACGAATACAAAAACACAGATAAAAAGGACTTGTTTTTTGGATTTACCCAAATCCTATAATCCTTTTCTGGAAGAGTAACTGGCCAGTGAGTAATGGTTACAGGAATTAGAGTCTTGAATCTGATCTCAGAAATAGTTGGCCAGCTGGACTGTTACAGTATAGATTGCCATCCCTGCCAACTATTGCTCAAACAATCTGGAAAGGATTAAGAATACTGTTACTGTGAGTACATTACTCCGAAATGACAAACTGTACAAAGTGCCAACACTTTCCACAGACTACACAATCATTTCCTACTATCCAGAAACAACACTTCGTGCCCCACAGGAGCTGACAATCTAATTTTCTACCATATGCACGTACAAACCAAGTGTAAAGTTAACTTGCTTAATATACAAGCATGGGAAGTGCAGAAATTTTTTTTTTATTATTTTTTATTTTTTTTATTTTACTTGAATAGATGTGAAATATATTAATGTATTACACTTTAAACTCCAGGTTTCTTTAATAAATGATTAATACCTAGGAAAACATATACGTAGCGCCTTATTAACTTTATGACCAGTACTAAAAGAATGAAAACCTTCAAATAGATACTTAGTAAATTATTAATTTTTAAACAAAGCAATAGTAATAACATTAATATATAAACCTTTTGCACACTTATTGTAAATGGCAGACTAATATGCCATGCCGTATGTAATTTCAGCCTTCTTTATTATTTATTTTTATTTAGTAAGAGTTATTTATATGGCGCCAGCATGTACCGTCGCGTTTCACAATTGGCGTCTTAGACAAGTGCTGATATAAAAGTTGTCTGTATTAAAGATGTGGCTGATATTAATGAAATATTGCTTTTTTATCTACAATGGTTTCAATCTTTGCAATAATATTCGGAAATGGAATGACAAATATTAACGCGAAAACATTTTTATTTAAATATTGGAAGGAAGATTTAATCCAGTGCGTAAAAAGGAAGAGATCAGTTGAAACCGAAATGGGATTCTCATCCAGGAATATTAACTATGCTTTCCCATTGCAAGACAACTTTTTAATGTACATATATTAAACAAGGTAAAAGCATGAAAAGTTTGCTATAGAGGCACATATCACACTAGTTTTCCTTCACCAGCTTGACGGGAGCCTCACATCAAAACTATTTGTTCTTAAGGTTTAATCTGCTTTTCTGAGTTAACCAGTTTTATACAGTGGGTACAGTGAGTGGCTGACACTCCTCAGTTGCACCTAAAAATATTTACCTATTTATTGCTCTGCTTTCTTACTGTCATGTACCTTGTAGTATAGCTTGTACACACTAGCAATGTATTTTAATATGGGTAATTCATTTTTACAAATATCTGTACATTAAAACTGCGAGACACAGGCACGGGCGTGATTCTGTATTTTTAAAGGGGTAGTGAATTAAAATGCTAAACCAACCTTGCCAAATCACGCTCGTGCATGATCTCGCAGGCTATTACATAATGGGGCAGATCACTGGAAAGTGATAAAGTGCAGAGTGATAAACGATCAACCAATCAGCTCACAACTGTCATGTTACAGGCTGTGTTTGAAAAATTAAAGGTGGGAGCGGATTGGTTGGTCATTTATTACTCTGCACTTTATCACTTTCCACAGCTTCATACATCTACCCCAATGCCCTATATCTTATTATAGACTGTGACTGTTATCATTTGCAGCTGTCGAAGTTGACCGCCTGATCTAACGCGTTATTCTACTAGTAATACCTGGATTGGAAATTTTGGCAGCCAGCCGGCTCAGAGTGTGCTGTACCAATAACAGTAATTTATATTATGAGGGCAGTGGCTTTAGCAGAGCTTATTGCAAAGCCTAATGGTGTAACCACTGAAAGTTTCAGAGGTGGAAGAGAGGGAGTGAGAAAAGAGAGTTTTGCCACAAACTACAGGGTTGCTTTAGTTGGACATTGCTGCAAACCGAGTTGCTTCGACTGGGAGCCTATGTAATAATCCCCTTATGACAGACTATTACTGGCCAGTAATTCCCTGGGTAGTTTGATGTTACTCTGCATCATGCCTTGAACTCATTCAAGCAGTAACTCTGTCTTTTGGAGGGTTTATTACTTAAATATGTTACAGCGCTGACATTTGGAGGGAAATGTACTGTTTATTTTTTACCGGTATTAAAACCGCTGCACATCGCTAATGATTTTCACTTCAAAACTACTGCATTTACTATCCAACAGTTTGTAGGTGAAAATTGCCGGCACTATGCGGCACTTTCCGCTATCTCATCAATCACAACCATCTCTTTCTCCTGCTGGGTTTCTGGCTTAGTTTACTCTGGTTTGACAAATCACACATTGATAAATTTAGCTCTGTGGGCCTGATTCTGACCCGGTCGCAAGCGCTGTGCGCTTGCAACCGGATCGATGGTGGGGCAGTGCGCATGCGCACGACTGAGCCGGCTCCGTCGTGCGCATGCGCGAGACCTGGATAGGGACAGGCAATCCATCACTCCGGGTCTCGTACCAAAGGGGGAAAGCTGTCGATGTTGAGTGACAGCACGCCCCCTTTGGTGGGCGGGCCGGGGGAGTAGCTGCCCAAACGGAGGCGTATAACGAGTGATGTCAGTGGGAGAGATTTCGGCTCTGTTAGAGCCGAAATCTCTTTGGGGCTTGCGGCAACAAGACCCTACCACAAGGGTCTCGTCGCAAGCCTGATGGTCACGATGGTCTTGACCATCGCGACCATCTTCCTGGCCGCTCGCTATAGCTGTGGGTGGTCACCCACAGCTATGCGAGCAGCCAGGAGGCCGTTCTAAAAAAAAAATAGCCCGGCCCTGATTCAGAGCGAGCGCTCTGTCAGAGCGTCCGGCTCTGAATCAGGGCCAGTGTTCACTGATAAAAATCGGGATGGCAATGTTGCGCTTTGTAAAACGAGGCAATCTTCAGCACTTTTGGCTTTAGTAAGCCTGGCGGAGTCAAAATAACATAAAAAAAGCAGCATTGGCAGGTCAGGATATACATGAGAAGATCTACATGTCATAGAGTTCTCTGCTATTGTAGATGTAGAACGTCTTAGGCCATGGGAAGACAGTATCAATTACCTCGGCGTTAAAGCTGTATAGGTGACAATAAGGTCATAATGTCGAACTGAGAATGTCAACATGGTCATAATGTTGATATTGACCTTGTAGACTGATGAAATGTTGACATGTTAGAATGATCTACCTGCTCCCGACCAGCTGCAGCGGCGTCTTCCAGGTCCCGGCGGTTAGATGAGTTTACTTATCCCTAACCCTAATTCTCCTTGTAGTTCCTAACTCAAACCTCACCCCTACCCCATAGCCTAACCCTAGTCAGGGGCGCCGAGAGGGGGGGGATTACCGGGGCCCGGGCTTCCTGAGGGGCCCGGAGGGGGCCCGGGTCCGGCGCCGCTCCCCCTCCCTCAGAGCAGCCCAGCACACAGCGTGTGCTGAGCTGCAGTGGAGACTGCTCGTGGTTGCTGAGCAGCAGCCACAGCAGTCTCCTATGCCTGTGGGGGGGAGTTTTCACACTGATCGCGCCCCCCCTGGCTTTGAGCAGGGCTGAGGGGGCCCAGAGCGCCTCCCTCCCCAGCGCGCAGCGCCGTGCTGCAAAACTTTTTTTTCAGGAAGGGGGCGTGGCCACACCTCCCACGATTAGGCCACGCCCCCTATTACCCGGGCCCGCTGCGGCTCTCAGCGGGCCTGACCCTAGTGCCTAACCCCAACCCTCCTGTCCCGCAGCCTAGCCCTAATGCCAAAATACCGACAATGTTGGCATTTCACATGTTGACATTCTGAGAATATTGACATGTTGTCTGTTGACATTCACAATGTCGACACCACAGTGCTGACACTGACATATATGATGTCGGCATTGTTAAAATGACAACATTATTTATTGTTGATCTAATGACCATATCCTGTGACAATAGCTGACTGAGGATTTGATCATAAATCCTAGCAACAAATTCAAGTGCAAAAGTCATGTACAGCTTCCTACACTTTTATCTTAATAATACTAAAGAATATTGGGAATCACATATAACAATTGTTTGAAAAACACATGAAATAAATGGTTTCTGTAATGTTTTCTATGATGAGAAAAACATTTCTGGTGTTGCTAGTGTGTAGAGAATATGCAGTGTATTAATTAGCTCTTGTTCCAAATTGTCCATTCATTTAACCTTGTATTTTCCCTTCTATTAAAGATTGGAAACGGAAGAAGAGATAATATCCCTTGAAGCTCTGCAGCATTTTATTGGCCAGATTAGGCAGCTAAAGATTCAGTTTGATCAATCCAAGGAAGCAACAAGAAAAAATGTGATTCAAATCCTGGAATGTTTGGCCAAGGAGAGCAGGAAGTTGGAGAGCTTGAACATCATTTGTTGTGGGGAGAACCCTTTGTTCTACTCTGGTCTGGAAATCCTGGACAGCATTATGGAGCTGTGCCGGAAGGAAAGTCACATAGACCTCCACCATATTGACTTACGTAAACTCCCATTTACTTTAAGTGATGGTTTTACAAGACTTATTGCTACTGGGAGTCCAAACCTCCGTAGTTTGTACATCAATAATAGAACGTTAGTTTGCAAAGTGACTCCTGACACTCTGATAGAGGTTCTACGAGTGTGTCCTAAATTGTCTGTTTTAGGTGTCTTTTGTGCTAGTCTATCAGAAGACGTATTTCAAGAACTGATGAAGCCAGAAAGGCCGCCCTTTACCCACCTGGACATCTTGTGTGAGCGTTTAGACAAATACTCTCTTGCTGTCTCTGATAAAGTTTGGGGAGCACTCTGTCAACGCCACCTCTCTCTGTCTGTGGATCTGGAGTTTGACCACACGGTTCCAGCATGGAAAATCCCACGAAACTTAAAACCAAATATCCCTGTGGCCACATTACAACTCAACACTTACAATGAAATGTCAAATCAGCTGCGTTTCGTCAGCAATCACTACACAAAGACTCTGAGGAAGCTGGTAATACAGACTACCTCCTCCAGCAGTCTCAACTCGTGTCTCATTGATTTAGCTAGAAAATGCATAAAGTTGGAAGAAATTCACTGCTACTGTGTTGTAGAACCAGATGTAATTCAGGCTTTTATGATGCACTGTCCTCATTTGAAGAGATACACTCTGAAAGTTGTCAAAGAGAAGCATCCTTGGAAGGCAACTTATCACCAGCCAGCATCTGTCACACCTAAAGATCAACATTAACTTTAGACATAAGGGGCCAAATGTAATAGGGTGAGAATTTAGAGGATGTGAAAGTTTAGCAGTAAACTCTCTCACTTTTGAAACTCAGCCAATGTAATAGAGTCCGAGAACATGCAAACTCGTATATTTTTCAGACTCAAAAAACTGACGATTGAACTCTCATCCAGATATTTTCCCATTTTAAATATACAACTTGACTGATGTAATAGTGCGAGAGTTTACTGCAAAACTCTCACGTTTTCTAAACTCTCACCCTAATACATTTGGCCCATAGACGCTCTAGGTTAAACAGCAGGCAGGGCGCTGTCCGGGAGAAGGAGCACTATTCTGCGCATGTGCTCCCGAAAAAGGGCGTGGTCACACCAGGAGGGGTGTGGCTTCATGTCACGCCCCTTTTACATCACTCATGGGGGCATGCCCACACTCACGGAAATGCTGGTCTGCCCCCAGCTCTCCCCGCACTATGAATAGAAGCGGTGCACGTTCACACAGCGTCTATTCACCGGCTGTGAGTGCTAAACCGCAACTTTCCCACCGCAGCCTGAGGGTGGGGTCAGCTGAGTGCAGGCTGCTTCAGAGATGTACTGCCATAAGAACAGGGTGTATTTTGACATTTTAAAATCGGGCAGGGCGCGGCGCCCCGCTACACCACCCTAGCAGGAACACTAGACATATATGAGACATATTCATAGCTAATCTGTATTTATATCTGCCCAATATTGTTGCTAGCCTCAGGAAACTTTTTATGGAGGTCACTTACGAAACCCACTTGATGTACAGTGTAAAATGCATATATTGCACCTGTGCATCCATCCTGTCCAAGTTATTGTGTATAACTACTTTCCACTCCTGAGATAGATTTTACCACCTTGGTGCACAGTTGTAAACGTTACATCACTACTCCAACTTCCTACCACTTTATAACCATCAACTTCATTATATGAAGCCGTTCAGTCATTTTGCCAAAATTCTCCTTGGTTTTGCCTCATTTGTGGTTTAAATCAAATATGAGAATGAGGGAATTTTGGGACTGTATTTATTATATGTGTATATTAATTCATGGATATAAAGCTTTGCTTTACACTGAGCAAGACTCTACCTAGAAATGTTTCTCCTATTGGAAGGTGTAAAATGTGTGACATCAAAACTATGGGGATTACAGTGTTCTCCCCAGGCTGTTTTCTGCGGGCGCATCGCCTGGCAGAAACAGTCTACTGCCCGGCACTTTCCCCCGCTGACCCCTGCTGTGGAACGCTGGCCTCTGAAGTGACCGGAGGCTAAAGAAGCCTCAGATGGCTTCAGAGGCAAGCGTTGCCAGTGATGCAGTGTGCGGGTGACGTCACCTGCGACGTGAGGAGCCTGCCCCGCACGCCTACTGGATCTAGTTAGAGCGAGGCAGCGGGAGTGGCAGCACGAGCAGCGAGCGAGTTAAGGTAAGCTCTGGGCTGGGGCTGGGACCAGTCTGGGGGCACTGCCTAAGGGGCACTATGTAACCCTGGGGGCACTGCCTAAGGGGCACTATTTAAGCCTGGGGGCACTGCATAAGGGGCACTATTTAAGCCTGGGGGCACTGCATAAGGGACACTATTTAAGCCTGGGGGCACTGCATAAGGGACACTAAGCCTGGGGGCACTGCATAAGGGTCCAGTCTGGGGACACTACTTCAGCCTGGGGGCACTGCATAAGGGAAAAGCAAAACTACAGGGGGCAATGCATAAAGTGGAAAACTACAGGGGGCACTGTATAAAGGGGAAAACTACAGGGGGCAATGTATAAAGGGGAAAACTACAGGGGGCACTGTATAAAGGGGACAAATAGGGGGGGCATTGCATATGGGGATAACTACAGGGGGCACTGCATAATGGGCACCTTTTGACTGAGAGCCAGTGGGGGAGCAGCCTGAGACCTGTCTGGCTGGAATGGTAAGGGAGATACCCCTTTTCCCGGCACGCGCATAATTGCGAAGGCCCCCACCTGGCTACTTCTTGATGCCACCCGGCTCCAAAAAATTTCTGGGGAGAACACTGGATTAGTTACAGCTTGTCTCAGCTCAGAGTTGGTGCAAAAATCAATTCCTTATTCAGAGTTGAAAAAGTTGCGCGCTTCTCTGCACAGCGAACATCACCTCTAACAATGTGCTCTATTCACTGCTTTATCTAATTGTAATACTCTTTGTACATTGAAATCTTTTATTTTTCACTGATCCACTAACCTTTATGCACCATTGTGCCCGCTCCGTACTTTATAAGGTACGTCCTCTTTACACCCAACACCTTCTAATGGCCGTCGTAAACTTATGCTCCTCTCAAACACGGCCATCTTGCTCTTTACCCCTGTGCAATGTAGCAGAGACCCTGCCATGCGTGCACCAATTAATGTGCACGTTTCCAAAGAGAATTTTACCTCAGATGTTTTGTGCTTCATAAATGTGGTCCAAGGTCTGTGTGACACAACACACAATAAAGGATTCAACGATAATGATAAAATCGTTCGATAATCGTTTGCACATCGTTTGAAAATTTGGTCTTATAGACATCTATCATCGTACAAACATGCTGGTCAACCTGACGATATCGTCAGGTTCAGCATGTTTGCAGATGATTGATTGTGCCTGCACTGAACGACATATCGTTCAGTGTGGGCACCCTGCAGTGTAGTGAACAACTGAAAGATATCGTTCAGTCTTTTCACTGTCGGGTAGTGGATACCCTCCTTAAAACCTACACTACAGACCAATCACTTTTATTGTTTCAAAGAGTCATTCATAAATCTTTTTTCCAGGACATGTTGAATCCCAAGGAGATAGAAATATAATGTGACTTGACCTTTTCGTACAGTGGCCCTGATTCAGAGCGCTCGCTCTGAATCAAGGCCGTCCTATTTAAATTTTGAGCGGCCTTTTGGACGCTCGCATAGCTGTGGGTTACCACCCACAGCTTATGCGAGCGTCCATGATGATGGTCGCGATGGTCAAGACCATCACGACCATCGGGCTTGCGACGAGTCCCTGCGGTAGGGTCTCACTGCCGCAAGCCCTGGAGTGATTTTGGCTCTATCAGAGCCAAAATTACTCCCACTGACATCACTAGTGATGTCAGTGGGGCCGGACCAAGACGGTAGGCCTTCCCATGGGAACGCCTCCGCCTGGCAGCCTCGCCCCTGGCACGCCCACCAAAGGGGGCATGCTGTCACTCACCATCGACAGCACGCCCCCTTTGGTGCGAGACACGGAGCGACAGCTTAGCTGTCACTAGCCGGGTCTCGCGCATGCGCACGACGGAGCTCCCTCCGTTATGTGCATGCGCATTTGGGTAACATCGACCCGCTTGCGAGCGTCCTGCACTTGCGAGCGGGTCTGAATGAGACCCAGTATACCTGCGGCATATATGCAACATTATTTTTCCAGTAGCTGTAACTAAGTTTAGATGTGAACAAGATATAGGGGTGTGTTACCAATACGCTGTGTTTTGCCTTTGAAAGAAAAATTGCTACTTTTAAATCCTACTGCAAAACCATCGAAAATCCTTAAATGTATTCTTATTTAAATAAAAAAATATTGTTTCTACGTTGACTTTAAATCAATAATCTGGCCAAGACCAGTTTAAGGGAAATGTGCAAAAGTAATTTCTCTTTCTGTTTTTAAAACTGCTCCACTAACATCAGAATATTATTTATTAATGTATGTCCGGGCTTTCCTTGTGATCATTTACTATATGAGCCCAGTTATCACTGTCACTGCATTGTGTTTTATATCTTTGTGTACATTGCATCAGTAATCACCTCAGCTAAGGATAAAACACTGTTACAACACTGCCCTCCCTCATGTATTGAGATATTTGTAATTTAATATCATATTGGCCATAAAACTGAACTATGGAAAGTGTTGGCCAATTATCACGTAGGCTTCCGGGGAGGTGTCACCTGTTACCTGCACCGACATTTTGTGAGGGCCTGAGAGGTTCCCAAATGATGGATCATTCTAAAGAAAAATTGAGAGGTGAAGCACCTGTATCATAGGTGATGGTATACAGGTAATAGTGTGCAGGATATTATTCTAAGTATAAATACATATACATACTGCAGTAGGGTAAGCATAGTGTTGTGAGCCAACAGAGGAGTCTATTCAGAAATAGATATTCCAAAAACATGCATTATTTTACAGGAAATAAGTTAGTGACCTTTTTTGTGTTTTTAAGAACTTTAATTTAAAAATAAGACTATATTTTAATATGAAAACAGCTGACATAAGGGCAGCTATTATATATATATATTATATATGTCACCAGAGGCCTAGCATCCGGGACCTCTACTGCCCTGGTTGATGGAAGGCAGAACACAATAGAACACATTGAACGGATACAATTGATTAGTTTATGTTAACGTGACTACAGTAGATGGTCTGGAAAGCCCTGGGATTTAAGAGAACCAATCACACCAGGCCTGGGTATATTTGTGGGAATTATTATCCCAATATACAGTATATACATTTATTTCTATAGACGCTAAGTACAACATTGTATGAGGAATGTGTTTCTGAGGAGGGGGTTTCGTGTGCTTCCATTACCTGACAACCAAGCATCTGACTGCATTAAGAATGTATATGGAAATTTCTTACCCAGCCCCTCCAATGGGCAGCTGAGGAGAAAGAACCAGGGTCACATAGAAATTGAAACTGTATTTAAGTACATTATAATAAATCTGACTACAACCCTGGTCCAGGCAGCTTTTCTCTATTTGTTTTGCAATGTTACGAACTTACGACTATGTATTGGAAGATGGCCTGCTCCAGCTTGTTCCAGGTGAGAAGATTTATGTCCGCTCCTGGATGAGGACTGGGAAACTGCGCTAGGCCCCCTGTGGTGTGGTACTATGTTAGCACTGTTCCAGCATGTCCAACATTATATTTTATATATATCACTCACTCCAGGATGGCTAACTTGGAGGTGGCCGACCAACTTCCTACCCTAAATGTGTTGCCATACCTGGCACCTTTGGGCATTTGGTCTGGGAGTATCCTCTGGTGCAGGGCTTTTGGGACAGGATGAAAGGATACATTAACAGAACAGGTACCTTAGCAATGCTGTCATCTCTATATATATGTTTATTTGGTATTAACCTGTCTGATAGTAATATATAGATATATCTTTATTAATGCTAACTTATTAATACTGCTTATGTGCTGATATCCAATATTTGGTAGCCTGTTGGGAATGTGTTTCCTTAGTAAATTACATAGTTGGGCATGAGAGGGTTTGTATATGTGGGTAGGAGCTGCCAGGAGTGCCGAGAGGGGGAGGGAGCTTGTACAGATTACCTGTGCCTCTGCAGGGTTCCTTGAAAGGGTATACAGTTGGGAAGCTGGCGGACCTAATCCCGACAGCCGGCTTCCCGACTGTCATATCCCGGCAAGGGTCTAAAGACAGGCGTCGATATGCCGACGCATGTCATTAGACATACGCCAGGAGCCCGACGGCCGGCAACCCAATTGAAGGGATGCCGAGCGCAGATAGCCGCGCAGGGGGGAGGGTTAGGTTTAGGGTTCCCGGGGGGGACTTAGAGTTAGGCACCCCCCTGGAAGATTAAGTTTAGGCTAGGGGAAGGGGGGGTTAGCCTTAGGCACCCCCGGGGGGGACTTAGGGTTAGGCACCCCCCAGGGGACTTAGGTTTAGGCGGCGGGGAAGGGGGGGTTAGGTTTAGGCACTTAGAGGCGGGATTAGGGTTAGGCACTGCAGGGGAGGGTTAAGGTTAGGCACCCCTAAGGGAGGGTTAGGGGATAGAAATAGGTTAGTATATAATTACCTTAGGACGATTGGGATTTCCTCCTCTGCCGGGATGCCGCTGTCGGGATTCCAACCGCCGGGCATGGATCTGGCAGGCCTTGAAAGGGGCAATCATGCCTCCACTGTAATGTTATGGTCATGCGTACACCATAGCAATTATACATAGCCAGTGGCCCCAGCACCTAGGCCCACCCAAACTCTCGGCAGCCCAGGTTGGAGTACACAGGAATTTATTTCAGATCTAATATTCTTCATAACTGTACAGTGAGGAACGAGATTTCCTGTTTCCAGCACGTCCAATCACTATCAAATACTATCACATTTACTAATCCCTCAATGACACCCCTGGTTGTCCCATCTCCAACCTCAGGCTGTCTCCCTATGGTCACACATTCGGGGTACAATTCATTTTTTACAACTCAGTCAAATACAGAAATGAAATGCAGATTATCTGTTCATACATCTATTCATTCCAAACAAGAAATAGGAGGAGATCTTTATATATAGAGTGAGAGAGAGAGAACAGGCTATGCCTTAGAGGAGCTATAGCATGAAGACGCTGTTGTGCTGCGTAAAAAGTCGCACATGCTGCCATATTAGAATTTACCCTTGAATCAGGCCCCTAATGCTGTTCTATAATACTATCAGACTGTCCCTCCTTTTTAGCGTACATATGTGGAAAATAAATAAAACAGTATTGTATGTATTATTCAATCTGAGCCATTGATACCAGTAAGAACGTTGTGGAGTATACTAGGTTTATTCTCAAAATGTAACATTACTGCTCTACCTACCAGAATATGCTATTGCAGAGGTTAGCAACATTTTACTATTTACTGAGCTGCTAAAATCTAGTTAAGCTCAGTGCTCCAGTTCTAGTTACATTTATATTATGTATGTTTGATGGCAGGGCCGGCATTAGGCTTCCCTGCGTCCAGCGCCGTCCCGTGCTGCACTGTCGTGCCCCTCCCATCCCCCTGAGCGTTTACCCAATAATGCCAGCGGGAGAGTGGGGGGTGGGTTTTCCGCTGGAGCTGGCCGTTCTGAAGGTAAGTTCAGGAAGGGCTGCGCTCTGGCTGCTAGCCCATGCCTAGAACCGCCACTATTTGACGGTTAATTTATAATAATAGTACAAACAAATAAACATATATAATGGCAATGACCAAACTTTTAATATAATAGACAATGTATAATGCAATTTAATGGGTTTTAATATACAATTTAATTTATAATTTATAAGTTCACTAATACAGAAAGCAAATGATTTGACAATTGAATACAGTTGAAAAAAAAATGAATTCACAATTTTATAGTTTAAAGTATAATTTATATAGTTGTTTGACATAAATAACAATTAACTACTAATATACTTATTTGTAAAAAGAAAAAAATAGAGATCGAGTATGACAAATTAACATTTCATTTAAAAAGTTTGTGCTTCACTGAAAAATATCTTAGTTTTTAGACTATGGGACAAACAGCTGAGACTGCTATTAGAGCTGGGTATAATGCTTGAAGGAACAGAAGTAAACTACGCTGCAACAAGAAGGCGGAACACAACTGCCGTTCACTGCCGAAGAGGAAGAGATATCGACGTCACCAATGATGCATACCTGGAAATGGGATGCGCCATTGGCTAACATGGGAGTATGCTGCGATGAAAAAAAAAACGCGGAGAAAGAATTCTCTCGGTAAGCAGTGTGCCGGAGCCTTGAAAAAACAAATTGCTGCATATGCGATATGTGATTTTATAAAGATCCATTGCCGTTATAAGCTAGTTTTCACGAAATTAATGATTAGTGCATCCCGTCCCAGGTATGCATATGACAAAGTCTTCCACCACAATCACTGCCTCATGATGTCACATATTATAATTTGTGAGATGTTACTGAGATATATATCATAGATATGTAAGTGTAAATGTTACTATTAGTTGCCTGATATAATGCAGCAAGTGAGCTGTAGTGGCCCTTTAAGTCTGGTGGTCGCCATAGCAACGTCAGTTGGTTATTTTCAAACTGGCCGTGAGCTCTGATGCCTGGTGGTGACTGATGGTGACGCATCTGCCTGACTACTGAGGAGCTGCACAACTGGCTAATTATTGAAATTTCTTACTATATTTATCTTTTCTTACATTTTACTATATTACATTTTATTATACAACTAATCAGTAACATTTGTATATGATATATATTGGGGTTTAGTGGGGAATAGTATATATATATATATATATATATATATATGTATATATTACTAAAGGTTTCTACCTTTACCAGCTGAACAGCCTTTATCTATGATATATTTTTACTAATATAATACTTTATTATTTAAGATTTAAAAAAGTAAATTATACAGTGTACATCAATTTAACATATTGAGATTTACACTGTATTTGTTGATTTTATATTTTCTTCTTTATTTATTGTTAATTGTTACCAAAGACTTTTTTAAATAAGTTTCTTCTGTTTGGAGTCGTTCTCTGCTAGATGTGAGGGAGAACAGGAGCAGAGAATTGGACACTGGGTAAGTGCAATAAGTCAGTCACTACGTATAGTATCTAATATATAAAGGAGATTGAAAGAACGGCGCTGCTTGCTGTGTCACACTATTGGTGGAAAGAAAAAAACATATATACTTATCTGTAACGGTTGAGCTTTATGTGCCCCTCCTATGGTTCTCTCTTTCTCTTCAACCAAAAGGCTCTGTGAACATACATACAAAAAGGGGTATATATGATATCAATGTGTAGTATTTCCTCGTTAAGAGGTATTTAGAAAGATAGTGATCCGTAAGAGATTGTAGTTGTGATTGCATTAGACTAAATCTCGGAATCAGGCCCATAGTGTATAGATTTGGACCTAACCCTGTTATAGATATACATCTAATATTTGTTAGAAAAAAAGAACATGCCACGAATACTTTATGTTTGTTTAGTGAGGCGGTTTCTGGACAGACGATGATGGGTGGGTTTCTGGGTACCGGAACACCCCCCTCCCCCTAAGTGCGCTACTGGCATTATAAAATAGTCACACAGAGATAGAGGACACAAGATATACACAGCCTGCTGCCCTCTCATTCTCCTAATTACTATAACACATAAATGAGGCTGGAGCATGTAGGATTTGGGAGGAGAAGATAATATGAGAGAAGTAGATGCTATAAAGTGTTAGTAGGAGGATATTGAAGTTACATTATTACTCTCTTCCCCCTGTGCATAGTCAGCTCGACCTGTAGTCCTGCAAACGTAGCTGTATCCCCATATTATAGCGTCAGTCCCCCCAGCAGTATGTGGTCCCTCATGTGCTAGGAGAACATATCTGTGCATTTCCACAATACAATATGAATTGCAGGCTAATATTTATGGATGACAGATCACTTATCTATTCTTTCATTTATAAATAAGTATTCAGTATTACCATATATAAAAGAGAATAATTTATCACTGCAGGACGAGCACAGAGATGATGGCAACAAAGAGGAAGAGAGTAGACATCGCTGGAGAGGAAGACAGCAGGATGTATGCAGAGATGCATCCAGCAAAGAGGAGAAGACTGGACGATGATGAAGAGGACCAAGGCCGACACTTTCCCAGGCTAAAACCGGAGAGAAAGCGGCCTTTTATCTACTGCTGGGTACGGCTTATTGTTTTACCATCTATTTATACCACAAACAATACTTATGAAAGACTAATCACCGCTGTACAGATGTAGGAACCCCCCTCATACCTGCACAGCCCCATATCTCAGAGTGTCCAGCAATGGGGCTAGGGAAAGGTTTGTCCTGTTCCTGGCCCTGTGGTCTATACTAATAGTGTTCCCATGTGAGTGTTGTAGGACAGTACACAAGCATCAGACCCTATAACTCATGGTGGCAGAGTCCATCCCAGCACAATATGATTTCACCTGTAATATGATAAAACTCCCTTGTAAAGTTTTGCCTAATATGTCACATTACTACATTTATGGCATAAGGGATAATATTATCTGTGTACCTGTGTAGAAAAGTCAGTGTCCATTTCATCCAGTGAGATTCTGTCATTTTCTAGTAGTATATAAATGAAAGCAAATGTCTGATTGGCTTCTATGGATAACACCAACTGTACTTCCAAGTTACCTGCAGAAAAGCCTATATAAATACTGCCCAATATATCATATACAATGTCACCATTACTGCTTCTCATTGCAGAGGAAGGTGCCATCAAGAGGTTCCTGGCATCAGATCAGTGCAGGGAAGTGTCAGACAAGGTATTTATGTTACTTATCTATTACTATTTCCTTATGGTGGGAAAATAGGACAGCTGATGTATGTACATACACACGCGTTTCTCCATTCTGACTATATAACTGGTATTTCTATCCTAGTACCTGCTGGCCATGGTGATGGTGTATTTACAGAGATCCGGCCTGACCGTTAGAGAACACACCGGGATCTGAGTTTACAGCGCACTGTAAGTATTTTCCCTCTGTGATTAGTCAGATACAGCTGGAGATATAGCCCTGAATAACTTATTAGCCAAGTTATAGGTTATAAGGTGCCTATTTATCATCACTTAATTTTTACAAAAGCAGGTGAAACTTAACATTACTACCTGCAATTGTAGAAATTAAGTTATTGGGCCATTCATCAAGAAGGTAAAGCAGGAGATATCACAGATATCTCCTACTTACCTTCCTTTTATGTAATGGCCCGCTGTCCCCATACACTAGTATCACAGATCTCTCCTACTTACCTTCCTTTTATGTAATGGCCCGCTGTCCCCATACACTAGCATCACAGATCTCTCCTACTTACCTTCCTTTTATGTAATGGCCCGCTGTCCCCATACACTAGTATCACAGATCTCTCCTACTTACCTTCCTTTTATGTAATGGCCCGCTGTCCCCATACACTAGTATCACAGATCTCTCCTACTTACCTTCCTTTTATGTAATGGCTCGCTGTCCCCATACACTAGTATCACAGATCTCTCCTACTTACCTTCCTTTTATGTAATGGCCCGCTGTCCCCATACACTAGTATCACAGATCTCTCCTACTTACCTTCCTTTTATGTAATGGCCCGCTGTCCCCATACACTAGTATCACAGATCTCTCCTACTTACCTTCCTTTTATGTAATGGCCCGCTGTCCCCATACACTAGTATCACAGATCTCTCCTACTTACCTTCCTTTTATGTAATGGCCCGCTGTCCCCATACACTAGTATCACAGATCTCTCCTACTTACCTTCCTTTTATGTAATGGCCCGCTGTCCCCATACACTAGTATCACAGATCTCTCCTACTTACCTTCCTTTTATGTAATGGCCCGCTGTCCCCATACACTAGTATCACAGATCTCTCCTACTTACCTTCCTTTTATGTAATGGCCCGCTGTCCCCATAAACTAGTATCACAGATCTCTCCTACTTACCTTCCTTTTATGTAATGGCCCGCTGTCCCCATACACTAGTATCACAGATCTCTCCTACTTACCTTCCTTTTATGTAATGGCCCGCTGTTCCCATACACTAGTATCACAGATCTCTCCTACTTACCTTCCTTTTATGTAATGGCCCGCTGTCCCCATACACTAGTATCACAGATCTCTCCTACTTACCTTCCTTTTATGTAATGGCCCGCTGTTCCCATACACTAGTATCACAGATCTCTCCTACTTACCTTCCTTTTATGTAATGGCCCGCTGTCCCCATACACTAGTATCACAGATCTCTCCTACTTACCTTCCTTTTATGTAATGGCCCGCTGTTCCCATACACTAGTATCACAGATCTCTCCTACTTACCTTCCTTTTATGTAATGGCCTGCTGTCCCCATACACTAGTATGGGGACAGAATTCATCAAGCTCCGAAAATATTATATTTTTGGAGCTTGAGTGCAGTAGCATTCGCCATCTTCATATGCTCCTGCTCCAGGCTCACACCCCGTTCCTTCCCTATGAGAAGGAAGTGCGGGTTGCAATGTGGGATCCTTTCAGATCCCTCCGCACCTGTCTGGCTCCTTCCCCCGGGTGTCGGGGCTCTTGTGCACATGCGTGACCTGTAGGTCCTGCATGTGCACTCCCATCACTAGTGAAGCCACTTGCGGGGACAGCTGATTTCGCTTCAGCTGTCACTGCACCGGAGCAATGATGAATTCATCCGGCAGCCGCGGCGTGTTAGAATGTTAATTATCGGGGTTCGGACCCCGATAATTAACATCATGAATAGGCCTCGTACTCACATAAATACTAGTTATTGTGTATCCACATGATAAAGGATACAGGGCCAAATGTATGTAATAGGATGTGATTTGGCAAAAATGGCGATTTTCTGTGGCTATATGCAGGGGGATTTAAAGCAGAAATGTATTAATAGAAACCTATTCCAGGTTGGTTTTGCCGTTAATAAAATTGCCGCCTTAAGTTCAGTGGCAAAATCAATGAAAAATCTGCACATTTGACAAATTGGACACACTGAAAATTATACCAATGTGTTCAAATAATATATCCCACATTATACAGAAACTATGAGTGAGAAACTTTCTGGAGCTTCTGCATGATAGTCACTGCATTCTGTAGGTGGTGTTACCTATAGGAGCCTATGGGCTTCTTTACATAGAAATCCTCAGAGAGGGAACCAAAGAACGAATGCACAAGCTCAGGCCCCCGGCCACACATCTACAATAGGACTCGTGGGTCATAAACCCGGAAGTCACCACTTTGCCGGGACAGCTGTACTGTACATCAGAAGAGCTGTCCTGGGAGGTAAGTAATGATACATACCGGTGTTACTAAATGTCAGTATGCATGTGATAGGGAGCGTGATGTATCACATAAGACCATAGCAACCAATCAGCTTGTACTTATTATTTTATTGAATGTACTTGATAAATGCTAGCTAGAAGCTGATTGGTTGCTATGGACAACTTCTTCACCTTTTAAAAGATTTAATACATAGGAGTAAAATTTCTCCCTTTCTCTTCCCAATTTGCTATATAAGAAAAGCACATAGCTATCAGCACACTGGGGTATATGTATCACTAAGAGATTGCCCACGGCCGTACCTCTCATCTCTATCACTGTTTATAATGATGTTCTTATCACACTGACTTCTTATGTATCACAGTGACAGCTGAGCAATACCCTGCCCCCATGGAGACACCATCCAGAGCTGTAATAGTCACTGACCGATCTAGAGTCCCCCGTTCTCCTCTGAGCATGTACTGGGCCTGGTGCACATGTGTACAGATGTGTCCTCATGCATCTAGCTTCAATACCCCACACAGCGTGACTTGCCTGGTGAGTGAGCCGTCAGATCCCATGTAACTCTGCTAGTGCCGAGCGTCTCTTTTTGCCAAAAATTTGTCTACAGTAAATCACAATGCAATGTGACTAGGACACACCAGCTACATTGTAGCACTTTGTATGTGGATTCATAGACTCAGTCACACACAGATATACAAGTGTCACATATCACAGTCAGCAGTTCTAGTCGCACCTTTTGGCAAAAAAAGATGCAAAAAAGACGCCCAGCAATTGCAGTCTCTCATGCGACCTTGTGCTTTTTGCTATGACTAGAGATGGACCCACTTTCTCCTCTGAGCATGTGCTGGGGCTGGTGCACACCAGTAACTAGAGATGTGCACAGATCTCCGTACTCCTCTGAGCATGTGCTGGGACTGGTACACACCAGTAACTAGAGATGTGCACAGACCCGCCTTCTCCTCTGATCATGTGCTGGGGCTGGTACACACCAGTAACTGGAGATGTGCGCAGAGCCCCGTTCTCCTCTGAGCATGTGCTGGGACTGGTGCACACCAGTAACTAGAGATGTGCGCATACCCCCGTTCTCCTCTGAGCATGTGCTGGGGCTGGTGCACCACCAGTAACTAGAGATGTGCACAGACCCCCTTCTCCTCTGAGCATGTGCTGGGGCTGGTACACACCAGTAACTAGAGATGTGTGCAGAGCCCCATTCTCCTCTGAGCATGTGCTGGTGCACACCAGTAACTAGAGATGTGCACAGACCCCCCTTCTCCTCTGAGCATGTGCTGGGGCTGGTACACACCAGTAACTAGAGATGTGCGCAGAGCCCCGTTCTCCTCTGAGCATGTGCTGGGACTGGTACACACCAGTAACTAGAGATGTGCACATACCCCCGTTCTCCTCTGAGCATGTGCTGGGGCTGGTACACACCTGTAACTAGAGATGTGCGCAGACCCCTCTTCTCCTCTGAGCATGTGCTGGGACTGGTGCACACCAGTAACTAGAGATGTGCGCAGACCCCCCTTCTCCTCTGAGCATGTGCCGGGGCTGGTACACACCAGTAACTAGAGATATGCGCAGACCCCCCTTCTCCTCTGAGCATGTGCTGGGGCTGGTGCACACCAGTAACTAGAGATGTGCGCAGACCCCTCTTCTCCTCTGAGCATGTGCTGGGGCTGGTGCATGACTGCAACTAGAGATGTGCGCAGACCCCCGTTCTCCTCTGAGCATGTGCTGGGACTGGTGCACACCTGTAACCAGAGATATGTACAGACCCCCGTTCTCCTCTGAGCATGTGCTGGGACTGGTGCACACCTGTAACCAGAGATATGCACAGACTCCCATTTTTCTCTGATTATGTGCTGGGACCAGGGCCGCCATCAGGGGGGACTGCCGGAACTGGAGTCCCGGGCCCGGACCCTGTCAGCATGAGAGGGGGCCCGTGCGGCTCCTACCTAGTACCGCCCGCTCCTATCACCAGTGCATAGCACACACTACCCCCAGGAGTTAAAACTGTGGTGGGGTGCTACTACCGCCTGCCGGCCCACAATACTCGTTTGCCCGCACTTGCTCCAACTCCAACCTGAGAGCCTCCTGCGCTGAACCGATTAAATTCCCCTCTCTGTTCATTCTGATCAAAATGAGGGCGGAGCCAATGTAGTAAGCCCCGCAAGGTGCCCTCCCCCATTATCAAGCTGCTGTTGCTACAGAAGTGTAAGTTAAAAGTATGTATGTGTTTTAGCATGTGTATGTATGTTTTTGTGTGTATGTGCTAGTGTGTATATATGTATGTGTTAGTGTGTATGTGCTAGTGTGTACATATGTGTTGGTGTGTATGTATGTTAGTGTGTATATATGTGTATGTATGTTATTGTGTATATATGTGTTGGTGTGTATGTATCTGCTAGTGTGTATATATGTGTATGTATGTTAGTGCATATGTGTGGATATTGTATATGTGTATAGACAGTATGTATTTGCCTGTATGTGTTAGTGTGTATGTGCTAGTGTGTACATATGTGTTGGTGTGTATGTATGTTAGAGTGTACATATGTGTTGGTGTGTATGTATGTTATGGTGTATATATGTGTTGGTGTGTATGTATGTTAGTGTGTATATACTATATATGTGTATGTATGTGTTGGTGTGTATGTATGTTTGTGTGTATATATGTGTATGTATGTTAGTGTGTATATATGTGTATGTATGTGTTGGTGTGTATGTATGTTTGTGTGTATATATGTGTATGTATGTTATTGTGTATATATGTGTATGCATATTAGTGTATATATGTGTTGGTGTGTATGTATGTTAGTGTATATGTATGTGTTGGTGTGTATGTATCTGTATGTATGATAGTGCATATATATGTGGTAGTGTGTGAATACTGTATATGTGTTAGTGTGTGTACACTGTATATGTTAGTCAGTTTATATGTGTATCGATGTGTTAATGTGTGTGTATGTTTGTTATATATAATATATACATGTTTACTATATACTTTATATATAAATTATAAATATGTGTGTGTGTATATATATATATATATTAGGGGTGAGCGGGTTCGGATTTCTGAATCCGAACCCCCCCGATCCGAGGCAGATCCGAGTCTGGCTCGACTTTTCCCGCCTGACTCGGATCTGAAATCGAGGCAAAACGTCCTCATCCCGCCTTCCGAGTCTCGCGGGTTTTGGAACCTATATAAGGTACCCGCGTCGGCACCATTTTCTCACTCGGCTGTGGACAGTGAAGAGGGAGGGTGGGAGATAGGGCTGGCTGGGCTGTGTAGTGTAGTGTAGTGTAGTGCTGCTGTCCACTACTTCAAAGTCCATAGGGGCTGGCTGTGTTGTGCTGTGCAGGCAGTTCTCCATAGGGGCTGTGTCCACTCCAAAGTCCTGTGCAGTGTCCCAGTCCTAAAGGGGTGCTGTAGTGTTGTCCAGGGGGTGCTCTGTCCATCAGGGGTGCTCCCCCCAAGTGCTAAAAAAATAATATATTTTCTGTGTTTGTGAATTGTGTGCGCAGTAGCCGCACGTGCATCAACAAAGTAGTGCCAAGCGTGCGCCTGTGTCATAAGTAAAGGGCCGGCTGGCTTGACCGTTAAGGGTGCTGTAACCCCCGAAAGTACACTCCAGTCCAAACCAAAAAAAAAATTATTTTCTGTGTTTGTGAATTGTGTGCGCAGTAGCCGCACGTGCATCAACAAAGTAGTGCCAAGCGTGCTCCTGTGTCATAAGTAAAGGGCCGGCTGGCTTGACCGTTAAAGGGTGCTGTAACCCCCAAAGTACACTCCAGTCCAAACCAAAAAAATATATATTTTCTGTGTTTGTGAATTGTGTGCGCAGTAGCCGCACGTGCATCAACAAAGTAGTGCCAAGCGTGCTCCTGTGTCATAAGTAAAGGGCCGGCTGGCTTGACCGTTAAAGGGTGCTGTAACCCCCAAAGTACACTCCAGTCCAAACCAAAAAAATATATATTTTCTGTGTTTGTGAATTGTGTGCGCAGTAGCCACACGTGCATCAACAAAGTAGTGCCAAGCGTGCTCCTGTGTCATAAGTAAAGGGCCGGCTGGCTTGACCGTTAAAGGGTGCTGTAACCCCCAAAGTACACTCCAGTCCAAACCAAAAAAAAATATATTTTCTGTGTTTGTGAATTGTGTGCGCAGAAGCCGCACGTACATCAACAAAGTAGTGCCAAGCGTGCGCCTGTGTCATAAGTAAAGGGCCGGCTGGCTTGACCATTAAAGGGTGCTGTAACCCCCAAAGTACACTCCAAACCCCCAAAAATATATATTTTCTGTGTTTGTGACTTGTGTGCACTGTAGCTGCACGTGCATCAACAAAGGAGCAGCGCCAAGCGTGCGCCTGTGTCCCATAAGTAAAGAGCCGGCTAGCTCATTTCTTAAAGGGTGGTGTAACCCACAAAGGGCCTGATTCAGACCCACTCGCGAGCGGCTGTCCGCTCGCAAGTGGGTCGATGTTATGCACTGAGCATGCGCACGACGGAGGGAGCTCCGTCGTGCGCATGCGCCAGACGCGACGAGCGAAGGAAAGTCCTTCGCTCGTTGTGTCCGATCAAAGGGGGCGTGCTGTCAATGTTGATTGACAGCACGCCCCCTTTGGTGGGCGTGCCGGGGGCGTGCCTCCCTGACGGGGGCGTTCCCACGGGAACGCCTCCCGTCAGAAGCCGGCCCACTGACATCACTAGTGATGTCAGTGGGAGTGATTTTGGCTCTGATAGAGCCAAAATCACTCCGGAGCTTGCGGTTGAAAACCTCAACCGCAGGCTCCGGCTCGCAATTTCGATGGTCGCGATGGTCTCGACCATCGCGGCCATCACAAAGCACGCTCGTATAGCCTGTGGGTGGTGACCCACAGCTATACGAGCGTCCAGGAGGACGCTCCATGAAAATGGAGCCCGGCCCTCATTCAGAGCGTGCGCTCTGCTCAGAGCGTACGGCTCTGAATGAGGGCCAAAGTGCACTACTCTCCAGCAAAAATAAAAAAATATTTTCTGTGTTTGTGTGCGCTTTAGCCGCACGTATATATCAATATAACATAAATGGAGGACCAAACTTTCTCCGATAAAAATAAAATAGGGAAAGATCAAGAACCACTTCCTCCTAGTGCTGTTGCTGCTGCTGGGAGTTGTTCATCATCCCAGAGAGGAAGTAGGAACATCACTACTTTTACTAAACAATTGACCCTCCAACAGTCCCTAGCGATGAGGATGAAGTACGACAGCAGTCATCCTGAAGCAAAACGTATAACTGAGGCCTTGACTGCTATGTTGGTGTTAGACGTGCGTCCGGTATCCGCCATTAGTGCAGTGGGATTTAGACAATTGATGGAGGTAGTGTGTCCCCGGTTCCAAATCCCGTCTAGATTCCACCTGCATCCTCAAAGCAGCAGCGACAAGCGTGCGTCTGTCTGTTAAAGGGTGGTGACACCCTCAAAGTGTGCTACACAAACAATAAAAATATTGTTCTTTTTTTTCTGTCTTTGTGAAATGTGTGGGCTGTAGCCGCACCTGCATCCTTAAAGCAGCAGCAACAAGCGTGCGTCTGTCTGTTAAAGGGTGGTGACACCCTCAAAGTGTGCTACACAAACAATAAAAATATTCTTCTTTTTTCTGTCTTTGTGAATTGTGTGGGCTGTAGCCGCACTTGCATCCTCAAAGCAGCAGCGACAAGCGTGCGTCTGTCTGTTAAAGGGTGGTGACACCCTCAAAGTGTGCTACACAAACAATAAAAATATTCTTCTTTTTTCTGTCTTTGTGAATTGTGTGGGCTGTAGCCGCACTTGCATCCTCAAAGCAGCAGCGACAAGCGTGCGTCTGTCTGTTAAAGGGTGGTGACACCCTCAAAGTGTGCTACACAAACAATAAAAATATTCTTCTTTTTTCTGTCTTTGTGAATTGTGTGGGCTGTAGCCGCACTTGCATCCTCAAAGCAGCAGCGACAAGCGTGCGTCTGTCTGTTAAAGGGTGGTGTAACCCTCAAAGTGCTCCAAAAAATAAAAAACTATTTTTCAATGTGTTTGTGACTTGTGTGCGATGTAGCCGCACGTGCATCAACATAGTAGCAGCGCCAAGCGTGCGCCTGTGTCATAAGTCAAGGGCTGGTTTGGACACCTGGTCCAGACTGAAGGACGTGCCAACAATTTCTGACAAGTCTACTGTCACTGCATATGATACTGTCCTCAATGCAGCAGCGACAAGCGTGCGTCTGTCTGTTAAAGGGTGGTGACACCCTCAAAGTGTGCTACACAAACAATAAAAATATTCTTCTTTTTTCTGTCTTTATGAATTGTGTGGGCTGTAGCCGCACTTGCATCCTCAAAGCAGCAGCGACAAGCGTGCGTCTGTCTGTTAAAGGGTGGTGTAACCCTCAAAGTGCTCCAAAAAATAAAAAACTATTTTTTTAATGTGTTTGTGACTTGTGTGCGATGTAGCCGCACGTGCATCAACATAGTAGCAGCGCCAAGCGTGCGCCTGTGTCATAAGTCAAGGGCTGGTTTGGACACCTGGTCCAGACTGAAGGACGTGCCAACAATTTCTGACAAGTCTACTGTCACTGCATATGATACTGTCCTCAATGCAGCAGCGACAAGCGTGCGTCTGTCTGTTAAAGGGTGGTGACACCCTCAAAGTGTGCTACACAAACAATAAAAATATTCTTTTTTCTGTGTTTGTGAATTGTGTGGGCTGTAGCCGCACTTGCATCCTCAAAGCAGCAGCGACAAGCGTGCGTCTGTCTGTTAAAGGGTGGTGTAACTCTCAAAGTGCTCCAAAAAATAAAAAACTATTTTTTTAATGTGTTTGTGACTTGTGTGCGATGTAGCCGCACTTGCATCCTCAAAGCAGCAGCGACAAGCATGCGTCTGTCTGTTAAAGGGTGGTGACACCCTCAAAGTGTGCTACACAAACAATAAAAATATTGTTCTTTTTTCTGTCTTTGTGAATTGTGTGGGCTGTAGCCGCACTTGCATCCTCAAAGCAGCAGCGACAAGCGTGCGTCTGTCTGTTAAAGGGTGGTGACACCCTCAAAGTGTGCTACACAAACAATAAAAATATTGTTCTTTTTTTTCTGTCTTTGTGAATTGTGTGGGCTGTAGCCGCACTTGCATCCTCAAAGCAGCAGCGACAAGCGTGCGTCTGTCTGTTAAAGGGTGGTGACACCCTCAAAGTGTGCTACACAAACAATAAAAATATTGTTCTTTTTTTTTCTGTCTTTGTGAATTGTGTGGGCTGTAGCCGCACCTGCATCCTTAAAGCAGCAGCGACAAGCGTGCGTCTGTCTGTTAAAGGGTGGTGACACCCTCAAAGTGTGCTACACAAACAATTAAAATATTGTTCTTTTTTTTTCGGTCTTTGTGAAATGTGTGGGCTGTAGCCGCACCTGCATCCTTAAAGCGGCAGCGACAAGCGTGCGTCTGTCTGTTAAAGGGTGGTGTAACTCTCAAAGTGCGCTCCACAAACAATAAAAATATTCTTTTTTTTTTTCTGTCTTTGTGAATTGTGTGGGCTGTAGCCGCACTTGCATCCTCAAAGCAGCAGCGACAAGCGTGCGTCTGTCTGTTAAAGGATTACATCGGTGACAGCATCCAAGTAGGCATGTCAGACAGTCCGTACCTGTACTGGCAGGAAAAAGAAGCAATTTGGAGGTCCCTGTACAAACTGGCTCTATTTTACCTGAGTTGCCCCCCCTCCAGTGTGTACTCCGAAAGAGTGTTTAGTGCAGCCGGGAACCTTGTCAGCGAAAGGCGTAGGAGGTTGCTTCCACAAAATGTGGAGAAGATGATGTTCATAAAATGAATTATCAACTCTTCCAGGGAGACCAGCCTCCAGAACGTACAGAGGGACCTGTGGTTCCAGCGGGGACGAATTAATACTCTGTGAGGATGAGGATGTACACACTGAAGAGGGTGAGGAATCGGTGGATGAGGATGACATCTTGCCTCCGTAGAGCCAGTTTGTGCAGGGACAGATTAATTGCCAGCTTGTTTTGTGGGGGCCCAAACAAACCAATCATTTCAGCCACAGTCGTGTGGCAGACCCTGGCGCTGAAATGATTGGTTTGTTAAAGTGTGCATGTCCTGTTTATACAACATAAGGGTGGGTGGGAGGGCCCAAGGACAATTCCATCTTGCACCTCATTTTTTTCTTTGCATTATGTACAGTTTGGGGCCTAGTTTTTCAAACTGCCATCCTGTCTGCCACTGCAGTTTCACGCCTAGATGGGTCACGTGTTTGTGCCGCCCACTCGTGTCGCTTAGCATAGTCATCCAGCTACCTCGGTGCAACCTTTTGGACATAAAAACACTATTGTGAGGTGTGAGGTGTTCAGAATAGACTGGAAATGAGTGGAAATTAAGGTTATTGAGGTTAATAATAGCATAGGAGCAGAAAAACCTACAAATTCTGTGATTTTAGCTGTTTTTATGTTTTTTTTCAAAAAAATACAGATCCAAAACACAAAACCCAGAACCCAAAACACGGAAGGGTGGTTTTGGCAAAACCAATCCAGATCCAAAACACGAAGAAAGATCCAGATCCAAAACCAAAACACGAAAAGTGGCCGGTGCACACCCCTAATATATATATATATATATATATATATATATATATGTACATATATATATATATATATATATATATTAGTACCCCTCCCAGAAAATCCATAGTTTGCCCCTGCTCTTGTTCAGTATATTTTTTTCTTCTTTGAAGTCGACGCGCACGACTTCATGACGCCATGATGCTGGAAGGTTGAGGTCAGAGGAGCTGCGGTGCGTGAGGAGCAGCGCCAGCCACACCTGAAGGAGAAGAAGCCAGAAGAAAGGAGCATTCTTCAAGGCGTTAAGGTAAGTCATGATTTATGAGATGTAGCGGGGGAAGGGGGAGTGGCGGAAGAGGGGGCCCAGGGGCCCTGCCTATTTTGGCAGTCCCAGGCCCCACAATTTCTGATGGCAGCCCTGGCTGGGACTGGTGCTCACCTGTAACTGTAACTGGAAGTCAGATTTTTAAAAAAGTTTTCAATTATGAAATTATGTGGCAGCTATAACTTATGTTATATTATATTATATCTAACACCTCTTCCCAGAAAATACAATTTATTTTTGGGGGTGATATAATGACCCCATTCTTTTTATAAAAGTCCAGCCAGAAACAAACACTTCATGTAACAATTATACATTTCAGGCTGTACTTCCTGTTACTGCCATCCTGAGATGGCACTAATAGAAAAGACATCATGTGGGATTTTTGGTAAATGAGACCAGGGGGTAGATTTACTAAAGTGAGGGTTTTTGAAAGTGGAGTTGTTTTCCATAGCAACCAGATTCTAGCTAAATGTTAAGTAGATCCTGATTGGTTGCTATGGGCAACATCTCCACTTCTAAAAACCTGCACCTTAGTAAATATACCCCCAGGTCTCTACTACTATGCTAAATACACCCTCTCTCTCCCCCACACCATAGTCTATGTACAGCTTTATATGTAACAAAACAGGAGCTGTGAAAGACATGGTAGGTCCTCTGTAATAATGATACATAGAACATGTTATATATAGTTGGTGACTTTATGGCACAAACCTTACTCCTCATGGTCTGTTTCTGTAGGTACCTTGCAAACCAGATGGAGGAGGATGACATCCTGTATGACAGAGTGGAACGTCTGTGTCTCCAGCACCCTAATGTCTGTGTCCCTAGCACCCTCACCTCCATGTCTGTCTCCAGCACCCTAATGTCTGTGTCCCCACCACCCTCACCTCCATGTCTGTGTCCCCAGCACCCTCACCTCCATGTCTGTTTTCCCAGCTCCTGCACCCTAATGTCTGTGTCCCCAGCACCCTCACCTAAATGTCTGTGTCCCCAGTTTCTGCACCCTAATGTCTGTGTCCCTGGCACCCACACCTATATGTCTGTGTCCCCAGCTTCTGCAACCTAATGTCTGTTTCCCCAGCACCCTCACCTCCAAGTCTGTGTCCCCAGCACCCTCACCTCCATGTCTGTGTCTCCAGCACCCTCACCTCCATGTATGTGTTCCCAGCTCTTCCACCCTAATGTCTGTGTCCCCAGCACCCTCACCTCCATGACCGTGTCCCCAGCACCCTAATGTCTGTGTCCCCAGCATCCTCACCTCCATGTCTGTGTCTCCAGCACCCTAATGTCTGTGTCCCCAGCACCCTCACCTCCATGTCTGTGTCCCCAGCACCCTCACCTCCATGTCTGTGTTCCCAGCTCCTGCTCCCTAATGTCTGTGTCCCCAGCACCCTCACCTCCATGTCTGTGTCTCCAGCACCCTAATGTCTGTGTCCCCAGCACCCTCACCTCCATGTCTGTGTCCCCAGCACCCTCACCTCCATGTCTGTGTTCCCAGCTCCTGCACCCTAAAGTCTGTGTCCCCAGCACCCTCACCTCCATGTCTGTGTCTCCAGTACCCTCACCTCCATGTCTGTGTTCCCAGCTCCTGCACCCTAATGTCTGTGTCCCCAGCACCCTCACCTCCATGTCTGTGTCCCCAGCACCTTAATGTCTGTGTCCCCAGCACCTTAATGTCTGTGTCCCCAGCACCCTCACCTCCATGTCTGTGTCCCCAGCACCCTCACCTCCATGTCTGTGTTCCCAGCTCCTGCTCCCTAATGTCTGTGTCCCCACCACCCTCACCTCCATGTCTGTGGCTCCAGCACCCTAATGTCTGTGTCCCCAGCACCCTCACCTCCATGTCTGTGTTCCCAGCTCCTGCACCCTAATGTCTGTGTCCCCAGCACCCTCACCTCCATGTCTGTGTCTCCAGCACCCTAATGTCTGTGTCCCCAGCACCCTCACCTCCAAGTCTGTGTCCCCAGCACCCTCACCTCCATGTCTGTGTTCCCAGCTCCTGCACCCTAATGTCTGTGTCCCCAGCACCCTCACCTCCATGTCTATTTTCCCAGCTCCTGCACCCTAATGTCTGTGTCCCCACCACCCTCACCTCCATGTCTGTGTCTCCAGCACCCTAATGTCTGTGTCCCCAGCACCCTCACCTCCATGTCTGTGTCTCCAGCACCCTCACCTCCATGTCTGTGTTCCCAGCTCCTGCACCCTAATGTCTGTGTCCCCAGCACCCTCACCTCCATGACTGTGTCCTCAGCACCTTAATGTCTGTGTTCCCAGCACCATCACCTCCATGTCTGTGTCTCCAGCACCCTAATGTCTGTGTCCCCAGCACCCTCACCTCCATGTCTGTGTCCCCAGCACCCTCACCTCCATGTCTGTGTCCCCAGCACCCTCACCTCCATGTCTGTGTTCCCAGCTCCTGCTCCCTAATGTCTGAGTCCCCAACACCCTCACCTCCATGTCTGTGTCCCCAGCACCCTCACCTCCATGTCTGTGTTCCCAGCTCCTGCACCCTAATGTCTGTGTCCCCAGCACCCTCACCTCCATGTCTGTTTTCCCAGCTCCTGCACCCTAATGTCTGTGTCCCCAGCACCCTCACCTCCATGTCTGTCTCCAGCACCCTAATGTCTGTGTCCCCACCACCCTCACCTCCATGTCTGTGTCTCCAGCACCCTAATGTCTGTGTCCCTAGCACCCTCACCTCCATTTCTGTGTCCCCAGCACCCTCACCTCCATGTCTGTGTCTCCAGCACCCTCACCTCCATGTCTGTGTTCCCAGCTCCTGCACCCTAATGTCTGTGTCCCCAGCACCCTCACCTCCATATCTGTGTCCCCAGCACCCTAATGTCTGTGTCCCCAGCACCCTCACCTCCATGTCTGTGTTCCCAGCTCCTGCACCCTAATATCTGTGTCCCCAGCACCCTCACCTCCATGTCTGTCTCCAGCACCCTAATGTCTGTGTCCCCACCACCCTCACCTCCATGTCTGTGTCTCCAGCACCCTAATGTCTGTGTCCCCAGCACCCTCACCTCCATGTCTGTTTTCCCAGCTCCTGCACCCTAATGTCTGTGTCCCAAGCACCCTCACCTCCATGTCTGTCTCCAGCACCCTAATGTCTGTGTCCCCACCACCATCACCTCCATGTCTGTGTGTCCAGCACCCTAATGTCTGTGTCCCCAGCACCCTCACCTCCATGTCTGTGTGTCCAGCACCCTCACCTCCATGTCTGTTTTCCCAGCTCCTGCACCCTAATGTCTGTGTCCCCAGCACCCTCACCTCCATGTCTGTTTTCCCAGCTCCAGCACCCTAATGTATGTGTCCCCAGCAGGCCAGCACCCTCACCTCCATGTCTGTTTTCCCAGCTCCAGCACCCTAATGTATGTGTCCCCAGCACCCTCACCTCCATGTCTGTTTTCCCAGCTCCTGCACCCTAATGTATGTGTCCCCAGCACCCTCACCTCCATGTCTGTGTCCCCAGCACCCTCACCTCCATGTCTGTGTTCCCAGCTCCTGCTCCCTAATGTCTGTGTCCCCAGCACCCTCACCTCCATGTCTGTGTCTCCAGCACCCTAATGTCTGTGTCCCCAGCACCCTCACCTCCATGTCTGTTTTCCCAGCTCCTGCACCCTAATGTCTGTGTCCCCAGCACCCTCACCTCCATGTCTGTCTCCAGCACCCTAATGTCTGTGTCCCCACCACCCTCACCTCCATGTCTGTTTCTCCAGCACCCTAATGTCTGTGTCCCTAGCACCCTCACCTCCATGTCTGTGTCCCCAGCACCCTCACCTCCATGTCTGTGTCTCCAGCACCCTAATGTATGTGTCCCCAGCAACCTCACCTCCATGTCAGTTTTCCCAGCTCCTGCACCGTAATGTCTGTGTCCCTAGCACCCTCACCTCCATGTCTGTCTCCAGCACCCTAATGTCTGTGTCCCCAGCACCCTCACCTCCATGTCTGTGTCCCCAGCACCCTCACCTCCATGTGTGTTTTCCCTGCTCCTGCACCCTAATGTCTGTGTCCCCAGCACCCTCACCTCCATGTCTGTTTTCCCAGCTCCAGCACCCTAATGTATGTGTCCCCAGCAGGCCAGCACCCTCACCTCCATGTCTGTTTTCCCAGCTCCAGCACCCTATTGTATGTGTCCCCAGCACCCTCACCTCCATGTCTGTTTTCCCAGCTCCTGCACCCTAATGTATGTGTCCCCAGCACCCTCACCTCCATGTCTGTGTCCCCAGCACCCTCACCTCCATGTCTGTGTTCCCAGCTCCTGCTCCCTAATGTCTGTGTCCCCAGCACCCTCACCTCCATGTCTGTGTCTGTGTCTCCAGCACCCTAATGTCTGTGTCCCCAGCACCCTCACCTCCATGTCTGTTTTCCCAGCTCCTGCACCCTAATGTCTGTGTCCCCAGCACCCTCACCTCCATGTCTGTCTCCAGCACCCTAATGTCTGTGTCCCCACCACCCTCACCTCCATGTCTGTGTCTCCAGCACCCTAATGTCTGTGTCCCTAGCACCCTCACCTCCATGTCTGTGTCCCCAGCACCCTCACCTCCATGTCTGTGTCTCTAGCACCCTAATGTCTGTGTCCCCAGCACCCTCACCTCCATGTCTGTGTCCCCAGCACCCTCACCTCCATGTGTGTTTTCCCTGCTCCTGCACCCTAATGTCTGTGTCCCCAGCACCCTCACCTCCATGTCTGTTTTCCCAGCTCCAGCACCCTAATGTCTGTGTCCCCAGCAGGCCAGCACCCTCACCTCCATGTCTGTTTTCCCAGCTCCAGCACCCTATTGTATGTGTCCCCAGCACCCTCACCTCCATGTCTGTTTTCCCAGCTCCTGCACCCTAATGTATGTGTCCCCAGCACCCTCACCTCCATGTCTGTGTCCCCAGCACCCTCACCTCCATGTCTGTGTTCCCAGCTCCTGCTCCCTAATGTCTGTGTCCCCAGCACCCTCACCTCCATGTCTGTGTCTGTGTCTCCAGCACCCAAATGTCTGTGTCCCCAGCACCCTCACCTCCATGTCTGTTTTCCCAGCTCCTGCACCCTAATGTCTGTGTCCCCAGCACCCTCACCTCCATGTCTGTCTCCAGCACCCTAATGTCTGTGTCCCCACCACCCTCACCTCCATGTCTGTGTCTCCAGCACCCTAATGTCTGTGTCCCTAGCACCCTCACCTCCATGTCTGTGTCCCCAGCACCCTCACCTCCATGTCTGTGTCTCCAGCACCCTAATGTCTGTGTCCCCAGCACCCTCACCTCCATGTCTGTGTTCCCAGCTCCTGCACCCTAATGTCTGTGTCCCCAGCACCCTCACCTCCATGTCTGTGTCTCCAGCACCCAAATGTCTGTGTCCCCAGCACCCTCACCTCCATGTCTGTGTCCCCAGCACCCTCACCTCCATGTCTGTCTCCAGCACCCTAATGTCTGTGTCCCCACCACCCTCACCTCCATGTCTGTGTCCCCAGCACCCACACCTCCATGTCTGTGTCCCCAGCACCCTCACCTCCATGTCTGTTTTTCCAGCTCCTGCACCCTAATGTCTGTGTCCCCAGCACCCTCACCTCCATGTCTGTGTCCCCAGCACCCTCACCTCCATGTCTGTGTTCCCAGCTCCTGCACCCTAATGTCTGTGTCCCCAGCACCCTCACCCCCATGTCTGTTTTCCCAGCTCCAGCACCCTAATGTATGTGTCCCCAGCAGGCCAGCACCCTCACCTCCATGTCTGTTTTCCCAGCTCCAGCACCCTATTGTATGTGTCCCCAGCACCCTCACATCCATGTCTGTTTTCCCAGCTCCTGCACCCTAATGTATGTGTCCCCAGCACCCTCACCTCCATGTCTGTGTCCCCAGCACCCTCACCTCCATGTCTGTGTTCCCAGCTCTTGCTCCCTAATGTCTGTATCCCCAGCACCCTCACCTCCATGTCTGTGTCTCCAGCACCCTCACGTCCATGTCTGTTTTCCCAGCTCCTGCACCCTAATTACTGTGTCCCCAGCACCCTCACCTCCATGTCTGTCTCCAGCACCCTAATGTCTGTGTCCCCACCGCCCTCACCTCCATGTCTGTGTCTCCAGCACCCTAATGTCTGTGTCCCTAGCACCCTCACCTCCATGTCTGTGTCCCCAGCACCCTCACCTCCATGTCTGTGTCTCCAGCACCCTAATGTCTGTGTCTCCAGCACCATCACCTCCATGTCTGTGTTCCCAGCTCCTGCACCCTAATGTCTGTGTCCCCAGCACCCTCACCTCCATGTCTGTGTCTCCAACACCCTAATGTCTGTGTCCCCAGCACCCTCACCTCCATGTCTGTGTCCCCAGCACCCTCACGTCCATGTCTGTCTCCAGCACCCTAATGTCTGTGTCCCCACCACCCTCACCTCCATGTCTGTGTTCCCAGCTCCTGCACCCTAATGTCTGTGTCCCCAGCACCCTCACCTCCATGTCTGTGTCTCCAGCACCCTAATGTCTGTGTCCCCAGCACCCTCACCTCCATGTCTGTGTCCCCAGCACCCTCACCTCCATGTCTTTCTCCAGCACCCTAATGTCTGTGTCCCCAGCACCCTCACCTCCATGTCTGTGTCCCCAGCACCCTCACCTCCATGTCTGTGTCCCCAGAACCCTCACCTCCATGTCTGTTTTTCCAGCTCCTGCACCCTAATGTATATATCCCCAGCACCCTCACCTCCATGTCTGTTTTCCCAGCTCCTGCACCCTAATGTATGTGTCCCCAGCGCCTCACCTCCTTGTCTGTCTCCAGCACCCTCACCTCCATGTCTGTTTTCCCAGCTCCAGCACCCTCACCTCCATGTCTGTTTTCCCAGCTCCTGCACCCTAATGTCTGTGTCCCCAGCACTCTCACCTCCATGTCTGTGTCCCCAGCACCCTCACCTCCATGTCTGTGTCCCCAGCACCCTCACCTCCATGTCTATTTTCCCAGCTCCTGCACCCTAATGTATGTGTCCCCAGCACCCTCACCTCCATGTCTGTGTCCCCAGCACCCTCACCTCCATGTCTGTGTTCCCATCTCTTGCTCCCTAATGTCTGTGTCCCCAGCACCCTCACCTCCATGTCTGTGTCTCCAGCACCCTAATGTCTGTGTCCCCAGCACCCTCACCTCCATGTCTGTTTTCCCAGCTCCTGCACCCTAATTACTGTGTCGCCAGCACCCTCACCTCCATGTCTGTCTCCAGCACCCTAATGTCTGTGTCCCCACCGCCCTCACCTCCATGTCTGTGTCTCCAGCACCCTAATGTCTGTGTCCCTAGCACCCTCACCTCCATGTCTGTGTCCCCAGCACCCTCACCTCCATGTCTGTGTCTCCAGCACCCTAATGTCTGTGTCCCCAGCACCCTCACCTCCATGTCTGTGTTCCCAGCTCCTGCACCCTAATGTCTGTGTCCCCAGCACCCTCACCTCCATGTCTGTGTCTCCAACACCCTAATGTCTGTGTCCCCAGCACCCTCACCTCCATGTCTGTGTCCCCAACACCCTCACCTCCATGTCTGTCTCCAGCACCCTAATGTCTGTGTCCCCACCACCCTCACCTCCATGTCTGTGTTCCAAGCTCCTGCACCCACTGTCTGTGTCCCCAGCACCCTCACCTCCATGTCTGTGTCTCCAGCACCCTAATGTCTGTGTCCCCAGCACCCTCACCTCCATGTCTGTGTCGCCAGCACCCTCACCTCCATGTCTGTCTCCAGCACCCTAATGTCTGTGTCCCCACCACCCTCACCTCCATGTCTGTGTCCCCAGCACCCTCACCTCCATGTCTGTGTCCCCAGCACCCTCACCTCCATGTCTGTTTTTCCAGCTCCTGCACCCTAATGTATATATCCCCAGCACCCTCACCTCCATGTCTGTTTTCCCAGCTCCTGCACCCTAATGTATGTGTCCCCAGCACTCTCACCTCCATGTCTGTGTCCCCAGCACCCTCACCTCCATGTCTGTTTTCCCAGCTCCTGCACCCTAATGTCTGTGTCCCCAGCACCCTCACCTCCATGTCTGTGTCCCCAGCACCCTCACCTCCATGTCTGTGTTCCCAGCACCCTCACCTCCATGTCTGTTTTCCCAGCTCCTGCACCCTAATGTATGTGTCCCCAGCACCTTCACCTCCATGTCTGTCTCCAGCACCCTCACCTCCATGTCTGTTTTCCCAGCTCCAGCACCCTAATGTATGTGTCCCCAGCACCCTCACCTCCATGTCTGTGTCCCCAGCACCCTCACCTCCATGTCTGTTTTCCCAGCTCCTGCACCCTAATGTCTGTGTCCCCACCACCCTCACCTCCATGTCTGTGTCTCCAGCACCCTCACCTCCATGTCTGTGTCCCCAGCACCCTCACCTCCATGTCTGTTTTCCCAGCTCCTGCACCCTAATGTATGTGTCCCCAGCACCCTCACCTCCATGTCTGTCTCCAGCACCCTCACCTCCATGTCTGTTTTCCCAGCTCCAGCACCCTAATGTATGTGTCCCCAGCACCCTCACCTCCATGTCTGTTTTCCCAGCTCCTGCACCCTAATGTCTGTGTCCCCAGCACTCTCACCTCCATGTCTGTGTCCCCAGCACCCTCACCTCCATGTCTGTGTCCCCAGCTCCTGCACCACAATGTCTGTGTCCCCAGCACCCTCACCTCCATGTCTTTGTCTGTGTCCCCAGCACCCTCACCTCCATGTCTGTTTTCCCAGCTGCTGCACCCTAATGTCTGTGTCCCCAGCACCCTCACCTCCATGTCTGTGTCTCCAGCACCCTCACCTCCATGTCTGTGTCCCCAGCACCCTCACCTCCATGTCTGTTTTCCCAGCTCCTGCACCCTAATGTATGTGTCCCCAGCACCCTCACCTCCATGTCTGTCTCCAGCACCCTCACCTCCATGTCTGTTTTCCCAGCTCCTGCACCCTAATGTATGTGTCCCCAGCACCCTAACCTCCATGTCTGTGTCCCCAGCACCCTCACCTCCATGTCTGTGTTCCCAGCTCCTGCTCCCTAATGTCTGTGTCCCCAGCACCCTCACCTCCATGTCTGTGTCTGTGTCCCCAGCACCCTCACCTCCATGTCTGTTTTCCCAGCTCCTGCACCCTAATGTCTGTGTCCCCAGCACCCTCACCTCCATGTCTGTCTCCAGCACCCTAATGTCTGTGTCCCCACCACCCTCACCTCCATGTCTGTGTCTTCAGCACCCTAATGTCTGTGTCCCTAGCACCCTCACATCCATGTCTGTGTCCCCAGCACCCTCACCTCCATGTCTGTGTCTCCAGCACCCTAATGTCTGTGTCCCCAGCACCCTCACCTCCATGTCTGTGTTCCCAGCTCCTCCACCCTAATGTCTGTGTCCCCAGCACCCTCACCTACATGTCTGTGTCTCCAGCACCCTAATGTCTGTGTCCCCAGCACCCTCACCTCCATGTCTGTGTCCCCAGCACCCTCACCTCCATGTCTGTCTCCAGCACCCTAATGTCTGTGTCCCCACCACCCTCACCTCCATGTCTGTGTCCCCAGCACCCTCACCTCCATATCTGTGTCCCCAGCACCCTCATCTCCATGTCTGTTTTTCCAGCTCCTGCACCCTAATGTCTGTGTCCCCAGCACCCTCACCTCCATGTCTGTGTCCCCAGCACCCTCACCTCCTTGTCTGTGTTCCCAGCTCCTGCACCCTAATGTCTGTGTCCCCAGCACCCTCACCTCCATGTCTGTTTTCCCAGCTCCAGCACCCTAATGTATGTGTCCCCAGCAGGCCAGCACCCTCACCTCCATTTCTGTTTTCCCAGCTCCAGCACCCTATTGTATGTGTCCCCAGCACCCTCACCTCCATGTCTGTTTTCCCAGCTCCTGCACCCTAATGTATGTGTCCCCAGCACCCTCACCTCCATGTCTGTGTCCCCAGCACCCTCACCTCCATGTCTGTTTTCCCAGCTCCAGCACCCTAATGTATGTGTCCCCAGCACCCTCACCTCCATGTCTGTTTTCCCAGCTCCTGCACCCTAATGTCTGTGTCCCCAGCACTCTCACCTCCATGTCTGTGTCCCCAGCACCCTCACCTCCATGTCTGTGTCCCCAGCTCCTGCACCATAATGTCTGTGTCCCCAGCACCCTCACCTCCATGTCTTTGTCTGTGTCCCCAGCACCCTCACCTCCATGTCTGTTTTCCCAGCTGCTGCACCCTAATGTCTGTGTCCCCAGCACCCTCACCTCCATGTCTGTCCCCACCGCCCTCACCTCCATGTCTGTGTCTCCAGCACCCTAGTGTCTGTGTCCCTAGCACACTCACCTCCATGTCTATGTCCCCAGCACCCTCACCTCCATGTCTGTGTCTCCAGCACCCTCACCTCCATGTCTGTGATCCCAGCTCCTGCACCCTAATGTCTGTGTCCCCAGCACCCTCACCTCCATGTCTGTGTCTCCAGCACCCTAATGTCTGTGTCCCCAGCACCCTCACCTCCATGTCTGTGTCCCCAGCACCCTCACCTCCATGTCTGTCTCCAGCACCCTAATGTCTGTGTCCCCACCACCCTCACCTCCATGTCTGTGTCTCCAGCACCCTAATGTCTGTGTCCCCAGCACCCTCACCTCCATGTCTGTGTCCCCAGCACCCTCACCTCCATGTCTGTCTCCAGCACCCTAATGTCTGTGTCCCCACCACCCTCACCTCCATGTTTGTGTCCCCAGCACCCTCACCTCCATATCTGTGTCCCCAGCACCCTCACCTACTTGTCTGTTTTTCCAGCTCCTGCACCCTAATGTCTGTGTCCCCAGCACCCTCACCTCCATGTCTGTGTCTCCAGCACCCTAATGTCTGTGTCCCCAGCACCCTCACCTCCATGTCTGTGTCCCCAGCACCCTCACCTCCATGTCTGTGTTCCCAGCTCTTGCTCCCTAATGTCTGTGTCCCCAGCACCCTCACCTCCATGTCTGTGTCTCCAGCACCCTAATGTCTGTGTCCCCAGCACCCTCACCTCCATGTCTGTTTTCCCAGCACCTGCACCCTAATTACTGTGTCCCCAGCACCCTCACCTCCATGTCTGTCTCCAGCACCCTAATGTCTGTGTCCCCACCGCCCTCATCTCCATGTCTGTGTCTCCAGCACCCTAATGTCTGTGTCCCTAGCACACTCACCTCCATGTCTATGTCCCCAGCACCCTCACCTCCATGTCTGTGTCTCCAGCACCCTCACCTCCATGTCTGTGATCCCAGCTCCTGCACCCTAATGTCTGTGTCCGCAGCACCCTCACCTCCATGTCTGTGTCTCCAGCACCCTAATGTCTGTGTCCCCAGCACCCTCACCTCCATGTCTGTGTCCCCAGCACCCTCACCTCCATGTCTGTCTCCAGCACCCTAATGTCTGTGTCCCCACCACCCTCACCTCCATGTCTGTGTCTCCAGCACCCTAATGTCTGTGTCCCCAGCACCCTCACCTCCATGTCTGTGTCCCCAGCACCCTAATGTCGGTGTCCCCAGCACCCTCACCTCCATGTCTGTGTTCCCAGCTCCTGCACCCTAATGTCTGTGTCCCCAGCACCCTCACCTCCATGTCTGTTTTCCCAGCTCCAGCACCCTAATGTATGTGTCCCCAGCAGGTCAGCACCCTCACCTCCATGTCTGTTTTCCCAGCTACAGCACCCTATTGTATGTGTCCCCAGCACCCTCACCTCCATGTCTGTTTTCCCAGCTCCTGCACCCTAATGTCTGTGTTCCCAGCTCTTGCTCCCTAATGTCTGTGTCCCCAGCACCCTCACCTCCATGTCTGTGTCTCCAGCACCCTAATGTCTGTGTCCCCAGCACCCTCACCTCCATGTCTGTTTTCCCAGCTCCTGCACCCTAATTACTGTGTCCCCAGCACCCTCACCTCCATGTCTGTCTCCAGCACCCTAATGTCTGTGTCCCCACCGCCCTCACCTCCATGTCTGTGTCTCCAGCACCCTAATGTCTGTGTCCCTAGCACCCTCACCTCCATGTCTATGTCCCCAGCACCCTCACCTCCATGTCTGTGTCTCCAGCACCCTAATGTCTGTGTCCCCAGCACCCTCACCTCCATGTCTGTGTTCCCTGCTCCTGCACCCTAATGTCTGTGTCCCCAGCACCCTCACCTCCATATCTGTGTCTCCAACACCCTAATGTCTGTGTCCCCAGCACCCTCACCTCCATGTCTGTGTCCCCAGCACCTTCACCTCCATGTCTGTCTCCAGCACCCTCACCTCCATGTCTGTTTTCCCAGCTCCAGCACCCTAATGTATGTGTCCCCAGCACCCTCACCTCCATGTCTGTGTCCCCAGCACCCTCACCTCCATGTCTGTTTTCCCAGCTCCTGCACCCTAATGTCTGTGTCCCCACCACCCTCACCTCCATGTCTGTGTCTCCAGCACCCTCACCTCCATGTCTGTGTCCCCAGCACCCTCACCTCCATGTCTGTTTTCCCAGCTCCTGCACCCTAATGTATGTGTCCCCAGCACCCTCACCTCCATGTCTGTCTCCAGCACCCTCACCTCCATGTCTGTTTTCCCAGCTCCAGCACCCTAATGTATGTGTCCCCAGCACCCTCACCTCCATGTCTGTTTTCCCAGCTCCTGCACCCTAATGTCTGTGTCCCCAGCACTCTCACCTCCATGTCTGTGTCCCCAGCACCCTCACCTCCATGTCTGTGTCCCCAGCTCCTGCACCATAATGTCTGTGTCCCCAGCACCCTCACCTCCATGTCTTTGTCTGTGTCCCCAGCACCCTCACCTCCATGTCTGTTTTCCCAGCTGCTGCACCCTAATGTCTGTGTCCCCAGCACCCTCACCTCCATGTCTGTGTCTCCAGCACCCTCACCTCCATGTCTGTGTCCCCAGCACCCTCACCTCCATGTCTGTTTTCCCAGCTCCTGCACCCTAATGTATGTGTCCCCAGCACCCTCACCTCCATGTCTGTCTCCAGCACCCTCACCTCCATGTCTGTTTTCCCAGCTCCTGCACCCTAATGTATGTGTCCCCAGCACCCTAACCTCCATGTCTGTGTCCCCAGCACCCTCACCTCCATGTCTGTGTTCCCAGCTCCTGCTCCCTAATGTCTGTGTCCCCAGCACCCTCACCTCCATGTCTGTGTCTGTGTCCCCAGCACCCTCACCTCCATGTCTGTTTTCCCAGCTCCTGCACCCTAATGTCTGTGTCCCCAGCACCCTCACCTCCATGTCTGTCTCCAGCACCCTAATGTCTGTGTCCCCACCACCCTCACCTCCATGTCTGTGTCTTCAGCACCCTAATGTCTGTGTCCCTAGCACCCTCACATCCATGTCTGTGTCCCCAGCACCCTCACCTCCATGTCTGTGTCTCCAGCACCCTAATGTCTGTGTCCCCAGCACCCTCACCTCCATGTCTGTGTTCCCAGCTCCTCCACCCTAATGTCTGTGTCCCCAGCACCCTCACCTACATGTCTGTGTCTCCAGCACCCTAATGTCTGTGTCCCCAGCACCGTCACCTCCATGTCTGTGTCCCCAGCACCCTCACCTCCATGTCTGTCTCCAGCACCCTAATGTCTGTGTCCCCACCACCCTCACCTCCATGTCTGTGTCCCCAGCACCCTCACCTCCATATCTGTGTCCCCAGCACCCTCATCTCCATGTCTGTTTTTCCAGCTCCTGCACCCTAATGTCTGTGTCCCCAGCACCCTCACCTCCATGTCTGTGTCCCCAGCACCCTCACCTCCTTGTCTGTGTTCCCAGCTCCTGCACCCTAATGTCTGTGTCCCCAGCACCCTCACCTCCATGTCTGTTTTCCCAGCTCCAGCACCCTAATGTATGTGTCCCCAGCAGGCCAGCACCCTCACCTCCATTTCTGTTTTCCCAGCTCCAGCACCCTATTGTATGTGTCCCCAGCACCCTCACCTCCATGTCTGTTTTCCCAGCTCCTGCACCCTAATGTATGTGTCCCCAGCACCCTCACCTCCATGTCTGTGTCCCCAGCACCCTCACCTCCATGTCTGTGTTCCCAGCTCTTGCTCCCTAATGTCTGTGTCCCCAGCACCCTCACCTCCATGTCTGTGTCTCCAGCACCCTAATGTCTGTGTCCCCAGCACCCTCACCTCCATGTCTGTTTTCCCAGCACCTGCACCCTAATTACTGTGTCCCCAGCACCCTCACCTCCATGTCTGTCTCCAGCACCCTAATGTCTGTGTCCCCACCGCCCTCACCTCCATGTCTGTGTCTCCAGCACCCTAATGTCTGTGTCCCTAGCACACTCACCTCCATGTCTATGTCCCCAGCACCCTCACCTCCATGTCTGTGTCTCCAGCACCCTCACCTCCATGTCTGTGATCCCAGCTCCTGCACCCTAATGTCTGTGTCCCCAGCACCCTCACCTCCATGTCTGTGTCTCCAGCACCCTAATGTCTGTGTCCCCAGCACCCTCACCTCCATGTCTGTGTCCCCAGCACCCTCACCTCCATGTCTGTCTCCAGCACCCTAATGTCTGTGTCCCCACCACCCTCACCTCCATGTCTGTGTCTCCAGCACCCTAATGTCTGTGTCCCCAGCACCCTCACCTCCATGTCTGTGTCCCCAGCACCCTCACCTCCATGTCTGTCTCCAGCACCCTAATGTCTGTGTCCCCACCACCCTCACCTCCATGTTTGTGTCCCCAGCACCCTCACCTCCATATCTGTGTCCCCAGCACCCTCACCTACTTGTCTGTTTTTCCAGCTCCTGCACCCTAATGTCTGTGTCCCCAGCACCCTCACCTCCATGTCTGTGTCTCCAGCACCCTAATGTCTGTGTCCCCAGCACCCTCACCTCCATGTCTGTGTCCCCAGCACCCTCACCTCCATGTCTGTGTTCCCAGCTCTTGCTCCCTAATGTCTGTGTCCCCAGCACCCTCACCTCCATGTCTGTGTCTCCAGCACCCTAATGTCTGTGTCCCCAGCACCCTCACCTCCATGTCTGTTTTCCCAGCACCTGCACCCTAATTACTGTGTCCCCAGCACCCTCACCTCCATGTCTGTCTCCAGCACCCTAATGTCTGTGTCCCCACCGCCCTCATCTCCATGTCTGTGTCTCCAGCACCCTAATGTCTGTGTCCCTAGCACACTCACCTCCATGTCTATGTCCCCAGCACCCTCACCTCCATGTCTGTGTCTCCAGCACCCTCACCTCCATGTCTGTGATCCCAGCTCCTGCACCCTAATGTCTGTGTCCCCAGCACCCTCACCTCCATGTCTGTGTCTCCAGCACCCTAATGTCTGTGTCCCCAGCACCCTCACCTCCATGTCTGTGTCCCCAGCACCCTCACCTCCATGTCTGTCTCCAGCACCCTAATGTCTGTGTCCCCACCACCCTCACCTCCATGTCTGTGTCTCCAGCACCCTAATGTCTGTGTCCCCAGCACCCTCACCTCCATGTCTGTGTCCCCAGCACCCTCACCTCCATGTCTGTCTCCAGCACCCTAATGTCTGTGTCCCCAGCACCCTCACCTCCATGTCTGTGTTCCCAGCTCCTGCACCCTAATGTCTGTGTCCCCAGCACCCTCACCTCCATGTCTGTTTTCCCAGCTCCAGCACCCTAATGTATGTGTCCCCAGCAGGTCAGCACCCTCACCTCCATGTCTGTTTTCCCAGCTCCAGCACCCTATTGTATGTGTCCCCAGCACCCTCACCTCCATGTCTGTTTTCCCAGCTCCTGCACCCTAATGTCTGTGTTCCCAGCTCTTGCTCCCTAATGTCTGTGTCCCCAGCACCCTCACCTCCATGTCTGTGTCTCCAGCACCCTAATGTCTGTGTCCCCAGCACCCTCACCTCCATGTCTGTTTTCCCAGCTCCTGCACCCTAATTACTGTGTCCCCAGCACCCTCACCTCCATGTCTGTCTCCAGCACCCTAATGTCTGTGTCCCCACCGCCCTCACCTCCATGTCTGTGTCTCCAGCACCCTAATGTCTGTGTCCCTAGCACCCTCACCTCCATGTCTATGTCCCCAGCACCCTCACCTCCATGTCTGTGTCTCCAGCACCCTAATGTCTGTGTCCCCAGCACCCTCACCTCCATGTCTGTGTTCCCTGCTCCTGCACCCTAATGTCTGTGTCCCCAGCACCCTCACCTCCATGTCTGTGTCTCCAACACCCTAATGTCTGTGTCCCCAGCACCCTCACCTCCATGTCTGTGTCCCCAGCACCCTCACCTCCATGTCTGTCTCCAGCACCCTAATGTCTGTGTCCCCACCACCCTCACCTCCATGTCTGTGTTCCCAGCTCCTGCACCCTAATGTCTGTGTCCCCAGCACCCTCACCTCCATGTCTGTGTCTCCAGCACCCTAATGTCTGTGTCCCCAGCACCCTCACCTCCATGTCTGTGTCCCCAGCACCCTCACCTCCATGTCTGTGTCCCCAGCACCCTCACCTCCATGTCTGTGTCCCCAGCACCCTCACCTCCATGTCTGTCTCCAGAACCCTAATGTCTGTGTCCCCAGCACCCTCACCTCCATGTCTGTGTCCCCAGCACCCTCAACTCCATGTCTGTGTCCCCAGCACCCTCACCTCCATGTCTGTTTTTCCAGCTCCTGCACCCTAATGTATATATCCCCAGCACCCTCACCTCCATGTCTGTTTTCCCAGCTCCTGCACCCTAATGTATGTGTCCCCAGCACCCTCACCTCCATGTCTGTCTCCAGCACCCTCACCTCCATGTCTGTTTTCCCAGCTCCAGCACCCTCACCTCCATGTCTGTGTTCCCAGCTCCTGCATCCTAATGTCTGTGTCCCCAGCACTCACTTACATGTTAGTTTTCCCAGCTCCTGCACCCTAATGTCTGTGTCCCCAGCACCCTCACCTCCATGTCTGTGTCCCCAGCACCCTCACCTCCATGTCTGTTTTCCCAGCTCCTGCACCCTAATGTCTATGTCCCCAGCACCCTCACCTCCATGTCTGTGTCCCCAGCACCCACACCTCCATGTCTGTGTTCCCAGCACCCTCACCTCCATGTCTGTTTTCCCAGCTCCTGCACCCTAATGTATGTGTCCCCAGCACCCTCACCTCCATGTCTGTCTCCAGCACCCTCCTTCCATGTCTGTTTTCCCAGCTCCAGCACCCTAATGTATGTGTCCCCAGCACCCTCACCTCCATGTCTGTTTTCCCAGATCCTGCACCCTAATGTCTGTGTCCCCAGCACCCTCACCTCCATGTCTGTGTCTCCAGCACCCTCACCTCCATGTCTGTGTCCCCAGCACCCTCACCTCCATGTCTGTTTTCCCAGCTCCTGCACCCTAATGTATGTGTCCCCAGCACCCTCATCTCCATGTCTGTCTCCTGCACCCTCACCTCCATGTCTGTGTCCCCAGCACCCTCACCTCCATGTCTGTCTCCAGCACCCTAATGTCTGTGTCCCCACCACCCTCACCTCCATGTCTGTGTTCCCAGCTCCTGCACCCTAATGTCTGTGTCCCCAGCACCCTCACCTCCATGTCTGTGTCTCCAGCACCCTAATGTCTGTGTCCCCAGCACCCTCACCTCCATGTCTGTGTCCCCAGCACCCTCACCTCCATGTCTGTGTCCCCAGCACCCTCACCTCCATGTCTGTCTCCAGCACCTTAATGTCTGTGTCCCCAGCACCCTCACCTCCATGTCTGTGTCCCCAGCACCCTCACCTCCATGTCTGTTTTTCCAGCTCCTGCACCCTAATGTATATATCCCCAGCACCCTCACCTCCATGTCTGTTTTCACAGCTCCTGCACCCTAATGTATGTGTCCCCAGCACCCTCACCTCCATGTCTGTCTCCAGCACCCTCACCTCCATGTCTGTGTTCCCAGCTCCTGCACCCTAATGTCTGTGTCCCCAGCACTCACTTCCATGTTAGTTTTCCCAGCTACTGCACCCTAATGTCTGTGTCCCCAGCACCCTCACCTCCATGTCTGTGTCCCCAGCACCCTCACCTCCATGTCTGTTTTCCCAGCTCCTGCACCCTAATGTCTGTGTCCCCAGCACCCTCACCTCCATGTCTGTGTCCCCAGCACCCTCACCTCCATGTCTGTGTTCCCAGCACCCTCACCTCCATGTCTGTTTTCCCAGCTCCTGCACCCTAATGTATGTGTCCCCAGCACCCTCATCTCCATGTCTGTCTCCTGCACCCTCACCTCCATGTCTGTTTTCCCAGCTCCAGCACCCTAATGTATGTGTCCCCAGCACCCTCACCTCCATGTCTGTCTTCTGGACCCTCACCTCCATGTCTGTTTTCCCAGCTCCAGCACCCTCACCTCCATGTCTGTTTTCCCAGCACCTGCACCCTAATGTCTGTGTCCCCAGCACTCTCACCTCCATGTCTGTGTCCCCAGCACCCTCACCTCCATGTCTGTGTCCCCAGCACCCTCACCTCCATGTCTGTTTTCACAGCTCCTGCACCCTAATGTCTGTGTCCCCAGCACCCTCTCCTCCATGTCTGTGTCCCCAGCACCCTCACCTCCATATCTGTCTCCAGCACCCTCACCTCCATGTCTGTTTTCCCAGCTCCAGCACCCTAATGTCTGTGTCCCCAGCACCCTCACCTCCATGTCTGTGTCTCCAGCACCCTCACCTCTATGTCTGTGTCCCCAGCATCCTCAACTCCATGTCTGTTTTCACAGCACCTGCACCCTAATGTCTGTGTCCCCAGCACTCTCACCTCCATGTCTGTGTCCCCAGCACCCTCACCTCCATGTCTGTGTCCCCAGCACCCTCACCTCCATGTCTGTTTTCACAGCTCCTGCACCCTAATGTCTGTGTCCCCAGCACCCTCACCTCCATGTCTGTGTCTCCAACACCCTAATGTCTGTGTCCCCAGCACCCTCACCTCCATGTCTGTGTCCCCAGCACCCTCACCTCCATGTCTGTCTCCAGCACCCTAATGTCTGTGTCCCCACCACCCTCACCTCCATGTCTGTGTTCCCAGCTCCTGCACCCTAATGTCTGTGTCCCCAGCACCCTCACCTCCATGTCTGTGTCTCCAGCACCCTAATGTCTGTGTCCCCAGCACCCTCACCTCCATGTCTGTGTCCCCAGCACCCTCACCTCCATGTCTTTCTCCAGCACCCTAATGTCTGTGTCCCCAGCACCCTCACCTCCATGTCTGTGTCCCCAGCACCCTCACCTCCATGTCTGTGTCCCCAGAACCCTCACCTCCATGTCTGTTTTTCCAGCTCCTGCACCCTAATGTATATATCCCCAGCACCCTCACCTCCATGTCTGTTTTCCCAGCTCCTGCACCCTAATGTATGTGTCCCCAGCGCCTCACCTCCTTGTCTGTCTCCAGCACCCTCACCTCCATGTCTGTTTTCCCAGCTCCAGCACCCTCACCTCCATGTCTGTTTTCCCAGCTCCTGCACCCTAATGTCTGTGTCCCCAGCACTCTCACCTCCATGTCTGTGTCCCCAGCACCCTCACCTCCATGTCTGTGTCCCCAGCACCCTCACCTCCATGTCTATTTTCCCAGCTCCTGCACCCTAATGTATGTGTCCCCAGCACCCTCACCTCCATGTCTGTGTCCCCAGCACCCTCACCTCCATGTCTGTGTTCCCATCTCTTGCTCCCTAATGTCTGTGTCCCCAGCACCCTCACCTCCATGTCTGTGTCTCCAGCACCCTAATGTCTGTGTCCCCAGCACCCTCACCTCCATGTCTGTTTTCCCAGCTCCTGCACCCTAATTACTGTGTCGCCAGCACCCTCACCTCCATGTCTGTCTCCAGCACCCTAATGTCTGTGTCCCCACCGCCCTCACCTCCATGTCTGTGTCTCCAGCACCCTAATGTCTGTGTCCCTAGCACCCTCACCTCCATGTCTGTGTCCCCAGCACCCTCACCTCCATGTCTGTGTCTCCAGCACCCTAATGTCTGTGTCCCCAGCACCCTCACCTCCATGTCTGTGTTCCCAGCTCCTGCACCCTAATGTCTGTGTCCCCAGCACCCTCACCTCCATGTCTGTGTCTCCAACACCCTAATGTCTGTGTCCCCAGCACCCTCACCTCCATGTCTGTGTCCCCAACACCCTCACCTCCATGTCTGTCTCCAGCACCCTAATGTCTGTGTCCCCACCACCCTCACCTCCATGTCTGTGTTCCAAGCTCCTGCACCCACTGTCTGTGTCCCCAGCACCCTCACCTCCATGTCTGTGTCTCCAGCACCCTAATGTCTGTGTCCCCAGCACCCTCACCTCCATGTCTGTGTCGCCAGCACCCTCACCTCCATGTCTGTCTCCAGCACCCTAATGTCTGTGTCCCCACCACCCTCACCTCCATGTCTGTGTCCCCAGCACCCTCACCTCCATGTCTGTGTCCCCAGCACCCTCACCTCCATGTCTGTTTTTCCAGCTCCTGCACCCTAATGTATATATCCCCAGCACCCTCACCTCCATGTCTGTTTTCCCAGCTCCTGCACCCTAATGTATGTGTCCCCAGCACTCTCACCTCCATGTCTGTGTCCCCAGCACCCTCACCTCCATGTCTGTTTTCCCAGCTCCTGCACCCTAATGTCTGTGTCCCCAGCACCCTCACCTCCATGTCTGTGTCCCCAGCACCCTCACCTCCATGTCTGTGTTCCCAGCACCCTCACCTCCATGTCTGTTTTCCCAGCTCCTGCACCCTAATGTATGTGTCCCCAGCACCTTCACCTCCATGTCTGTCTCCAGCACCCTCACCTCCATGTCTGTTTTCCCAGCTCCAGCACCCTAATGTATGTGTCCCCAGCACCCTCACCTCCATGTCTGTGTCCCCAGCACCCTCACCTCCATGTCTGTTTTCCCAGCTCCTGCACCCTAATGTCTGTGTCCCCACCACCCTCACCTCCATGTCTGTGTCTCCAGCACCCTCACCTCCATGTCTGTGTCCCCAGCACCCTCACCTCCATGTCTGTTTTCCCAGCTCCTGCACCCTAATGTATGTGTCCCCAGCACCCTCACCTCCATGTCTGTCTCCAGCACCCTCACCTCCATGTCTGTTTTCCCAGCTCCAGCACCCTAATGTATGTGTCCCCAGCACCCTCACCTCCATGTCTGTTTTCCCAGCTCCTGCACCCTAATGTCTGTGTCCCCAGCACTCTCACCTCCATGTCTGTGTCCCCAGCACCCTCACCTCCATGTCTGTGTCCCCAGCTCCTGCACCACAATGTCTGTGTCCCCAGCACCCTCACCTCCATGTCTTTGTCTGTGTCCCCAGCACCCTCACCTCCATGTCTGTTTTCCCAGCTGCTGCACCCTAATGTCTGTGTCCCCAGCACCCTCACCTCCATGTCTGTGTCTCCAGCACCCTCACCTCCATGTCTGTGTCCCCAGCACCCTCACCTCCATGTCTGTTTTCCCAGCTCCTGCACCCTAATGTATGTGTCCCCAGCACCCTCACCTCCATGTCTGTCTCCAGCACCCTCACCTCCATGTCTGTTTTCCCAGCTCCTGCACCCTAATGTATGTGTCCCCAGCACCCTAACCTCCATGTCTGTGTCCCCAGCACCCTCACCTCCATGTCTGTGTTCCCAGCTCCTGCTCCCTAATGTCTGTGTCCCCAGCACCCTCACCTCCATGTCTGTGTCTGTGTCCCCAGCACCCTCACCTCCATGTCTGTTTTCCCAGCTCCTGCACCCTAATGTCTGTGTCCCCAGCACCCTCACCTCCATGTCTGTCTCCAGCACCCTAATGTCTGTGTCCCCACCACCCTCACCTCCATGTCTGTGTCTTCAGCACCCTAATGTCTGTGTCCCTAGCACCCTCACATCCATGTCTGTGTCCCCAGCACCCTCACCTCCATGTCTGTGTCTCCAGCACCCTAATGTCTGTGTCCCCAGCACCCTCACCTCCATGTCTGTGTTCCCAGCTCCTCCACCCTAATGTCTGTGTCCCCAGCACCCTCACCTACATGTCTGTGTCTCCAGCACCCTAATGTCTGTGTCCCCAGCACCCTCACCTCCATGTCTGTGTCCCCAGCACCCTCACCTCCATGTCTGTCTCCAGCACCCTAATGTCTGTGTCCCCACCACCCTCACCTCCATGTCTGTGTCCCCAGCACCCTCACCTCCATATCTGTGTCCCCAGCACCCTCATCTCCATGTCTGTTTTTCCAGCTCCTGCACCCTAATGTCTGTGTCCCCAGCACCCTCACCTCCATGTCTGTGTCCCCAGCACCCTCACCTCCTTGTCTGTGTTCCCAGCTCCTGCACCCTAATGTCTGTGTCCCCAGCACCCTCACCTCCATGTCTGTTTTCCCAGCTCCAGCACCCTAATGTATGTGTCCCCAGCAGGCCAGCACCCTCACCTCCATTTCTGTTTTCCCAGCTCCAGCACCCTATTGTATGTGTCCCCAGCACCCTCACCTCCATGTCTGTTTTCCCAGCTCCTGCACCCTAATGTATGTGTCCCCAGCACCCTCACCTCCATGTCTGTGTCCCCAGCACCCTCACCTCCATGTCTGTTTTCCCAGCTCCAGCACCCTAATGTATGTGTCCCCAGCACCCTCACCTCCATGTCTGTTTTCCCAGCTCCTGCACCCTAATGTCTGTGTCCCCAGCACTCTCACCTCCATGTCTGTGTCCCCAGCACCCTCACCTCCATGTCTGTGTCCCCAGCTCCTGCACCATAATGTCTGTGTCCCCAGCACCCTCACCTCCATGTCTTTGTCTGTGTCCCCAGCACCCTCACCTCCATGTCTGTTTTCCCAGCTGCTGCACCCTAATGTCTGTGTCCCCAGCACCCTCACCTCCATGTCTGTCCCCACCGCCCTCACCTCCATGTCTGTGTCTCCAGCACCCTAATGTCTGTGTCCCTAGCACACTCACCTCCATGTCTATGTCCCCAGCACCCTCACCTCCATGTCTGTGTCTCCAGCACCCTCACCTCCATGTCTGTGATCCCAGCTCCTGCACCCTAATGTCTGTGTCCCCAGCACCCTCACCTCCATGTCTGTGTCTCCAGCACCCTAATGTCTGTGTCCCCAGCACCCTCACCTCCATGTCTGTGTCCCCAGCACCCTCACCTCCATGTCTGTCTCCAGCACCCTAATGTCTGTGTCCCCACCACCCTCACCTCCATGTCTGTGTCTCCAGCACCCTAATGTCTGTGTCCCCAGCACCCTCACCTCCATGTCTGTGTCCCCAGCACCCTCACCTCCATGTCTGTCTCCAGCACCCTAATGTCTGTGTCCCCACCACCCTCACCTCCATGTTTGTGTCCCCAGCACCCTCACCTCCATATCTGTGTCCCCAGCACCCTCACCTACTTGTCTGTTTTTCCAGCTCCTGCACCCTAATGTCTGTGTCCCCAGCACCCTCACCTCCATGTCTGTGTCTCCAGCACCCTAATGTCTGTGTCCCCAGCACCCTCACCTCCATGTCTGTGTCCCCAGCACCCTCACCTCCATGTCTGTGTTCCCAGCTCTTGCTCCCTAATGTCTGTGTCCCCAGCACCCTCACCTCCATGTCTGTGTCTCCAGCACCCTAATGTCTGTGTCCCCAGCACCCTCACCTCCATGTCTGTTTTCCCAGCACCTGCACCCTAATTACTGTGTCCCCAGCACCCTCACCTCCATGTCTGTCTCCAGCACCCTAATGTCTGTGTCCCCACCGCCCTCATCTCCATGTCTGTGTCTCCAGCACCCTAATGTCTGTGTCCCTAGCACACTCACCTCCATGTCTATGTCCCCAGCACCCTCACCTCCATGTCTGTGTCTCCAGCACCCTCACCTCCATGTCTGTGATCCCAGCTCCTGCACCCTAATGTCTGTGTCCGCAGCACCCTCACCTCCATGTCTGTGTCTCCAGCACCCTAATGTCTGTGTCCCCAGCACCCTCACCTCCATGTCTGTGTCCCCAGCACCCTCACCTCCATGTCTGTCTCCAGCACCCTAATGTCTGTGTCCCCACCACCCTCACCTCCATGTCTGTGTCTCCAGCACCCTAATGTCTGTGTCCCCAGCACCCTCACCTCCATGTCTGTGTCCCCAGCACCCTAATGTCGGTGTCCCCAGCACCCTCACCTCCATGTCTGTGTTCCCAGCTCCTGCACCCTAATGTCTGTGTCCCCAGCACCCTCACCTCCATGTCTGTTTTCCCAGCTCCAGCACCCTAATGTATGTGTCCCCAGCAGGTCAGCACCCTCACCTCCATGTCTGTTTTCCCAGCTACAGCACCCTATTGTATGTGTCCCCAGCACCCTCACCTCCATGTCTGTTTTCCCAGCTCCTGCACCCTAATGTCTGTGTTCCCAGCTCTTGCTCCCTAATGTCTGTGTCCCCAGCACCCTCACCTCCATGTCTGTGTCTCCAGCACCCTAATGTCTGTGTCCCCAGCACCCTCACCTCCATGTCTGTTTTCCCAGCTCCTGCACCCTAATTACTGTGTCCCCAGCACCCTCACCTCCATGTCTGTCTCCAGCACCCTAATGTCTGTGTCCCCACCGCCCTCACCTCCATGTCTGTGTCTCCAGCACCCTAATGTCTGTGTCCCTAGCACCCTCACCTCCATGTCTATGTCCCCAGCACCCTCACCTCCATGTCTGTGTCTCCAGCACCCTAATGTCTGTGTCCCCAGCACCCTCACCTCCATGTCTGTGTTCCCTGCTCCTGCACCCTAATGTCTGTGTCCCCAGCACCCTCACCTCCATATCTGTGTCTCCAACACCCTAATGTCTGTGTCCCCAGCACCCTCACCTCCATGTCTGTGTCCCCAGCACCTTCACCTCCATGTCTGTCTCCAGCACCCTCACCTCCATGTCTGTTTTCCCAGCTCCAGCACCCTAATGTATGTGTCCCCAGCACCCTCACCTCCATGTCTGTGTCCCCAGCACCCTCACCTCCATGTCTGTTTTCCCAGCTCCTGCACCCTAATGTCTGTGTCCCCACCACCCTCACCTCCATGTCTGTGTCTCCAGCACCCTCACCTCCATGTCTGTGTCCCCAGCACCCTCACCTCCATGTCTGTTTTCCCAGCTCCTGCACCCTAATGTATGTGTCCCCAGCACCCTCACCTCCATGTCTGTCTCCAGCACCCTCACCTCCATGTCTGTTTTCCCAGCTCCAGCACCCTAATGTATGTGTCCCCAGCACCCTCACCTCCATGTCTGTTTTCCCAGCTCCTGCACCCTAATGTCTGTGTCCCCAGCACTCTCACCTCCATGTCTGTGTCCCCAGCACCCTCACCTCCATGTCTGTGTCCCCAGCTCCTGCACCATAATGTCTGTGTCCCCAGCACCCTCACCTCCATGTCTTTGTCTGTGTCCCCAGCACCCTCACCTCCATGTCTGTTTTCCCAGCTGCTGCACCCTAATGTCTGTGTCCCCAGCACCCTCACCTCCATGTCTGTGTCTCCAGCACCCTCACCTCCATGTCTGTGTCCCCAGCACCCTCACCTCCATGTCTGTTTTCCCAGCTCCTGCACCCTAATGTATGTGTCCCCAGCACCCTCACCTCCATGTCTGTCTCCAGCACCCTCACCTCCATGTCTGTTTTCCCAGCTCCTGCACCCTAATGTATGTGTCCCCAGCACCCTAACCTCCATGTCTGTGTCCCCAGCACCCTCACCTCCATGTCTGTGTTCCCAGCTCCTGCTCCCTAATGTCTGTGTCCCCAGCACCCTCACCTCCATGTCTGTGTCTGTGTCCCCAGCACCCTCACCTCCATGTCTGTTTTCCCAGCTCCTGCACCCTAATGTCTGTGTCCCCAGCACCCTCACCTCCATGTCTGTCTCCAGCACCCTAATGTCTGTGTCCCCACCACCCTCACCTCCATGTCTGTGTCTTCAGCACCCTAATGTCTGTGTCCCTAGCACCCTCACATCCATGTCTGTGTCCCCAGCACCCTCACCTCCATGTCTGTGTCTCCAGCACCCTAATGTCTGTGTCCCCAGCACCCTCACCTCCATGTCTGTGTTCCCAGCTCCTCCACCCTAATGTCTGTGTCCCCAGCACCCTCACCTACATGTCTGTGTCTCCAGCACCCTAATGTCTGTGTCCCCAGCACCCTCACCTCCATGTCTGTGTCCCCAGCACCCTCACCTCCATGTCTGTCTCCAGCACCCTAATGTCTGTGTCCCCACCACCCTCACCTCCATGTCTGTGTCCCCAGCACCCTCACCTCCATATCTGTGTCCCCAGCACCCTCATCTCCATGTCTGTTTTTCCAGCTCCTGCACCCTAATGTCTGTGTCCCCAGCACCCTCACCTCCATGTCTGTGTCCCCAGCACCCTCACCTCCTTGTCTGTGTTCCCAGCTCCTGCACCCTAATGTCTGTGTCCCCAGCACCCTCACCTCCATGTCTGTTTTCCCAGCTCCAGCACCCTAATGTATGTGTCCCCAGCAGGCCAGCACCCTCACCTCCATTTCTGTTTTCCCAGCTCCAGCACCCTATTGTATGTGTCCCCAGCACCCTCACCTCCATGTCTGTTTTCCCAGCTCCTGCACCCTAATGTATGTGTCCCCAGCACCCTCACCTCCATGTCTGTGTCCCCAGCACCCTCACCTCCATGTCTGTGTTCCCAGCTCTTGCTCCCTAATGTCTGTGTCCCCAGCACCCTCACCTCCATGTCTGTGTCTCCAGCACCCTAATGTCTGTGTCCCCAGCACCCTCACCTCCATGTCTGTTTTCCCAGCACCTGCACCCTAATTACTGTGTCCCCAGCACCCTCACCTCCATGTCTGTCTCCAGCACCCTAATGTCTGTGTCCCCACCGCCCTCACCTCCATGTCTGTGTCTCCAGCACCCTAATGTCTGTGTCCCTAGCACACTCACCTCCATGTCTATGTCCCCAGCACCCTCACCTCCATGTCTGTGTCTCCAGCACCCTCACCTCCATGTCTGTGATCCCAGCTCCTGCACCCTAATGTCTGTGTCCCCAGCACCCTCACCTCCATGTCTGTGTCTCCAGCACCCTAATGTCTGTGTCCCCAGCACCCTCACCTCCATGTCTGTGTCCCCAGCACCCTCACCTCCATGTCTGTCTCCAGCACCCTAATGTCTGTGTCCCCACCACCCTCACCTCCATGTCTGTGTCTCCAGCACCCTAATGTCTGTGTCCCCAGCACCCTCACCTCCATGTCTGTGTCCCCAGCACCCTCACCTCCATGTCTGTCTCCAGCACCCTAATGTCTGTGTCCCCACCACCCTCACCTCCATGTTTGTGTCCCCAGCACCCTCACCTCCATATCTGTGTCCCCAGCACCCTCACCTACTTGTCTGTTTTTCCAGCTCCTGCACCCTAATGTCTGTGTCCCCAGCACCCTCACCTCCATGTCTGTGTCTCCAGCACCCTAATGTCTGTGTCCCCAGCACCCTCACCTCCATGTCTGTGTCCCCAGCACCCTCACCTCCATGTCTGTGTTCCCAGCTCTTGCTCCCTAATGTCTGTGTCCCCAGCACCCTCACCTCCATGTCTGTGTCTCCAGCACCCTAATGTCTGTGTCCCCAGCACCCTCACCTCCATGTCTGTTTTCCCAGCACCTGCACCCTAATTACTGTGTCCCCAGCACCCTCACCTCCATGTCTGTCTCCAGCACCCTAATGTCTGTGTCCCCACCGCCCTCATCTCCATGTCTGTGTCTCCAGCACCCTAATGTCTGTGTCCCTAGCACACTCACCTCCATGTCTATGTCCCCAGCACCCTCACCTCCATGTCTGTGTCTCCAGCACCCTCACCTCCATGTCTGTGATCCCAGCTCCTGCACCCTAATGTCTGTGTCCCCAGCACCCTCACCTCCATGTCTGTGTCTCCAGCACCCTAATGTCTGTGTCCCCAGCACCCTCACCTCCATGTCTGTGTCCCCAGCACCCTCACCTCCATGTCTGTCTCCAGCACCCTAATGTCTGTGTCCCCACCACCCTCACCTCCATGTCTGTGTCTCCAGCACCCTAATGTCTGTGTCCCCAGCACCCTCACCTCCATGTCTGTGTCCCCAGCACCCTCACCTCCATGTCTGTCTCCAGCACCCTAATATCTGTGTCCCCAGCACCCTCACCTCCATGTCTGTGTTCCCAGCTCCTGCACCCTAATGTCTGTGTCCCCAGCACCCTCACCTCCATGTCTGTTTTCCCAGCTCCAGCACCCTAATGTATGTGTCCCCAGCAGGTCAGCACCCTCACCTCCATGTCTGTTTTCCCAGCTCCAGCACCCTATTGTATGTGTCCCCAGCACCCTCACCTCCATGTCTGTTTTCCCAGCTCCTGCACCCTAATGTCTGTGTTCCCAGCTCTTGCTCCCTAATGTCTGTGTCCCCAGCACCCTCACCTCCATGTCTGTGTCTCCAGCACCCTAATGTCTGTGTCCCCAGCACCCTCACCTCCATGTCTGTTTTCCCAGCTCCTGCACCCTAATTACTGTGTCCCCAGCACCCTCACCTCCATGTCTGTCTCCAGCACCCTAATGTCTGTGTCCCCACCGCCCTCACCTCCATGTCTGTGTCTCCAGCACCCTAATGTCTGTGTCCCTAGCACCCTCACCTCCATGTCTATGTCCCCAGCACCCTCACCTCCATGTCTGTGTCTCCAGCACCCTAATGTCTGTGTCCCCAGCACCCTCACCTCCATGTCTGTGTTCCCTGCTCCTGCACCCTAATGTCTGTGTCCCCAGCACCCTCACCTCCATGTCTGTGTCTCCAACACCCTAATGTCTGTGTCCCCAGCACCCTCACCTCCATGTCTGTGTCCCCAGCACCCTCACCTCCATGTCTGTCTCCAGCACCCTAATGTCTGTGTCCCCACCACCCTCACCTCCATGTCTGTGTTCCCAGCTCCTGCACCCTAATGTCTGTGTCCCCAGCACCCTCACCTCCATGTCTGTGTCTCCAGCACCCTAATGTCTGTGTCCCCAGCACCCTCACCTCCATGTCTGTGTCCCCAGCACCCTCACCTCCATGTCTGTGTCCCCAGCACCCTCACCTCCATGTCTGTGTCCCCAGCACCCTCACCTCCATGTCTGTCTCCAGAACCCTAATGTCTGTGTCCCCAGCACCCTCACCTCCATGTCTGTGTCCCCAGCACCCTCAACTCCATGTCTGTGTCCCCAGCACCCTCACCTCCATGTCTGTTTTTCCAGCTCCTGCACCCTAATGTATATATCCCCAGCACCCTCACCTCCATGTCTGTTTTCCCAGCTCCTGCACCCTAATGTATGTGTCCCCAGCACCCTCACCTCCATGTCTGTCTCCAGCACCCTCACCTCCATGTCTGTTTTCCCAGCTCCAGCACCCTCACCTCCATGTCTGTGTTCCCAGCTCCTGCATCCTAATGTCTGTGTCCCCAGCACTCACTTACATGTTAGTTTTCCCAGCTCCTGCACCCTAATGTCTGTGTCCCCAGCACCCTCACCTCCATGTCTGTGTCCCCAGCACCCTCACCTCCATGTCTGTTTTCCCAGCTCCTGCACCCTAATGTCTATGTCCCCAGCACCCTCACCTCCATGTCTGTGTCCCCAGCACCCACACCTCCATGTCTGTGTTCCCAGCACCCTCACCTCCATGTCTGTTTTCCCAGCTCCTGCACCCTAATGTATGTGTCCCCAGCACCCTCACCTCCATGTCTGTCTCCAGCACCCTCCTTCCATGTCTGTTTTCCCAGCTCCAGCACCCTAATGTATGTGTCCCCAGCACCCTCACCTCCATGTCTGTTTTCCCAGATCCTGCACCCTAATGTCTGTGTCCCCAGCACCCTCACCTCCATGTCTGTGTCTCCAGCACCCTCACCTCCATGTCTGTGTCCCCAGCACCCTCACCTCCATGTCTGTTTTCCCAGCTCCTGCACCCTAATGTATGTGTCCCCAGCACCCTCATCTCCATGTCTGTCTCCTGCACCCTCACCTCCATGTCTGTGTCCCCAGCACCCTCACCTCCATGTCTGTCTCCAGCACCCTAATGTCTGTGTCCCCACCACCCTCACCTCCATGTCTGTGTTCCCAGCTCCTGCACCCTAATGTCTGTGTCCCCAGCACCCTCACCTCCATGTCTGTGTCTCCAGCACCCTAATGTCTGTGTCCCCAGCACCCTCACCTCCATGTCTGTGTCCCCAGCACCCTCACCTCCATGTCTGTGTCCCCAGCACCCTCACCTCCATGTCTGTCTCCAGCACCTTAATGTCTGTGTCCCCAGCACCCTCACCTCCATGTCTGTGTCCCCAGCACCCTCACCTCCATGTCTGTTTTTCCAGCTCCTGCACCCTAATGTATATATCCCCAGCACCCTCACCTCCATGTCTGTTTTCACAGCTCCTGCACCCTAATGTATGTGTCCCCAGCACCCTCACCTCCATGTCTGTCTCCAGCACCCTCACCTCCATGTCTGTGTTCCCAGCTCCTGCACCCTAATGTCTGTGTCCCCAGCACTCACTTCCATGTTAGTTTTCCCAGCTACTGCACCCTAATGTCTGTGTCCCCAGCACCCTCACCTCCATGTCTGTGTCCCCAGCACCCTCACCTCCATGTCTGTTTTCCCAGCTCCTGCACCCTAATGTCTGTGTCCCCAGCACCCTCACCTCCATGTCTGTGTCCCCAGCACCCTCACCTCCATGTCTGTGTTCCCAGCACCCTCACCTCCATGTCTGTTTTCCCAGCTCCTGCACCCTAATGTATGTGTCCCCAGCACCCTCATCTCCATGTCTGTCTCCTGCACCCTCACCTCCATGTCTGTTTTCCCAGCTCCAGCACCCTAATGTATGTGTCCCCAGCACCCTCACCTCCATGTCTGTCTTCTGGACCCTCACCTCCATGTCTGTTTTCCCAGCTCCAGCACCCTCACCTCCATGTCTGTTTTCCCAGCACCTGCACCCTAATGTCTGTGTCCCCAGCACTCTCACCTCCATGTCTGTGTCCCCAGCACCCTCACCTCCATGTCTGTGTCCCCAGCACCCTCACCTCCATGTCTGTTTTCACAGCTCCTGCACCCTAATGTCTGTGTCCCCAGCACCCTCTCCTCCATGTCTGTGTCCCCAGCACCCTCACCTCCATATCTGTCTCCAGCACCCTCACCTCCATGTCTGTTTTCCCAGCTCCAGCACCCTAATGTCTGTGTCCCCAGCACCCTCACCTCCATGTCTGTGTCTCCAGCACCCTCACCTCTATGTCTGTGTCCCCAGCATCCTCAACTCCATGTCTGTTTTCACAGCACCTGCACCCTAATGTCTGTGTCCCCAGCACTCTCACCTCCATGTCTGTGTCCCCAGCACCCTCACCTCCATGTCTGTGTCCCCAGCACCCTCACCTCCATGTCTGTTTTCACAGCTCCTGCACCCTAATGTCTGTGTCCCCAGCACCCTCACCTCCATGTCTGTGTCCCCAGCACCCTCACCTCCATGTCTGTGTTCCCAGCACCCTCACCTCCATGTCTGTTTTCCCAGCTCCTGCACCCTAATGTATGTGTCCCCAGCACCCTCACCTCCATGTCTGTCTCCAGCATCCTCACCTCCATGTCTGTTTTCCCAGCTCCAGCACCCTAATGTATGTGTCCCCAGCACCCTCACCTCCATGTCTGTTTTCCCAGCACCTGCACCCTAATGTCTGTGTCCCCAGCACCCTCACCTCCATGTCTGTTTTCCCAGCTCCTGCACCCTAATTACTGTGTCCCCAGCACCCTCACCTCCATGTCTGTCTCCAGCACCCTAATGTCTGTGTCCCCACCGCCCTCACCTCCATGTCTGTGTCTCCAGCACCCTAATGTCTGTGTCCCTAGCACCCTCACCTCCATGTCTGTGTCCCCAGCACCCTCACCTCCATGTCTGTGTCTCCAGCACCCTAATGTCTGTGTCCCCAGCACCCTCACCTCCATGTCTGTGTTCCCTGCTCCTGCACCCTAATGTCTGTGTCCCCAGCACCCTCACCTCCATGTCTGTGTCTCCAACACCCTAATGTCTGTGTCCCCAGCACCCTCACCTCCATGTCTGTGTCCCCAGCACCCTCACCTCCATGTCTGTCTCCAGCACCCTAATGTCTGTGTCCCCACCACCCTCACCTCCATGTCTGTGTTCCCAGCTCCTGCACCCTAATGTCTGTGTCCACAGCACCCTCACCTCCATGTCTGTGTCTCCAGCACCCTAATGTCTGTGTCCCCAGCACCCTCACCTCCATGTCTGTGTCCCCAGCACCCTCACCTCCATGTCTGTGTCCCCAGCACCCTCACCTCCATGTCTGTGTCCCCAGCACCCTCACCTCCATGTCTGTCTCCAGCACCCTAATGTCTGTGTGCCCAGCACCCTCACCTCCATGTCTGTGTCCCCAGCACCCTCACCTCCATGTCTGTTTTTCCAGCTCCTGCACCCTAATGTATATATCCCGAGCACCCTCACCTCCATGTCTGTTTTCCCAGATCCTGCACCCTAATGTATGTGTCCCCAGCACCCTCACCTCCATGTCTGTCTCCAGCACCCTCACCTCCATGTCTGTTTTCCCAGCTCCAGCACCCTCACCTACATGTCTGTTTTCCCAGCTCCTGCACCCTAATGTCTGTGTCCCCAGCACTCTCACCTCCATGTCTGTGTCCCCAGCACCCTCACCTCCATGTCTGTGTCCCCAGCACCCTCACCTCCATGTCTGTTTTCCCAGCTCCTGCACCCTAATGTCTGTGTCCCCAGCACCCTCACCTCCATGTCTGTGTCCCCAGCACCCTCACCTCCATGTCTGTGTTCCCAGCACCCTCACCTCCATGTCTGTTTTCCCAGCTCCTGCACCCTAATGTATGTGTCCCCAGCACCCTCACCTCCATGTCTGTCTCCAGCACCCTCCTTCCATGTCTGTTTTCCCAGCTCCAGCACCCTAATGTATGTGTCCCCAGCACCCTCACCTCCATGTCTGTTTTCCCAGCTCCTGCACCCTAATGTCTGTGTCCTCAGCACCCTCACCTCCATGTCTGTGTCTCCAGCACCCTCACCTCCATGTCTGTGTCCCCAGCACCCTCACCTCCATGTCTGTTTTCCCAGCTCCTGCACCCTAATGTATGTATCCCCAGCACCCTCATCTCCATGTCTGTCTCCTGCTCCCTAACCTCCATGTCTGTTTTCCCAGCTCCAGCACCCTAATGTATGTGTCCCCAGCACCCTCACCTCCATGTCTGTCTCCAGCACCCTCACCTCCATGTCTGTTTTCCCAGCTCCAGCACCCTCACCTCCATGTCTGTTTTCCCAGCTCCTGCACCCTAATGTCTGTGTCCCCAGCACTCTCACCTCCATGTCTGTGTCCCCAGCACCCTCACCTCCATGTCTGTGTCCCCAGCACCCTCACCTCCATGTCTGTTTTCCCAGCTCCTGCACCCTAATGTCTGTGTCCCCAGCACCGTCACCTCCATGTCTGTGTCCCCAGCACCCTCACCTCCATGTCTGTATTCCCAGCACCCTCACCTCCATGTCTGTTTTCCCAGCTCCTGCACCCTAATGTATGTGTCCCCAGCACCCTCACCTCCATGTCTGTCTCCAGCACCCTCACCTCCATGTCTGTTTTCCCAGCTCCAGCACCCTAATGTCTGTGTCCCCAGCACCCTCACCTCCATGTCTGTGTCCCCAGCACCCTCACCTCCATGTCTGTCTCCAGCACCCTAATGTCTGTGTGCCCAGCACCCTCACCTCCATGTCTGTGTCCCCAGCACCCTCACCTCCATGTCTGTTTTTCCAGCTCCTGCACCCTAATGTATATATCCCGAGCACCCTCACCTCCATGTCTGTTTTCCCAGCTCCTGCACCCTAATGTATGTGTCCCCAGCACCCTCACCTCCATGTCTGTCTCCAGCACCCTCACCTCCATGTCTGTTTTCCCAGCTCCAGCACCCTCACCTACATGTCTGTTTTCCCAGCTCCTGCACCCTAATGTCTGTGTCCCCAGCACTCTCACCTCCATGTCTGTGTCCCCAGCACCCTCACCTCCATGTCTGTGTCCCCAGCACCCTCACCTCCATGTCTGTTTTCCCAGCTCCTGCACCCTAATGTCTGTGTCCCCAGCACCCTCACCTCCATGTCTGTGTCCCCAGCACCCTCACCTCCATGTCTGTGTTCCCAGCACCCTCACCTCCATGTCTGTTTTCCCAGCTCCTGCACCCTAATGTATGTGTCCCCAGCACCCTCACCTCCATGTCTGTCTCCAGCACCCTCCTTCCATGTCTGTTTTCCCAGCTCCAGCACCCTAATGTATGTGTCCCCAGCACCCTCACCTCCATGTCTGTTTTCCCAGCTCCTGCACCCTAATGTCTGTGTCCTCAGCACCCTCACCTCCATGTCTGTGTCTCCAGCACCCTCACCTCCATGTCTGTGTCCCCAGCACCCTCACCTCCATGTCTGTTTTCCCAGCTCCTGCACCCTAATGTATGTATCCCCAGCACCCTCATCTCCATGTCTGTCTCCTGCTCCCTAACCTCCATGTCTGTTTTCCCAGCTCCAGCACCCTAATGTATGTGTCCCCAGCACCCTCACCTCCATGTCTGTCTCCAGCACCCTCACCTCCATGTCTGTTTTCCCAGCTCCAGCACCCTCACCTCCATGTCTGTTTTCCCAGCTCCTGCACCCTAATGTCTGTGTCCCCAGCACTCTCACCTCCATGTCTGTGTCCCCAGCACCCTCACCTCCATGTCTGTGTCCCCAGCACCCTCACCTCCATGTCTGTTTTCCCAGCTCCTGCACCCTAATGTCTGTGTCCCCAGCACCCTCACCTCCATGTCTGTGTCCCCAGCACCCTCACCTCCATGTCTGTATTCCCAGCACCCTCACCTCCATGTCTGTTTTCCCAGCTCCTGCACCCTAATGTATGTGTCCCCAGCACCCTCACCTCCATGTCTGTCTCCAGCACCCTCACCTCCATGTCTGTTTTCCCAGCTCCAGCACCCTAATGTCTGTGTCCCCAGCACCCTCACCTCCATGTCTGTGTCTCCAGCACCCTCACCTCTATGTCTGTGTCCCCAGCACCCTCACCTCCATGTCTGTTTTCCCAGCTCCTGCACCCTAATGTATGTGTCCCCAGCACCCTCACCTCCATGTCTGTTTTCCCAGCTCCAGCACCCTAATGTATGTGTCCCCAGCACCCTCACCTCCATGTCTGTTTTCCCAGCTTCTGCACCCTAATGTCTGTGTCCCCAGCACTCTCACCTCCATGTCTGTGTCCCCAGCACCCTCACCTCCATGTCTGTTTCCCCAGCTCCTGCACCCTAATGTCTGTGTCCCCAGCACCCTCACCTCCATGTCTGTGTCCCCAGCACCCTCACCTCCATGTCTGTTTTCCCAGCTCCAGCACCCTAATGTATGTGTCCCCAGCACCCTCACCTCCATGTCTGTTTTCCCAGCTCCTGCACCCTAATGTATGTGTCCCCAGCACCCTCACCTCCATGTCTGTGTCCCCAGCACCCTCACCTCCATGTCTGTGTTCCCAGCTCCTGCTCCCTAATGTCTGTGTCCCCAGCACCGTCACCTCCATGTCTGTGTCTGTGTCCCCAGCACCCTCACCTCCATGTCTGTTTTCCCAGCTCCTGCACCCTAATGTCTGTGTCCCCAGCACCCTCACCTCCATGTCTGTCTCCAGCACCCTAATGTCTGTGTCCCCACCACCCTCACGTCCATGTCTGTGTCTTCAGCACCCTAATGTCTGTGTCCCTAGCACCCTCACATCCATGTCTGTGTCCCCAGCACCCTCACCTCCATGTCTGTGTCTCCAGCACCCTAATGTCTGTGTCCCCAGCACCCTCACCTCCATGTCTGTGTTCCCAGCTCCTCCACCCTAATGTCTGTGTCCCCAGGACCCTCACCTCCATGTCTGTGTCTCCAGCACCCTAATGTCTGTGTCCCCAGCACCCTCACCTCCATGTCTGTGTCCCCAGCACCCTCACCTCCATGTCTGTCTCCAGCACCCTAATGTCTGTGTCCCCACCACCCTCACCTCCATGTCTGTGTCCCCAGCACCCTCACCTCCATGTCTGTGTCCCCAGCACCCTCATCTCCATGTCTGTTTTTCCAGCTCCTGCACCCTAATGTCTGTGTCCCCAGCACCCTCACCTCCATGTCTGTGTCCCCAGCACCCTCACCTCCTTGTCTGTGTTCCCAGCTCCTGCACCCTAATGTCTGTGTCCCCAGCACCCTCACCTCCATGTCTGTGTCCCCAGCACCCTCACCTCCATGTCTGTGTTCCCAGCACCCTCACCTCCATGTCTGTTTTCCCAGCTCCTGCACCCTAATGTATGTGTCCCCAGCACCCTCACCTCCATGTCTGTCTCCAGCACCCTCCTTCCATGTCTGTTTTCCCAGCTCCAGCACCCTAATGTATGTGTCCCCAGCACCCTCACCTCCATGTCTGTTTTCCCAGCTCCTGCACCCTAATGTCTGTGTCCTCAGCACCCTCACCTCCATGTCTGTGTCTCCAGCACCCTCACCTCCATGTCTGTGTCCCCAGCACCCTCACCTCCATGTCTGTTTTCCCAGCTCCTGCACCCTAATGTATGTATCCCCAGCACCCTCATCTCCATGTCTGTCTCCTGCTCCCTAACCTCCATGTCTGTTTTCCCAGCTCCAGCACCCTAATGTATGTGTCCCCAGCACCCTCACCTCCATGTCTGTCTCCAGCACCCTCACCTCCATGTCTGTTTTCCCAGCTCCAGCACCCTCACCTCCATGTCTGTTTTCCCAGCTCCTGCACCCTAATGTCTGTGTCCCCAGCACTCTCACCTCCATGTCTGTGTCCCCAGCACCCTCACCTCCATGTCTGTGTCCCCAGCACCCTCACCTCCATGTCTGTTTTCCCAGCTCCTGCACCCTAATGTCTGTGTCCCCAGCACCCTCACCTCCATGTCTGTGTCCCCAGCACCCTCACCTCCATGTCTGTATTCCCAGCACCCTCACCTCCATGTCTGTTTTCCCAGCTCCTGCACCCTAATGTATGTGTCCCCAGCACCCTCACCTCCATGTCTGTCTCCAGCACCCTCACCTCCATGTCTGTTTTCCCAGCTCCAGCACCCTAATGTCTGTGTCCCCAGCACCCTCACCTCCATGTCTGTGTCCCCAGCACCCTCACCTCCATGTCTGTCTCCAGCACCCTAATGTCTGTGTGCCCAGCACCCTCACCTCCATGTCTGTGTCCCCAGCACCCTCACCTCCATGTCTGTTTTTCCAGCTCCTGCACCCTAATGTATATATCCCGAGCACCCTCACCTCCATGTCTGTTTTCCCAGCTCCTGCACCCTAATGTATGTGTCCCCAGCACCCTCACCTCCATGTCTGTCTCCAGCACCCTCACCTCCATGTCTGTTTTCCCAGCTCCAGCACCCTCACCTACATGTCTGTTTTCCCAGCTCCTGCACCCTAATGTCTGTGTCCCCAGCACTCTCACCTCCATGTCTGTGTCCCCAGCACCCTCACCTCCATGTCTGTGTCCCCAGCACCCTCACCTCCATGTCTGTTTTCCCAGCTCCTGCACCCTAATGTCTGTGTCCCCAGCACCCTCACCTCCATGTCTGTGTCCCCAGCACCCTCACCTCCATGTCTGTGTTCCCAGCACCCTCACCTCCATGTCTGTTTTCCCAGCTCCTGCACCCTAATGTATGTGTCCCCAGCACCCTCACCTCCATGTCTGTCTCCAGCACCCTCCTTCCATGTCTGTTTTCCCAGCTCCAGCACCCTAATGTATGTGTCCCCAGCACCCTCACCTCCATGTCTGTTTTCCCAGCTCCTGCACCCTAATGTCTGTGTCCTCAGCACCCTCACCTCCATGTCTGTGTCTCCAGCACCCTCACCTCCATGTCTGTGTCCCCAGCACCCTCACCTCCATGTCTGTTTTCCCAGCTCCTGCACCCTAATGTATGTATCCCCAGCACCCTCATCTCCATGTCTGTCTCCTGCTCCCTAACCTCCATGTCTGTTTTCCCAGCTCCAGCACCCTAATGTATGTGTCCCCAGCACCCTCACCTCCATGTCTGTCTCCAGCACCCTCACCTCCATGTCTGTTTTCCCAGCTCCAGCACCCTCACCTCCATGTCTGTTTTCCCAGCTCCTGCACCCTAATGTCTGTGTCCCCAGCACTCTCACCTCCATGTCTGTGTCCCCAGCACCCTCACCTCCATGTCTGTGTCCCCAGCACCCTCACCTCCATGTCTGTTTTCCCAGCTCCTGCACCCTAATGTCTGTGTCCCCAGCACCCTCACCTCCATGTCTGTGTCCCCAGCACCCTCACCTCCATGTCTGTATTCCCAGCACCCTCACCTCCATGTCTGTTTTCCCAGCTCCTGCACCCTAATGTATGTGTCCCCAGCACCCTCACCTCCATGTCTGTCTCCAGCACCCTCACCTCCATGTCTGTTTTCCCAGCTCCAGCACCCTAATGTCTGTGTCCCCAGCACCCTCACCTCCATGTCTGTGTCTCCAGCACCCTCACCTCTATGTCTGTGTCCCCAGCACCCTCACCTCCATGTCTGTTTTCCCAGCTCCTGCACCCTAATGTATGTGTCCCCAGCACCCTCACCTCCATGTCTGTTTTCCCAGCTCCAGCACCCTAATGTATGTGTCCCCAGCACCCTCACCTCCATGTCTGTTTTCCCAGCTTCTGCACCCTAATGTCTGTGTCCCCAGCACTCTCACCTCCATGTCTGTGTCCCCAGCACCCTCACCTCCATGTCTGTTTCCCCAGCTCCTGCACCCTAATGTCTGTGTCCCCAGCACCCTCACCTCCATGTCTGTGTCCCCAGCACCCTCACCTCCATGTCTGTTTTCCCAGCTCTAGCACCCTAATGTATGTGTCCCCAGCACCCTCACCTCCATGTCTGTTTTCCCAGCTCCTGCACCCTAATGTATGTGTCCCCAGCACCCTCACCTCCATGTCTGTGTCCCCAGCACCCTCACCTCCATGTCTGTGTTCCCAGCTCCTGCTCCCTAATGTCTGTGTCCCCAGCACCCTCACCTCCATGTCTGTGTCTGTGTCCCCAGCACCCTCACCTCCATGTCTGTTTTCCCAGCTCCTGCACCCTAATGTCTGTGTCCCCAGCACCCTCACCTCCATGTCTGTCTCCAGCACCCTAATGTCTGTGTCCCCACCACCCTCACGTCCATGTCTGTGTCTTCAGCACCCTAATGTCTGTGTCCCTAGCACCCTCACATCCATGTCTGTGTCCCCAGCACCCTCACCTCCATGTCTGTGTCTCCAGCACCCTAATGTCTGTGTCCCCAGCACCCTCACCTCCATGTCTGTGTTCCCAGCTCCTCCACCCTAATGTCTGTGTCCCCAGGACCCTCACCTCCATGTCTGTGTCTCCAGCACCCTAATGTCTGTGTCCCCAGCACCCTCACCTCCATGTCTGTGTCCCCAGCACCCTCACCTCCATGTCTGTCTCCAGCACCCTAATGTCTGTGTCCCCACCACCCTCACCTCCATGTCTGTGTCCCCAGCACCCTCACCTCCATGTCTGTGTCCCCAGCACCCTCATCTCCATGTCTGTTTTTCCAGCTCCTGCACCCTAATGTCTGTGTCCCCAGCACCCTCACCTCCATGTCTGTGTCCCCAGCACCCTCACCTCCTTGTCTGTGTTCCCAGCTCCTGCACCCTAATGTCTGTGTCCCCAGCACCCTCACCTCCATGTCTGTTTTCCCAGCTCCAGCACCCTAATGTATGTGTCCCCAGCAGGCCAGCACCCTCACCTCCATGTCTGTTTTCCCAGCTTCAGCACCCTATTGTATGTGTCCCCAGCACCCTCACCTCCATGTCTGTTTTCCCAGCTCCTGCACCCTAATGTATGTGTCCCCAGCACCCTCACCTCCATGTCTGTGTCCCCAGCACCCTCACCTCCATGTCTGTGTTCCCAGCTCTTGCTCCCTAATGTCTGTGTCCCCAGCACCCTCACCTCCATGTCTGTGTCTCCAGCACCCTAATGTCTGTGTCCCCAGCACCCTCACCTCCATGTCTGTTTTCCCAGCTCCTGCACCCTAATTACTGTGTCCCCAGCACCCTCACCTCCATGTCTGTCTCCAGCACCCTAATGTCTGTGTCCCCACCGCCCTCACCTCCATGTCTGTGTCTCCAGCACCCTAATGTCTGTGTCCCTAGCACACTCACCTCCATGTCTATGTCCCCAGCACCCTCACCTCCATGTCTGTGTCTCCAGCACCCTCACCTCCATGTCTGTGTTCCCAGCTCCTGCACCCTAATGTCTGTGTCCCCAGCACCCTCACCTCCATGTCTGTGTCTCCAGCACCCTAATGTCTGTGTCCCCAGCACCCTCACCTCCATGTCTGTGTCCCCAGGACCCTCACCTCCATGTCTGTCTCCAGCACCCTAATGTCTGTGTCCCCACCACCCTCACCTCCATGTCTGTGTCTCCAGCACCCTAATGTCTGTGTCCCCAGCACCCTCACCTTCATGTCTGTGTCCCCAGCACCCTCACCTCCATGTCTGTCTCCAGCACCCTAATGTCTGTGTCCCCACCACCCTCACCTCCATGTTTGTGTCCCCAGCACCCTCACCTCCATATCTGTGTCCCCAGCACCCTCACCTCCATGTCTGTTTTTCCAGCTCCTGCACCCTAATGTCTGTGTCCCCAGCACCCTCACCTCCATGTCTGTGTCCCCAGCACTCTCACCTCCATGTCTGTGTTCCCAGCTCCTGCACCCTAATGTCTGTGTCCCCAGCACCCTCACCTCCATGTCTGTTTTCCCAGCTCCAGCACCCTAATGTATGTGTCCCCAGCAGGTCAGCACCCTCACCTCCATGTCTGTTTTCCCAGCTCCAGCACCCTATTGTATGTGTCCTCAGCACCCTCACCTCCATGTCTGTTTTCCCAGCTCCTGCACCCTAATGTCTGTGTTCCCAGCTCTTGCTCCCTAATGCCTGTGTCCCCAGCACCCTCACCTCCATGTCTGTGTCTCCAGCACCCTAATGTCTGTGTCCCCAGCACCCTCACCTCCATGTCTGTTTTCCCAGCTCCTGCACCCTAATTACTGTGTCCCCAGCACCCTCACCTCCATGTCTGTCTCCAGCACCCTAATGTCTGTGTCCCCACTGCCCTCACCTCCATGTCTGTGTCTCCAGCACCCTATTGTCTGTGTCCCTAGCACCCTCACCTCCATGTCTATGTCCCCAGCACCCTCACCTCCATGTCTGTGTCTCCAGCACCCTAATGTCTGTGTCCCCAGCACCCTCACCTCCATGTCTGTGTTCCCTTCTCCTGCACCCTAATGTCTGTGTCCACAGCACCCTCACCTCCATGTCTGTGTCTCCAGCACCCTAATGTCTGTGTCCCCAGCACCCTCACCTCCATGTCTGTGTCCCCAGCACCCTCACCTCCATGTCTGTGTCCCCAGCACCCTCACCTCCATGTCTGTGTCCCCAGCACCCTCACCTCCATGTCTGTCTCCAGCACCCTAATGTCTGTGTGCCCAGCACCCTCACCTCCATGTCTGTGTCCCCAGCACCCTCACCTCCATGTCTGTTTTTCCAGCTCCTGCACCCTAATGTATATATCCCCAGCACCCTCACCTCCATGTCTGTTTTCCCAGCTCCTGCACCCTAATGTATGTGTCCCCAGCACCCTCACCTCCATGTCTGTCTCCAGCACCCTCACCTCCATGTCTGTTTTCCCAGCTCCAGCACCCTCACCTCCATGTCTGTTTTCCCAGCTCCTGCACCCTAATGTCTGTGTCCCCAGCACTCTCACCTCCATGTCTGTGTCCCCAGCACCCTCACCTCCATGTCTGTGTCCCCAGCACCCTCACCTCCATGTCTGTTTTCCCAGCTCCTGCACCCTAATGTCTGTGTCCCCAGCACCCTCACCTCCATGTCTGTGTCCCCAGCACCCTCACCTCCATGTCTGTGTTCCCAGCACCCTCACCTCCATGTCTGTTTTCCCAGCTCCTGCACCCTAATGTATGTGTCCCCAGCACCCTCACCTCCATGTCTGTCTCCAGCACCCTCCTTCCATGTCTGTTTTCCCAGCTCCAGCACCCTAATGTATGTGTCCCCAGCACCCTCACCTCCATGTCTGTTTTCCCAGCTCCTGCACCCTAATGTCTGTGTCCTCAGCACCCTCACCTCCATGTCTGTGTCTCCAGCACCCTCACCTCCATGTCTGTGTCCCCAGCACCCTCACCTCCATGTCTGTTTTCCCAGCTCCTGCACCCTAATGTATGTGTCCCCAGCACCCTCATCTCCATGTCTGTCTCCTGCTCCCTAACCTCCATGTCTGTTTTCCCAGCTCCAGCACCCTAATGTATGTGTCCCCAGCACCCTCACCTCCATGTCTGTCTCCAGCACCCTCACCTCCATGTCTGTTTTCCCAGCTCCAGCACCCTCACCTCCATGTCTGTTTTCCCAGCTCCTGCACCCTAATGTCTGTGTCCCCAGCACTCTCACCTCCATGTCTGTGTCCCCAGCACCCTCACCTCCATGTCTGTGTCCCCAGCACCCTCACCTCCATGTCTGTTTTCCCAGCTCCTGCACCCTAATGTCTGTGTCCCCAGCACCCTCACCTCCATGTCTGTGTCCCCAGCACCCTCACCTCCATGTCTGTATTCCCAGCACCCTCACCTCCATGTCTGTTTTCCCAGCTCCTGCACCCTAATGTATGTGTCCCCAGCACCCTCACCTCCATGTCTGTCTCCAGCACCCTCACCTCCATGTCTGTTTTCCCAGCTCCAGCACCCTAATGTCTGTGTCCCCAGCACCCTCACCTCCATGTCTGTGTCTCCAGCACCCTCACCTCTATGTCTGTGTCCCCAGCACCCTCACCTCCATGTCTGTTTTCCCAGCTCCTGCACCCTAATGTATGTGTCCCCAGCACCCTCACCTCCATGTCTGTTTTCCCAGCTCCAGCACCCTAATGTATGTGTCCCCAGCACCCTCACCTCCATGTCTGTTTTCCCAGCTTCTGCACCCTAATGTCTGTGTCCCCAGCACTCTCACCTCCATGTCTGTGTCCCCAGCACCCTCACCTCCATGTCTGTTTCCCCAGCTCCTGCACCCTAATGTCTGTGTCCCCAGCACCCTCACCTCCATGTCTGTGTCCCCAGCACCCTCACCTCCATGTCTGTTTTCCCAGCTCCAGCACCCTAATGTATGTGTCCCCAGCACCCTCACCTCCATGTCTGTTTTCCCAGCTCCTGCACCCTAATGTATGTGTCCCCAGCACCCTCACCTCCATGTCTGTGTCCCCAGCACCCTCACCTCCATGTCTGTTTTCCCAGCTTCTGCACCCTAATGTCTGTGTCCCCAGCACTCTCACCTCCATGTCTGTGTCCCCAGCACCCTCACCTCCATGTCTGTTTCCCCAGCTCCTGCACCCTAATGTCTGTGTCCCCAGCACCCTCACCTCCATGTCTGTGTCTGTGTCCCCAGCACCCTCACCTCCATGTCTGTTTTCCCAGCTCCTGCACCCTAATGTCTGTGTCCCCAGCACCCTCACCTCCATGTCTGTCTCCAGCACCCTAATGTCTGTGTCCCCACCACCCTCACGTCCATGTCTGTGTCTTCAGCACCCTAATGTCTGTGTCCCTAGCACCCTCACATCCATGTCTGTGTCCCCAGCACCCTCACCTCCATGTCTGTGTCTCCAGCACCCTAATGTCTGTGTCCCCAGCACCCTCACCTCCATGTCTGTGTTCCCAGCTCCTCCACCCTAATGTCTGTGTCCCCAGGACCCTCACCTCCATGTCTGTGTCTCCAGCACCCTAATGTCTGTGTCCCCAGCACCCTCACCTCCATGTCTGTGTCCCCAGCACCCTCACCTCCATGTCTGTCTCCAGCACCCTAATGTCTGTGTCCCCACCACCCTCACCTCCATGTCTGTGTCCCCAGCACCCTCACCTCCATGTCTGTGTCCCCAGCACCCTCATCTCCATGTCTGTTTTTCCAGCTCCTGCACCCTAATGTCTGTGTCCCCAGCACCCTCACCTCCATGTCTGTGTCCCCAGCACCCTCACCTCCTTGTCTGTGTTCCCAGCTCCTGCACCCTAATGTCTGTGTCCCCAGCACCCTCACCTCCATGTCTGTTTTCCCAGCTCCAGCACCCTAATGTATGTGTCCCCAGCAGGCCAGCACCCTCACCTCCATGTCTGTTTTCCCAGCTTCAGCACCCTATTGTATGTGTCCCCAGCACCCTCACCTCCATGTCTGTTTTCCCAGCTCCTGCACCCTAATGTATGTGTCCCCAGCACCCTCACCTCCATGTCTGTGTCCCCAGCACCCTCACCTCCATGTCTGTGTTCCCAGCTCTTGCTCCCTAATGTCTGTGTCCCCAGCACCCTCACCTCCATGTCTGTGTCTCCAGCACCCTAATGTCTGTGTCCCCAGCACCCTCACCTCCATGTCTGTTTTCCCAGCTCCTGCACCCTAATTACTGTGTCCCCAGCACCCTCACCTCCATGTCTGTCTCCAGCACCCTAATGTCTGTGTCCCCACCGCCCTCACCTCCATGTCTGTGTCTCCAGCACCCTAATGTCTGTATCCCTAGCACACTCACCTCCATGTCTATGTCCCCAGCACCCTCACCTCCATGTCTGTGTCTCCAGCACCCTCACCTCCATGTCTGTGTTCCCAGCTCCTGCACCCTAATGTCTGTGTCCCCAGCACCCTCACCTCCATGTCTGTGTCTCCAGCACCCTAATGTCTGTGTCCCCAGCACCCTCACCTCCATGTCTGTGTCCCCAGGACCCTCACCTCCATGTCTGTCTCCAGCACCCTAATGTCTGTGTCCCCACCACCCTTACCTCCATGTCTGTGTCTCCAGCACCCTAATGTCTGTGTCCCCAGCACCCTCACCTTCATGTCTGTGTCCCCAGCACCCTCACCTCCATGTCTGTCTCCAGCACCCTAATGTCTGTGTCCCCACCACCCTCACCTCCATGTTTGTGTCCCCAGCACCCTCACCTCCATATCTGTGTCCCCAGCACCCTCACCTCCATGTCTGTTTTTCCAGCTCCTGCACCCTAATGTCTGTGTCCCCAGCACCCTCACCTCCATGTCTGTGTCTCCAGCACCCTCACCTCTATGTCTGTGTCCCCAGCACCCTCACCTCCATGTCTGTTTTCCCAGCTCCTGCACCCTAATGTATGTGTCCCCAGCACCCTCACCTCCATGTCTGTTTTCCCAGCTCCAGCACCCTAATGTATGTGTCCCCAGCACCCTCACCTCCATGTCTGTTTTCCCAGCTTCTGCACCCTAATGTCTGTGTCCCCAGCACTCTCACCTCCATGTCTGTGTCCCCAGCACCCTCACCTCCATGTCTGTTTCCCCAGCTCCTGCACCCTAATGTCTGTGTCCCCAGCACCCTCACCTCCATGTCTGTGTCCCCAGCACCCTCACCTCCATGTCTGTTTTCCCAGCTCCAGCACCCTAATGTATGTGTCCCCAGCACCCTCACCTCCATGTCTGTTTTCCCAGCTCCTGCACCCTAATGTATGTGTCCCCAGCACCCTCACCTCCATGTCTGTGTCCCCAGCACCCTCACCTCCATGTCTGTTTTCCCAGCTTCTGCACCCTAATGTCTGTGTCCCCAGCACTCTCACCTCCATGTCTGTGTCCCCAGCACCCTCACCTCCATGTCTGTTTCCCCAGCTCCTGCACCCTAATGTCTGTGTCCCCAGCACCCTCACCTCCATGTCTGTGTCTGTGTCCCCAGCACCCTCACCTCCATGTCTGTTTTCCCAGCTCCTGCACCCTAATGTCTGTGTCCCCAGCACCCTCACCTCCATGTCTGTCTCCAGCACCCTAATGTCTGTGTCCCCACCACCCTCACGTCCATGTCTGTGTCTTCAGCACCCTAATGTCTGTGTCCCTAGCACCCTCACATCCATGTCTGTGTCCCCAGCACCCTCACCTCCATGTCTGTGTCTCCAGCACCCTAATGTCTGTGTCCCCAGCACCCTCACCTCCATGTCTGTGTTCCCAGCTCCTCCACCCTAATGTCTGTGTCCCCAGGACCCTCACCTCCATGTCTGTGTCTCCAGCACCCTAATGTCTGTGTCCCCAGCACCCTCACCTCCATGTCTGTGTCCCCAGCACCCTCACCTCCATGTCTGTCTCCAGCACCCTAATGTCTGTGTCCCCACCACCCTCACCTCCATGTCTGTGTCCCCAGCACCCTCACCTCCATGTCTGTGTCCCCAGCACCCTCATCTCCATGTCTGTTTTTCCAGCTCCTGCACCCTAATGTCTGTGTCCCCAGCACCCTCACCTCCATGTCTGTGTCCCCAGCACCCTCACCTCCTTGTCTGTGTTCCCAGCTCCTGCACCCTAATGTCTGTGTCCCCAGCACCCTCACCTCCATGTCTGTTTTCCCAGCTCCAGCACCCTAATGTATGTGTCCCCAGCAGGCCAGCACCCTCACCTCCATGTCTGTTTTCCCAGCTTCAGCACCCTATTGTATGTGTCCCCAGCACCCTCACCTCCATGTCTGTTTTCCCAGCTCCTGCACCCTAATGTATGTGTCCCCAGCACCCTCACCTCCATGTCTGTGTCCCCAGCACCCTCACCTCCATGTCTGTGTTCCCAGCTCTTGCTCCCTAATGTCTGTGTCCCCAGCACCCTCACCTCCATGTCTGTGTCTCCAGCACCCTAATGTCTGTGTCCCCAGCACCCTCACCTCCATGTCTGTTTTCCCAGCTCCTGCACCCTAATTACTGTGTCCCCAGCACCCTCACCTCCATGTCTGTCTCCAGCACCCTAATGTCTGTGTCCCCACCGCCCTCACCTCCATGTCTGTGTCTCCAGCACCCTAATGTCTGTATCCCTAGCACACTCACCTCCATGTCTATGTCCCCAGCACCCTCACCTCCATGTCTGTGTCTCCAGCACCCTCACCTCCATGTCTGTGTTCCCAGCTCCTGCACCCTAATGTCTGTGTCCCCAGCACCCTCACCTCCATGTCTGTGTCTCCAGCACCCTAATGTCTGTGTCCCCAGCACCCTCACCTCCATGTCTGTGTCCCCAGGACCCTCACCTCCATGTCTGTCTCCAGCACCCTAATGTCTGTGTCCCCACCACCCTTACCTCCATGTCTGTGTCTCCAGCACCCTAATGTCTGTGTCCCCAGCACCCTCACCTTCATGTCTGTGTCCCCAGCACCCTCACCTCCATGTCTGTCTCCAGCACCCTAATGTCTGTGTCCCCACCACCCTCACCTCCATGTTTGTGTCCCCAGCACCCTCACCTCCATATCTGTGTCCCCAGCACCCTCACCTCCATGTCTGTTTTTCCAGCTCCTGCACCCTAATGTCTGTGTCCCCAGCACCCTCACCTCCATGTCTGTGTCCCCAGCACACTCACCTCCATGTCTGTGTTCCCAGCTCCTGCACCCTAATGTCTGTGTCCCCAGCACCCTCACCTCCATGTCTGTTTTCCCAGCTCCAGCACCCTAATGTATGTGTCCCCAGCAGGTCAGCACCCTCACCTCCATGTCTGTTTTCCCAGCTCCAGCACCCTATTGTATGTGTCCCCAGCACCCTCACCTCCATGTCTGTTTTCCCAGCTCCTGCACCCTAATGTCTGTGTTCCCAGCTCTTGCTCCCTAATGCCTGTGTCCCCAGCACCCTCACCTCCATGTCTGTGTCTCCAGCACCCTAATGTCTGTGTCCCCAGCACCCTCACCTCCATGTCTGTTTTCCCAGCTCCTGCACCCTAATTACTGTGTCCCCAGCACCCTCACCTCCATGTCTGTCTCCAGCACCCTAATGTCTGTGTCCCCACTGCCCTCACCTCCATGTCTGTGTCTCCAGCACCCTAATGTCTGTGTCCCTAGCACCCTCACCTCCATGTCTATGTCCCCAGCACCCTCACCTCCATGTCTGTGTCTCCAGCACCCTAATGTCTGTGTCCCCAGCACCCTCACCTCCATGTCTGTGTTCCCTGCTCCTGCACCCTAATGTCTGTGTCCCCAGCACCCTCACCTCCATGTCTGTGTCTCCAACACCCTAATGTCTGTGTCCCCAGCACCCTCACCTCCATGTCTGTGTCCCCAGCACCCTCACCTCCATGTCTGTCTCCAGCACCCTAATGTCTGTGTCCCCACCACCCTCACCCCCATGTCTGTGTTCCCAGCTCCTGCACCCTAATGTCTGTGTCCCCAGCACCCTCACCTCCATGTCTGTGTCTCCAGCACCCTAATGTCTGTGTCCCCAGCACCCTCACCTCCATGTCTGTGTCCCCAGCACCCTCACCTCCATGTCTGTGTCCCCAGCACCCTCACCTCCATGTCTGTGTCCCCAGCACCCTCACCTCCATGTCTGTCTCCAGAACCCTAATGTCTGTGTCCCCAGCACCCTCACCTCCATGTCTGTGTCCCCAGCACTCTCACCTCCATGTCTGTGTCCCCAGCACCCTCACCTCCATGTCTGTTTTTCCAGCTCCTGCACCCTAATGTATATATCCCCAGCACCCTCACCTCCATGTCTGTTTTCCCAGCTCCTGCACCCTAATGTATGTGTCCCCAGCACCCTCACCTCCATGTCTGTCTCCAGCACCCTCACCTCCATGTCTGTTTTCCCAGCTCCAGCACCCTCACCTCCATGTCTGTGTTCCCAGCTCCTGCATCCTAATGTCTGTGTCCCCAGCACTCACTTCCATGTTAGTTTTCCCAGCTCCTGCACCCTAATGTCTGTGTCCCCAGCACCCTCACCTCCATGTCTGTGTCCCCAGCACCCTCACCTCCATGTCTGTTTTCCCAGCTCCTGCACCCTAATGTCTGTGTCCCCAGACCCTCACCTCCATGTCTGTGTCCCCAGCACCCTCACCTCCATGTCTGTGTTCCCAGCACCCTCACCTCCATGTCTGTTTTCCCAGCTCCTGCACCCTAATGTATGTGTCCCCAGCACCCTCACCTCCATGTCTGTCTCCAGCACCCTCCTTCCATGTCTGTTTTCCCAGCTCCAGCACCCTAATGTATGTGTCCCCAGCACCCTCACCTCCATGTCTGTTTTCCCAGCTCCTGCACCCTAATGTCTGTGTCCCCAGCACCCTCACCTCCATGTCTGTGTCTCCAGCACCCTCACCTCCATGTCTGTGTCCCCAGCACCCTCACCTCCATGTCTGTTTTCCCAGCTCCTGCACCCTAATGTATGTGTCCCCAGCACCCTCATCTCCATGTCTGTCTCCTGCACCCTCACCTCCATGTCTGTGTCCCCAGCACCCTCACCTCCATGTCTGTCTCCAGCACCCTAATGTCTGTGTCCCCACCACCCTCACCTCCATGTCTGTGTTCCCAGCTCCTGCACCCTAATGTCTGTGTCCCCAGCACCCTCACCTCCATGTCTGTGTCTCCAGCACCCTAATGTCTGTGTCCCCAGCACCCTCACCTCCATGTCTGTGTCCCCAGCACCCTCACCTCCATGTCTGTGTCCCCAGCACCCTCACCTCCATGTCTGTGTCCCCAGCACCCTCACCTCCATGTCTGTCTCCAGCACCCTAATGTCTGTGTCCCCAGCACCCTCACCTCCATGTCTGTGTCCCCAGCACCCTCACCTCCATGTCTGTTTTTCCAGCTCCTGCACCCTAATGTATATATCCCCAGCACCCTCACCTCCATGTCTGTTTTCCCAGCTCCTGCACCCTAATGTATGTGTCCCCAGCACCCTCACCACCATGTCTGTCTCCAGCACCCTCACCTCCATGTCTGTTTTCCCAGCTCCAGCACCCTCACCTCCATGTCTGTGTTCCCAGCTCCTGCACCCTAATGTCTGTGTCCCCAGCACTCACTTCCATGTTAGTTTTCCCAGCTCCTGCACCCTAATGTCTGTGTCCCCAGCACCCTCACCTCCATGTCTGTGTCCCCAGCACCCTCACCTCCATGTCTGTTTTCCCAGCTCCTGCACCCTAATGTCTGTGTCCCCAGCACCCTCACCTCCATGTCTGTGTCCCCAGCACCCTCACCTCCATGTCTGTGTTCCCAGCACCCTCACATCCATGTCTGTTTTCCCAGCTCCTGCACCCTAATGTATGTGTCCCCAGCACCCTCACCTCCATGTCTGTCTCCAGCACCCTCCTTCCATGTCTGTTTTCCCAGCTCCAGCACCCTAATGTATGTGTCCCCAGCACCCTCACCTCCATGTCTGTCTCCAGCACCCTCACCTCCATGTCTGTTTTCCCAGCTCCAGCACCCTCACCTCCATGTCTGTGTTCCCAGCTCCTGCATCCTAATGTCTGTGTCCCCAGCACTCACTTCCATGTTAGTTTTCCCAGCTCCTGCACCCTAATGTCTGTTTCCCCAGCACCCTCACCTCCATGTCTGTGTCCCCAGCACCCTCACCTCCATGTCTGTTTTCCCAGCTCCTGCACCCTAATGTCTGTGTCCCCAGACCCTCACCTCCATGTCTGTGTCCCCAGCACCCTCACCTCCATGTCTGTGTTCCCAGCACCCTCACCTCCATGTCTGTTTTCCCAGCTCCTGCACCCTAATGTATGTGTCCCCAGCACCCTCACCTCCATGTCTGTCTCCAGCACCCTCCTTCCATGTCTGTTTTCCCAGCTCCAGCACCCTAATGTATGTGTCCCCAGCACCCTCACCTCCATGTCTGTTTTCCCAGCTCCTGCACCCTAATGTCTGTGTCCCCAGCACCCTCACCTCCATGTCTGTGTCTCCAGCACCCTCACCTCCATGTCTGTGTCCCCAGCACCCTCACCTCCATGTCTGTTTTCCCAGCTCCTGCACCCTAATGTATGTGTCCCCAGCACCCTCATCTCCATGTCTGTCTCCTGCACCCTCACCTCCATGTCTGTGTCCCCAGCACCCTCACCTCCATGTCTGTCTCCAGCACCCTAATGTCTGTGTCCCCACCACCCTCACCTCCATGTCTGTGTTCCCAGCTCCTGCACCCTAATGTCTGTGTCCCCAGCACCCTCACCTCCATGTCTGTGTCTCCAGCACCCTAATGTCTGTGTCCCCAGCACCCTCACCTCCATGTCTGTGTCCCCAGCACCCTCACCTCCATGTCTGTGTCCCCAGCACCCTCACCTCCATGTCTGTGTCCCCAGCACCCTCACCTCCATGTCTGTCTCCAGCACCCTAATGTCTGTGTCCCCAGCACCCTCACCTCCATGTCTGTGTCCCCAGCACCCTCACCTCCATGTCTGTTTTTCCAGCTCCTGCACCCTAATGTATATATCCCCAGCACCCTCACCTCCATGTCTGTTTTCCCAGCTCCTGCACCCTAATGTATGTGTCCCCAGCACCCTCACCACCATGTCTGTCTCCAGCACCCTCACCTCCATGTCTGTTTTCCCAGCTCCAGCACCCTCACCTCCATGTCTGTGTTCCCAGCTCCTGCACCCTAATGTCTGTGTCCCCAGCACTCACTTCCATGTTAGTTTTCCCAGCTCCTGCACCCTAATGTCTGTGTCCCCAGCACCCTCACCTCCATGTCTGTGTCCCCAGCACCCTCACCTCCATGTCTGTTTTCCCAGCTCCTGCACCCTAATGTCTGTGTCCCCAGCACCCTCACCTCCATGTCTGTGTCCCCAGCACCCTCACCTCCATGTCTGTGTTCCCAGCACCCTCACATCCATGTCTGTTTTCCCAGCTCCTGCACCCTAATGTATGTGTCCCCAGCACCCTCACCTCCATGTCTGTCTCCAGCACCCTCCTTCCATGTCTGTTTTCCCAGCTCCAGCACCCTAATGTATGTGTCCCCAGCACCCTCACCTCCATGTCTGTTTTCCCAGCTCCTGCACCCTAATGTCTTTGTCCCCAGCACCCTCACCTCCATGTCTGTGTCTCCAGCACCCTCAGCTCCATGTCTGTGTCCCCAGCACCCTCACCTCCATGTCTGTTTTCCCAGCTCCTGCACCCTAATGTATGTGTCCCCAGCACCCTCATCTCCATGTCTGTCTCCTGCACCCTCACCTCCATGTCTGTTTTCCCAGCTCCAGCACCCTAATGTATGTGTCCCCAGCACCCTCACTCCATGTCTGTCTCCAGGACCCTCACCTCCATGTCTGTTTTCCCAGCTCCAGCACCCTCACCTCCATGTCTGTTTTCCCAGCACCTGCACCCTAATGTCTGTGTCCCCAGCACTCTCACCTCCATGTCTGTGTCCCCAGCACCCTCACCTCCATGTCTGTGTCCCCAGCACCCTCACCTCCATGTCTGTTTCCACAGCTCCTGCACCCTAATGTCTGTGTCCCCAGCACCCTCACCTCCATGTCTGTGTCCCCAGCACCCTCACCTCCATGTCTGTGTTCCCAGCACCCTCACCTCCATGTCTGTTTTCCCAGCTCCTGCACCCTAATGTATGTGTCCCCAGCACCCTCACCTCCATGTCTGTCTCCAGCACCCTCACCTCCATGTCTGTTTTCCCAGCTCCAGCACCCTAATGTCTGTGTCCCCAGCACCCTCACCTCCATGTCTGTGTCTCCAGCACCCTCACCTCTATGTCTGTGTCCCCAGCACCCTCACCTCCATGTCTGTTTTCCCAGCTCCTGCACCCTAATGTATGTGTCCCCAGCACCCTCACCTCCATGTCTGTCTCCAGCACCCTCACCTCCATGTCTGTTTTCCCAGCTCCAGCACCCTAATGTATGTGTCCCCAGCACCCTCACCTCCATGTCTGTTTTCCCAGCTCCTGCACCCTAATGTCTGTGTCCCCAGCACCCTCACCTCCATGTCTGTTTTCCCAGCTCCTGCACCCTAATTACTGTGTCCCCAGCACCCTCACCTCCATGTCTGTCTCCAGCACCCTAATGTCTGTGTCCCCACCGCCCTCACCTCCATGTCTGTGTCTCCAGCACCCTAATGTCTGTGTCCCTAGCACCCTCACCTCCATGTCTGTGTCCCCAGCACCCTCACCTCCATGTCTGTGTCTCCAGCACCCTAATGTCTGTGTCCCCAGCACCCTCACCTCCATGTCTGTGTTCCCTGCTCCTGCACCCTAATGTCTGTGTCCCCAGCACCCTCACCTCCATGTCTGTGTCCCCAGCACCCTCACCTCCATGTCTGTGTCCCCAGCACCCTCACCTCCATGTCTGTCTCCAGCACCCTAATGTCTGTGTCCCCACCACCCTCACCTCCATGTCTGTGTTCCCAGCTCCTGCACCCTAATGTCTGTGTCCCCAGCACCCTCACCTCCATGTCTGTGTCTCCAGCACCCTAATGTCTGTGTCCCCAGCACCCTCACCTCCATGTCTGTGTCCCCAGCACCCTCACCTCCATGTCTGTCTCCAGCACCCTAATGTCTGTGTGCCCAGCACCCTCACCTCCATGTCTGTGTCCCCAGCACCCTCACCTCCATGTCTGTTTTTCCAGCTCCTGCACCCTAATGTATATATCCCCAGCACCCTCACCTCCATGTCTGTTTTCCCAGCTCCTGCACCCTAATGTATGTGTCCCCAGCACCCTCACCTCCATGTCTGTCTCCAGCACCCTCACCTCCATGTCTGTTTTCCCAGCTCCAGCACCCTCACCTCCATGTCTGTTTTCCCAGCTCCTGCACCCTAATGTCTGTGTCCCCAGCACTCTCACCTCCATGTCTGTGTCCCCAGCACCCTCACCTCCATGTCTGTGTCCCCAGCACCCTCACCTCCATGTCTGTTTTCCCAGCTCCTGCACCCTAATGTCTGTGTCCCCAGCACCCTCACCTCCATGTCTGTGTCCCCAGCACCCTCACCTCCATGTCTGTGTTCCCAGCACCCTCACCTCCATGTCTGTTTTCCCAGCTCCTGCACCCTAATGTATGTGTCCCCAGCACCCTCACCTCCATGTCTGTCTCCAGCACCCTCCTTCCATGTCTGTTTTCCCAGCACCAGCACCCTAATGTATGTGTCCCCAGCACCCTCACCTCCATGTCTGTTTTCCCAGCTCCTGCACCCTAATGTCTGTGTCCTCAGCACCCTCACCTCCATGTCTGTGTCTCCAGCACCCTCACCTCCATGTCTGTGTCCCCAGCACCCTCACCTCCATGTCTGTTTTCCCAGCTCCTGCACCCTAATGTATGTGTCCCCAGCACCCTCATCTCCATGTCTGTCTCCTGCACCCTCACCTCCATGTCTGTTTTCCCAGCTCCAGCACCCTAATGTATGTGTCCCCAGCACCCTCACCTCCATGTCTGTCTCCAGCACCCTCACCTCCATGTCTGTTTTCCCAGCTCCAGCACCCTCACCTCCATGTCTGTTTTCCCAGCTCCTGCACCCTAATGTCTGTGTCCCCAGCACTCTCACCTCCATGTCTGTGTCCCCAGCACCCTCACCTCCATGTCTGTTTTCCCAGCTCCTGCACCCTAATGTCTGTGTCCCCAGCACCCTCACCTCCATGTCTGAGTCCCCAGCACCCTCACCTCCATGTCTGTGTTCCCAGCACCCTCACCTCCATGTCTGTTTTCCCAGCTCCTGCACCCTAATGTATGTGTCCCCAGCACCCTCACCTCCATGTCTGTCTCCAGCACCCTCACCTCCATGTCTGTTTTCCCAGCTCCAGCACCCTAATGTCTGTGTCCCCAGCACCCTCACCTCCATGTCTGTGTCTCCAGCACCCTCACCTCTATGTCTGTGTCCCCAGCACCCTCACCTCCATGTCTGTTTTCCCAGCTCCTGCACCCTAATGTATGTGTCCCCAGCACCCTCACCTCCATGTCTGTTTTCCCAGCTCCAGCACCCTAATGTATGTGTCCCCAGCACCCTCACCTCCATGTCTGTGTCCCCAGCACCCTCACCTCCATGTCTGTTTCCCCAGCTCCTGCACCCTAATGTCTGTGTCCCCAGCACCCTCACCTCCATGTCTGTGTCCCCAGCACCCTCACCTCCATGTCTGTTTTCCCAGCTCCTGCACCCTAATGTCTGTGTCCCCAGCACCCTCACCTCCATGTCTGTGTTCCCTGCTCCTGCACCCTAATGTCTGTGTCCCCAGCACTCTCACTTCCATGTCTGTTTTCCCAGCTCCTGCACCCTAATGTCTGTGTCCCCAGCACCCTCACCTCCATGTGTGTGTCCCCAGCACCCTCACCTCCATGTCTGTGTCCCCAGCACCCTCACCTCCATGTCTGTGTTCCCAGCACCCTCACCTCCATGTCTGTTTTCCCAGCTCCTGCACCCTCACCTCCATGTCTGTCTCCAGCACCCTCACCTCCATGTCTGTGTCCCCAGCACTCTCACCTCCATGTCTGTTTTCCCAGCTCCTGCACCCTAATGTATGTGTCCTCAGCACCCTCACCTCCATGTCTGTCTCCAGCACCCTCACCTCCATGTCTGTTTTCCCAGCTCCAGCACCCTAATGTATGTGTCCCCAGCACCCTCACCTCCATGTCTGTTTTCCCAGCTCCTGCACCCTAATGTATGTGTCCCCAGCACCCTCACCTCCATGTCTGTCTCCAGCACCCTCACCTCCATGTCTGTTTTCCCAGCTCCAGCACCCTCACCTCCATGTCTGTTTTCCCAGCTCCTGCACCCTAATGTCTGTGTCCCCAGCACTCTCACCTCCATGTCTGTGTCCACAGCACCCTCACCTCCATGTCTGTTTTCCCAGCTCCTGCACCCTAATGTCTGTGTCCCCAGCACTCTCACCTCCATGTCTGTGTCCCCAGCACCCTCACCTCCATGTCTGTTTTCCCATCTCCTGCACCCTAATGTCTGTGTCCCCAGCACCCTCACCTCCGTGTCTGTGTCCCCAGCACCCTCACCTCCATGTCTGTGTTCCCAGCACCCTCACCTCCATGTCTGTTTTCCCAGCTCCTTCACCCTAATGTATGTGTCCCCAGCACCCTCACCTCCATGTCTGTTTTTCCAGCACCCTAATGTATGTGTCCCCAGCACCCTCACCTCCATGTCTGTTTTCCCAGCTCCTGCACCCTAATGTATGTGTCCCCAGCACCCTCACCTCCATGTCTGTGTCCCTAGCACCCTCACCTCCATGTCTGTTTTCCCAGCTCCTGCACCCTAATGTCTGTGTCCCCAGCACCCTCACCTCCATGTCTGTGTTCCCAGCTCCTGCACCCTAATGTCTGTGTCCCCAGCACTCTCACTTCCATGTCTGTGTCCCCAGCACCCTCACCTCCATGTCTGTGTCCCCAGCACCCTCACCTCCATGTCTGTTTTCCCAGCTCCTGCACCCTAATGTCTGTGTCCTCAGCACCCTCACCCAGGGGCGTAGAGAGCTATGCCGGGCCCAGGGGAAGAGGAGGCGTGTACTGGGATGCATTAAGTACAGTACACATGCAGGGACATGGGCTCTGGTAGGAATCTGTTCCTATGATATATAAAAGTAAAGTGACTGCAAACAGAACCTTCTCCTGAACTTTAACTTTATCTGAAAATGATTTTATTTTATTTTTCCAGGGGAGATCCCACAAATATTCTTTGATAAATAGGTCCCTTATTATATACCAGCATCATGCTCTGAATATCTATAGGGTAAAGCATTGGCTCACAGGGCTGGGCATATAATCACTGGGGAATAGGTCACACTTGTGTCAGTGAGGTTACATGTAAAAGGGAACATTTTCCTTATTATGCATGGTAACAATTTCCCAGCATTCCCCTATTGCCAATAGGAACTATAGCAGAGCGCTGGTGCTGAGCTTTTCTAGCTGATAATTCAGGTGTCACATTGCTCTGCAGGAGATGGTTCTTTGTCACCCAGGCATAGACTATCAGTTTTGTCATCATGTTTAAGCAAAACATTTTCTCACACGAGATGGGGCGTTATGTCTGCAGAGAGAGATTAGTAGTGTTATTGATGTCTGTGATGGGTGCGGTATGGTGGTATGATATGTCTACCTTCATAATATAGACATTAATCATGTCAACATTCATCATATAGTCACTGATGAAATGCCATCATTTTAGAATGTCAACATATCGTACCTGGTGACCCAGCGGTCACTTACCTGCTCCTAACAGCTGCAGGTGCTGGCATTGCTGCTTCCTGGTCCCAGAAGCCATGTGACTCACTTCCGGGTCAGACCTCCGATGCTCCAGTGTTCTGGTGAATATTTCTCCCCTCTCCCTAATCCCTACCCCTCCCCTAATGCCTAACCCTAACATTCCACCCATAGCCTAATGCTAACCTCCAACTAGTGCCTAACCCTACCCTAATGCCTAACCCTAACATTCCAACCATAGTTTAATGCTAACCTCCCACTAGTGCCTAACCCTAACATTCCACCCATAGCCTAATGCTAACCTCCAACTAGTGCCTAACCCTACCCTAATGCCTAACCCTAACATTCCAACCATAGTTTAATGCTAACCTCCCACTAGTGCCTAACCCTACCCTAATGCCTAACCCTAACATTCCAACCATAGCCTAACCCTAACCCTCCTGTCCACTCTAATGTCGACATTCTGAAAATGTCGACATGTTGCCTTTTGGCAGTTTAACAATGTTGCCATAATAACCGTTGCTATTGTAGTGTCGACACTCAACATTCAGAATGTCGGCATTGTAAATGTCGACCTACATTGACTACATCCCATCTGTGGCATCTGCTATATCTCAGGATCTGGTATAGGCAGAAATATGTTATTTTGCACATGCCTTTTATAATAGTAACACTAAATCTGCAGCCAACTCTGCATAACCCCAGACAATCATATCTGGCAGTCAGGAGCCCAAAACAACACATTCTGGGCCCCACAAGATGTGTATCTTTATTCTAGAGCATCTAACAAACTGTGAGCTTATTATGACCCTCAAATATCACTTTGTGGACTCATCTGAATGACAGTTTTTTTTATACTAGGTGATGAGAGACGACCGTCATCCTGCATGGAGGAGAGAGTGCAAAGTCCACCATGGCTGGGCAATAAGACAATATCCTGGGCGTCCAATCCCGGCTTGTCACCTGTGACCCTCCCCAGCAGCGCAGATTCCCCTCCTGCTCATTGCTCTAGAGCTGCTACATCTATAGGAAGAGGAAACTATGCTGAGAGCAACACCGGGAGATGTAGAGGTTGATGGCGAGAGGCAGAGCGTAATCTGGAGAGGCAGAAGGTGATATAGAAAGGCAAATGGGTGGCAGTGGGTGACAATGAGTGGCAGAGGGAGACTGAGAGGGAGAGGGTGACAGTGGGTGACTGTAGAGGCCGGGGGTGGAAGGGCTAGGTAGCGGGTGGATGGGAAAGGAAGTGGGTGTCAGGTGGTGACTGGGGACGCAATGGGTGACATTGGGTGACAGTGAGAGGCATTGGGTGACAATGAGTGGCAGTGGGTGACTCTAGAGGCAGAGGGTGGCAGGGCTAGGTAATGGGTGGATGGGAAAGGCAGTGGGTGTCACAGAGAGGCAGGGGGTGACAGTGAGAGACAGAGGGTATTAGTGAGAGGCAGAGGGTGGTAGTGGGTGACTGTAGAGGCCGGGGATGGCAGGGCTAGGTAGTGGGTGGATGGGAGAGGCAGTGGAAGTCAGGTGGTGACTGGCAATGGGAATTAGTGAGAGGCAGTGGGTGGCAAGGAGATGTAGAGGATGACAGGGAGAGGTAGAGGGTGGCAGGGATTGGCAGTGGGTGACAGGGAGAAGAAGTGAGTGGGAGGAAGAGACAGAGGGTGGCAGGGCGAGGCAGTGGGTGGTAGGAATAGGTAGAGGATGACAGGGAGAGGCATTGGGTGACAGGGAGAGGTAGATGGTGACAGGGAGAGGCATTGGGTGGTAGGGAGAGGCATTGGGTGACAGGGAGAGGCAGTGGGTGGAAGGGGGAAGCAGTGGGTGATTACTATGTCTTTGTTGTCTTGTGTGTCTCGTTTCCCCTTGTCTACCCTACTCGGGGACTAGCTACTTGTCGCTGTCGGCAGCAGAAGTCTGGAGGGATTTGGGCTTTTTGCCTGAACTGACGGACTTAAATCGTCTTAATTTGGCTAATTGGCAATAATAATTAGAATTCTTATGTCCCTCAGCAGGTTTTGGTTTTACCTCCAGCCGAGTTTACTTGTGTTATCCTTACTTTCCTCTCATACCCTCCCCCTCCCCCACTCTCCTACTCTTTTCTCTCCCCCTTATTCCTAGTTTACCCTTATGTGTCTTTATGTTGCTTCTAATTGGCACTGAATCTTGTCTTGACTCGTGTTTGCATTTAGTTATGCAAAAAAAAAAAAAAAAAAAAAAAATATATATATATATATATATATATATATAAATATATATATATTTTTTTTTTTGGCAGATCCTCCTTTTCATTAACTTTTAATTTCAAAGTGATATAATGTTTTAGACCCTCATGTTGGTGGGAAAGAACGGCAGGTCACAACTTTGTTAGAGTGGGCAGATTCAGGACGTCCTTTCTTTGCCACCATACTTTCTGTCATTTAAGATTATTTAAATATTCCTTATGTTTTTAATAAATATCAAACTAATTATTCTGCCAAATTATTGTCTCCGAGTCTTTATTTATATTATGGTTACTTTTGAATGATTTATAATTATAAGGTATATGCACGGGACACCCCTCAGACGAATGAAGGTTTATAAGAATTCAGGTGGTAAAACAGAGTGAGAGGACAAGACCCTTGTCTGTTCATAGTGGGGTCTCAGGAGCAATGCAGAATAACTGCTAATGTGTAATGTTAATGACAGATCTCATATTAAAGCTGAGATTTTCTAATCAAGCACCTTATAATTTGGCTTTGGAAAATGTGCTTCATACGCAGAGATTGGATGTAAAATCTGCCACCAGGTCTGCAGACGAATTGTATAAACAGACTGATCTGGAGTCTAATCTCCTGAGGATTGGACAAGTGCGTACCTGTCAGTAATGCTGTCCATCCACTAGGCGATTAAACCTAGCAATTGAGTGATAATGACCGTCGTTATCACTCAATCGCTTGGTAAGAGCCCGCAAATCGTGCAGTTCAATGTCTAATATGACCAGCGATGCATGTGCACGTTGGTCATATTGGACATCTATCATTGGGCAAACATGCTGGTCAACCTGACGATAACATCAGGTTCAGCATGTTACAAGATGATTGATGAGCCTGCACTGAATGACTGCTCCTTCAGTGTAGGCACATCACAGATATAGAAACAACAGCACGATTACAATGTCGCAATTGAGCTGTCGTTTCTATGTCATGTAGTGGATGGGCAGCATTACACTACATTCACCACTCTGGCTATCTTACTATAATGTAGAGATGGCCAACCAGGAGATTCCATATCCATATTCTGGATCAACGATATCACAATATCATGGGAATAATATTGATATTTTTATTACCATGATATTAATGCAGCTCATGTACAGTTGCCATCAAAACCAGGTCCGAGGGCCAGGGCTGCTGCTCTGAGATTCCCTGAGATGCTGAGAGATCCTGTCAGAAGACACCAAGAAGTTATTTGGGGGATATTTAATAAATATAAGTATCTAATTTTTTTGAGCATAAAAGCTGGAAAATGTGATATTTATGTTTTCTCCATATTTAAGTGCAGTGAAAAGTATGGAGAAATCACTGATGTCACAGGGGCCTATTCATCATCGATAAATGGGACGGTAACCATGCGGAAACACTAGTTTCCGCATATTTAGGTTACCGGGCCATTCCCTCTGATATTCAGCAAACTCCGAAAACTGAAAGTTTTCAGAGTTTGCTCACGAGAACAAGCGCCATCTTCAGACGGCGCTTGCTCTTGTAGCCCTGCTCCTTGCTATGGGAAGAATGAACCGAGCGGATCTCTCTGCCACCACCTCACTACCTCCCCGGCGGCTCTGCACATGAGTAGCCAGGTGGACGGAGAGGAGGTAAGTAATGCAGCTACATCTGTAGCTGCGATACTAACCGAAGGGACAGCTCCTCTTCAGAGCAGCTGTCCCCTCACCGGCGCAATGATGAATCTATCCCGCGCAGCAAGATCATTACTAAATCATCGAAGCCCATACGGCCTTCAATGATGAATAGGCCCCACAGACTTTTCACTATTTCCTAAACACACTCCATCCCCCATAGAATCTAATGGGGGGTTTCTCCTGAAGATATTTATATAAACTGGAGAAGGGATATTTCTCTTTTTTTAAAAAAAACAAACTTATCTCCATCTCCAGAGAGTGACAAGTAGACTTTCCCCACAGTACCTGAGCTATCAGCATACATTACCATACACATATAATGGACCTCTGTACCAGATAGTGATAAGTAGACTTTCCCCCCCACAGTACCTGAGCTATCAGCATGCATTACCATACATATATAATGGACCTCTGTACCAGATAGTGATAAGTAGACTTTCCCCACAGTACCTGAGCTATCGGCATGCATTACCATACACATATATTGGGCTTGGTTCAGAGGTGGATGCAGCATCAATGTCAGACGCAAGAGCCTGATGTTGTACATCTGCACATGCCTTTCAGTCGCAATGCACATACATCCCTATTATCACCACCAGTGGACGCAGAACAAATTTTGATGCATAGACGGGCAATTTGGGGGGTATTGCTCGAGTGTAACAGGGGGGTGGCTAGTCAGATGCAGGCCTGTCGTGGCAGGTGACTGCGTCCAAAGACGCATTGGCATCAGTGGCCATATTCCAGTGGACAGTTAGCTCCATCTGTGGATGTTTAAAAATGTGTCAGTCAGTAATGACTACACCTGCTGGGTGACCTGGAAAACGTGACCTGTGTGGGGTCCTGAGGACCGAGGTTGGGAACCACTGAAATAGGGTGTTTTAGGACAGGAACTAAGCAGTGACAATGCAATCGCACATAACCGCTCTGATTTGTGGGAGCGTCGTGGTCGTGTATCTAAATCTCCGTGTGATTCTGGGTTGTGTGTACGGGGAAGGGAAGCCATTTCTGATGGATCTTTTACATCTAGCATGAGGCTGGTGCAAGTACTGATGAGGACAGATGTGGAGGTTGGCATAAAATCAAAGGGCGGTGTCTCCTCTTGTAGATGCATGAACCACCACATTAGTGCTACAGATTGTTTACTTAACGTAACATTTGTAGGAACACAGCTGACATGCCTATATGCAAGTCTCAGACTGAATGTTTCCTTGTCAGATGATAGAAAAATGTTTTTGGAGCTATAACTGGTCCTCATTTCAAGAAGATCGGCTAAGGGGAAGCTAGCTGATACAATGTTGAGGATACAGGAGCTCGACACAGAGTGTTTCAACTGTTTTTGCCGGCGACTGGTAGTGCCAGGCACACAATGGAGCAATTCAATTGTTGTGCTATTAGGGCGATCAGAAATGTGTGACAAATCCAAGTTTTGGGAGTTTGTGTGCCCTAACCTGGACTTTATTGGTCTTATGTATTTTTATTAATTTTAAATATTTTTTTATTTTATTTTAAATAGGGATGAGCGGTTTGGATTCTGTGGAATCCGAATCGCTCTGAACATCCGGGATCCAAGTCCACCCGAGCCGCAGCTCGGGTGTTCCTGCCTGACTAGGATCCCACTGGGAGACCGAACATCATTTTCCTGACGTCGGATTCTCGAGAGAGTTCGGCTCTACATAAAGCGCCGACACCGGATACAATTCTTGCAGGCATGGAACAAGGAGTTCTGTGCTGCATGCATGAAGAAACAGATGCATGGACGGATCTCTGTCCGTGCATCAGTGTCTAATAAAAATGAATAAACCTGTGTAAATAAAAAACCCCAATAAAAATGGCGTGAGAGCAACTCAAAAGAGTGACCAGCCCCAGGCTTTAGTGACCCAGTGTTGGTTGTGCAAAATGCAGGGGACAAACAACGTAGGTTCCCCTGTACTTAAGCACAACCAGCACCGGGCTAGTCAGAACCAGCCCTGGTTGCCAAAATATGGGGGACAAACGACGTAGGGGTGCCCCGTATTCTGCGCAAACCACTGGGCTCTGATCTGGTACTGGTTCTGGAAATACAGGGGGGAAAAAATGCATAAGGTCCCCCAGAGCCAGCACCAGACTTTTTCTAGCGGGGGGCTAATGCCACAGCCAGGGGAGCCCCTTCACCGGGCCCCCAGCCGAAGCATTAACCCTGACTGCTAGTAGCTCAGGCCATGGATCCCTGGGGAGCTGGGGACCCCCCCAATAAAGGGGTCCCCCGCTCCAGGGCACCCCTTGCCTAGGCTGAGAGCTCGGGGCTATCCCCACCACCCCTGGGTGGTGGGTTGATAGTGTAAGTGTAGTGTAAAAAAGAAGAGTATAAACATTGTCTTTACAGTAGAATTGCAGGGCCCAGCAAGCCTCCCCTGCATGCTGGAACTTGGAGAACCCCAAGCACCAGCATGTGGGGCATTAAGGGCCCGCTGGTACCTGTAAAGAAATGTGTAAATAAATACAATACACACAGTGATAATAAAGTTTTATTACACACACACACATACCTACATTACCTGGACTGACCCACTTCTCCCTGTAGGCATCCATGGTCTTGGTAAAACAAAAAAACGAGGAACGCGAACCACACAACAGGCAACAACCACGATAATTGTTACCTCCCGAATGAAGAGTTCAAACGCTGCTTCTGCCTTTGTAGAGCCGTATCTGGGCATTCATTGGCTGAGAGGGTCAGCCCCCGCCTCTCTCAGCCAATGAACAGCTCCCTCCATTGAAGTCAATGGAGAGCCGCAAGGTAACTAAAGTTTATTTTGCGGTTCCCACCATTGACTTCAATGGAGGGAGCCGTTACTCTTTTTTTGTTTTACCAAGATCATGGATGCCTACAGGGAGAAGTGGACCAGTCCAGGTAATGTAGGTGAGTATGTGTGAGTGTGTATGTATGTATTAAAACTTTACTATCACAGTGTGTGTGTATTGTGTTTATTTAAACATTTCTTTACAGGTGAACTACAGGTACCAGCAGGCCCTTAATGCCCCACATGCTGGTACCAGCATGCAGGGGAGGCTTGCTGGGACCTGCAGTTCTACTGTAAAGACATTTATACTTTTTTTTACACTACACTATCAACCTGCCACCCACCGCCCAGGAGTGACAGGGATAGCCCAGGGCTATCAGCCTAGGCAAGGAGTGCGATGGAGAGGGGGACCCCTTTATTGGGGGGATCCCCAGCCTGGGATGACTAGCGGTCAGGGTTAATGCTTCGGCTGGGGGGCCCGGTGAAAGGAGTCCCCTGGCTCTGGCATTAGTCCCCCACTAGAAAAAGTTAGGTGCTGGTTCTGGATAATACAGGGGGACCCTACGCATTTTTCCCCCTGTATTTCCAGAACCAGATCAGAGCCCTGTGCTGGTTGCTTAAAGTATGGGGAACCCCTACGTCGTTTGTCCCCCATATTTTGACAACCAGGGCTGGTTCTGTCTAGCCTGGTGCTGGTTGTGCTTAAGTACAGGGGACCCCTATGTCATTTATCCCCCTTATTTTGCACAACTAGCACTGGGTCTCTAAAGACCAGGGCTGGTTGCTCTTTTGGGGGAGGGGTCATGCCGTTTTACAGCAGCATGGACGGGTCTCACTGATCCCATCCGTGCATCTGTGCTTATTTTTTTACAGACAGATGCATGCATCACAGATATCGATGATCAATGCACGATCTAATCTTTAGATCGGCAAATCTTTATCGCCCAAGGTAGTATAGAGAGAAAAGAGTCTGGTTGAACCGCTGTTGTATGATGATGACCTTGTTAATATTCCTACACAAACAGGCATCTTCCGGATGATGTGGCCTACAGTACATGAATATTGAACACCGACTGAAGACGCCGTCGTCCCAGGGTGGATACATCTCTTCAGAGGTGCCAGGTTGTGAGAAACCACCATATAGGTAAGGCGCATATGGAATGGAATATTCCCAGAGTGACGAAAAATGGGTGGCTCATCATGTTGGCACAGCCCATTTTTAGTGACCACGCCCATTTGGTATGTTACTTTTTTTTTAGCTTGTGTGTGTGGGGCGCCATTCTTCAACTTGCCCTGGGCTCCAAAAACCCTAGTTACGCCACTGCTTGCACTTATTACAAGGGAACAGTGGTGTAACTAGGGTATGTGGAGCCCAGGGCAAACTGAAAAATGGATCCCCCTCCCCCTTGCGGGGCACTTGCCAAAAAATTGTCTTGTTCACATTGGGCGCGGTCACTGAAAAAAAGGGGTATAGTTGCTAAAAAAAATGGGGTGTGTCAACATGACACACACCCCTTTCTTGTCACTCTGGGTACATTTCTTTCCATTCCAAATGCACCTTAATACAGTCCCCTCAGTAGTGGTTCCCTTTATGCAGGCTCCCAGTAGTGCCCCTTATACAATACCCCCAGTAGTGGTTCCCCTTATACAGTGCCCCAAGAAGTGGTCCCCCTTATGCAGGCCCCCTTTAGTGACTCCCCTATGTAGTGCCCCTTACATAGTGCCCCCAGTAGTAGCAGCCCCCCCACCCAAATGCAGTGCCCTTGTGCCACCAGTAGTAAGCCCCTATATAGTGCTCCTTATGTAATCCCCCCTATGCAGTGCCCCCAGGAGTGGTCCTCCCAATGCAGTGCCCCCTGTAGTGGCCCCCCTTATGCAGGCCCCCAGTGGGCGTGGTCACATGCTGCAAGGGGCATGGCCACTGGAAAATGGGGGCATGGCAACATGACACACCAGTTTCTCGTCACTCTGGGAACATTCGTTTCCATTCCATATGCCCCAAGTAGTAGTGCCCCTCTTGCAATGACTACTGTAATAGTGCCCCTTATGCAATGTCCCCAGTAATGCACCCTTAACAGTATACAGCGCCCCAGTAGTGGTCCCCCGTATGCAGTGGCCCTTATAGTGCCCCAGTAGCAGTCCCCCCCAGTAATGGTCCCTCCTATGCAGTGCCCCCAGTTGTGGTTGCCCTTATACAGTGCTCCCAGTAGTGCCTCTTATATCATCCCCCCTATGCAGTGCCCTCAGTAGTAGTCCCCCCTATGCACTGCCCCTTATATAGCACCCCCAGCCTTAGTCCTCCCTATGCAGTGCCCCTTATAGCCCCCCCAGTAGTAGTCCCCCCTATACAGTGCCGCCCCCAGTAGTGCCTCATATAGTGCCCCCAGTAGTGGTCCCCCCTATGCAGTGCCCCTTAGTGACCCCAGTAGTGGTACCCCCTATGCAGTGCCCATTATATAGTGCCCCCAGTAGTCCCGTCCCCTATGCAGTGTCCCTTATATAGTGCCCTTAATAGTAGCCCCCCCAGCAGTGCCAAAGATAAAAACGTAAAAAACACGTACCTGAATCCCCACTCCTGCACTCGCTGCCATCATCCACTCCTCTGTCCTCCCAGCCTGGCCCACTCTGCATTATGGGAGAGATGTCATGACATCTCTCCCATCACCCACTGCGGGAACCGGTAGATGGAGCTCATGAGTGAGCTCCAGCCCGGCTGCGGCAGTGGGCGCAGCAGTCAATGAGAGTCTGACTCACACATGTGTACTAGCTGTAGGCTGTTTGTTACTGTGCAGTGCAGACTGCACTCAGTTTGGTCCGCACTACACTGACCACCTGTGTCCTGGACCGTGGTCAGCGGCGCCCCCAGTCCGATGGTGCCCAGGGCACGAGCCCCGCTCGACCCCTGAATGTGTCATCAGGTTGTGTCACAAATGTAGCTTGGGGGAAATCTAGACGTACTTGAGCAAATCGAGGTTAATGGCCCATACAAAGCTGCTTTTCCACTGTGGAGCGGCCATTTTGAACTATGTAAAGGATTTCCTCTGAGTTTAGGTAGAATTCCACCTTAGCAATAACCCTAAAAATGGGCTGCCAAGTAAATTTTACTTCCCAAAAGTCTATGCTCCTGAATGGAAGAAATGTATTAGAAAGAGAACTACTGTATATCTGTATACATAAAGAACCTATAATCCTTATTAGGAGATGTAGTTACTTTACTTGCCATCGGGATGCCAGCAGGCAAAATTCCGACACCGGAACAGCTGGCATCCCGATCGTAAGTATAGGGGGGTTTGTGTGAGGTTTAGGAACTATGGGGGGTTAGGCTGAGAGTGTGAGAGGTTAGGGTTAGGCACCACCAGGGGAGGGTTAGGTTTAGCACTAACCGGGAGCATTAGGGTTAGGATGCCGGGGGGAGGGTTACAGTTAAGATACAAGAAGGGAGGGTAAGGTGGTGAAGGGTTAGTATACTTACCTACCTCCTGTTGAGATTCTGAGCTTCGGGATGCCGCTGTTTGTCTTTTGACAGCCAGCATCCCGACTGACGGTCTCCCATACCCAAGCCATTTTTAGTTAGAAGTTTGTTAAGTACTCCATAAGTAACAACATACTGGAAGTGGTCTCATTGGTAGTTATGGGCCAGCACAGACAGGAATGCTTCTTCTACAGGTGGTATAAACGTTCTTCACAGCATCAAGCAATTGTCTGTGAGGCATGGTAGAGTAAAGGAGGCATCTTGTGAGAAGTGAGTTAATTATATATTTAATCCACTCACATGGCTCCCTCTTCTGCAGGTAGAGCCCACTGCTTCCGAGACTCCTTTAGGATGGCATTAAGAATGCAAATTGTACAAGTTACCCATTCCCTTGAAAACCAAGATAAATATTATCTATTAACCCCTTTGCTGCATACAATGTGTGAGATACATTATCGGCATATATATTATAATATTACAATTGCAGATGACTAGTCCCACTATTCATCTACAATGGTTAACAAATTAAAATAAAAAAAAAACACCATGTTCGTTGCTGGCAGCCTGGAATTTGCAGGATTTGAAAATGAGAGGGAGGGTGGAGTCCTCTCAGGGGGGTCGGGGCTACATGTACTGACAGTGCCTGCTGCATGGGAGAGAGAAAGGGAGAAACAGCTGCAGACAGTGTAACAGTTTGTAAGGTAAGAGGGAGGGCATTATATTGTCTGTATGTATACATGTTGCAATAGGATCGGGGTAGGAGGTCCCTCTCCTGGGTTAGATGGACACCTCCTAACACACAGAAGCCAGGAATCAGCACACCAGTCCAGGAATTTGTGAAAGCTAGCCGAAGCTGTGCAGTATAAAAGCAGAAATAATAATAAATCCTAGCCCGTCTGGCCACAAACTAAACAACAGATTCCCTCTCTCCAAAATGGCAGGGCCAATTGCCTTCACCGCAAACATAGCATAAATACTGTGCATATGCCTAAGTATAACACAGTGTCTCTGAACAAGCCTGCTTGTTTGCTCTTCCCAGGTGTGAAACACTGAGCCATACCCTGACACAGCTTATATGAGCCTCTTCCAGGCTAATCACTAATCAGCCTGCTCTCAGGCTGAATGGCCCAAACACCTGAAATGGCCCTGTGGATGGAGCCCTCCCTTCTCTTCTTACATCCACATTCAAGAACCCTTTATCCAGCTTTTACTAAAAGGCCAAAACTCCAACAAGCACAGACATTTCCTGGGGGTTGCAAAACACATATGGAAAGAATCTGGGACACACAGGACATCCAGCACTTTTCCAGTGCTTCTATCACAATGTGTAAAATTGTGTGACTATGTGACCATATGTATGTGTCTGTATGTGTCAAAATAAATCCAATCTCTATTTGAATATAGTTTTTTTTATTGCAGATTTATGAGACTTTCTATTTTGCAGTTAATGTGGGCAGTTAGCTGCACTAATAAGGCTCAGTTAGTCAATGCTCCAAAACTAAAAAAAAACTAATTTGACCACACTGAAAACAAAACCTAGAACTCAATTTACCCTGTTCTTCCGAAAACCCTGCTGTCGTCAAGGTAAACTACAAAATTGAATACACTATTTTTTCTTTCCCCACTTTGCTACATCACTGTACGTAATTCTAAAAAGGAAATATAGGAAAGAGTAATTTGCAAAATTGTGCTGAAAATCTACAACACAATCTCGCTGGTTTCAAGCATACAAGATTTCTTAAAAACCTGTGATATTTCCCATACATTACAATGTGCGCAATGGCCATTTAAATGTGATGTCGACTGAAATGAAAGAGATGCTTCATTATATAGTTTTTCTTCCTACAAAAGAGTTACTATTGTGGAACTACAAATCCCAGCAAACACTGGCTGCCAGAGCCTGCTAGGATTTGTGGAACTAAAGCACAAGTATGACATTTCTATGCCATAAATGCAATTGCACAAGCTGCTAGCAAGTAAACATTGCTTGTTGTGACTGGTTGAGGTTTTCCCATGTATTACCCATAGATTCATTTCAATGGGCTTGATCACACCATTAAAAAAATACATTACCCATTCAAATGAAAGGTAAATGCTGTGATTTTGTGCAGCAGAACAAGATCAACCAAAATCTTGTGAATAAATTAATCTGTTTTTTACAGATTGGAAAATCTTGGGAATTCATTTATGTTAATACGAACAAAATCTCCCTCTAATTCTCAAATTATTCTTATAGGGAGACATGTCTAACATGATTTTAGGGAGATGTGGTTTATTTGTTTTTTTTTTTTTATTAATTTGCTTGTACATAACATGGGAAAGCAGAGGAATGGATTAGAGCAGAGGTTTCCAAACGCCGCCATCACGGTCCAGATTTTAAGGATATCCATGCTTGAGCACGGGTGACAATTAGTACCTCACTCAATTTGATTTAGCCATCTGGGCTCAAGCATGAATATCTTTAAAACCTGGACTGTAATGGCGGAGTTTGGAAACCTCTGGATTATAGTTTAGCTCCTTTCTGTAGGTCACAGAAATGCAGCAAGCAATATACATCAAGTTGGATATTGTAGCAGAATGGTGGTTACTATAACCCCGATAAGGGCCATCATACATTGGTCTGTGGTGAGGAGAGCTACCTCAATGCAAAATGGTACAAACTTTAGGGACTCTTCTGTCCCTATTTATGCAGTTTATACACATAAGCAGGCAAGAGGGTTGGGGGAAATCTAGAGCCATCTTCAGCCTGGCACCGTTGCTTCTGTTCTGGAATATATTTACAGTTTAGTATAAGGGGGTCGGGGGCAACCCAGGCCCCAGGAAGCAATCCTCAATTGGATTCAAACACAATTCACAGCCCTTCGAAATCTAACAAGTAACCGCCTCACCACAAAAAGGAGTGTTATGGTAAAACTTACCCTTGTTAACTCTCTTTCTTCGAGGTCCATAGGGTCCAAAGGGAAGACAATGGGGCTGGTAGGTGGGACCTGGAAAACCGGACACCAACAGCAAAGCTTTTCAATCCCAGGATGCTCCGGTCCTTCCCCCTATACCCCGCCCACAGCCTGAGGGCAACTCACTCAGTTTCGTTGGTGTCTGGCAGGAGCGTTGTGTACCCTATGGACTTCGAAGAATGAGCATAAACAAGGGTAAGTATTACCATAACCCTTTTCTTCTTTAGGGTCCATAGGGCTTCACAGGGGAGACAATGGGGATGTCCCAAAGAAGTTGTTCAAGGGCGGGAATGCTCCTGAGCTGAGAGGAGAACCCTACGCCTGAAGGAAGCATCCTGACAGGCAAATGTATCAAAGGTATAAAACCTAAGAAAAGTGTGGACAGAAGACCATGTGGCCGTCTAGCATAGCTGTTCAGCAGAGGTGCCACGCCGGGCTGCCCACGAGGGACCCACAGAGCGAGTAGGATGAGCATACTGTAGCCGGCACAGGAAGGCCAGTCTGTGTGTAAGTCTGTGAGATAGTCATGCGAATCCATCTGGCCAGTCTGTTTGTCAGCTGGCCATTCCTTCTTATGGAATCCATACAGGACAAAGAGTCCAATTTCCTGATGGAAGTAGTACGGTCCATGTAGATTTTCAGAGCACGGACCACATCCAAAGAGGCCTCACCTGCCAAGAGGTCTGGTGATTGAAAGGCCGGAAACACAATTTCCTCATTAAGGTGGAAACGAGAAACCACCTTGGGAAGGAAGTCCGGGCACGTTCTAAGAACTGTCTTGATGAAAGATTTAAAAGGGGGAGCGACATGAAAGCGCCCCTAAATCCGATACCCTACGGGTAGATGCTATAGCCAGAAGAAAGTCTTCACAGTGAGCCTCTTGATATCCACTGATTCCAGGGGTTCATATGGAGGTTCCTGAAGTGCTTGGAGCACCACTGACAAATCCCAAGGAGCCACAGGAGGGACAAAGGGAGGTTGCAGGAAGGTGTGAACATCAGGTATAGGAGCAATTCTGCGCTGGAACCAGATGGACAAAGCAGAGACCTGCACTTTCAGAGATGCTAGGCGGATGCCTAGATTCAATCCAGCTTGAAGAAAGGCAAGAATTCTAGAAAAACTTTTAAAACTTGAGGGTCATAGTTTCTCGGAGTACACCATTGGAAATATGTATGCCATATTCTGTGATAAATTCTGGCTGAGGCCAGTTTACGTGCTCTGAGCATGGTTTGGACCACAGAGCTGGAAAAGCCCTTTGCAGTTAGGATGGATGTCTCAAGAGCCAAGCCGTTAAAGACAGACGGGCTAGGTCCGGATGTAGACATGGACTCCGAGACAACAGGTCTACTCATAGAGGAAGTTTAAGAGAAACGTCTATGGAGAGACTTTGAAGATCGGAGTACCAATGGTGTCTGGGCCAAGCCGGCGTAATTAACAGGACTGTGCCCCCTTCCTGCTTAAACTTTCAAAGAACTCGAGGAAGCAGAGATATTGGGGGGGGGAAAGATATGCCAAATGGAAGGTCCACTTCACTGACAATGCATTCACGAAGGCTGCATCTGTGTCCCTTGTCCTGGCTCCATACACTGGAAGTTTGTTGTGTCTTGAGGCCATGAGATCCACATGCGGTAGACCCCATTTGTCCACCAGGAGCTGAAAGACTTCTGGATGTAGAGACCCACTCCCCTGCAAGCACGTCATGATGGCTGAGGAAATCCGCTTCCCAATTGAGAACTCCTGGGATGAATACCGCGGAGATGGCTGGGAGATGGCGTTCAAAGCAATGTGAGAATGTAGGACACTTCTGCCATTGCTGCCCGATTTAGAGTGTCTCCTTGGTGATTGAGGTAGGTCACTGCCGTGGCGTTGTCGGACTGTACTTGTACTGGCCTTCCCTGAAGAATATCCTGAGCCAGAATGAGAGCTCTGTAGATGGCTCGAAGTTCCAGGACATTGATTGGTAACACTACCTCGACTGAAGGCCAGTGGCTCTGGAAGGAGTGCGCCCCACCCTCGGAGGCTTACATCCGTGGTGAGGAGAGCCCAGTCTGGGATCCAAAAGGGGCGACCCTTGTCTAAATGGGATGTCTGTAGTCACCAGGCTAGGGACAGGCGAACCTCCAGGAGGAGGCCCATCATCTGGCATCGGAGTAGATGCGGTCGCCCGTTCCACCTGGAGAGGATCTGGTGTCGTAGGGGCCTGGAGTGAAACTGCGCAAACTCCACCATGCCGAAAGTGGACACCATTGATCCGAAAGTCTGCACTGCTGTGTGAATTGACACAGGCGATTGCATGTATAATTCTGTGCTGTATTAATGAGATCTTGTCTGCTGTTAGTAATACTTTCTGAACCTGAGAGTCCAAGAGGGCTGCCAAATGTACCATTCTTTGAGAAGGTGTCAGGGAAGACTTTTTCCAGTTGATCAGCCAACTGTGCATTTGTAGAAAGGCAATGGTTACCTGCAGACGGCGGAGCAGAATATCTGGGGAGCTGGCCAACAGCAAGAGATCGTCCAAGTATGGGAGTAGTCTGATCCCTTGAAGACGAAGATAGGCCGCCATAACTGCCATGATCTTGGTAAAGACCCGAGGGGCCATTGAGAGGCCAACTGGCAGAGCCTGAAATTGGTAATGTTGCTGTAGTACAGCAAATCGGAGATATTGTTGATGAGAAGGTGCTATAGGTACATGTAGGTAAGCGTCTTGAATGTCCAGAGACACCATAAAATCCCCAGGCTCCATAGCTAGGATAATAGAGCGTAGGGTTTCGATACGAAACCTGGGCACCCTGATAAACTTGTTTAGAGATTTGAGGTTGAGGAAAGGCCGAAGAAACTCATTGAGCTGCTGATCTAAGAAAAGTATAGAATAATAGCCCTTGCCTCGTTGTGAGGAGGGGACTGGAATTATTACTCCTGAATTCAGTAAGGACTGAATGGCTCTTTGGAGCGGCAGGGCCTTGCTTGGGTCCTGCGTGACCGGAGGCAAGACTGTGCAAAGACACGGGTCCCCGCAAGCGGGGATCCACCTTCCATGTCCCCTGGACTCCGGGCTGCAGCCTGGGGTCTGAGGAGCCTGCTAGCTAGTGCCCCTCAGAGCCCCGCCGGGAGTACCTAGCCGAGGAATGGTGTCACAGCGCTGCGGAGGGGTGATGGAGCAACAGTGCAGAGGTCCAAGGGACTGTCTCGTGCTGCTGCTCAGTAGTAAAAACACTAGAGATAAAAATAAATCAAAATAATCTAGGGCTGCTCAAAGCAGCCCCACTGTTAAAAATGGTGATCCAGCTCCTGCCAAACATCAACGAAACTGAGTTGCCCTCAGGCTGTGGGCGGGGTATTGGTTGGAAGGACCAAAGCATCCTGGGATAGAAAAGCTTTGCTGTTGGTGTCCGGTCCTCCAGGTCCCACCTACCCCCCATTGTCTCTCCTGTGGAGCCCTATTGTCCCTGAAGAAGAAAGCTTCATTATTATAATACTTACACAGGAAGCGCCGACACACAGGAGACAAAGAACGGCGACTCCACGTCATACGTGTCAGTGTAACACATTCCCCCAGAGAAAATACTTAATCCACATGACCTTCCATCTCAAAATGCTTACAAACATGACCTTCCACTGTCACACAGTAACATTCTATACCTGTACCAATAACATACAATATTATCACCAATATATGGCATTAAGAGTACAGGCTCATAGTAGTATGGAAACCATTTGGTGGGTTACTAGCTCCAAGTTTGTATGAAACGTCTTTACTACATACTATTGTGCTATATGCAGCAGCATAATACCAAACTTGTGATGTCTTCTCATATTGTTTTTTTTTTATAGGTTCTAGATGGTATTGCTGGAGATGTGAGTACCAATATGTTACTCAGGGAAGAGGAGGCCTGTCATTTTAAGTAAATTGTTCTTTAAAGAATCAAAATAGACAATTCATCCAGTACTGAAATATAGCATACATACCACAGAATGTAATGATATAATTTATGGGCTGCATGCTGTATAGTGTAACAGAATGGCCATTACAAACTGAAAAGCTTAACACAGATAAAAAGTTTATTTTTTATTTCTTATTTCTTTTAGAATAAAATCCAGCATTTGCAATAGTCAGGTCACAAGGCATAGTTACCCTGTGCGGCATTAAAACAAAAGGTTTCCTAGTTGCAAGGCTCAGGCCCCCCCCCCCCCCCCCCCCCGACATTCTTACATGTGGTTATGTACTCAAACAGTGGGATGTACAGTAGGTTAATGTCCAAAGGTCAACTGAGGAAACAGGTCTGGTTTCTCCTGCGGCCGAGACTCAAACAAACCAAACACAGAAATGTGAGTCTGTCTGTTTGGTTAGGGTCACATAAATGAATAATATTGTGCAAGCAACAAAGCAGGAGATGGAAAGAGAAACTTACTATAGAACTTCTGTGGCCATGACAGTCCATTGAGAAGTTTTGCCTATAGAACAGAAAACATGCCATGCCAATTCTGCCGAATAACACTGATCCTTTGGCAACAGAATAATTCAATTTTGCAGGACCAAGCCCCTAAGTAGCTGCAACACACCCAAATCTCCTCTTCATTAACTACTTACCTGAAATCTCTTTACCATCACTAATTCTTTCTCTATATGACACGAGCCACCTCCCCCCAACACTAGCCATTAGTACTTATAACGTTTCTTTATATCTTTGTCTTAGGGCACAGTAAAAGCCTAAATACTTGCAAACACAATAGTTGTGTGGCAGGAAAGCATCCAACGAGTCTTCATTACAACCTATTAGAGTCCCATTTCTCCTGGTCGGGATCCAACAGATGAGTGAGTCGATCTACGGGATGTGACAACTGAAGGTTAACAAACATAATTTGCAGGATCTGTAAACAAATCGCCACCATTATGGGACGGCCATGAGTATAGATAGTGTAGTCCTTGACTATGAGCACTGCCAGAAATGTTAGTTGCTGCTCAAGAAATACATAAAAAGAGGATGAGTGTTTAATATGTATTTTGCTTTAATATCTAGAGTCACCAGAGGCTTCTTCCTCCATCTAAAATACTGACAAGGTTTCCCCGTCTGTGTTCCTCTCCGAGACTGCAGGATGATTGTTAGCTTCCATGTAGAGGAGTCAGTATCTAGCACGCAAAGAGTGCATCAGAGCCTAGAAGCAGTCTTGCTTCTTTTTAAAACAAAGGCCTGCCAGGAAAAACAGAAATGACAGAAGCGGTCTCTGTCGGTCGAGCTGGAGTAGCTGACGAGCAAGGTGCTGGGCCGGTAGGAGTCTCTTGTGCACAAGGAGCAAGGGAATTCGATGCATGTGCTCTGGCCGTTATTGAGGGGGCTGCTGCAACTGAATTCTGCGCTCTGCAGCAGCTGCCAGCGTGTGTCTGCGAATGGTTACCGAGTCTGTAGAAGGAACCCAATTATCTGAATATGTAGACAAGTCTTCGTCTGAAGTTCCATTCAAATAGCGCCTGTAGGAATAAAAAATAAATAAAACTGCATTAGACAATACTGTCCACTTTAATATAAATCTGACGACAGACTAAAATGCTTATAGTACTCAAATACATTATACTGGTTACAGGTGCTGAGAGTGAGCACCCGCAAAGCTCATGTGTACAGAAAATAATTAGAGTCACCTCCTTATATTGCACTTATGCACTGCAAAAACAGAATGCTGCTTTGCACATTGTCTGCAGCAATCATGGGGCTAATAATCGCTCTGAACTCATCACTGAAACTACCAGGGTCCAGCTACAGTGCCACCCTTTCTGCATGGTACTTACAAGTTACAGTGGCACTGCCCTATGCATGGCAATCATTTCACTCCAACTGTTCATTAAAACCGACAAAACAGTTAACTAGTACATTTTTTTTGCCTCCCTACATAACTGGTTATGCTAGGTACACACTAGACGATGTGTCGCCCAATCCGGCAAATCGGAGGTAAATATCGGGCACATCGTCTAGTGTGTACCTTCTATGTCGCGGACAATGCACGCTCTCGTGGGTCAGCAGTGACATCCTCTGTCAGCCCTACATGCAGGTTCGATGGGGGATATAGTTAGCAAGGGCCATGCCGCCAAATGCAGCATGGCCTCCGTTGACGCTGCCAGCATCGGCAAGTGTGTATGCACTTGCCGATACCGGCTCCCCCAATGGGTCCCGTAGCTAAAAATGTCGGGCACATTAGATCGTCTAGTGTGTACCCGGCTTTAGGGTGAAATAGACATCACAGAACACTGTAGTCACCATTTCATGTTGATCCACTGCATCACTAGTGGCAGTCAGCTCCATCACTGATAGGGGCTCAGCAGGGAATAAATAAGCAGGGATTCCAAGTAAGCAATGTTGTATTGTGGAGTTATTTCCGGTACCTTTATTGTGCATGGGGGTATGACAGTGAAAGTTGTGACAGACAGTTACTGCAGGGTAACACGGGGGTAAGTTTATTCACATAATGCTGGGTACACACTGACAGATATATCTGTAGTGCATCGGCAGGTGTGTACAGATGATATGTCTTTAACGACCTTGTTCATAGACATATTGCATCTGCCCTGTAGCACAGCCAATGGCGATAAATATTGCAGATATATTGGCACATCTGACTGTGTGTACAGGCAACCTGCCGAATGCCTGTACACTTGCTGCAAGGACCCTGCAATGTCCGACATCCTGCATCCTGAGAGATGAAGGTATCAAAGGCATAGAATCTTAGAAAGGTCTGGACAGAAGACCACGTGGCCGCCTTACAAAGCTGAACAGCCGAGGCGCCACGGTAAGCTGCCCACAGAATGAGCATTAACAGAAGCCGGAACAGGCAGGTCAGCCTGCGTGTAAGCCTCTGAGATAGTCATATGAAGCCATCTAGCCAATGTTTTTTTATTGGCTGGCCATCCCTTCTTGTGGAAACCAGAGCGCACAAATAAGCAGTCTGATTTCCGGAGGGAACTGGTACGGTCCACATAAATTTTCAGGGCGCGGACTCCGTCCAAAGAGGCCTCACCTGCCGAGATGTCTGGTGATTGAAAGGCCGGCACTATAATTTCCGCATTAATGTGGAAACTAGAAACAACTTTAGGAAGGAACTGCGAAGCACAGCCCTGTCCTGGTGAAATATTAGGAAGGGGGAGCGACAGGAGCAATTCTGACACTCTCCTGTGCAGATGCAATCGCCAGAAGAAAGTCTTAGCTGTTAACCATTTAAGTTCTATCAAATCTAGTGGTTCAAATGGAGGACCCAGGAGGGCCTGAAGAACTACTGCCAAATCCCAAGGAGCCACTGGGGGGACAAAGGGAGGTTGAATCTGGAGGACACCATGGAGGAAGGTGTGGATATCCGGAAGAGGAGCAATTCTACATTGGAACCATACTGACAGTGCAGAGATATGCACTTTCAGCAAGGCCAGGCGGAGTCCGAGGTCCAATCCAGCTTGAAGGAAGGCCAGGACTATGCAGATCCAAAACACCTGGGGGTCGTAATTCCTGGGATGACACCACTGGAAATATTTATGCCACACTCTGTGGTATATCCTAGCAGAAGCTGGCTTACGCCCTCTAAGCATCGTGTTGATGACAGAGCTAGAGAATCCTTTGGGCCTTAGGAGGGACGTCTCAAGAGCCACGCCGTCAAAGACAGACAACCCAGGTCTGGGTAAAGGCAAGGACCCTGAGACAACAAGTCCGGACACTGAGGCAGCAGGAACAGAGTGTCGATGGAGAGACTCCGAAGATCTGAGTACCAATGACGTCTGGGCCAAGCTAGAGTCACCAGCAGGACAGTGCCTCAGTCTTGTTTGAAGTTCCGAAGAACTCGAGGAAGAAGGGAGACTGGAGGAAACAGGTACACGAACTGGAAGGTCCACTTCACTGACAGAGCGTCAACCAAGGTTGCCTCATCTTTTGTTCTGGACCTGTACACTGGTAATTTGTGATTGTGTCGGGAGGCCATGAGGTTCACCTCTGGGAGGCCCCATTTGTCCACTAGGAGTTGAAACACCTCTTGGTGAAGAGACCATTCCCCTGGATGTCGTGACAGCTGAGGAAGTCCACTTCCTAATTGAGAACTCCCGGAATGAACACTGACGAAATGGCCGGGAGGTGACACTCTGCCCATGTCAGAATGCATGACACTTCTGTCATTGCTGCCCAACTTCAAGTGCCTCCTTGGTGGTTGATGTAAGTCACTGTGGTGGCGTTGTCGGACTGAACCTGCTCGGGTTTCCCGTGAAGTATGTGTTTGGCCAGCTTGAGGGCCCTGTACACAGCCTGAAGTTCCAATATTTTGAATGGAAGGGTTGCTTCGACTAATGTTCAACGACCCTGAAATGAGTGCAGACCAGACACAGCGCCCCAGCCCCGAAGACTGGCGTCCGTTGTTAGGAGTACCCAGTCCGGGATCCAAAAGGGGTGACCCTTGGTTAGATGAGATGTCAGTAGCCACCAAGACAGAGACAGACGCACCTCCGGAGAGAGCACTATTGTCTGTGCTTTGATCTGGTGGAGCAATCTGTTCCATTTGGAGAGGATCAGCCCCTGCATAGGCCTGGAATAAAATTGGACATATTCCACCATATTGAAGGTGGACACCATGGACCCCAGAACCTCAGTCGCCGAGTGTATTGACTCCCGGCGACTGTGGAGGCATCTGCGTACTTGTAGTTGTAATGTCGAGATCTTGTCTGAAGTCAGAATGATTCTCTGCTGATGAGAATCCAGTAGGGCCCCCAGATGAATCATCCTCTGCGAGGGATTCAGGGAGAACTTTTTCCAATTGATTTACCACCCGTGCGCCTGTAGAAAGGCAATTGTCAGTTGTAGGTGGTGGCGAAGCACTACTGGAGAACCCGCCAACAGTAGAAGGTCGTCCAGGTATTGTAGCAGCCGGATCCCCTGATTCTGCAGATGTGCCGCCATGATAGCCATAACTTTTGGTAAACACCCTTGGGGCTGTGGACAGGCCAAAGGGTAGCGCCCGGAACTGGAAGTGTTGCTGTAGTATAGCAAACCGGAGATAACGCTGTTGAGAAGGAGTTATAGGGAAATGTAGGTATGCTTCCTGAATATCCAGTGATACCATAAAATCCCGAGGTTCCATACCAAGTATGATGGAGCGTAGGGTCTCCGTCCTGAATCTGGGCACCCTGAGAAATTTGTTCAGGGATTTGAGGTTGAGGATAGGCCGATGAGACCCATTCAGCTTCTGCACCAGAAAGAGAGTAGAATAATAACAAGTCCCTCGCTGGGACAGTGGGACTGGCACAATTACCCCTGCTTGCAGCAAGGCATGTATGGCTTCCTGGATCTGTAAGGCCTTGTTCTTGTCCAAAGAAGGGCCTGTGCAAAAAACTGGTGAGGAGGTCTTCAAAGGAACGAGAAGGCGTACCCGTGAGAGACCACTTCTCTTACCCAAGCGTCCTTGGTGGTTTGACACCAGCACTGGGCGAACTGAAGTCGTCGTCCTCCCACTCAGGGACTGTCGAGGAAAGGACTGCCTTTTGGGTTTTCCTTGAGGAAGAAAGGACCGAAAGGAAGAAGTTTGAGCCTTTGAAGGGGCAGATACTGAAGACAGAAGCGCAGATTTCGATGCTGCCAATGTGTCAACAATCTTGTCCAGGTCTGGACCAAACAAGATCTCCCCATTGTATGGTAAGGCTTCCAGGCCTTTCTTAGAATCAACATCAGCCCTCCAAGAGCGCAGCCACAGGGAATGGCGAGCAGACACGGCCGAGACTCTGGAGGTCAGTAGACTGGCATCCAGAGCAGCCTCACCAATATATGCAGCCGCATCCCTAATGTGGCCAACCAATGACATCCGATTCTCAGGAGCTTCCGTGGGAGTCCTCAAGCGCATCGGCCCAGCTCTCTATAGCTTTAGCTACCCATGATATAGCCATGGATGAGCGGCCAATAGCTCCTGAAAGGGAGTATATCGATTTCAGGCAAGTTTCCATCTTCCTATCTGTAGGATCCTTTAAGGAAGAAATGGAAGGCATAGGTAGTGTAGCACTTTATTATACGTGTAACATGAGAATCCACCGCAGGGGGCGATTCCCATTTTTTACAATGAGCCTCAGGAAATGGATAACATGAGGCCAAACGCTTTTGAGGCTGATACCTCTTACCAGGTGATTGCCAGGCAGCAGCCATGTTTTCTACCAGCTGGTCTGATAGAGGGACTGCCGAAGTCACCTTTTCCCATTTAAACTGAGGGTGTTTGGATTGAGGGGCAGGCTCATCATCCTCTATTGCCAATATGGATCTAACCGCACGCACCAAGGCAGGAATATTAATATTTGACCTAGTCTCCGCCTCTTGCAGAGGGGAATCAAGGTTAGATGCATCCGCAATCTCCCCGTAGTCAGATGACAACACAGGCCGCTTAGCGGGCTTCATGGGTTTCTCACCCTGCAAAATGGTCTGAAGGGCAGTAGAGGAAGTTGCCAGGCTCTGCACTGAAGTAGAGAAAACATCTACCTATGGTGGGTGCATTGGTATTGCCTGTAAGGGAATGACAAACTGCTGTGGTACAGGTCGAGTCTGCATAATCTGTGGTATAACCCGAGAGGGAATGATGGTTTGCAGAGGTAACCCCATATGGGGAAAAACAGCTGGTACCGCCAGGCGGCCAGCAATGTAGGCCAGGACCTGAGAAAAGGCAGCCCAAGGGGGTTCCTGTACCGTTGTAGGGGGGGTTGAGGTGCAAGGAGGATTATAACACCTCACAATTAATGTTAGGGACGCTGGTATAGAGGAGCCTTGACGTTGGCCCGGCGCTTAATCATATATTTGCAAATGTATGCAACTAATACCTCTGAATTTCTATTATGATGTAGGATTCAAGTATTTTTGCCAATATTGCTGCAATGTGCTGGAGGGAATATCCCTTTTTTTTCTCTGGTTCCGTGTAAACCCCGCCCTTTAGAAGCATCGGGGCAATTTCATTAAGCCGATTTGAGCAACCACCATACTTTATATTTGTACCTCACAAATAACCCTCCCCGAACCAAAACCTCCTCACTTAAACTTGCAGCACATAACCTGCAAGATAGCAGAACGGGTGGAGCATTGTGCTCGTTACCATTGTCAGACATGTCTGACACACAATATGGCACTGTGCAATCACATATATAATATATTAGTATGCGACACCCTGGTCCTGTCTGACATTTGGGTGAGCTACAGGAGCCTGTGCCTAAACATGGCACAGTGCAGCGCACAACAGTATAGACCCATCTTGTGGGATGTTAGGGACCCATCTTATGGGGTTCACCTTGACGCTGTGGATGGATAAACATTTTTGGCCAAACATGTACTAAGAACCTCACTTATACTCCATGTTAATTGTAGTTTATCAGGATTATTTTGTCTATCATTGTTCTTAGTACCTAGAGTGTGCGCCTGCATTCTATGTCCCCTGCATTGTACTGCAAGTCTCAGCTTGGCAGCACCTCCTATTATGTTTAAAATTAGGGTGTGCAGTCCAAGCCCCCCCCTTACTCCTATACAGATAACACCTTACAAGGTGAAAATGGACACCTACTTAAAGAGGAAATAACAATATATTCATTTAGGTGGTCTCTAGATATCACTTCCAGTTGAAAAAAGGACTTAGTACGCAGGATAAGTCTGTTATCATAAAAAATAATATAGAGACCCCCTATATGAAAACGCTCCCAGTCATGCTAAGGCTGGGAAGGACGTTTTCTTTGAAAATAAATGGACAGGGACAAAATCTGTACCTTCAAAGAACCAACCCACCATCTAAAGATCATCCTACACCAAGGATCTCCAAACCTATGGTACTTTCTAGCAGACACAGATCTCTAGCTTTAGTAATGGTATTAACCACGCTGTCTGAGACCCTTAGCTTTGAGAATCATGGATTCAATATCCACACCATTCAAGCCAATAGAACAATTACCCTGAAGGAAACCTCAATCTATAAAATCTTGTCATAGAGGAAATCGACAGGAAGGACCTAACGTCAACTTTTGGATGGCCAAGTACCACAACCTACTGGGGCAGTCTAGTGCCACTAGAATGATCGGTGTAACTTACAGGAAAGAGTGTTGGGGGAGCTGCATTATTTGCACAGCTCCCGTTATGCCATTCTCTTCTTAGGGGGAACTGCTATATTTATTGCTCTCTCCCTTGACCTCTTCTGGACATCAGATTACTTTGCAGCTTTGGACTGAATGCTAATAAGCAATTACCACCTCCAGTCAGTGAGAAGAGAAGCCTAGATACTTTCTTTAGTGTGGTCTAAGATGTAGAGGTGCTTGCAGAAAATAAAAAAATTAATTTATAAGGAAACTGCCTTTAACAGATTGTGAAGTGCATTTATTCCTAGGGCATCTAGTTAAAAGGTAGTTTCCCTGATGGCAGACGTTATAAAGGGGGAAGAGTTTATCACAGTTGTGCAGATTACAAACTAAGGGGCCTATTCATAATCGGCGGCCGTACGGCCTCCGATGATGAAGTATTGAACTTGCTGCGAGGGATAGATTACACCGAAGCAATTCATCATTGCTCCGGTGTGGGAGCTTCTCCGAAAAGCAGCTGTGCCCCTCGGTTAGTATCACAGCTACAAAAGTAGCTGTGTTATTTACCTACTCCCTGTTGTTCCAGCTACGCATGTGTGACCCGAGGTCATACATGCGCACAGCCGCCGGGTAGGCAGTGAGGAGGCAGCGGAGGGGTCCACTCGGAACTCTTTCCCCATAGGAAGGAGCTGTGATCTGAGAACAAGCGCCATCTGACAATGGCGTTTGTTCTTGAAAGCAAACTCCAAAAACCTTCAGTTTTCGGAGTTTACTGAATATCAGGGATCCTTTTCGGACCCGATGATGGATGGCCCGGTAACTAAAATATGCGGGAACTAGCGTTTCCACATGGTTACCGGGTCATTTAGTGTTGAGGAATAGGCTCCTTAGTGCCTAACTCTTGGACTACCCTCTATTCCCCGTGGTTGCAGTGTTTCCCCAGCTAGACGAGAGGAAAAATAAATACTTTCTGTGTAATCATTGAATTTGACTTTTTCGCATAAGCAAACTTGTTCTATTTGAAATCCCTTTTTATGTCTCCTCTTTATCAGCTGAAGAGGTCTGAAACACTGCTGTACAGTCATTAGTCTGAAACTTCAATTCTTTTTATTTTCTGGCAGAGGACTATGAAGGACTCCTCTCAGGTGATGGGTGGGAACTTTGGTCCATGAGGTGACAGAAAGCCAAGGATCATTGTAAATCCTGGGTTGCTCGTGAAATCACAACACCTGTGAATGAATGGCAATGGCTCTGTGCCCTCCAGCTGCTGTATAACTACACATCCCAGAATTCCCTACCATAGTTTTGCTGAAGCCATGCCAAAACTGTTGCAGGGCATGCTGGAATATGTAGTTTAACAGTAGCTGGAGGGCCACATGTTGAATATCCTTGTTTTAGGCTGTGAATAAAAGGCACAAACCAGCATTTGATAGAATTTTTAAAAAGTTTTCTTCACAATAGTTGTTTTGTAATACCAAACAAGCATACACCATGACTTCACCACAAGGTGGTGCTATTAGTGCCTCTATGGACTACATATGACCATAGCAGACAACTAGGGGTACATTTACTAAAGTGACAGTTTTTAGAAGTGGAGATGTTGCCCATCAGATTCTACTTAACATTTAATGATCAGGAGAGAATAGCTAGAATCTGATTGGTTGCTATGGGCAATAGCTCCACTTCTAAAAACCTGCACTTTAGTAAATTTACCCCCTAGTCTAGCCATGTCGCACCAGAATTATTTAAAGCCTGCAAACAGTTCCATCATTTAGATAATACAGCCACTTTTCAGGGTCTTTAACCAAATCAACGGCATTCATGTCTTCTATTTTATAAATGTTACAATATATAAGCAAGTTCTCTCCATGGTTCTTCCCTCACCTTCTTGCTAGCTGCACCATGTCCTCCTTCCTTTGTACAAGCATTCGTTGCCTCTCTTCTGCAGATTTGGAAAACCTACTGCCTCTGGCCTCAAAGTCATCTACCTCCACCGGCTGCGGCTCAACTTCACTGAAATCTCCATATTCCTCCACATTTGGCGATAGATCCAATGGGACACGCTCAGTCTGAGACAGGACATTAACAAGCCACAGAAAATGTTAGCTCAAGACAAGGAGAAGAGAATGACACTTTTATGCATAAAATCCACAATCACTGCTGTCTGAAAATAAAAAGTTACAATGGATAATGCCCAAAGTATGAACTTTTACACTTATCCGCAAAAATCTCTTCTGCATTTCCTTTTAGGTGCGGATGTTGTGCACAAAAAGTAACAGCCGCTCTTCTTTCCAACACCACGCAGGTGAGACACAACTTATCTATGTTCAGGGCACATATTACTTCAACAGAGTAAGTATAACTTGTAATGAGAAGAATTAGACATGCTAGTACGGTATGCAGTCGGGAAGTCGGCGGACCTAATCCCGACAGCCGGCTTCCCGACTGCTTAATCCCGGCGAGGGATCCCGGCGTCTACACATAGACGCCTGTCATTTTACCGACGCCAGGAGACCGGCGCCCGGCATTCCGATCGAAGTGATGCCGGGCGCCGCTGCGGACAGCCACAGGGAGACGAGGGTTAGGTTTAGGGCTCCCGGGGGGGAGTTAGTGTTAGGCACCCCCCCGGGAGGTTAGGTTTAGGCTAGGGGGAGGGAGGGTTAGGCACCCCCAGGGGGGACTTAGGGTTAGGCACCCCCCCGGGGGACTTAGGTTTAGGAGGTGGGGAAGGGGAGGTTAGATTTAGGCACTAAGAGGGGGGATTAGGGTTAGGCACTGGGAGGAAGGTTAGGCACCCTAAAGGAGGGTTAGGGTGGGGGAATAGGTTAGTGAATACTTACCTGGGGATGATCAGGATTTTCATCCTGTTCGGGCAGCCGCTGTCAGGATTTGAACCACCGGCCAGGGGTCCGGCGGTAAATCATACCGGTTACGCTAGTATCACCTATTAGCACTTGTGACTGCTCCTTAGAACACGAAAGGTAACTAGACAAGCAGGTACCGAGCAACACCATTGCTAGGCATTTCGAGAAGCCAAAATTAAGCTATGGCACTAGGGAAAGGATGACATGATCATGGTACTGCATAAGACAAAGAGTCTTATGCAGCAAAGAGTGCAAAGAAATATTATAGCAAATCTCTATAATGGGTGCATTAAAGCATACAAGTTCATGTCAAACATGCGGCCCAAATGCACATTTTATGCAGCGCGACAGTGTCACGTGATGCCGGGAGAGACGCCACACCCCACAAGACATGCACTCCCAGAATCCCACCTTCTGGCAGTAACACGCTGCCGGCTACAGACGCCGCAAGGCCTACGGTCATGCTCCCAGCTGAACCTCTGTTGCACATCCAGACCTCTGTACAGGCACCTGTGAAACAAGCTCAGCGAGCTGGGACAGGACAAGTGCTGCAGCTGAGACTGGAGTCACTTATCACACCTGTAAATACTGCCTGCAATTATTCTCATTAACGAAAGGAAACAAGTCTCCTGCTAGGTGCAAATTTACAGACTTTCATCTTGGTTCAGTTTTAAAAGTCATCACATCCAATAAGATTTCTCCTGAAATGTGAAAATTGGCGACCACAAAAAGATTTCAAATATCGGTAAGAAAACATTAAAAAGTTAATGTTTTCTTCCCGATACTTGACATCTCTTTGCTTAAACTTTATTGTTGGTTTTTCTTAATAAAAAAATCTTTCAAAATAGCATATAAGATTTTTTTTTTCTAGCGGCCCACCCACTCTTAAGCTGGCCACACACTAGACCAACTTACATCCAACCAGCCAACTTGTTGATTGGTTGGAATGAAAATCTGGTAACATATGGGAGTAAATGATGATCAGCAATTTGCTCCTAAATGCCAGAAAACAGATGAAAATGGTCATCAGACAAGTTTGTTAAATGTTTGATCTAAACTATTTGTTCAAACAACAGTTTTGGTCCATTTTCCAGCGTTTGGGAGCAAATTGCTGATTGTATTCCTTACCAGATTTTCATTCCAACCAATCAACTAGTTGGCTGGTTGGACAGATAATCTTTAGATGTGTGGCCAGCTTTAGACCTTGAATGTTTGGTCCGGTTGGGATTTTGAGTTTGACATGCCTGATCTAGACAATAGAAAGTCATATAATAATTACCTTTGACAAGTTCACTGCAGTCCTAAAGTACTTACCTGAACAAAAGTATTATTCTCTTCCTGCTCGCTGCCATCTGGAGAACTATCAGGTCTGGGGTCATCGGGCCTCTGGAAAGTGAAGATGTGTATGCTTGTATTACTTTCAGGCTGCATTTGCAATCCCTCCCTCCCATCTTGTACTGTGATCATGCATATTTATTAGCAGTATAATAATTGCTATGAGAAATTCAATATAAATCCGGCCTTGAACAAACTGAAGGTCAGCCCTTGGCAATGCACTGACCTGCGTGGGAAAAGGTACTTGGATACGTCCTTCTAAAATATTATCAGTTGTAACCTCCACAGAGCGAGTGAGTTGCAGATCTTGTAACACTAGGTGATATGGTACTTGTGGGAACATGTCGAGAACTTGTCGGGCCTGTGGACACAATACAGATCGTCAGATTGTGGCTGCGCACAGAGGGCCCGATTCAGACCCGCTCGCTAGCAAGCAAAGCTCGCTCGTTGCTGGCGATATTCGCTAATGTGCACAATGCGTATAGTTCGCAGTGCGCAAACTAGTATGAGCGACCGGGATGCGCTCGCTCGCCCTGCAAAGACAGCCCAGTGGAATGAGTGACAGGAGAAGCCGTTTGTGGGTGGTAACAGGGGCAGGGCAGAAGTAACGGGGGAGTGGAGGTGCCGACACAGGCCTGCCTGAGTGTTTCAACGCCGTTTCAGAGGCGTACATAATTAACAGGCAGTGTCATAGTACACGTCACCTGGTTGAATTTTGCAGTGAAGTGCTCGCAGTGCTTGCGGTAGGGTACAGTCAACTTCAAGCGCTGCGGTCAGATCCGATGGAACCCGATGTACCGATGGTTGTATATACTTCCTGGAGATGACGTTCGCTAGTGTGCGGCTAAAGACAGGCCGGTGGGCATCTGTAAACACAAAGTGATCGCTCGCCAAAGCTTAGTGGGCCTTGCCGTGCGAGCGCCTGCCTCTTAGATGAATTTCCAAACGCTGGGAGGGAACCACCGCATCTAGCGAGCGGGTCTGAATCAGGCCCAGAGTCTTAAGTGGGGTACACACTTGAATGTCAAATTGTTAGATCGACCAACCTGTCAGGCCGATCTAAGGATTTGGCCAGGTTATGCACAAACAACCTTGTGCATACACACTTACCAATCCAGCCGCCAGAAGAGCCAGTTGTGATGTAATGATCGCTGGTTCCTGGGGCTAACATATGGCTCGGTCGGTTGTGTGTACACACAAGCAGATGTGAAAGATATATTTTTTAGATATATCACATCTGTCGTGCACATGGCCGATGCAATATATTCGTGAAAGACGCAAGCGGGTCGATGTTTAGGGTCTGCGCACGCGCAGCGGCCGCACTGCGCATGCGCAAGCCCCGGAGCGAGGGAGAAATTCTCTCACTCCGGAGCTCAGTACAAAAGGCGCAGCTGTTGATGGTGATCGACAGCTAGCCCCGTTTTGTAGGCGTGGCGGGTGGGGCAGGGGGTGGTTTCACAAACTGAGGCGTTCCTTAAGGAACGCTTGACGTTTTATGGGCGGCCGCACTGACATCAGCAGTGATGTCAGTGGGGAGCTTCCTGCTCGATCAGAGCAGGAAGCTCCCTGGGGCTTGCGGTTGCCAAGACCCAACCTTAGGGTCTCGTCGCAAGCCCCGATGGTCGCAATGGTCTTGACCATCGCGACCATCAACCTGGTCGGTCGCTAAAGCTGTGGGTGGTAACCCACAGCTTAGCTAGCGACCAGGAGGCCGCACTTGAAAAGTCAAGCGGCCGCCCACATTCAGAGCGAGCGCCTCTGAATGCCATAGTGTGTGTGTACACACTGCCAGATGGACTGAAAGATATATTGTTCGTCGACTGTACAAACGATATATCGCCTGGTGAGTACCCAGCATTACGGACATCTGAGGTTGGATTTCACTAGTAAAGTGTGTTGCCTGTTATACTAGGACTTCCCAAACACTCTGTAGTGCATTACTCTTTACCACATGATAAATGTGAGCTATGCCCTCTATTCTTACTATCTGACTCCTAAATCATGTAGCTCGTTAAGCCACATGCACCTTCAATTATTATTTTAGAAACTTAAGGTTATTATACATTTTATACCTCTATAAATAATTATGACTATATGCAATCTAGTTTATTTAATGACAGGTGGACATAGTGATGTACAAAAAATAAAGACGGCTCCTAACTCCTTTTAAAGGTCAAGGACAGCTCCCTGAAACATTTTACGTCACCAGTCATTCAACAAGCTAGCCCTGATGAGCTTCTGATATAACGCCTATCTTGTCTGACAGGATGCTGTGTGTTCAGGAAGTGGAATAATCTTGTACAACTGGCACTGCTGTATTTACTCCATCCTTACCATGGCATTCAGTTGTGAGTTACTAGCTTGTGCAATTCCTAGTATATTAGTCGTATGCATCACTTCCACTGAGAAACTTGGCAGCCAACTAGCAAACCTTGAACCTATAAGAAAAGAGAAACACTGATGAGATCTTCATTCATCAAACATTATTCAGACATAGCTTAGTTACAAGGATCCAATACACTATATTGTCTTTATAAAGATGTACCCCATCAGCTGGAAGATACTGGTATCATTCTTACCATCAAAATGGAAGAAGTGATTGTGGTGATTGAGTCGGGGTCGTCCCTCCGTCACGGTTAGAGGGATAATATTCTGCTCGATGTTCTCTCTCTGTTGCTCCCCGCGAGGCCTGCTGCCATCTGCCATATTGAGAGACATTCTGCAAGTTGGACAGGACGTGTCTTGCTCCAGCCAAGAGCGGAGACATGAGCTGGGGAGAGAGCAAGAGGCAACAGTGTGATGGTTAACATTAAATAGTACCCAGTGTTCTCCCCAGAAAAAATTTCCAGCCGGGTGGCATCAAGAAGTAGCCGGGTGGGGGCCTTCGCAAAAATAATAAAATGTTTTAAATCCTGACCTTATAATGATTTAAACTTGAAATAACAATTTATATATTAATTATCTTCTTCCTAGAGGCCCATATACTGGCCCCACTTGCAGGCTACACAGAATATATTTTTTATACAGCTCTGCAGATACTGGCCCCACTTCCAGGGGCAGTTCCCACCTGTACTTTACACAGGAGGAGGGATCCAGCCTGACACTGCCCCAGCACTATGATGTACAACTACCCCCCGCCCCAATGCCACTTCCCCTGCTCTGCACTCTCCACTGACCCAATGCCATGTCCCCTGCCCGGCACCTCCTCCTGCCCCAATGCCGCATCCCCTGCCCGGCACCTCCCCCGCCCCAATGCGCCGTGTCCCATCACCTGGAACCTTCACTATCATGTCCTTATTGCCGTGGACACAGAGCCTCCAATGTGAAGAACGTGACGTTGGCGCAGCTCGGCGTCGCTTCCGGCATCCGTGGCAACAAGGACACATTGAGGGTGACTGGGAATGCGGTGCATTGGGGCGGGGGGGATGTGCCGGGCAACAGGCTGTTTCTACCGGGCGATGCGCCTGCAGGAAACTGCCTGGGGAGAACACTGGTACCTACATACAGGTAGGGTAAGGGATGCCGGCGCTCAGGATCCCGGTGGTCAGAATCTCGATGCCGGCAACTTGACAGAGTTAGGATACTGACACCTGCTGGTAAGTATCCTAACCCTCTCCTTACCCCTCCCTGCTGCCTAAACCTAACTCACCCCCTAGTGCCAAACCCTAAATTCCCAAACCTCCCACTAACCCCGTTACTTACCGTTGGCATCCCGACAGCCGGGATTATGACTACATCCCCTACCTACAGATGTCAGAAGCCCATATAACAAGGGTGAGGCTTAAATTAAGCAAAGGCCCATTTTAAAAGTATTTACTGTCGGCTTTGTCAATTATCTGTATTACTAACATTTAACAATAAAAAAGAAAACATAAATGTCTTTTTATGCACATTTCTCTTTTAACAAGTATTGAACCATGTATGGTGAGCCTAGTAGTGATTGAATGTTAGAGTACGAAAGCCCAGCCGTGACACAAAGGAGAATAGATTTGATAATGTAATTTATTTTTTTACTACACTAAATTGCATTAAGAGCAGCACTCTCTAGAAGTGAAACATAAATTTAATCTCTAAAAAGACCTTTTTCATTGACACACTAACTAGCGATATTAAAGGAAAATGCTTTATACCCAGCATACAACGACCGGGATAAGTTAAGCAAATCAAGTGCTTGCTCGGCTGTGGATGGCTAAATACTGAATAAAATATAGTTAGTATAACACAACGTTAAAATCTAAAAATGTGCATATCTACTTATTAGGATACCAGCTTCAGTCAAGGCAATTTTCGGGGCATTCAATTAAAAGGATATGGTGATAAAAGCAGGCCTGTTATTTTGGATTATATGTATTAATGTCAACATATTTTAAAGCAATAGCGATAGGCCTAGAGGCTTCTTGACAGGGATCCAAAAAATGTATTTAAAACATATATGGAATAGATAATTAATCTGGGTTCTGATAATTGGCTGGGTGGATAAAAACACTGGAATATTTCTAACCAGGGAGTTTCCAATCATACCTGTCCAGTACATGGTGTCGCAACTCTCGGATGGCAAATGGACGCAACCAGTATTTGGGGATTGGCGTGACCTATTTCTGAGGCGCGGAGTCTAATGTGCCGGCGGTGTTCACCAAGGACCCTCACAAGAGGGTATGGGCTTGGCTGCGACCGAAACACAGGTCGCGGCCCTCATAATAGGTTCCCCTATACAGATGCTGGGTAACTCTGGATGAAGTGGAGAAGACTTTCAGCGTAGTGAACAGGCCAGGTCAGAACCAAACGGATAACAAGGTTGTCAGGGAGCAGACGTGTGCAGATCGTAGAGGATAGCCAAGGTCAAACCAGATTGCCAAATGCAGTACCAGGGATTAGACAGAAGCAGGTCAGCAACAAAGCCAGGGTCAGGAACAGATTTGCAGAGGCTGATTGCAGGAATCCTCTAATCAGTGCAGCTGGTGATTGCACTGAGCTGGATAATAGACTGCAACGGTTTGCTGAGTAAATTCACTGGAACAGCATGTGATTCCTAAACTGGAATACAGCAGCACACAGGATCAGGACACAGGAACTGTAGATAATGAGCCAGATGGCAGTGATGGTTTTCTGCGCAAAGGAGCCACAGGATTGAATTTAACACTGGGAAGCAACTCTTTGCTCTGGCACCAGAGGAAGTTCTCACAGGGGATATGAATCTGCTGCAAGTCCATGATAGGCTGCTGAGGTCAGCTGAGGCAGGAGCACTCCCACTGGAAGAATGCTAGCAGCTGACATAGTGCATGATGGTGATGTCATGGTTCTCGAACAAGGTCAGGCAGAAATCCTGACCTGCAGTAAATGGCAAGGTAATTCACACAATTTGAGCAGTGTGACACATGGTACACCAAATACATAAAACATAACTCATCCACAGGACAGGCCGATAAACTCGGCATGGGGTTTAGTGCTATCCCTTCATTACATAGATCACCATCATTCTCCAGCCATACATATAGAGCTGACCAAAATTAATACACAGCACAACTAAATTAATCTCAAAGATGGTCTTTCCTGGTACAGATTGTGTGACGAAGGATGTTACCACTCTCTACGCTACCATCCCTCATCAAGAAGTTATTCATGCTGTTAGATAAACACTCATTGGCAACAAATGATATAAAAGGTCCACTAACCAAGTTTGTGATCTCTCGCACTGAGCTTATTTTGAACCTCAACAACTTTAAGCTTTAAAATTCACGCTACTTACAAAGTACAGGTACGGCAATGGATTCACACTTTGCTCCAGCCTATGCAAGAATTTTTAGTATAACTGAGGAAAAAAGCCTACACATTGTGAATTCTCAATTTTCAATATATTGCTTTATTTTCTATTTGTACACTACCAGTTAAACGTTATAGAAAAAAAAAATTTCCCCATATTTTACTTAAATTTAAGCAGTTTAATGTCCATTGTACTCTGAATATTAAAGCATTGAGTAATAAAGAAATGGAGTTAAGTTATCAAATAATCATTTTGTTTGACAAGTCAAAAATGTTGTTTACATTTTGTTAAAAGTAGCCACATTTTGCAGCTATAACTGCCAAACACCCTTGTGCCACTCTTTCTACAATGGAAATCAAATGTATGTTCTCACAAATGTATTGCTCTGGTAGGTTTCATTGCTTTCACATTCTGTCCAGTTCAAGCCAAACCAGCTCAATGGGGTTAAATCTGGAGACTATGCTGGCCATTACATAATTAGAAGCCTACCATTTTATTCCCTTGAGAGTATTTCTGACATAGCCTGGAGTAATATTTTGGATCATTATCTTGCTACAGGATAAACCCATGAATCTAGACATAGATCAGACAGTATTTCAGGAGCTGCAAAATGTTGTGGTAGTTCTTTGGGTTCAGTAAGCCACCAACTTGGGATCCAGAAAAAGAGCCACAGACCACCATGCTTCCTCCACCATATTTGACAGTTGAAGGGACACACTGCGGAACCATTCTTTCACCTATTTGACTAAAACCCTGAATGAAGAACCAGAGATTTAAATTTGGATTCATTAGCCTTCGGTATTCCAATTACAGGGCTCCTTGGCAAGCCTCTTTATCTTATTACTGCCATCTTGACAATGTCTATCTTTGGTTATTTAACCCATCAAATCCGTAGCTTTAAGTCTTCCCTTCACAGTTAGAACTGAGATTTGCCTCCATCGGCAAGTGGTAAGCTGCGTCTGAGCTGTTGTCTTGTGAGCCGCCTATTACACGAGCTGTTGACTCACAAACTTTTGTTCTGATTCTGTTGTGGCTTTGGGTATGCCAGACCTTTCCTTGGCAGAGTTTCCAAGTTCCTTTTGATGTTATGGGAAACTACTCACTGACCTTAGTGTTCTCTGAATAAAACCTATACATTTAAAGGTTATTATGGTCTGTATGTCTTCCTTTGTTCAATGCCCTTTTCTAACTATTATAATACCAATATGCTGCTTGCCAAAAATATTTTCCTAATAATACTTCAGGGGGTGTAATAACAGTCTTTTCCAACACTGCTTTTATACAGACAAGGGGTTTGTCATAAAGTAATCAACAGAAGTCTGGGCACTTATAGGATATGTTTGCATCAACTTTAATGGCTTAATTTACTTCCATTGCTGCAGGATAGATATAAGGGCCTAATTCAGACCCGCTCGCGAGCGCTGAGCTCTCGCAAGCAGGTCAATGTTGGCCAAGTGCATATGCGCACGAGGGAGCCGGCTTCGTCGTGCGCATGCGCGAGACCCAGATAGCGACGGCCAAGCCGTCGCTATGGGTCTCGCTACAAAGGGGGTGTGCTATCAATGGTGAGAGACAGCACTCCCCCTTTGGTGGGCGTGGCTGGCCAGACGGAGGCGTTTCCATGGGAACGCCTATCGTCTGGGGCCGGTCTCACTGACATCACAAGTGATGTCAGTGGGAGTGCTTTTGGCTCTGATAGAGCCAAAAGCACTCCAGGGCTTGCGGCCACGAGACCCTACCACAAGGGTCTCGTCGCAAGCCCAATGGTCACGATGGTCATGACCATCGCGACCATCTTTTTGGCCACTCGCTATAGCTGTGGGTGGTCACCCACAGCAATGCGAGCGGCCAGGAGGCCGCTCTAAAAAAAGAGAGGGAGGGTACTGATTCAGAGCGGACGCTCTGAAAGAGCGTCCGGCTCTGAATCAGGCTTTAAGTTCTTAACTCAAAGAGCCTTTTTTTAATTGTGAAGTTTACATTGTCTTTCAGATTTTGCGAATCTAAACCTCTAGCAGTTTACTGCTGATCTTTGTACCATTTCAGTTTATTCACTGGACTTGAATTGCCTAAAATTTCAATAAAACTGGAAATTGAAGTGTCCTAAAACATTAAACATCCATTCCTGGATCACCCATCCCCATCCATTTTATCAATTCTGACATCCTTCTCCCCTGTATCTGGAGAGGAAGTCGTGGCCCTCATCCGGTCCCCCCCCCCCCCCCAAATCCACCTCCCCTTAACCCTATCCCTTCACATCTCTTCCGCTACCTCCTTGTGCCTGTTCCCATCTTGCCCACCTCCACAATCTCTCCCTCTCATCTGGCACTGTCCCTTCTGCATTCAAACATGCCCTTCTCTGCCCCATTCTTAAAAAACCTACCCTTGATCCTAACACTCTCACCAACTACCGACCCATCTCTCTCCTCCCTTTTGCATCCAAACTCCTTGAGTGTATTATTTACAAGCACCTTACCGCCTTTCTTTCCTCCAACTCCCTGCTTGACCTATTTCAGTCTGGCTTCCACCCTCTACACTCAACTGAAACTGCCCTCACGAAAGTCAGCAATGACCTCCTTGTTGCAAAATCCAAGGGCCACTACTCTATGCTCATTCTCCTTGACCTCTCTGCTGCCATCGATACTGTGGACCACCCTCTCCTCATGCAAATCCTTCACTCCCTTGGTCTACGTGATACTGCCCTCTCCTGGCTGTCCTCCTACCTCTCTGACCAATCCTTCTCTGTCTCCTCTGACCACTCCACTATCCGACCACATCCTGTTACAGTAGGTGTTCCACAAGGTTCTGTTCTCTAGGTAAACTCATCAGCCCTTTTGATCTTCATTATCATCTCTATGCTGATGACACTCAGATCTAACTTTCCTCCCCTGACCTCTTCCCCTCTCTCCTCACTTGTATCTCCAACTGTCTCTCTGCTATCTCTTCCTGGATGCCCCAGCGATTTCTTAAACTTAATATGTCTAAGACTGAGCTGATCATCTTCCCACCCTCCCACATAACCTCACTTCACACTTTTTATTTATCAATTAATTACACAACTAAGTCCTCTAGTCCCAAAGAGCGCTGTCTTATAGTTATCTTGGACTCCTCCCTCTCCTTCAAATTACATATCCAGAACCTCTCGCAGTCCTGTCGTTTCCATCTCAAAAATATTTTCAAGATCAGACCGTTTCTCACCCAGGATGCTACTAAAACCCTCATCCACTCACTGGTCATTTCTAGATTGGACTACTGTAACCTCCTATCTGGCCTACCTGGTATCCAAACCCTGCAGGGATGACGGCCTCAGGATTTTGACGCCTGGAATCCCGAGCGCCGGCATCCCGTACCCAACCCTCACCAAGCCACCTAAATATTGCAGATTGGATCAAAGGTTAATTTATCCATTTCATACATGGACTTACGATATTCAATTTACAGTCTGTAATCTATATATATTGAACCTCAGACTGCACTGTTAGATAGACTGTTTATAATAAACAACCACTTCTATGTCTTATACCATCATAACATTTAAGAGGTTTAATTTGGTGCAGTTACCTTTTATTTGAATTTATATTTGCTAACATATGGTTATATACCGCTTTTGTTGATACTGTACATTGTGACTGAGGGGTCTATTTACTAAGCTTTGGATGGAGATAAAATGAACAGAGAAAGTCCCAGCCAACCTGCTCCTGTAATTTTTCAAACACAGCCTGTGACGTGGCAGTTTGGAGCCGACTGATTGGTACTTTATCTCCGTTCACTTTTATCTCTAACCAAGACTTATGGGGCACATCCACTAGCAGACCAAAAAACGACTGCATGATTACGACATTGTAATCGTGCAGTCGTTTCTCAGTCTGTGCTGTGCCTACATTGAACGTTCAGTCATTCAGTGTAGAAACATAAATCAGCCCCTACCATGCTCAACCTGACGCTATCATAGGGTTGTGCAGCATGTTCGGCCAATGATTGATGCCGGAAACGACCAGCGGGATCGCGGATCGCTGGTCGTTTCCGACAATGTGCCCGATTAATGTGCGATTGTACGATAACGATATTGTTCAATCGCACATAGAAATCGGCAAGTCGATGTGCGCCCTTAGTAAATAGACCCCATATTGTGATAGTAAGAGTTTTTGAAATACTGCGTATTCTGTACTGTGTAGCAGTTTAACTGTCAAATTCAAGCTAATTATTATGATGTGGGTGTTTTTACCATTACAGAAGTCGTATTACACTATCTATACGTCATTCAGTGATTAGCATCCAAATAATCCGAGCAACCACTTGATGTGAATAACCAGCACTGGCTGCATGTATTATTATGGGCGAGTTTGGACATTTAGGGGTCTCTTCTGCATTGTACGTAAATCCCCTATTCAGCAATGGAATAATGGAGAAGATAACGCAATTATCTTCTCCTAATTCCCATCCCGCTGAATACCGCACTGTAGGGATCAGGCCATTTGATCTCTATATTGCTTTAACACTTTTTACTATTCAGCAAAGCAAAAAGTGTTAAATCACTCGATAAATATTTACTTGATAGAACGCCATCTCAGAATGGCGATATATATGAAGAAAATACTTAAATATCCCGAAAACTGCAGGGACAGTGGGAAATGTTCCCATAAGTCCCTGCAGCATCTTGTAAGCCCGTCCAGTCTCCGTGCCTGCTTCCCGGTGAGCGCCGGCAGGTAAGTCCACCTAGAGCATGTTAAACCTGCCGAAAGTGATTGACATTAAACTTTATGTGCGATTATATTTAACATTTATATGTTAAATATAATCGCACATAAATATACATGTATACAGGCTAGCATAAAGCCTGTATACACGTCAATCAATTTGGACAGGTAGGAGATGTACTTGCCCCATCGGCGGTCACCGCAAGCAGGGACGGAGACTATTCCGAAGCGCATGACTGAGCATGCGCAGAGAACAAACAGAAGGGATTGTTTTTGTAATCCCGAAAACAACGCCTTCGGTGACATCGCAGGGAGAGCGTGTTAGCGCAACCGCTGTCCCTGCAGAAAATATTGCTGAATAGCAGTCATATTTTATCATAATTGATAAAAACTCGTGATGTTGTTGTCCGATAATATTCTGGTCAACATCGTCACTCTTGCTGAATAGACCCCATAGAGTATTTTATTCTAACACTGTTGATGTCTCCTTGAAAAAGGTCCCTTTAGAGACTGAAACATTGGATGCAATTTATATCTGTGGTGATCTAATCTGCATTTATCCGCCAGATTGATTATACAAGTACCCCACCTTTGTCCCCATAGAGTGCTGAGCTACAACCTTTTTAGATAATTTTTCTTACAAACATCACAAAAGAATTACATTCATGACGACGTACAGATCATAAAGACCTACTTGTGAAAGAGATGCCCGCAGGGGAGCTTGCGTGCAGCCTGCATAGAATCCCAACAAATGGCACAGTCGTCATTGTTTGCTTCCAGTTCCTCAGGAGTGGCTATAGCAAAACTTGTAAAGAAAATAGAACATTACCAGAACCAGCAGTGAATAACAGAATGGGAAGTACACAGCAGCACAACCAAGACTTGGGGAATAATTACTTGGGATCGTTGTTCAGCTAAACATTAGTACAAGCAATAGTCCTGAGCCATCTTTAAAGTACTCCTGGCACCTACACACATTGGAGTCATGTAATTTGTGGGATAAAACCATATTCATAGGAATGCCGCTTGCACCATTACAGTAGAGTTTGCTGCAGCGGTCGACAGCCATCTCTGTGTAGGTGACAGGAGAACTTTAAAACTGGAACAAAAAAAGATTACATAGAGATATAAAATTATTTGGCTATTGATAATATTATCAACATTAACTTATATAACACCAGCATATTCTGTTGCGGTCCTGTGTATTGTTTGAACACAACATAAAACAACGAAAAAAAAAAAAAAAAACTCACTGAGCCTCCATGTTTCCGACGACCCGCAAATAATTCTTGTGACGCCTGAGTCTGCGCTGCAGTTCGTGGAAAAGGTGACGCAGCTGCATGAAAATGACCAGGCTTGCCATTGACAACCAAATATTCCCAAATAACTGAGAAGGGGAAAAGAGAGAACAGACAATGAGTGCAAGTTGCAAAGTTTCCTCACAAATACAGCTTTTTAGGGAAAGTGCATTAAGTGTTGGGTAACCAGTGTGGATGAGTGAGAGCACGGGCGCGGACGCTGCTTAGAGTCTAGCTTGCCAAGAGTTAGTAACCTTGTAAGAGAAGACTTGTTCCAACAAGAACATTATTGATCCTTTAAATATTACTATCAGAATTATCTTTTTTTTTTTTATATAGAGCCACAAATGTACGCAGTGTCTTATAGCAGAAAATAAAGCACAGTACAATAAGAGATGTCTAAATGGCAAAATACAGGACACAAGAAATATAAATGTAGGACTTTAAACATAAAACTGTCATACAGTAACAGGTACAGTAATAACAAGTCAGACGAGAGGGGGGGGTCTATACTGACCAGCATATGGATATGATGCATCAGATCCATAGACAGATGACCAAGCTCCATCACAAAGTCTGTGTAATATACGTATGTCCCTTTGCCTTCCCATGTTCCTTCGTGATTTAGGTCCCACAGGTGAATCACATACCTATAATAAAAACAGATGTAATAATAGTGTAAAGAAACAGATGTATTTGCTGCATGTAGTAGGTTGGACTCCAGACATCTGTAATTGGCAATAATCAGAAGTGATGGAGAATACACAAACTATCTGGCATTATGCAATTAAATGGTTGCAATGCATTACACTGGTGTTGTGCAGGATCAATGTCTCTACATAGCTGCAGTGCATTGTAAACATCATGAATAAACATGACCTAATGCTAGGGTAAACCCTGAACAAGCCAGACGCATGATACAATTGAGGCCACAGAACATGTGGCTGCAGGGCATGTGTTTGGTTATCATGGAGACAAGAGAATACTCAATGAACACTCCCAGTTCAGGTCATTGTTATTTTTAAAGCACAATAATGTTCTGGAACCATAATGTCTCACACCAGCATTTGCTTATCATAGGCTATGCTGGCAGGAAAAATGGTTTATAACTAAACGGTGTACAAAACCCGCTCCGGAGATGAATGTGTAATAAAGCCAATATGGCTGCCTTTCAGTGTATATGATCCATCCTTTTGATCAAGTTCATGGATCCTTTTACCCAGCAAATAAACTATTTTAGACAATGAGGATTCCCACAGCTAATTTCAGATATTCAACTGAACAAAAACTATGATAAATAACTGATGAACATAGAGCTAAATAAATACGTGACCAGTTTTCAATGTGAATTGTACATATATGGCAATGGTAACATTACCAAATGAAATTGGTATCCTATTTACTATTATGTAGCATGGCCATATACAAAGCAATCAGGCTAGGCAATAGGCATATCATCGCTCTGTGGGCATGATTCAGAAATGTACGCTAACCCGATGTTTTATGCTGTGAGCATGTACAGAACGGGTCCTGCAATACCACATGGAGTTCCCCCAAGCCTCTGCCTGATTGACAGGCAAAAGCGTTTGGGGGTAGTGCTGGGGATGGCCTGCGTTCACGGAAACAGGGACGTGCCCCCCTGTTTTCTTGGAATGCTGAGGCCAGGGTCTGTGTCCATGGATGCAGACTTCCTGGCCTCGTAAGCCGCCAGGACCCGGCCCCTTTGCGAGGTAGCTTCAGCTACCAAAGCCTGGCCAAAAGGACAACAATCGCGATTGCTCCGATTGTGATACAAGGCTGCGATCTCTGTCGCAGCGCTGGGATCATGCAGATGCATTATAAGGGTGGGTTTTGTCAAGTGAGCAAAACAAAAAAGAAAAAACCTCTTTTTGGGGGCACTCTTATATAGTTCCAATTTAAAATTATTATTAATTAGATATGAATTAAAAAGTTATTAATATAGACACATAGAAAATATACATAAGACAAAAAGATGAAAAAAGAGCATAAAGAAAAAGGATTTTTATATATTGTCTTCCTCAAATAGACAGTAATATAACTATCTACAGTGATAGTGGGAAGATATCCCAAAAAATTAGTCCTTAATGGTTGGGCAAAAATATTATTTAAATAACACCTCTGCTCAAAATGAAGGTGCTAACACAATATTAATAAAGGCACATATGATTAGGTAAATATAATGTATATTACAACTTGATTTCCACAGGTAACCAGAAAGAGAAAAATCATATATAGCCAAAAAAAAACCTGGGTAACGAATTGAATGACCTCAGTCTGATAATATTATAGTGTCAGGTGTTGCTCTGCCCATAGACACACAGTACATAGAACATGACAATTTCAATATTAGACCAATACCACAATATATATAGGCAACATGCAGGTTATTACTCTGAACCTATATATAAGCAACATGCAGGTTATTACTCTGATATCCATGCCTAGGCTGAACATCATAGAATACAATTTACATGTGTTACGCCTAATTATTACTCTGTTCTGGTACGCAGTACGGCTCACCATTTTTATTTGCACCTGTTTTGTCTATGTGTATGGTGATTAAATGATTTTTTGAGGTTGAAGACTAATACAGTGACTCAGAGGGAACTTGGATGACGAATGCTTCATCATTATTGGATTTTGTATTTGTGAATTTTGAACTTTGGGAAATTTATGCCTGTATGACACTATTTTTTTTTACCCAAAGATTTTTGTTTGTCCACTGTCTTCCAATTAGGAGCGTATGTCCTTCTTTTTTGTATTATGCTCTATATCTAGTATTTGGTGATACTATTGTGAGATTATTGCTGCTCCTGAAATTTTGTGCAAAAGGGACAACACATTTTTTCTATACATTTGTTCTATATGAAAATAAACTCCACTTTTAGAAGCTAACCCATCAAAAGGGCTATCACAGTTGAACAATCATCATTTTGCTGCATGAGTTGGCACTTCAATTAGGTCCCATGTTTTTTAGCATGTCTAAGTTATATCTACTTTTTGTTGGTCCCATAAAACCCAATTCCTCAGTGTGGTTTCCCTGACTACCACTGATCAGTAGAACCTATGCACAGATTCACTCTCGTATAATCTCAGGAACATTCCCTACTTACCGCAACACAACATGAGCTGTCCTCGTTGTCACCAACAAACACTGTAAGAAGATTGAAAACATGCAGATGTTAGAGCATAAGAGCACAGGAAGTTTTCTAAATCCATTCTGCAGCTCTGCATAAGGTAATGGGATTCCATGGGCAGGTTTTAAAGTGGATTGAACAAAACACACAGTCCTAGAATCCTGTACCTTCCAGATCGTAAAGGGAAACCCAGCAATTTTATATTTTAAGCCAAAGGGTTGCATATCAATTTGCCTTTACACTACCATGGAATCTTGTGCTAATCAATATATATTTACACATCACTTACTACATTTCTTCTCACGTCATATGTACATGCTTACGGTACTTCCACTTTCACTAACCTCAGCAGCATGCACATACTAACTGCTAATTGTGTCAGGTCCATGTCAGAGCACAGTCATGTTCTGATTATACAGGACAATTACAAGCATGCTCTCTCTTTCCTGAGCCTGATAGTCCTCTGTAGTGAGCTTAGGAAGGAGCGATTGCTGGTCATGGCTGAAGGTCTGCTCTGTGAAATGGTAGTGCAACACAGACCATCATTTGCATGATTTGTTCCACTAACTGCATGGCACTGCAGGGTTTTGTGTTGCCTTACAATTAAGCTATAACAATAACTGAGCATAGACCCACCTTAATAAGCAGCTCTATGTAGTGTCAAGTATGATAAAGAGATCACCGATAAGCAAACCCTAAAAGAGCAAGGAACCCTGAAATTGGGAGGATAAGCATAATTGTTCTACATCAAAAACGCGCACACACACATAATAATCTATGGTGATAGAAGGGCACATTAGCAACATACTTGCATTACTTACAATAAAAGATTTCCATTTTTTGAGGTACTCAATTCTCTGTGATGAGTGGCCCCGCACACTGTGGTAGAACACTGCCCCCCCAACATTACCAATTTTCCTGCACACCGCTACTGGGTTCAAAGCAATATTGGCGGTTCTGACAGTACCTCGCGGCACTCACCCTCAAATGAATCGCTACCATACTGTAGTTCTACCGAACATCACATTTTAGGCACAACTTCAAAATCACATTGGCTATATCCCCTTACTCTGTAAACGTCTGCAGTTCTAACATGAACTGTCCTCTCCTAGTAAATTGTATCCAACGAACGCTTGGTTTTTATTTCAACATTAAATAGTACAAGAACTCCAGTATATGCAAAAGCAAATGGGCTTAGTTATCACTCAATCATGGCACTGCAATAAAACAATTATGGTTTATTAAACAAATGGAGTGATGTGACCGGCATGACTGACATGCCTGCGCGTGGGCATTATATTATGATTACACACTTAATTAGTTTATGATACTATAACACATTCATGCTATAATCCAATTTATCGAAAGACACTATAAATGTGATCATTCACCTGAACTGCTCTGCAGTGTGTTGTGTGCACACAGTGACTACAGATTTTATAGCTAAAAGTTTGGCAAGCAGAACATAAACAGAGGGCATCAAAGTACAGTACACATATGCAGCTTGTATATTACAGCAACATATAATACACCAGGGGTAAGCAACTTGCGGCACTCCAGCTGCTGTGGAGCTACAGCCATGGCCAAAAGTTTTGAGAATGACACAAGTATTGGTTTTCACAAAGTTTGCTGCTTCAGTGTTATTAGACATTTTTGTCAGATGTCACTATGGTATACTGAAGTAAAAGTACAAGCATTCATAAGTGTCAAAGGCTTTTATTGACAATTACATTAAGTTTATGCAAAGAGTCAATATTTGCAGGGTTGACCCTTCTTTACAAGACCTCTGCAATTCGCCCTGGCATGCTGTCAATCAACTAATGGGCCACATACTGACTAATGGCCGCCCATTCTTCCCTAATCAGTGCTTGGAGTTTGTCAGAATTTGTGTGTTTTTGTTTGTCCACCCTCCTCTTGAGGATTGACCACAAGTTCTCAATGGGATTAAGGTCTGGGGAGTTTCCTGGCCATGGACCCAAAATTACAATGTTTTGTTCCCTGAGCAACTCAGTTATCACTTTTGCCTTATGGCAAGGTGCTCCATCATACTGGAAAAGCCATTGTTCATCACCAAACTGTTCTTGGATGGTTGGGAGAAGTTGCTTTTGGAGGATGTTTTGGTACCATTCTTTATTCATGGCTGTGTTCTTAGGCAAAATTGTGAGAGATCCCACTCCCTTGGCTGAGAAGCAACCCCACACATGAATGGTCTCAGGATGCTTTACTGTTGGCATGACACAGGACAATGACTTTTGGAGGACGGCCTGTTGTTAGGAAGGACAGCAAAGAAGCCACTTCTCTCCAGGAAAAACATCAGGGACAGACTGATATCCTGCAAAAGGTACAGGGACTGGACTGCTGAGGACTGGGGCAAAGTTAGTTTCTCTGATGAATCCCATTTCAGATGGTTTGGGGCATCTGGAAAAACGCTTGTCCGGAGAAGTAAATGTGAGCGCTACCATCAGTCCTGTGTCATGCCAACAGTAAAGCATCCTGAGAACACAGCCATGAATAAAGAATGGTACCAAAACATCCTCCAAGAGTAACTTCTCCCAACCGTCCAAGAACAGTTTGGCGACAAACAATGCTTTTTCCAGCATGACAGAGCACCTTGCCATAAGGCAAAAGTGATAACTAAGTGGCTCGGGGAACAAAACATCAAAATTTTGGGTCCATGGCCAGGAAACTCCCCAGAACTTAATCCCATTGAGAACTTGTGGTCAATCCTCAAGAGTTGGGTGGACAAACATAAACCCACAAATTCTGTCAAACTCCATGCATTGATTAGACAAGAATTGGCGGCCATCAGTCAGTATGTGGCCCAGAAGTTGATAGACAGCATGCCAAGGCGAAATTGCAGAGGTCTTGAAAAGAAGGGTCAACACTGCAAATATTGACTCTTTGCATAAACTTAATGTAATTGTCAATAAAAGCCTTTGACACTTATGAAATGCTTGGAATTTTGCACTTCAGTATACCATAGTAACATCTGACAAAAATGTCTAAAAACACTGAGGCAGTAAACTTTGTGAAAACCAGTACTTATGTCATTCTCAAAACTTTTGGCCATGGCTGTATACATCTCAGCATGACCTGCTACGATTTTGATGTTTGGGCATTCTAAAACTGTGGCATGCTGGTATGTGAAGTTTCATAGGTGCTGTGGTGCCACATGTTGCTTACTCCTATAATACAGTCTAGAGATTTTTCCTATATAGGTCAGCAAATGCATGGTATTCTTCACAGAGCACCATTGTATTTGAACAGCTACTAAATTGTTGAAGTAAAATACATAATAATCCATAGTCTACATAAACTGCCTTACCCTGGAACACAGTTGATGGCATTTTCTATACACGGGAATGACATCTGAATGAAGCAGTGTACAGATTGAGTCACTTCATCATAAAGACCCCAATTGGTGCACCCTCTACCCATTCCTTACAAGGTCAGGAAACGGCCTATATATATATATATATATATATATAATCTACCAGAGATTACTAACCTCAGCAGCCATGAACGCCAGTGTGTGCATCCCGTGTTCATATCCAGCGAACACACACAGGACGGCAAGCCCACAGCACACCATAAGCATGGTGAACAGAAGAACTAACACACGGATGTGGCAGCTCATTGGGGTGGTAGGAGAGAAGGACAGCTGGGGACACATGAAGTACAGATTAACTCAGTACATTATCACACTCAGCACATACAAGTAAATAAATAAAATATTACAATAACTGTACATGGTGGGGATTTGTGGCACAAACAAGTAAAAAAACTAAGACACTAAGAGCAGAGTAGGTGGGTGGAATATCACCACATTACATGTCCTGTTATACGTACATATTCAAATCGGTCTCTACAGAGCTGCACCATAAGGTGGAGGAAGACCAGGCCAGCGAACCATAGAAACCATAGCACCACCTCTTCCACGTGCTGGACATTCAGGACGCCGAAGATGAAGATGAACTTGTAGAAAATGAAGTTCCAAAACTTGTCCTTTAGATGCTATGAAGACAAGGAGAGTGAGTGAGATATAGTCACCATCTGCACAGACAAGCATTTCAATACAATCCAAAAATATATTAAAAGAAATTAAAAAAAACAGAAAAAAACAAAAACACATATGTAGACAAAATGCTCAAGATTACATATGGACGCACAAAATAGCATTTGGATGCCCAAAAAAGGTCACTCAACAATGCGAAGTCCGTGGAAATATTTGCTCTCAATTTCCATTATTTGCTTTGTTGGACTTGATGTGATCAGTAAGATTGTACGATGTGATGCAATCTACCAATCTCTTCACAGCAATTACATGTCTATACTGCAAGCTAGTCATCCAACACCACCACAAGTTCAAACGTAGGTATAACCTCACATAAAGCTGTTGTAGGACTAGTGGTTTGGTGGTTATTGGAAATCACTCCATTAACTTTAATGCGTTTAACTTGATTTAAATGCAAATAAAACAGCATTCAGAAAACCACAATGCGAGTTTACACTTTCAGGCCCATATTCATGCTTTGAAAACGCAGGCAAAATGCATGAAATAGATGCCAATGGGGATGTGGCTTTGGCCATGAGAGCATTATTCCCATAGAGAAGTGTTGAGCACATTTAGCAAATTGTGGGTCACTGTACTCACCTGTCTCTCACTGACACGTAACGGACCAAATACCACATGCTGAATTAATTTAGCAACAAGCATCAGCAAGCAACACACTGTATTCACCAGGACCTGCACAGGGACAAGAGAGAGACCACAGTCAGCAGGACTATAAACAAAACTAGACTGCAAGTTATAAAGATTCAAGACAAACATTATGAGATTCAATTACAGTCCACATTAGACAAAAATCAAGGGCTCAGTTGTGCAGATGCGAAATGCCTGACGGAACAGGCGCTCTGAGATGATGAGCCTACCGTGCTTCCCTTTAAATTTAGCATCTTAAAGGGCCTATCCAGTAGCATATAAATGTGTCAGTCGTTCAATTTATCTGCTAATGGATAGGCTCTGAAGGATAAAAATGCGCACTCCCGCGGACGACAAATTTGGTCTTTTGTCTCTCCAACATGTTGGTCAATTATTGTTTATCGCTGACAGATATTAGAAATATCTGTCGCGATGAACGATTTTTTAAAGTAAATGAACAGGAACATTAAAAAAAAATCCACTCAAAGAATGATGTCATCCAATATAGTTCGTCGTTCGTCTATTGCAAATATCGGTCATGTACATGACTGATATCTGTCACAGCAGCCCAAGGAATTTTCAAAAGAAAAATCTTTTGTCTTTTCTTAAGATCTGCTAATGGATAGGCCCCTTTAGTTCCGTTACAGCCGCAGCGAAAAGCAGCTCACATGTACCAGAGATGCTGGGCTGCACAGGAATTGGTTTTACACACGAACAAAGTCGAAGATAAAGCACAACGAAACCTGGTGGGGGCAAAGCCACAGGCGTTCGCATTGGAGCCCTTCAGACCGATTCTCACACAGATGTACAAATGTTGCAAACCCAACAGCTCAGTTTATGCTAGTAATGCAGTTTTGTCACAGTAGTTTTAATAAGGCTAAAAAGACGTTGTTCAGCCGAGTCACACGGGACCTCACACACTGAGAGGGTCTATGTGGCACGACCGAAACCACTGTATAAAAGGACACATCTGTAAATCTTGTTTCTAATTAAGTCAGAAAAACATGGATGGATTAAAAGTCCTGGCTCTCAATCATCTAGCGTTCCACAATAAACATGTTTAAAACAGATCATTTACAAGATTTACAAAGATCAGATTACTATAAACATTTTAAAAGGTAGATACAATATAATGTGCAAGGAAAACTCAGTGTATTATTGTGGATGGCACTCCTCTGCTGTTGTTGGGAATAGTCTGCTCATTTGCATGGTGACTCACTCATAACAATGACATAATAATACATGGTTAATAATGCTAATTACACCAAATATGGGGCCTAAGGAAGAGAAGTAACTCCACATGCAGAGGTTACAGGACATAGATATGCTATGGAGAGCAGATAGGAATTGCCATTTCTGGATGCTGCTGATAGTATAGGTGCCCATATACACTTCATACTTGTTTTATAATTTCACTAACACCATAAATGTATTAAAATGAATTAAAAGAAAAAAAAAAAAAAAAGAAAAAAAAAGAAGAAGGTGTCCACAAGCCAAGGAATACTTGGAACACCAAATTCCTCATCAAACTTTCTGATGTGTATTTCGCACTTTTTGGCCCATCATGTGCACCCTCACAGCTGCTGATAAGTGGTCCATCCAGCTCATAATTTCCCAAAGAAGAGTGTTGTTTGGCTAGATTTGACCTTGCGGTAAATTCATACATTTTTGGGGGTTTTCTTGCGAGTTACTGTACAAACCGTTTTATTACCACCGGAAAAATCACTGCAAATCTGATACATTGCAAATCACCATCCCAAAATGTTACAATATATTAGAATGCAGTTTCACAAAAAAAAGAAAACCCTTCAACCTGCTCCAGCTATATAGTTGTAGTCAGTTCCAAAATGAAAGTATCACTATTACCCCCAATCACATAAACTATACAAAAATGGGAAAGAGATGCTACCATCATATAAACAATCTACATATACAATAACAATGCAACAATGTTATGAACATAGGATTATTTCATGAAGTACAAAAAATAATCAATAATTATGTCATTCAAAATTCAATCATCAAGTAATAGATTGCAAGCCTCTTTGCCAAGCTTTTCTTTACCTCAGAGTCAAGTAGGGAGGAAAAGATAATAAATGTCAGACAATGATACTTATACATCAACTTATCACCAATAAATGGACTTGTCCGCACGCAGGTGTTTCACAGAAGTATCCATGCAGTTACACCAGTGTCCATCAACCTTACCTGACAAAACTACACTCACAGCATGAGACGGGTCTCCAACGATGTATCATAAACAAGAAAGACTAGAAGCAAATATACTGACTCCCTGTAACAGTTACTCTTAATAGGAGCATAGGAGTTGCACTGTTGTATTGCAAAATATTTGCCTTTTAAATAAGCATAACAGAACGGATGCAGTCTTCCTTCATATATGTGTCCAAAAGTAGGTACAGATCTTACTCTCCGTAGGTGGATTTGGTTAAAGCAAAAATAGAGAAGGGTCATCTTGTGCATTATCTTAAAAGACAATCGGGACAACAAACATCACGCATATTAAATACTTGTATAAAAAATATCACAATACCCAAATAGATAAAATTCAAGTACACCCCATGGTACTATGCAAGGCTTCTCTATTAGAAGGATGGAGCTCATGCTAATTTTGACTGAATTCATAAGTTACCTTACTACTGCTCCAGCGGTACTACCATCACAGTGTTTTTATTTCTATTTTCTTCTACTATTGAAAATCTTTTATGCGCTTCCCCCTTCTCTCTTTATATATCTGTACCGTCCCCATTTAGTTACTGAAACCAATAAAATCTCTATTAACAAAACAAAACCTTTGCAATTGAACTTTCTATGGGGGAGATTCAATTGCTGTAAAATCCTGATTCAGAATTTGTTTGCTTTTCCGATGTTTACGAAGATGAGCAACTATCAGTAAACATTGCATGTGTCTTAGTCACAGAGCGCATGCATGAAGGTACATTGCCATAGTCATACCCAGCAATTATTTACTTGCCGTGTGACTGACAGCCAGGGAGCATTTGGGGGAGGTAAAGGAGAGTGGCAGTACAAAATGCAGGCATGTCGCCACTGTTTCGGGGGCGTGTCACCCTACAACTGTGATGCCATACGCATGGAATATGGCTTCAGCGGCACAATTCCCATGCCCACTCTGCACGACCATAGACTAGGTCAGGACTGCTACAATCCAATGATCTGTGGGGGTCATTCAGACCCGCTCGCGAGCAAAGGACGCTCGCAAGCGGGTCGATGTTGCCCCACTGCCATTGCGCACGACGGAGGGAGCTCCGTCGTGCGCATGCGCGAGACCCGGACAGCGACGGGCTCTCCGTCGCTCCGGGTCTCGCACCAAAGGGGGCGTGCTGTCGATGTTGGCGCCTACCGTCTGAAGCCGGCCCCACTGACATCACTAGTGATGTCAGTGGGAGTGATTTTGGCTCTGATAGAGCCAAAATCACTCCAGGGCTTGCGGCAGCGAGACCATACCGCAGGGTCTCGTCGCAAGCCTGATGGTCGCGAAGGTCAAAGACCATCGCGACCATCTTTTTGGTCGCTCGCATATGCTGTGGGTGGTCACCCACAGCTATTCGAGCGGCCAGGAGGCCGCTCCATTTTCAGGTAGGAGGGCACTGATTCAGAGCGAGCGCTCTGGTCAGAGCGTTCAGCTCTGAATCAGGCCCTGTGACCGGTTTGGCTGCGACTTTTGCATATTTTTATACAAAGGCGCAGCAGAGGCGGCATTAGCATACAACTTTGAATTAGGCCAATAGACCCCTATCATCAGTTCTAATTGGACCAGGAAATCCTCCTATTATTTCTCAGCCCTGCACTGCCAGCAGCACCACATAGAACACATGGAAGCTAAGAGGACATGCTATTTTTAAAGCAGAGCAACTTAAAATAGTTTAGTAAAGCAGCTATGGCTACTCTATGAAAAGTTATATAGCTAATATGTTACAGTCACAGTATCATTACTGACCCAGCCACGTAGAAGAAGACGCTGCAACTTATATCAAGCTGAAACTTTTGACGTCCATATAGCGAAAATATACACTATGGGCCTAAGTGTTATTTTAAAATCGACAATTTTAGTTACTTACAAAACAGTAACTTTATTAAAGGCAAAGCAAGGCTGGTTAGTTATATCTTCCAACCCGACAAGCCGAGTTTGCCTTCAATAAAGTCGCCAGTTTATAATTTGCTGACAATCTATTTTTATGAAAAGGACGCTGCTTGGTTAATCAAGCCCATCGTGTGCTAGCAAATAAGGGGCTACAATATGTATGTGTGACTTGCAGAGCAACAACTAAGCACCAATTTGGCCCCTAATGAGTCACACAGTCACAGTGTTTGTCATTTGGCACATGGGCCGAGCAGCAGGATTGCAACAAGCTCTTTTATTTAGGAAAAAACTCTGACCTGTTCGAAAAACCCACTTACCCATTGTTGTTCTGATACAAAAGTAAACAGTGTGATGAACGCTTTAAACAAAATATTTTTGTTATTAGACTATATTATGTTCAACTTTATTACAAAATAACTAAGTGCATCTGAAAATGTATCAAAAACAGCCTTACAGCAGTAATGTTACAATGTTATGCCTGCTCTTTGCTCCAATTCTCAAGCTATCATGAGGCCAAACTTCTAACATAGTCAGACCATGCAGCACCCAATCAGGGAATAGGGCTAATCTAGTGACCAAGCCTCAGAGCAGAATAATCAATGATTTGCTGAGGATCTGAAGTTTAATATATACAATGTACTGAAATTACATAAGGCATTTATTATTTTAGTACTTGAGCAACTACAAAGTGCAATATACTATCAATAGGAAAATCAGAGTTATGGTATAACATACCTTAGATAACTCTTTTTCTTCGAGGTCCATAGGCTCCACAGAATCTACCTTGGAGTATGTAGTTGGAGAGATCCATTGCACCAAACAGCTATAGCTATGAAGCTCCCAGCATGCACTGGTCTTCCCTATATACCCCGCCTCCAGCCACAGGCATTCAGTTTGTAAACAAGCCTAACGTCAAGAGACGGAAAGAGGAGAAGGAAGTACAATGTACCAAGGAAACACTCTCAAATCCAAAGAGGGAACCAGTGATACGAAAAAGAACAGAACTCAACTAAGGCCTGATGTGTCAGGGTGGGTGCTCTGTGGACCCTATGGACCTCAAAGAAAAAGTTATCTAAGGTTCTAAGGTATGTTATACCATAACTGATTTTCTTCTTCAGGGTCCACAGAATCTACATTGGGGACATCCTAAAGCAGTTCCCTTAAGGGTGGGGACGCTCCTGAGCAGAGAGGAGAATCCGCCGCCCAAAGGAAGCATCCCGAGAGGCAACAGTATCAAATGCACAGAATTTGATAAAAGTATGGACGGAAGACCAAGTGGCTGCTTTGCACGGCTGTTCATGTCTAACCGCCTACGACGGTCCGACAGACAGAGTAGAATGTGTTGTCACCTTGTTAGGAACAGGGAGATCAGCTTGTATATAGACTTGAGCAATAGTCGTACGTAGCCAGCGAGCCAAAGTCTATTTGTTAGCTGGCCATCCTCGTTTATGAAACCCATATAACACAAAGAGCTCCTGGTGGAGCCGGTACTCTCCACGTAGATGCAAAGGGTTCGAACCACATCCAAGGAAGCTTCACCTGCACACAGGTTTGAAGACTGAAAAGCCGGGACTACAATATCCCCATTTATGTGGAAACGGGATACTACCTTCGGAAGGTAACCCGACTTAGTACAAAGGACAGCTCTATTTTTATGAAAAATCAAATATGGAGAGTGACATGACAGTGCTGCCAAGTCAGAAACTCTATGAGCTGAGGAGATAGCGAGGAGAAAGTGTCTTTGCTGTCAACCATCTTAAGTCCACCTTATCCAAGTGTTCAAAGGGGGGAGCTTGCAGCACCCTGAGAACCAAGGATAAATCCCATGGTGCCAAACGGAGGGACAAACGGAGGTTGCAGTCATAGGACCCCATGCAAAATGTTCTTAGATCTGCCAGGGGCGCAATTCTGTGCTGGAACAAAACTGACAAAGCAGAAACCAGAACCCTCAAGGTAGCCAGGTGCAGACCTAAGTCTAACCCAGCCTGCTGAAAAGCAAGTACTCTTGAAACATTGAAAACCTTAGGGTTATATTTTGTTTGGGTACACCAACGAAAATATGAATTCCAAATCCTGTGATAGATGCGGGCTGAAGCAGGCTTCCTTACCCTCATCATCATCTGGATCACAGAAGCAGAGAAACCTTTGGCTTGTAAGACAGAAGCCTCAATAGCCATGCCGTCAAAGCCAACCGAGGTAAATCCGATTATAGGCAGGGACCCTGCATTAGCCAATCCGGTCACAGAGGCAGTGGAAGTGGCCTGTCGATGGATAGACATGTCAGATCGGTGAACCAATGTCTCCTGGGCCAGGCAGGAGCTATTAGTATTAACCTGCCACCTTCCTGCTTGAACTTTCTGACAACTCTTGGGAGGAGGGATATCAGAGGAAACAAGTATGCCAACCTGGCAGTATCCCGACTCCTTCTTGTCTGAGATGAGCCGTCATCACTGCCATTATTTTGGTAACTACCCGAGGGGCCTTCGGCCAGCCCGAAGGGTAGCGCCTGATATTGGTAATGTTGCTGATCTACCACCAATCATGAAATCTCCAGGCTCCATTGCCAGTATAATTGACCGTAGGGTTGCCATACAGAATTTGGGCACATGGATGAATCTGTTGAGAGACTTCAGATTCCGGATAGGGTGAAGTGACCCATTTGGTTTCTGAACCAAAAACAAAATAGAATAACCCCTTCCCTGTTGTGTCACAGGAACGGGGATTACGACTCCCGACCTCAGGAGGGCCCCAATAGACTCCCGGAAGGCCAAAAGCCTGACTGGGTCTAAAGGTAGGGTTGTACCAACAAACCTTTGAGGGGATGCCTCAGGAACCTGATGGCATAACCCTGAGAGACCACCTCTCGAACCCAGGCATCTGACGTGGTCTGATGCCCTGAGAAAACTGTAGGAGTCGGCCACTAAACCTGAGACCCCCCAGGGGGAGGCCCGCCCCGTCAAGCCGTGGCCTACCGTCCGGCTTGGAAGCAGGACGCTTGGTTGACCAGGACTTCTTGGTCTGCCGTCTCTTGTGGGAATTATTCTGTCTAGAGCAGTGGTTCCCAAACTGGGTGCCATGGCTCCCTGGGGTGCCTCAGGGCACTTGCAGGGGTGCCTCAGGTTGGTGGTCAAGTACCAAATAAAATCATTTTTATTCAATGTGATTAGCAGCCATTAGCACTGGTTTCGCTTATCAAAAAAAATATGTGGACAAGTATCGCGCACGGCCACTTTTCTCCCTATTCAATTCCAAGGGATGCGAAGACGGGACCTGGCGAAACTCAAACAGGCGAAAAGTGCTGTCAGTTTAGGGGAAATCAGCCTGACACCCCCCAAAATATGCACTGACATGGGGGATCCGTATGGATACCCCCGAATAGCCCTGCTGAAGGTATTTGTGGTACTTAAATGGTCTCAATAGGTGCTAATTAGTGTATTTGCATAAGGGGTGAAGAATAGCATTTAGCAATATTTTTTCATCAAAATAACTAGTCCCAGCAAATTTGGGGTATCAGAAAATGGGGGCTAGCATATTTAAAAGTTGCTAAAGTTAAGTTTTAAAAATCATGGAAAATCCACCTGCCGCAAACACCTGCAAAGTAAAAAACACCTGGGGCATACTTGGGGACCCTCCTGGAGTCTATTTCGCTAGTTTTTAAGTTTGTCCCCCAACTTTGCACTTTTTCGCCCTCAAAACGATAGTACTTATTTGGGGTGTTCTAAAGTGTTTTCTTTTTACTTTTTTTGATGCAGTTTACCTTTTGGGGGGCTGCACCAAGGCTGCAGGTGTGTTGCCACAACTTTGCACCCCAAACCCCCAATTCTGCACTTTTTTCTGCCTCCATTCCGAGGCAAATCTTTTCCGCTGGTTACAAGTCGCAAACTTTTCGCACCGGCGAAAACTCTTTGCAATTGAATACGGCGGAAAGTTTCCGACAGGCGAAATGATGTCATCGGCGAAAACTTTTCGCCGGCAATTGAATACGGCCCTAAGAGTGACATATAAGCACAATTTTGTTTATTTATTTTTTGCTGAATTTCTCAATAAGAAAACTTTTGGCCCAGGGGTGCGGTGGAAAAAAATGCTGATACTCTAGGGTGCCGCGATTCAAAAAAGTTTGGGAACCACTGGTCTAGAAAAAGACTGTTCCTTTGCCCTACCCTGTGGGCGAAAGGACAGAGCTGACAACAGCCCATACTTAGGGGTAGTCGTAGATGGCAACCCCGCAGATTTAGACATCACCAGAGAAGACACTATGTCATCCAGCTCTGGTCCGAACAGTACTTTCCACACAAAAGGCAAGGATTCCAGGGCTTTCTTGGAACCTGTATCCACCTTCCAGGTTTTTAGCCAAAGGGTTCTTCAAGCTGCAACTGAAGCTGCCGATACCCTAGAAGCTAAGATACCTGCGTCAATGACTGCTTCCCCCATATACATAGCTGCATCTCACATCTGACAGAGGGAAGACAGCTGTTCTCTGGTAGCATTAGTCATGCTATCCTCCAGAGACTTCATCCATTCTTCCATAGCCTTGGCTACCCAGGCTACAGCCATAGCTGGCCTGGTAATAGCTCCAGATAATGAAAACACTGATTTTAAATAGTTATCAACGAGGATGCCGCAGGAATGGGTAACGTAGAGCTCTTGATCAATCTAGTCACATGAGCATCTACTGATGGAGGAACTTCCCATGTGCTACATTCACCGTGAGCAAATGGATATTGAGAGGTTAAATTCCTTGTAGTATGGAAATGCATATTTGGAGTAGACCATGCTTCAGACATGAGATTCGTCAGTTGCTCACACTGAGGAAAATGATCTCTAGCCACCTTCTGACGCCTAAAGACCGGAGTCTTAGCTTTCGGCGGCACCTCCTCTTCCTCTATACTGAGGACAGATCTAACCAGAGAGGGGACATCCACAGAGGATTGATGGTCTTCTTCCACTGAGTAAGACCCAGAACTGTGAGTATCAGAGTGTGATGAGGAGGCTGAGTCAGAATCCTGAGGCAATGTCTGAAGAGAACTTCTCTTATTCCCCTGCTTCTTTACTGCCACTGGTCTATTCGCCTGTACTCCCTTCTGTGGGGCTATAGACGGCAGCATACTCTGACTAGAGTGAGCAGAAGAATCAAACCAACAGGGATTCATAGGGGACATGTACATAGAAGGATGCAACTGCTGAGGGTATCCCACAGTAGGAGGCAATATCGTGGTAGGAGCACGCGATTCTGCGACCAAGACGCCACCCAAGATGACTCGTGTAGGTGCAGGTGTACCAGATAGAAAAGGTGGCTGTTTACAACAGGCATTACACAATCCATCTTGCACAAAATCCTGTTCAGACAGGCCTGCCAAACAGGATTTACATGACTTGAGCACCGAAGGCTCACCCTTCCCACCTTTACCCCTTACATGACCAATGTGTGATCGATATAAGGTGCACAGCAAAAATGCAATGTGACCCACTTCACAAATGAAAAACCCCACACACCTTTTCAGAGGGATGAGGAGAAACACAGTGATAGGTATAACTGACAGTTTGAAAAACAAAAGACAGTATATATACAGCAGCTAGCATGTAAGTCACATAAAATGCATAAATACAAACATCTCCCATTGCGTATTGACTCTGAATCAACTGACCAGCCCCGTTGGGGTATTGGCAGGATATAGAGCGCTATATACCAAACCCAGTGGAGAGGTATACAGGGAGACAGACCAGACCTCTGAGACAACCAGCCTGCAGCAGTACGCACAACTGTGAATTGCGAGCGTCTCACACACGAGGTGGTCAGAAGTAGCAACCCAGAGGCGGGAATCCGTAACCGGAAGTTGCGTCTGGGTCGGGGGAGGAGTGGCCGGTGGAGCGCCTATCTCCCCCTAAGCTGAGATTTTGATGGCACGGGTACACTTGCCTCACAGTAGTAGACGCCAACTAGTGCGCTCTAGTGAGTCTACTACCCATACCTGGCAACAGAGGATATGGCCCCGGTTGCGGTTGCCTGAGGCCTTCACCCACAGCCGCCTCTGGTGCGGCTCCTACACCGGGGGCCTGGACTGCATCGCGCACGATTCCCCTCACGAGGAATCGCTTACCTGCCATCTCCGTGAATCCGATATCGGTCCGGACCCCAGCGACGCCGCTAGCTAAGCCTCGCTGAGGCCTGTCGAGATCCCCAGGGCATATAGCGGTACTGGCGTTTCGGCATTGGTAGATTGAGTCGCAGTATCTACGTCCTATTCAGCGCCTAGTACTGCTTGGCTCAGAAGTTAAAAAAACTAAGGTACAGTAAATCATAAAAGAAAAAAAAGCCTGGGACTGCCTAGGCAGCCCCGCTGTTAAACTGGTGCGTCTGGATACTTGCCGCGCACCACACAAAAAAAAAAAACAATGAGTGCCTGTGGCTGGAGGCGGGGTACATAGGGAGGACCACCAGTGCATGCTGGGAGCTTCAAAGCTGTAGCTATTTGGTGCAATGGATCTCTCCAACTACATACCCCAAGGTAGATTCTGTGGCTAAAGAAGAAAAATGCAGTTCATCTAAATTAAGTAAGGCTTTTTACACATACTATGTACTCTCTCATATACTGTACCCATCATGTTTTTCCATAGCATTACATTTGTATGTTTTACTGGTCACTGGTGAGTGCTTCATTGAATTTGGGTTCCGGACTATAGACAGACAGTAAAAAGTCGACAATGTCTAGATAGACAACAGATGTTAGACAGTTATTAGGTCGACTGGGACAAAAGGTTGTCACACTAAATGTCGACACACTAAAGATTGCTGTGTAGGAAGGTTGACAGGTACAAATGGTTGACACATTATTATTATTATTATTATTTTTTTTTAGGTTAGGGTTAGGCACCAGAAGGGAGGGTTAAGGCACACATCCACTAGCAGCTATTAATGGACGACTGAACGATAACGACATAGTTATCGTTCAGTTGTCCATTAATTGTGCATGAATCGAGCTCTAAAAGGTCGGAAACGACCAGCGATGTGCGCTCCCGTTGGTTTTTTCCGATATCAATCATCGCCTGAACATGCTGGTCAATCTGCCAATATAACGACAGATTGAGCATGTTCAGGGATGAGGGAGGGTGCCTACACTGAACGACATATCATTCAGTGTAGGCATTGCACAGTTTAATGAACGACTGAACGATAACGATATCGTTCAGTCCTTCACCAGTCACCTAGTGGATGCGCCCCTTTAGAGTTAGGCACTTACCGGATAATTAGGGTTGGCACTACAAGGGACAGTTAGGGTCAGGCACCTACCCCGATGGTTAGGGTTAGGGTGAAGATTAGGGCTACAAAAAATAAAAAAAATGTGTCGACAATTTTCATGCAGACCTTTTGACCCTGTCGCCCATTTGTACCTGTCGACCTTCTTACATGTCGATCTTTTGTCCCAGTCGACCTACTGACTGTCTAACATCTGGTGTCTATATAGACACGGTCTACCTTTTTACTGTCTGTTAATACACAACCCCCCACAATAGGCTTCGCTTTGTAACAAATGGTTATTACTTAATTGAGGAGTGGGCTAGACAGGAGTGCTGCTTATTGGATTGATGAAACACCAATATTTCTGATTACAGGTTTTAGGTGTTTGATCTATATGTAGCCATAATTAGGACTTTCAGGTGAACATTATCTTTTGGCCCACCTTCAGTTTCAATATACTATTCAGGAAACAATGAGGTTGCTAGAATAAGTAGAAAACACCTAAATTGCTGGCCACTATGTATAGTCATCATCAGATCTGGTGGATAATATATAAAACATACATCAAATCTGGAGGTTTGTACTTAAAGAGGAACTACAATATGATGAATGATGGCTTCTGTGTAAAGTATCTTCCAATCAGGAGGCGTAAAATATACATTACTTCAACAGTTATGAAGTTGGCAAGCAGAAGATAGCGGGGACTATGTTGCCACTATGCCAACAATGTTAAAATGCAAGTTAGATTTTATTTTATTCAGATGAGAATTTAATAATTTAATATTTGTGTGTCTTATCTTTTCATTAGCACCTATTTGCTGTACGATTCATCTTCTAATTGATGGCATATTGTATATTTGTTATCATTAATTATTCAAACATTTGGCCTTATGTAATACTATTTGCTGGGTTTATCTGTTTATGAACCCATACATGTAACTTTGAATTGTATTGTGTGTTCATGATTTTTGTGCATAACTTCAAGAAAATATATTTAAAAAAAAGAAAAAATGCAAGTTAGAGTATGACGAGATGCTGAACGCATCCCCTTGAGGCTTGTGCATAAACAGAACTGTAATCTAGTGGCTAGTGCATAAAATGGGATGTAGTCGGCATCCAGGCGTGCGGGATGTCGACATTCTAAATACCGGCGTCGAATTCCCGACAGGTCGGGATGCCAGCACCAGTATCCCGACCATCGGCAGCCCGAAGGTAAGTATCAGGGTATTAGGGGGAGGTTAGCGTTAGCTAGCGGGGTTAGGCATTAGGGGAGGGAGGGTTAGGGTAGAGAAAATACTTACCTTTAGTTCCTATGGGTGTCAGGATTCTGTCTGTCGGGATGCCTGTTGGTATTTTGAACAGCGGCATCCCAACAGCCAGGATTTCATACCCAACCCACATAAAATATATCCTGCAATAAGAACACAAAAAATAAAAGCAGTGCAAGTTTCCCTGGGCTGTGAGGGAAAATATACGATGCTTGTGGATGCAATGTGCTGTTCCGATATGACACATCACGACCAATTGGCTGAACTGAATTCCCCTCCAAAGGTCACTTCTCAATTTTTAACCTTCTCAGTCACTTTGCTGCCTCCGATTCTGTTGACCACCCTCTTCTCATGCAGACACTTATGCCACCGGCCTCCATGACACTGACCTCTGTTGGTTTGCCTCCTACGTCCCCAACCCTCCTTTTTTGTATCTACTTCTGAGACTACTCCCCCTCCTCTTTCCTTACCTATCAGAGTCAGCCAAGGGTCTGGTTACTGGCCCTCTAGACCTTCTCCCCCCATCTATACTACATACCGCTCTGCCAACCCCTACACATGCTCTGTCACCTATAGAATCAAGTCCAAACTGACCTACAAAGCCCTGAACCACACCTCCAACCTCTGCATCTCAAGCCTCATTTTTACCTACACTCCTTCAGCTCTGCCGAAGACCACACCTCATTACCACACCAATTACTTCTCACTGCTGTGTCTAGGATTTTTCCTCTGCTGCCTCCGACCTGAGGAACACAGGGCCTGATTCAGAGCCGGACGCTCTGACCAGCGCGCTCGCTCTGAATCAGGGCCCTCCTCCATGAAAATGGAGCGTCCTCCTGGACGCTCGTATAGCTGTGGGTGACTATGATGATGGTCGCGATGGTCAAGACCATCGTGACCATCGGGCTTGCGACGGAGACCCTGCGGTAGGGTCTCGCTGCCGCAAGCCCAGGAGTGATTTTGGCTCTCTCAGAGCCAAAGTCACTCCCACTGACATCATTACTGATGTCAGTGGGGGCGGACTGAGACGTTAGGCGCTCCCATGAGAACGCCTCTGTCTGGCCGGCACGCCCACCAAAGGGGACGTGCTGTCAGTCACCATTGACAGCACGCCCCCTTTGGTGCGAGACCCCGAGTGACGTATTTCTCGTCGCTCGCCGGGTCTCGCGCATGCGCACGACGGAGCTCCCTCCGTCATGCGCAGTCTAACAACATCGACCCGCTAGCGAGCGAACTTTGCTCGCGAACGGGTCTGAATGACCCCCACAGTCCCATGTCCGATTAGTATAGCCACTGATCCCAAAGCTTCAAATGTGCCATCAAAATTCACCTCTTTATTCAAGCCTCTTAGCCCTACTTACTTCTTTTCCTTCGCGAACATGTCTACCCCCCATTTAGGGCAGAGTCAGTTAGCCACGGGTTGTGTCACACTGTTTGTACCGGCAGATAAAGTGCCCAGAGCTATTCAATTATAAAACAGTGATCAACCCTCTAGAAGCCCTTAGGCAGCAGTTAAAACTTTTTTCTGCTTGCATCCTCCTGAGTTGTGGGCAGAAGTAATCTTTAATTGCTGCATCCAGGTTGATTGCGGGTCTCTAATTGAATAGCTCCATACACTACCTGAGAAAAGAGACGGGCGCAAAAACTTCCCCTTGGTGTCATCCTATTTGTGTCTGCCACTTCGATGTAAGCTCTCACAATCGGGGCCCTCTTCCTTTGTGTTTTTCTTTCTAACACTACACCACTGTCTCACTAGCCCTATTTCTCGAGCCCATGCTCCTGGCCTACCTCACATGGGTGGTATTTATCACTGATGCTCCCTTTTTTATCAATAGCTGGATCTGCAATAATGTTCTGTTTATACTCTGTTATTTTGTTGTTGGTCACTGTATTATTTTGTATTCTATAAGTGTATATTATTCGTTGTTGTCTGTGCATTGTTTTTATACGGTCAGATGTGTACCAGCGCTGTGGACCATTTCTTGTTCCTTATGGTGCATACACGGTCAGATTTTTCTTGAGATCTGAACGACAACAATTTAAAAAATCGTTCAATCGTTCATATCTGAAGGAAAATCTGACATATCTGACATATCAACGATTTGAACGATGTGCGTTCCCGATGGTCAGATAAGACTTGGACGATTCCATTCATTTTAATGCAGTCAAAAATCGTTCAAATCTTTGGTGAAATTGTTCATCTGACCGTGTGTATGCTCCATTAGAAATAAAATAAGTGCTTACTGAAAAAGAGTTTTTGTCTGGAAACATTATAAAAGCATTGAGATCATGAACTATGAGCGAGTTGTAATCATGGACATGGGGACAGGGGGGCAAGGGAGTGTTTCGTCCCTCCAAAACTTTAGAAAGGAGCGGCGGACAGGGGTTGTGCTTTATAGCAATAGGCTGCACGGCCCCTGCAGCACATGGAGGAGGTGTAATGTGCGGGCTTTAAGTTAAAAGACCGCACATTACATCTCCTCCTGTGTGCAGTGCAGGGACTGTGCAGCCTATTGCTATAAAGCACAGTCCTGACCGCCCATGGCCACCACTCAAATAAGAAAGAGGGAGAAGGGGGGGTGCGGCGGCCACTGGAACGATTTAACGTTGCCCCCTCCCAAACATAAAATCGTTCTGACGCCACTGGGTGTAATCCTTCCAAAGAAAGCAATGTGGATAAGTACTGAGGAACAGTATGTGGGTAAACATCCAGGGTTAGATTTACTAAAAGCTCTAAAACAAACAAGTGGTCTATCATTTTCAAGAATGTAATAAAGATAGGATAGCTAGAATCTGATTGATTGGTTGCTATGGGCAACACCACCGCTTGTCTGTGTTAGAAGCTTTCGTAATCTACCCCACAGAGTATGGTGCTATAGGGACATGTGAAGAACTGGTAACCAGTATGCGTACAGCTGACAGACCGGCCTCTACTGTTTTGCATAGTGGACTTATCCCATAACAACCGCATGGGCTCCATGTTTGTAATTACACCACGGCTCATAAAACTATATGCAAACGACTGTCAGCCTCAGCACATTCACAAATGAAAACAAAAAATGTCTAGCTGGCCTTAATACACAACAAGCTATCATAAAAGAAAACCAAGAAAGTATGACTAACCAGTAACCACAAAAAGCAGCAGGACCGTACCCAGAACTAAACCAGATCTATTACAGTAGATGCCGATACTTTCAGTAAAGGATATTATGTAACTGCAGAAAAAAATATTTCCCATCTGTTTAGTAAACACATGAAAAGTTTTTGTGTCATATGTAAGAATTGATAATATTATACAAAAACAGTGCTTATTTAATCAAACAGCAATGTTGGAAGTAACATGTTTTTCAGGCGATACTGCAAAATAAAATACTGAACTTGTGATAAACGCTTCAAAGTTATGAAGAAAATGTTTAAATCTCATTTTAAATAATATGAGATATGGTAAGAACTTACCCTTGTTATCTCTATTTCTACGAAGTCCATAGGGTTCCACAGGATACCTTGGGGTATAGGTGTGACGTCAGTCGCAGGGCACCAAAGAGTTAAGCTTTCAGCCTCCCAGGATGCACTAGGTCCCCCTCCTATACCCCGCCCCCGGGCCAAGGCACCTCAGTTAGTTACCAAGCCATAGGCCGGAGGAGGAGAAGGAAGAGAGAGAACAAAGATCTGGACACATACAAGAATCACATTCTCACCAGAGGGAGATGGAAAACCGGTGACCAGAGCAAAGCCCATCTGCAGCACAGGTGCGACAGGGCGGGAGTCCTGTGGAACCCTATGGACTTCGTAGAAATAGAGATAACAAGGGTAAGTTCTTACCATATCTCATATTTTCTACTTCAGGGTCCATAGGGTATCCACAGGATACCTTGGGGATGTCCCAAAGCAGTATCCTTTAAGGGTGGGGACGCTCCTGTGCAGAAAGGAGAATCCGCCGCCCGAAGGAAGCATCCTGAGAGGCGAAGGTGTCAAACCTGTAATACCTCACGAAGGTATGGACAGAAGACCACGTAGCAGCCTTGCAGATCTGAACTGCCGAGGCACCACGTCGAGCTGCCCACGAAGGACCCACAGACCTAGTGGAATGAGCCTTCAGAGAAGGAGGGACCGGTAGGCCTTCATGAAGATAAGCTTCAGAAATAGCCATACGGATCCAGGCTGCCAAAGTTTGCTTTGAAGCAGGCCAACCCTTTTTACGGAAGCCATAGAGGACAAACAAAGCGTCCGACTTCCTAAACGAAGAAGTGCGGTCAACATAAGTCCTTAAGGCCCGCACAACATCCAAAGAGGCCTCACCCACGGAAAGACCCGGTGAGTTAAAGGCCGGAACAACTATTTCCTCGTTAACATGAAACTGGGAAACAACTTTGGGAAGAAACTCAGGCCGAGTGCGGAGCACTGCCCTGTTCCCATAAAAAACCAAGAAAGGGGGTCTACAAGAAAGAGCCCCTAACTCAGAAACACGTCTGGCCGAAGCAATGGCCAGAAGGAAAACAGTCTTAGCTGTTAGCCATTTAAGATCCACTGAGCCCAGTGGTTCAAACGGCGGTCCTTGGAGAGCCCTCAGGACCACAGCCAAATCCCAAGGCGCCACAGGTGGAACAAAGGGCGGCTGAATGCGGAGAACACCCTGCATAAAGGTGCGCACATCCGGGATTGTAGCAATCCTACGGTGAAACCAGACAGATAGGGCCGAAACCTGTACCTTCAAAGAAGCAAGGCGAAGCCCATGATCTAGTCCCGCTTGCAGGAAGGCGAGAATCCGAGACAGACGAAACTCCCGCGGTGCATAACCTCTCGGTCGACACCACTGGAAGAACGTATGCCACACGCGATGGTATATCCTCGCGGAAGACGGTTTCCGAGCTCGTAACATGGTACGCACCACAGAGCTGGAAAACCCCCGGGACCTCAGCATGGCCGTCTCAACAGCCACGCCGTCAAAGACAGCCGAGTCAGGTCCGGGTGAAGGCAAGGACCCTGAGACAGAAGGTCCGGTCGTAGCGGCAACCGCAGAGGAATGTCCACGGACAGACCCTGAAGGTCTGAGAACCAGTGCCGTCTGGGCCACGCGGGAGCTATCAACAGGAGCGTCCCTCCTTCCTGTTTGAATTTCCGGATTACCCGTGGAAGAAGGGAGACCGGAGGGAACAGGTATGCGAACCGGAACGTCCACCGGACGGACAGAGCATCCACCAGAGACGCCCCTTTGTCTCTTGTGCGAGACCCGTACACCGGCAACTTGTTGTTGTGCCGGGACGCCATGAGGTCGATTTCTGGAAGACCCCACCTGTCCACCAGTAGTTGAAAAACGTCCGGGTGCAGGGACCATTCCCCCGGATGAACGTCCTGGCGACTTAGAAAGTCCGCCTCCCAATTTAGCACTCCCGGGATGAAGACCGCTGATATGGCCGGAAGATTGCGCTCCGCCCAAACCAGGATCCGAGAGACCTCTACGAGAGCCACCCGACTGCGAGTTCCTCCTTGCCTGTTTATGTAGGCCACGGTGGTAGCGTTGTCCGACTGGACCTGCACCGGGCGACCCTGGAGAAACCGCTGTGCCTGCTGGAGAGCATTGAAGACCGCACGGAGTTCCAAGATATTTATTGGAAGCTCCGCTTCTGTCGGCGTCCACCTGCCCTGGAACAAGTGTGGACCCGAAACTGCTCCCCAGCCCCGAAGACTGGCGTCCGTTGTCAACAGGACCCAATTTGGAACCCAGAACGGACGTCCCTTGTTGAGGTGGGTCGTCTGTAACCACCACGCAAGGGACAGGCGAACCTCCTGGGTGAGCACAATCGTCTGGGACTTCAAAGACTGAGTCAGCCCGTTCCACTTGGACAGGATCAGGTGCTGCAGAGGTCTGGAGTGAAACTGGGCGTATTCCACCATGTCGAACACCGACACCATGGAGCCCAGTAACCTCATCGCCGAGTGTAAGGACACCCGGCGGTTGTGCAGGCAACTGCGCACCCTTGACTGTAAAGCAGAGATCTTGTCCTCCGTCACGAAGATCCTTTGCTGTCCCGAGTCCAATAAGGCTCCAAGATGCAGAATCCTCCGAGACGGGATTAGAGTGGACTTCTGCCAGTTGATTAGCCAGCCGTGCCGTTGCAGCAGTGCAATGGTCAGGTCCAAGTGGCGTAACAGGAGCTCTGGAGATCCTGCCACCAATAACAGGTCGTCCAAATACGGCAACATGCGGACTCCCTGCAGCCGCAGAGAAGCCGCCATGACCGCCATCACCTTGGTGAAAACACGTGGTGCTGTTGCCAGGCCAAAAGGTAACGCCCGAAACTGGAAGTGGTCGCTGCGGATTGCAAACCTGAGGAACTGTTGATGGCGCCAAAGAATAGGGACATGCAGGTAAGCGTCCTGTATGTCCAATGACACCAAGTAGTCCCCAGGTTCCAGCGCCAGAATGATGGACCGTAGGGTCTCCATCCGAAACTTCGGGACCCGCAAAGACTTGTTGAGTGCTTTGAGGTTGAGAATCGGACGATATGACCCATTGGGTTTCTGTACCAAAAATAGATTTGAATAGAAACCCTGGCCCCTCTGGGAGAATGGAACTGCCACTATAACTCCAGCCTGGAGCATAGTGTGCAATACCTTCCGCAGCTCCGTAGCCTTGTTCCGGTCTGATGGGAGACCCGTGGTGAAGAAGCGAGCCGGGGGTCTGTGCCGGAAGGAGAGGGCGTATCCGTGGGAAACCACCTCCAGAACCCAAGTGTCTGTCGTAGTGGTCGACCAACACTGGGCGAACTGTAGCAGGCGGCCTCCCACCCTGGGATCCCCCAAAGGGAGGCCCGGACCGTCAGGTCGCAGGCTTGTCATCTGGCTTGGGGGCCGGACGTCTGGTACTCCATGCCTGCTTCCGGGGCTTGACCGATTTCTTAGGGCCAGCCTGTCGAGGAAACGACTGTGGTTTGGGCCTGCCCTGGGCCCTAGATGACCGAAAGGACGATGGTCCCGAACCAGAAGGAGCAGCGGCCGACGGGAGACAAGCAGTTTTGGCTGCCGCCAGCGTGGCCACAATCTTATCCAGATCCGGACCGAAGAGAACTTCTCCGGTAAACGGCAACGCTTCCAGACCTTTCTTGGAATCTGCGTCCGCCTTCCAGGATCGCAGCCACAAGGTGCGACGAGCAGCTACCGCTGCTGAAGAAATTCTAGACACCAGAGTACTAATGTCTAGAGCCGCCTCGTTGATGTAGGTGGCCGAATCACGGAGATTGCCAATCAACTCCGCCTGATCGGCCGGACAGTCGGATTCAAAAGAAGCCTCTAATGAATCCGCCCAGCGCTCCATCGCTCTGGCAACCCAGCAAATGGCCATAGCCGGCCGTGCTGCCCCCCCTGCAAGGGAATAAGCGGACTTCAGGCAGATTTCTACCTTGCGGTCCGTAGCATCCTTAAGGGAGGACATGGATGGCATCGGCAATGTGGCACTACGGACAAGACGGGTCACGTGAGAATCCACCTGTGGAGGGGATTCCCACTTAGCAAAATAATTATCCGCGAACGGATAAGCCACCGCCAGGCGTCTCTGCGGCTGGTATCTTTTGCCAGGTTGTTTCCACGCCTCCTCTAAATGGTCCACCAACTGACCCGAAAGAGGAAAGACTGTGGCATCGCCCTTCACATCTTTGAAAAAGGCATACTTAGATTTAGCCGCTGGGGGAACTTCGTCCTCAATCACCAAGGCTGTGCGGACCGCCCGAATAAGTCCAGGAATATATACTTTGGACTTAGCATCAGCGTCCTTAGTATGGAGAGGTTCCTGATCGTAAGGATCAAGAATCTCCCCATCATCAGACGTCCCTTCGTCATCCTCATAAGGAGCGGACAGAGACGCCACCGGCCTTTTATGAGGCCGCATCACAGACTCCCCTTGCAACACATCCGACAAGTGCTGTACAGAACTCGTCAGGGAGTTAACCCACGCTGGCTCCTGAGAACACGGGAGCGGGGAAATAGGGAGACTGTGGGGTACCACCAATTGTCGTGGGAACCCCTGCATGGGTGACGACACCACAGACTGCTGGGACAAACCCATCGGAGTAAACGCGGGCTGCGGAGCTAACTGGCCCACTAAAGCTGTTAACGCCTGAGCGAAACAAGCCCAGGGCGGCTCCTGTACCGGTGCTGTAACCGTAATAGGCCGCGCCATGGACAAACACTGCCGGCAAAGGCCCTCCGCGCTACCCTCCCCCTCCGCTAACGGTACTTTGCACGTGGTACACTGTAGCCGGAGGGGAAAATCACTTTCAGACATGATGGCACCACGTATGTGACCTCTCTCACCAATTAAGTATTAAATAGGCGAGAGACCACCCTGCAGCACCGCACCGCAAGGGCTTTAGCAGAAGAACAGGGACAGTAATAAAGCTGACAGTTTAGAGAAGAAAAGTTACAGGCAGCAGCGCTAGCACAGTCACATACAATGCAGAGAAATAACAATTCCTGCACTAACAGCGCTGATCACTCAACTACACAGACACAGGGCCTGGTAGGACACAGCGCTGCATACACAGACCTGACCACAGCGGAGGAGAGGTATGCGGGGGGACCCAGACCACGATGCTTCCGTCCAGCGCTTCCAGCAGCGTTCACCATGCGTTCTGGAGAAGATGGCCGCCGAGGAGCAGAGAGGAGGCTGGCCTGGGGGAGGAGCGCTGCCACAGGACCAGTCGGCAGCATGCAGAGAGGGCTGTGTGCAGCGGGGGAGGCGCCGGCTGTGAGACAGGGAAGGCGCGCTCCCCTGGCATGCATTTAACCCCTGGGACGCCGCAGCGCTACCGCTCTGCTGCGGTCCGCTGTCCCAGGGGGTAGTGGAAGCGCAGGTTGGTCGCCTGGCTCCACGCTGCAGCCAGTCCCCAGGGAGCCCCCTGCCTGGGGACTTAGGACCATGTGATCAGCGGGGACCCACCACGGGACCCCGCTGCTTACCTCTGTCCCCCTTGAATCCGGCCATGGTCCGGAGCATCTGGGGTCACCGCTAGCTGTGACCCCAGACGCCCACCAGCATCCCCGGATCAGTACCGGCGTTCTGGTACCGGCGGGGTGTAGGGAAGACAGCATGGACGTCAGGACTGACTGTCCATGCTGTTCATCCAGATGTGCAGCCACAGCTGCATGAAGAATAAGCTTCAGGGGCTCTTCTAGCCCCCACTCCAACAGGTGCACCCGACTCCGGCCGGGCACCAAACTAAACTGGGGTGCCTTGGCCCGGGGGCGGGGTATAGGAGGGGGACCTAGTGCATCCTGGGAGGCTGAAAGCTTAACTCTTTGGTGCCCTGCGACTGACGTCACACCTATACCCCAAGGTATCCTGTGGATACCCTATGGACCCTGAAGTAGAAATTAAGAATATTTTAATTACCTTGATTTTAAAATATGATTTGACAAAATATATATACATGCATATAGGTAATGTTTACGAACACTTTCAATATTTCTGAATGATACAGTATGAGTATGTTTTCCTAACCAAATGTATGCAATTTTCACTTTTTGCACCATTTTCTAGAACATGAGCAGCCAAGAAAAAATAAATATCTGTATATGATCAACAAAAGTGTAACGCAAATTTTTACGAGTCCTTGGGCTGGATTCAATTTAACGAGAATTGAATAGCGCAAGAGGGAGCTCCCAGACCTATTCAATTCAGGGTGCTGTTTTGTCGAAGAATGCCGGTTCTCGCGCCCCTCGTGCCTTAAATGCGAAAAGAAATCCTTAGTCAGTGTTGACAGCGAGCTGAATTGAATAGTTCCGGGAGTTCCCTCCTGGCGCTATTCATTTCACGTTGAATTGAATCGAGCCCCTTGTTTATGGTCTGTTGGACAAAAATGCACATCAGTGGCTCTGAAAACAAGTTGGTAGCTTCTGTAATTAAATAAATAACCAGCAAAATCAAGAATATGCCTGTTTATTGGCATCAAAAGCAGTAATTAGGGATTCTGAAACGGCTATTGATCTCTCTGTGTAAATGAATGGAAAGTCTGAAATTGTCGAAGCTTAATATATTATTTAGACTATAAAGTAACAACACACAAGAGATGTTAGTACAGGTTGAGTCTCCCATATCCAAATATTCCAAAATACGGAATATTTTTAGCATAACTGAGCTAGTGAAACCTTTGATTTTTGATGGTTCAATGTACACAAACTTTGTTTACGGCACAAAACTATTACAAATAAAGTATAAAATGACCTATAGGCTGTGTGTATGTGAAACAAATTAAATTCAAGTATGTACACAAACTTTGTTTGAGCCACAAAATTATTGAAAATATTGTACACAATTACCTGCAGGCTGTGTGTATAAGGTGTATATAAAGTATACATGCTTTCTGTGTTAAGATTTGTGTTCTATTCCTGACATTTCAATTTGGTTTGCAAATATTCCAATTTCCAAAATACCCCTGGTCCCAAGCATTTTGGATATGGGAGACTCAACCTGTATACATTTAGACTATTTGAAATAATAGCCACTAAACATTGATGTCTGATGCCAGCGCTGCAGTCATTTAGTTTTGTTGTCACCATTTCAGTGTTTGTTAGAGAACTTATGTACTATAGGAAGTTTGCCTAAACGACTATTAAATGCTTTGGTTACCACTGCAGAGGATTGTGACCTGTATATAAGCAAGCTTCATGCATTTATATGGTCAGGGAGCTCCTCCATGACCCAAATATCACTTACAGCAGGGAGATCATTACCCATATGCTGGCTGTAATATTGTCACAGGATTTCTTGTGAATCAGTCACACTGGTATCCATCCACGCAATAGCTGCTTCCTATTATGTAATGTGTGACACACAAATCAACAAACTATTGCCAATTACACTATTGCACATGACGTGTACAAGCTTAAATCTCTACAGAAAATGCAAATTACATATACTTCTGTATACACAAATCACCAGAGAGGCCGCTGTCAGCAGAGTCATCTATAGCGGAGGATTGACTTCCAATGAGCAAATACTCAATGTAATGTCAACACTGTGCTTACTGTTGTGTGCCTTACTTCTCTCTCTGTAGGAGATGTGCACTCATTCCCCAACATTTTTGCACCATAGTATACAAGATGCTTGCTGCAATTTAGACGCTTTATTAAGCATAAAAATATATTGCACGAGGCATGGTGTAGTCGCTTGCATGGGACCTGTCGCACACAGAAGATACATGTAATGCCAGTAGTCAGTGTATCACTGCATTATACTTGTCACATTAGTGATGCAAATAAAACCCATTTTGTTGAAAAGTCACTGGCGGGTCACTTGGTGCAGCTAAATCGCATGGTGTGCCAAAGGGGTATGTTTAGTGGGATTTAAGTAAAGGTGTACACCAGGGGTCTTCAACCTTGGCTCTCCAACTGCTGTGGAACTACACATCCCAGCATGCACTGCCATAGTTTTAGCATACTGTTATATCAAAAAGGTGGCAGTGCATGCTGGAATGTGTAGTTCCACAGCAGCTGGAGGGCAAAGGTTGAAGATCCCGGTGTACATTATGTGGTCACTGGTCACATCTGTATAGCTATATACTGTACAGTCCTATACACACACATAAAGCCCCTCAGTGGTATACATGCCTAAGCACTGAATGCACTATCTGAAACATGACATACAGTGCCACGACACACACTGACAGACCTGTATACACATATATAACCACCCTCAGTGGTATACATGCCTAAGCACTGGATCATGTCACATATGACAGAGTGACATATCAGGCACACACATGACAGATACTCAGCAGCCTACCCCCAGCACTCACCCACACTCCCAGGCTGTCTGACACCAGATACCGGCCCAGCTCCACCACCACCTCCCCGGCGTCTCCTGACAGCTGTACCCGGCCCTCTTCTGCCTCGCCCGGGTCGCCCTCCTCTGCCTCCCCCAGCTCCCCGCTCAGGCTCCGGTAGGCGCTGAGAAGGCTGAGGCCCAATAGCAGGCCGCTCAGAGCGGTGTACGTCCGCAGGCTAGGCCAGGGAAAGCGCTCCAGGAAGAGCAGAGGCATCTCTGTAAGAAGCCGGTCGGGAAGGCACTGCTCTGCCGCAGGACGTTACTATTCGGGTCACTCTCTCCCGGCGGGTGAGCGGGCGGCCTGGTCTCCCGTTGTGACAGCGCCCTCTGCTGGCGGCGAGTCATTCACGGCATACCTGTGCTTGAGGGGCCGGGTTACAGCGGCCTCCGGCGGGGACTCGTCTTCTACATGGCCTCCCCTACATACATGGGGCATAAGACAGGCTGCCATGCCGGTAGCTATGTGTTATACTGTATAGAAGGGGTTGTAGTGGTCTGTGATCATCCTCCTAAACAGACCTGTGACCAGCATCACCAGAACAAGGGCCAAAACCACAGCAAGCCCTGTCTGATTTGGTGCCAACATGTGGGCACCCGCTAGGTGTAAAGCTGGTTACACATTAGATGAAATTTTGAACGATTAGGCTGATTCTGATGGATCGGAACGACAAATGGTCAAGTGTGTACGTGCTCCCGCGTCGTCGTCCGTCGCATCTTCAGGTCACCCCAACATGCTCAATCTGAGGATCTCGCCAATGATTTCCAGCAAATCATGCAGTGTGTACGCTCTACCAAATGACCAGGCGATATGTTAACACTATATAGTTAACGATGAAACAACAGAACGATGTACAATATATCGTTTGGTAGATTGCATTGCATTGTTGTGTATCAGGACCACCATCGCATTGTTTACTGATCATCTGGTCTCCAACCTTTGGCCCTCCAGCTGCTGTGGAACTACAGATCTCAGGATGCCCTACCACAGTTTTAGCATGCTGTTATATCAAAACAGTGACAGGGCATGCTGGGATGTGTAGTTCCACAGGAGCTGGAGGGCCTAAGTGTACCCACCTCAATGTTGTCCTAGACATTTGCAAATGTGGCCTATTAATGACAAGGCCACAACACTTTGTTTCACTGCCTTGTCGCTATGAAGTATCCACACCCATGGACATTGTGGGGCTTAAGGGCAACCCCAATAGTTGATAGGCCAGAGTTTCCCAAACGCCACCAGTACAGTCCAGTTTTAAGGATATACATGCTTGTGTCTAGATAGTTAAATCAAATTGACTGGGGTACTAATTAAGTCATCTGTGCTCTAGCATGGATATTCATAAAGCGGGGGCTATAATGGCAGAGTTTGGGAGATTCTGCCTATGCAAAATTCTGGTTGCCTGAAAACGCATAGGCGCTTGTGCCACACTAAGCGCACAAAGCATAATACTTCGTACAAAACAATTTTTTTAGGTAACAACATTTTTGCCAGGGATAAGACAGCTTTTACAATTTCAGCCGAAAGGCCTGGAGTCTTATGGAACTGTTGATTGGCACTAATTGCTTCCACAATTGTGTTATTTGTTGGGGTTGGCAGATAAAATATTATGGGCCACCATCCTCCCCATATCCATTGGAAGCCCTCTCTTTGGGGACCTCTGCCCTCAAAGGAAGCTTCAGCTTACCTCAGAGAAAAGGGGTTCTCTAGAGCTTTGCAACAGAGATGAGCCTACACACTATGGGGGTCAGAAACTATAGGGGCACTCCACCTAGCTCCAGTGATTGGATGTTGGTTAGGAATGGGTCCTTTCCCTATTGGGAAGTCCCTTAGAAGCAGCCCCATGACAGTAGAGCAGTGGTTCTCAATTTCAGTCCACATGTACCCCCAACAGGTTATGTTTTCAGAATTTCAATATGTGTAAGCCGGTGGAATAATTACTGACTCATCATCGTCAACATAGATTAACTCTGTGAATTATTAAAGAAATACAGAAAACATGACCTGTTGGGGGTACTTGAGGCCTGGAATTGAGAACCACTGCAGTAGAGGAATAAACCCTGGAGGTGCCCAGCGCTCTCTTTTCTCAGTTATCAGTTTGGCAAGTCCAGCTTTTACAGGAGTCAGCTTGTAACTGTTGGGGATTAATCTGGTTAGTCCCTTTCAGAACTATGCTCAAAAGTAGATGCACTTCATAATTTCACTTAACGTTTAATGTGCCAGATATGTATGTCTGTGGAGTGCTCACTGAAAGCATTGCTAAAGTGTAGGTACTATTCACAGACACTTGGTTAAGGATGCAGCTGTTGAGAGAAGTATGTATTTATATACCGAATCTGCTGTCTATTTCCTTACTGGCAGTTGGCCTGCACACTAGACTGTATATTGTATTAGCCTGCTGCATTTCTTATTGTTGAAGTTATAACCTGTTCTACTGGGTTTAGACAGTAAGGATGTCATCCTTCTTTCAGTGCAGTAGGTAAGGAGCTGCAGTTTTACATTAAGGACCTGATTCAGATCTGCTCGCTAAGCTGCGGCCGCTCGCACTGACCGAGTCGCCCATCTGCGCATGCATATAATTCACAGTGTGCGTGCGCAAGCCAGTCTCAGCGATGGGAAATCGTGCGCTCGTAGTACACAGACTGCCCGCTACTTTGAATGACAGAATGTACCGTTTGAGAGTGGTAACAGGGGAAGGTGCTTGTGAACGGGGGAGTGGATGTGCGAACGGAGGCGTGTCTGAGTGTCCAAACAGAGTTTTGTGGGTGTGCATAATTAGCAAAGATGCGTCCTACTACACGTCACTTGGTTGTTTTTTACACTGAAGAGCTCGCAGTGCTTGCGGATGGGTAGAGTCAACCACAAGCAATGCGTTCGCTTCCGATGGTCCTCGATGTACCAATGCTTTAAGACATTTCCAGAAGATGACGTGCGCTAGTGGGCGTCTACATTGACAAAGTGTTCACTCACCAAGACATAGTGGGAGTGCTTACGCCTTGGCGTGCGATTGCCTGCCATGCCGTCACTAACCCAAATTTGCATATGCTAGGTGCAAACGGCCACAACTAGCGACCGGGTCTGAATCAGGTCCTAAGTAACCAGTTACTACTGGTGCAGAAGGGAAGGAGCTGCAGTTTTACATTAAGTGACCAGTTACTGCTGGTGCAGTTTCAACATTCGAATTTCAGAGTCTCATGAATCCTGTGTTGCTGTATGTTCATGGTAAAGGAGCATACTTCATACTTGTATGCCTGATCAGCATCTACCAAGTGCAACTACACTTCAATAAAAAAAAATAATAGAAGTAGAGGCTATGGTTGCATTCACAACTGGTCTGCAACACATACCTAGAATATAACTACAAGTTCCAAAAGTAGGGAACAGGTTTACACTGGGCCATTCCTAGCGGCCAGGATATCGGCGGTCAGAATACCGACAACAGCATCCTACAGTCAGAATCCCGACACCTACAGGTACTGTAAGTACTATAACCCTCCTCCGCAACTGAATTGGAGTGTCGGCGATTGAGATTCTGACCGCCGGGATGCCGACTACATCCCCTTCCATAATGTGCAACAGCCACGATCAAGCTGCAAGCTGACTGCAATAATTGCTAATAATAAAAACACCCACAAGATAAATTACTCCCTAAAGGGGTTCTCCAGTTGTAAATAACCCATTTTTTATCCCACCTTCATGGTAAAATATTTTTTTTTTCTTCATCTCTACCGAGCCACAATTTCAGCACTGCTCAGCCTGTTGTGCAAACCTATGCTACCATGTACACTGTAGTGTAAGGTACCAGTATAATGTACAACTGAATATAGCATATTACGGAGTAATAGGGAGCCATGTAACATGCAGACTTGTCAAATCGTTTCTGGTGCAGGCTGAGAGCAGGTTTCTGAGAGGTGTATAGCTTCTGCCATGGAATTTGAAGTAGAAAATAAGAATGTTTTACCATTACGAAGGAGACTGAAAAAAACCCAAAAAGGGTGGGCTGGTAATATTTATCTGGAATCCCCTTTAAGAAGTGCCCAGGCCTTGGTCCCATAATTTCTTCCTTTTTTGACGTCACAGGATGACATTACTGACATACAGGGTTTTGCCAAAGGGAGGAGTATACATTTTAATCACAAAGGATCTTATAAGACACTTGTGCTCATTGTCTAACTTAAGCAGGGTACACACTTTAGCGATGTGCCGATGGGATGTATTAATATATCACATCACCATGCACAGTACACAATCCGCCATACGACAACAATATATTTTTTCATGCTTAATGTAACCACACAACGTAGTCTGCGTCCCATCTGACGTGACCAATAATAATTTGATCCTGGACCACCAACCCGCAGCACCCAGTTTCGGAACCACTGTACTATACGATGGTCATTGCAATCCATCGCGGATCGCAAGATTGACCAACTTATCGTATAGCGTGTACTCAGCTTTACACTAGGATCGATAAGGAACACTGCACAACAGTAGCTGAGGAGCTTGTTGTTTAAAGATATTAGTCTTATTTTACCTTATGCATCCTTTTCCCTATAAAATGCTATATATATATATATATATATATATACATATACATATATATACATACACACACACACACACATCTCTCAATAAGAACGGCACTCTGAGACAAATTGTAAATGCAGCAAATACTTGTATTATGACATCCACGTTTTGGCGCGTTAGTCCCATCGTCAGGACCTGACGACAGGGCTGACTCTCCGAAACGTTGATGTCATAATACAAGAATTTGTTGCATTTACAATTTGACTCAGAGTGCCGTTCTTATTGACATGGATGTAAGTCATTGAAACGTGCATCGGAAGAAGCTGTGAAATATTTCTTCGAGAGCTGGCAGCTTTTGGAATTCTATATTTTATATATATATATATATATATAGTAACAAGACCTCTCACATGTGTGATGTTTTCTATTTCATTGTAATTTCCCACAAGGCCAGAGTAGGTAGACCACTGCTGCCCCTCATGGCCATTAGACTGCGCCTCTTATCAGTCATACTGTCACAACATCAGTTGTAAGATGGCTGAAGCATGGTTAAGCATTGAGGTGCGTAGTGTGATCAGAATTCTGCATCGAAAGGGGCACATCCACTAGACGATCTACTCCCTGTCCAATCTCCAAACGATTTTCCCTTGAAATTTTATCTTTCAGTCTGAACGATTTGCAAACTATCTTTAATAGATCAAGTGAAATTGACCTGCATGTTCAGTCGACTGACGAGACGATCAAACGACCAGCGGGAGAGCACATCGTTGATCGTTAACAACCAAACACTGCACGATTTATAAACTACTTTTATAATATTGAACGAAAACGACATCGTTATCGTTCAATCGCCTGCTAAAATCGTGTAGTGGATGCCCCCCTTAAAGGGCACATCACCAACTTGTTGAGGTGTACGGTGATAACTTCACAGAAACAGGTTTGGTGCACTGCCTTTGATAACAGCAGTACAGACATTCAAGGTGAGCAGCAATCCGGACGTCCAAGCACATCCACCACAGATGACCATTTGTGGTGCATTTAAGGTCTGATTCAGAAGGACAAATGCATTTGACTTTGTGATATTGCCAACGAACTCAACGTACTGTGCACAACATCAAATAAAAAATATGCACAACGATCTACCCAAATAGGAGGCTGCTTCCCGTATGTGGGAGATCTATGTCAGCTGTTCTCTGGTACCATCTGGTAGAGAATCTTCCAATGCCCCCGTCCATTCTTCAACAGCATTGGCTATCCAAGCCCCAGCCATAGCTGATCGAGTAACAGCTCCAGATGATGAAAATACTGTTTTAAGACATGTTTCAGTATTTCTAATCTGTCAGATCTTTAAGAGAAGATGCTGACGGAATAGGCAACGTACCATTACTGACTAAGTGCATCACATGAGCATCCACAGTAGGAGGAATTTCCCACTTAGTACATTCAGAAGCTGGGAAAGGATACTAATCTTTTTCGTAACACAAACCAGTTTATCCGGGTTACTCCATGCCTCTTCCATAAGTTCAGTGAGCTGCTCAGATTTAGGAAACTCAATTTTTACCACCTTCTGGAGCCTCCTGTCTAGGAGCCGGTTCATCATCCTGTATATTTAGGATTGATTTAACCGCCCTCACCAAAGAAGGAACATCCACTGTAGCCGAGCTAGACCCTGGAGAAGAACCCTGTGCGTCAGCCGATTCCTCCGATGATGCGTCTGAATCTACATGCTGAGCAGACTGATAAAAAGATAACTTCCACTTAGCCGTACTCTGACTTGAGTGGGCATAAACATCCATCCAGGAAGGATGTATAGGAGGGACAAACATAGCATGCTGTGAGTATCCCATACAAGGAGGCAGTGTGGGAGTAGCCATACAATCCACACACTGCTTCAGTACCTGAGACAAGGACACCCAAGATGGCTCCAGTACAGGGGTTGGTTATCTGGACTAGTGAGGTGGTTCTATATAACAGACCGCACACAAACTATCTTGTATAAAGTCATGAGGGGGACAAAGCCTCCAAACAGTATTTACATGAATCCAGCACAGGGGCATCCACCTCCTGTTTCCCTTTACCTTTTGACATATTCAATAGTAAAGGTAACAAATGCGATGCAATGTGACAGCCTTCACAAATACTAGTAAAGGGGAAGTACAGAGAAAAAAAACCCACCCACCTGTACCAGAGGGATGAGAAAAAAACAGTGATAGTTATAATTGACAGTCAGAAATAAAAGGCAGTATCAATACAGCAACTAGCAAACAGTCACATCCCCATGGTATCACTGTGGATCCATATGGACCCTGAAGAAGAAACACATTGTTCCCATCTTCAAAGAAATTTAAAACAACTATCAGCAAAGAAGGTGATGGCAACCATGTTTTGGGACCACAAGCACGCGTTTCTTGATTTCCTCATCAAGGGAGGTACTGTGAATGCTGTCCGCTATTGTGACACATTGAGCCGGTCCCAGAGGGCAATTCGTTCAGCAAGCCATTATGTCCTGACTTCAGGCACTTCCTATTGATTATTTTCTATGCAGCGGTACCGTTGGAACACATGCTTAGACAAGTATGGGGCCTATGTGGTAAAATAATCTGTACCAAGGCCATACTATTGATTACATGTACATGTACGAGTTGAATAAATTTATGCAATCAGAGGTTATCTTATTTATTAAACCACCCTCACTGCACAGGGAACTACTGTAATTGACACATCTAATATACACATTTCTATACAAAAAACTACTATGATTTGAGTATTTGGACATCGAAACTCAATTATGCAGGTGTGGTAAATATCACTGCACATTCACTAAGATGCTCTTCATATCCAGCTGTATTTTGTCTTCAAGATACCACAGTCATTCTGTTAAATTCCCCAACATATAAATGCATCCCCATTGATAGACAGATCCAGACACACGTCCTTATAAACAAACAATAGGTTGAATGCGTACACTGGTCAGGTAACAGTATTTTCCATAAATGTGTATTTAATATACACTGCCTCGGATTTCGATTTTTATGTTCCATATTAAATATTTTTCTATTTTGTTGCAAAGTCAGCGGCTTTGATTTCTATAATCATATAATTTTATTGGGGTGTCAATACCAAGGAAACAGCAAAAAAAAGTTGCAGATTTCAATCCCCAGGGGGGAATAAAGAACGAAATAAACAGTAAATAATCGTCATACAGATAGAAAAGCAACAGGTATAACAATATACTGACATTGAAATTGAACTTTTCTTATTGTTATTTCCCCTTTTTCCGCAAAACCTTAAAAAAATTATAATAAGAAAAGAAGAAAAAAACAATAATAAGTAAAAAAAAAAAAAAAAAACAATAAGTAAAAAAAAAAAAAAACAATAATAAGTAAGTAAATAATTACAAATTAAAGGCTTGGGAATGATGTAGAGGGGAAAGTTAGGGAAAAGAGAAAAAAAAAAAATCAAGGAGCGGGGAAGAGGGAGAGAGCGAGCTGGGGGGATAGAATAAAAAAATTGAGGTTGAGGAATAGAGGGAAGAAGAAAGAAAAAGAAAAAGAGAGCAGAAGGCAGATAATTATGAGGAACCAGGAGGGGACACACCGTGGGAACCGTACCAGGGGGACCATATTGCGTTAAACTTGTCCACCGTGCTGTATTGGAGACTCGTGATGTATTCCATTTTGGCCACAAACCAGATGCGGTTGAGAAACTGTTGACGAGTGGGAGGGAGTGGTTGTTTCCAAGAACTAGCAATTTGATATTTGGCGGCACAGGAGATGTGTAGGGTCAACTTATTCTCATGATTGGATAATTGACAGACCGGGGCACACAGGAGCAACGAAGCAGCAGAAAGAGGGAGAGCATGAGGAATCATTGACGATATAGTAGACTGGACCATGGACCAGTAAGGGACAATATGTGGACAGGACCACCAAATATGGTAGAAGGAGCCGACCTGTCCACACTGTCTCCAGCAAAGGTTGGAAGAGTTAGGGTATATTTGGTGAAGACGCTCCGGGACAAGGTACCAGCGGGTGTATACCTTATAAGAGTTTTCCTTAATGGAGACACTAATTGAGCATTTCGATATATTAAGGCGTATAGCCTCCCAAGTGTCTTCTCCCAAAGAGGTACCAAAGTCCATCTCCCAACAACGCTCATGAGTCTCTAGGGGTGGGCAATCCTGATCTAGTATAGAGTGGTAGATCTGAGAGATTAAGCCCTTTTCCGTGGGTCTATAAATACAAAGGCGTTCCATAGCCGTGGGGTTTCGTAATGCGTCTAACGAAGAAAGGGACGAATAGACAAAGACGGATCTGAAGATATTGGTAGAAACAAGATTGCGGTAAAGAATGTATCTCCCGCATCTCTGTAAAAGTTTGGGGGGCAAAATCTCCCAGGATGTGGTGAAAGCGGATGATGCCCGCTGCCGACCATGTAGAGATCATGAGGGGCGAATGGCCAGGGAGAAAAGAAGGGTGAAACCAAAGAGGTGTCTGAGGCGAGGGATGAGCAGACAGAGAGAACTTAGTATCGAGAGAGTCCCATACAGATAAAGTAAGAGTAACTGATGGGACCAGCGAGATAGAGAGAGGTCTAAGTTTTCTAGGGAGCCACGGTAGGTTTGAGACCGATGAGGTTTTGGTGAGTGCAGTTTCAAGATCAACCCATCGTTTGGTTCCCTTGGGAGAGTGCCAGGTGACTAGTTGACTAAGTCTAGAGGCTTGGTAGTACTTGGATAACGAAGGGAGACCTAGGCCTCCAGCCGAAGTGGTCTTGAAAAGGACTGTTCTACGTATACGAGGTCTTCTGTGATTCCAAATAAATTTGCCATAACTTGCCTGTAAAGAAGATAGAACGCGGGAAGGGACTGCCACAGGAAGGGTTTGGAAAAGGTAGAGGAGTTTGGGAAGGACATTCATTTTAATCACGGCTATACGACCTGTCCAAGAGATAAATAAAGAGCGCCAATGAGAGAGGTCTTGTTCTATGGCCTTAAACAGAGGGAGATAGTTTGCCTTGTAGAGACCATGATAAGATTTTGTCAGATTGACACCAAGATATTTAATGGATTCCGAGCGCCAGTTAAAATTGAAATTGAGACGGAGGAGATCTAGAGATGACCTCGGAATATGGAGGGGCAAAGCTTCCGATTTGTCGTTATTGATTTTATAACCGGAAAGTTGTCCATAAAGGGAGATTTCTTGTAACAGATTTGGGAGGGAAATCAAGGGATTGGTAAGAGTAAGCAGGACATCGTCAGCAAATAGAGAAATTTTATAAGAGGAGTCACCTACATTAATACCGGAAATGTCTGGGTTCCCTCGGATTTTACAAGCCAGGGGTTCAATAATTAGAGCGAAGATCAGCGGGGAGAGTGGACACCCCTGCCTAGTGCCATTTGAGATAGGGAAGGAGTCAGAAAGAAGACCTCCTGCAAGAACCGAAGTGGAAGGATTGTGATAAAGGGCCCTAATGGCCTGGAGAAATCTACCGTGAAAACCGAAGCCAAGGAGAGTATTAATCATAAAGGGCCAAGAGACCCTATCAAAGGCCTTTTCGGCATCAAGAGCAAGAAGGAGAGAGGGAAGACTGATAGAGTTTACGTGGTGTATAAGGTCTACCGTACGACTAGTGTTATCAAGGGCTTGGCGGGAGGGGACAAAGCCTACCTGGTCCGGATGGATGAGAGAAGAAAGAATGGGGTTTAGTCTATTTGCCAAAATTTTGGCAAAAAGTTTGAGGTCCGTATTTAAAAGGGAAATTGGTCGATAGTTAGTTACCATATGGGGGTCCTTACCCGGTTTCGGGATAACTGTTATTTTAGCCCTGGTGGTATCAGTGGGAAAAAAATAACCTTCAAAGATTTGATTAAAAGAGTTTGTGAGATGGGGGATTAGAGAGCTCTGGAATGTTTTATAGTAAGAAAAGGGTAGACCGCCCGGACCAGGTGCCTTCGAAGGTTTCTGATGTTTAAGCGCACAGGAAACCTCTTCCTCAGTTATAGGGAGATTAAGTGATTCAGAGGTGGAAGCATCGATGTGGGGTAGATCACAAGAGGTCAAGTAGTCAGTAATGGAAATAGGGAGGGGGGGTGGAGACGGATCGTGATCTGTGAGGTTATAAAGATAAGAATAGTAATCTTTAAAGATAGAGTTGATTTTGGAAGGGCTGTATTGTAGAGATCCAGAATGATCCTTAAGCGCAGGAATCGCCATAGCCGCTTTGCGAGCCTTTAGACGATTGGCAAGAAGAGTGTCCGTCTTATTGCTTTTTTCATAGAATCGCTGATTCAGCCATCTAAGAGATTTTTCAATTTTTTCAGAGAGAATGGAGTTAAGGGCAGATTTTGCAGTAGTGAGTTGTTTGCAAAGAGCGTCAGTGGGCGTGCGCTTATGGAGAGACTCCAAACAGTGAACCTGATCTGTGAGAGATCGAAGAAGACGCTTGTGTTCCTTATTTCTGTGAGAAGCAAAGCTGATGATGTGCCCACGAAGGACAGATTTGTGAGCCTCCCACTCCATGGGAGAACATCCGGAGCGGGAAACATTAAGAGCAAAGTAATCCTTTAAAACATCTATAATTTTAGTTTGGAAATGAGGGATTTTAAGAAGGGTCTCATTTAACCTCCAAGTGGGCCTAGTGAGCAGGATGTCTGAGAAATCGAGAGAGGAAGTAACGATAGAGTGATCAGACCAGGAATTAGGAATGATACTCGCATATGTAAGGTGTTTGGAGATGGGGAGACTACATAAAATAAAATCAATTCTGGAGTAAGTACGATGGGGATTGGAATAGAATGTGTAATCCTTAAAAGAGGGATTGAGAGAACGCCATGTGTCAAAAAGACCAGCCGTTTTCATATGTTTACTGAGAATTTTAGATATAGGACAAGTAGAGGGGCGGGTCCTAGAAAAAGACTTATCCAGGGTCGGATCCAAAACAGAATTAAAGTCGCCTCCAAGAATCAAATGGCCAGTACGACGTTTATGCAATATTTTAAAAAAAGAATTAAAGAAACGACATTGGCCTACATTAGGGGCATATACCACAGCGATAGTCACCTCTGTGTGTCCAAGCCTGCCAGTGAGAATAATGTATCGACCATCTGCATCAGTATATACAGAGTCTTGAGAGAAAGGTAAATTATTTTTAATGAGAATGGCCACACCATTATGTTTAGACGTACTGGAGGAATAAAACACGGTGGAGAAGTTTCTGGAGATAAGAGAAGGGTGGTTTGGTGAACGAAAGTGGGTTTCCTGTGAGAGGCATGTCAGGTTAGCTCTGGGTAGGCTGGGAAGTAGCAGTAGAATGGAGAAAAGGGTCCCAGCTCGCAAGGGAAGATAGGGAAGAGGAGGAAAGGAAAAAAAAAAAGGGGTAAGGAAAAAATAAAAAAAAGGAAAAACAGCAACAACAGCAGGGATTGAGTACGAAAACCCTACCTACAAAGAAGGAGGTGAATGTACTCAATAGGTTGGACTTAGAGGTCCAAAGAGGAACAGGCTAAGAAAAAAGCCAGATAAACCTCTAAGAAAGTAAAAACACAACAAAAATAAAATATAGTAATATTAGCAGCGTCACAGTAAAGGAAATATATAAATCTCCTAAAAGAGAGAAGAAAAGAACAGAAAAGGATTCGTATGAGAGCAGGAGCATCCCCTGGGTGCAGAAGGGGGCGGGGATGGGAAAGAAGTGACAGGTTGGTAGTTATAATCACAAAAAGGAGCATAACTCTTAGAGAGACATACAAAAGAAAAAGGAGAAAGAGAAAAAAAAAAAAAAAAAAGCTAATAGACATATATAGGGTAAAGTTATAGATTACAATTGTAGTAAGGAGAAAAAGGCAGAGAATCACTACAATATCTCAATGCTGTAAACATCATAAAAAAAAACAAATAAAAAAAAGAAAAAAAACAAAAAAAAAAACCAAGAAAACAAGACATGAAAATAATAAACAGTAAGGTAGCATAACAGATCAATATTAGCTAGTACCAAAACTGAGAGAATAGCTAAAAATATATGTACAGAAAGTGGATACATGACATAATACAGAACTGTTCCAATAATAGCGACGAATTATAACCATAAAAGTTACTATCATTACAAAGAGAAAAAAGACGGGAAATCACTACTATATCTCAAAACTCTAGTCTTCGTAAAAAAATAAAATAGACAGTAAATATCCTAATAGATCAGTATGAGCTAGTACCTTAATTTAACGAAGGGAGCAGCTAGATATTTGTGTATGAAAAATAGATACAGAACATAATACAAATTTGTCCAGATATTAGTAACAAACATTAACCATATCTAAGACGTAAATAAACAATCTACATCTCAACTATATTACCTAGAAGAGAGATGAGCAAGAAAGGGGAGAGAGACAGGGGGTGGGGTGAATACAGAGCGGAAACCAGTAATCAGATCACGATTATAAGGTAGTAAAAAATCAAGACTTAAGTGTGGAGAATAGTAGAGCAGGAACAAGGCACAATCGTTGGTGGGTAAGGCACTCACGAGACATCGGGATTCCCTTCCGGGGAGGGGCCCGATTCTTCTAGGTAGTGAAGCAAGTCCTTACATTCACGAAGATCTCGAATGATAACAGTCTTGCCGTTCAGGTCTACAATAAGCTTAAAGGGGAACCCCCAGCAATATCCGATTCTTCTATCACGAAGAGCCTGGGTTAAGTCTCGAAAATCTCTCCTCTTGGCAATCGTCAGGGGTGAAAGATCCTGGTAGAATTGGAGCTTGGCTGATTCGAATAGGATGTACGGTTTACCATTTGTAGGATTAAGAACGAGTTCTTTGTCCTTATAACTAAGGAACCTCATAATGACGTCACGAGGAGGGTCGCTATCCTTGGGTTTCAGCCGAAGAGCGCGGTGAGCTCTTTCAAGTGGTAGTGAGCGTGAGCCAAGGTCGGGGAGTAGGAAAGAAAAAAAGTCTATAAAGATATGATTCCAAAAGCATCAGGAGAAACTGATTCCGGGATGTAACGAATGCGGATATTATTCCTATGTTCCCGATTTTCCAGATCCTCGTTTTTAGAACGAAGGTCAGAAAGTTCAGTAACAATATGATCCAGGTCTCTGCTGGTCTCATTTAAGGCTTTTTGGAAGCCGTCCTGGCGAGATTCAAGTTTAGTGGTTCTTGCAGCTAGAGTTGAAACTTCAGCTTTGATAGAGGCAACTGCTTTGTCGAGTTTAGTTTCAAGAGAGTCCTTAAAATCCGTGATGAGGGAGCAAAGAGCTAGAATGTCTTCTTTAGTCGATGGAGCGGGTGAGTGAGAGCCATCCTTATCCATGGCAATGGAAGGGGGGGAAGGGGGACCCCTCTGTTGAGAAGATTTCGTGCCTCTCGTGAAGTGCTGTGAAATATCACTTCCCCCTTGTTTAGGAGTCTTGGTAGTAGATTTCTGCATGTGTGGGCCACCAGTGTCAGGGTTCCCAGAGAAAAATGACCCAGTGCCAGTAAATATGTCAGGGAACAAATAGGCTAGAGAGAAAAAATAAAAGTAAAAAAAAATAAAATAAATATATATATATATATATATATATATATATATATATATATATATATATATAGGGTCAAAGCACCCAGGGGATGGGGGGCATGCCCACTTAGTGTGTCATTGTACTCAAGCAGACAGGGTTAAAGACCTGACAATTGCACGCAGGGCAGAGATAGGACTTAAGCCTCTGACAGTGCCTTAGGGCTGAGCAGCAGACACGGGCCAACCTGGGGGGAGATCGCAGGTCTCTAATCAATACAGAAGGGCAGTCAACTGGTTAACCAGGGGAGATTGTGAGCAGCATCAGTTGTTCAGTCGTGGCTGCCTGAGCACCGGGTGACTGTCAGGTGATGAGCGCAGTCAGAACGCAGGAGGTTCCACGAGGAGTCTCCAACCTCAGACCTCCGTCAGTGGGGATCTCACCACCGCAGGGAGGGACCTCCGGACGGAACGGAGCAGGAGCTGGGGTAGGAGGTAAGGCCGCGTGTATGCCGGCGGCTGTGGCTATCCGGGAGTGCCGCTCTAATTGATGCCGGTAAAGGCCGCTGCAGAGTTCCGGCAGTGACCTGATCTCCCGAAGCTGTCGGCTGTAGCAGCGGCGGGATCCCACAGGTAAGTTGGTACTGGGAGGGTAGCAACCAGCGCTCTTGAGCCTTGGGTGAAGTCCGGTAATCGCGCAGGCACCACCGCGTATTGCCGCGACGGAGATCTCGCACTCTAGCCCGCGGCTTCCTGTGGTGTGTAGGCCCGAGGTCTCTGAATCTCCACAACGGAGCTGTCTTCTGGCACAGCAATCCCTCCGGAAAGATGGGCGAGGTAGGTGAGAGGGAAGCAAGCCCACACAGGGTGCGAGTTGGGGGAGAAAGCTCCTTTAATTTATAATACAAAGCTGCGGTTCACCGGAGCTGGGGAGAAGCACGTCTACCCACAGAGCTGTCCAGGCCACGCCCCCCTTGATTTCCATTTATTATTCTTCGATTCATTTTGTTTGTGTTCAGTGGTTGTGAATATTTATGGCTGGCTATCAACTGTTTGCATTCTAGTACCTGCACTCAACTTGTTCTTTCACATAATACATTTTACAGGAGTCCACAAAATACATGGTATACAGTCTAAAGATCTACAGTAAAAAGGTAGACAATGTTTTGATAGGCACCAGGTGTTAGACAGACAATGGTCGACTGGTACAAAAGGTCGACACACTAAAGTCGACAGGTACGAATGATTGACATGGTCAAAATGTCGATGTGCGGAAGGTTGACATGAAAATGGTCGACATTATATATTATTTTATTATTATTAGGGTTATGTTTAGGGTTAGGCACTTACCGGGGGGTTAGTGTTAGGCAATTACCCCAACGGTTAGGGTTAGGCACTAGAAGGGACGGTTAGGGTCAGACACCAAAGGGAGAGTTAGGGTGAAGATTAGAGTTAGAAAAATAAACCCACAAACATGTGGACCATTTTTATGTCGACCTTTGACCCATGTCAACCATTTTTACCTGTCGACCTTCTTACATGACAAACTTTTGTCCCTGTCGACCTATTGCCTGTCTAACATCTGGTGTCTATCTAGACATTGTCTACCTTTTTACTGTAGATCTTTCAATCCATAACCAAAATACATATGGAAGAAAAACTTGAACTGCTACTATCCTGTTCGTTATTGCCAATGTTAATCTCTGTTCCACAAGAGCCTGATTCAGATTTGGGAATAGAGTAAGATAGACTTAAGTCTGTAAGGGGTACTTGCTCTCAAACTCGGATTTTTAGCACGTGAACGCGCATCAACACGAGTGTGGCGTAAGTCTGAAAAGTGCGACCCAGGTCCACGACCCTGCTCGCTAGCAGGGTTTTTCCCGGGGCTTGCAACACGGGTCTACGACCCCGATCTTGATGACTCGGGTCATGCCTAAGATAAACTGATTCCCGGGGACAGTGGCAACTGTATCCGGTGTGAAGGGTGATGATCCGGGAATAACCTGCGTCGCTCCCATAAGTGTGAAAGGGGCAGCCCAGTGCTCGGTGTCCCGGGTCCGAGCCAGGTTGAAGCCGCGAAGTCTGAAAGTGTTATTACTATGCACCTGGACACACCTTGTTGCAATACAAGGGGTGCAAATACATACATTTTGTTTCTGCATGCAGGGTAAATACCTTTGCATGTAGACAAATACTGGGCAGCTTTATTTTTACAATGCAATTTAGATGAGAGTTTGGACACATCTTTCCAACATCTATATCTCTCTGCACATTTTAAATCTGTCCCACCTGCAGTGCAACATGGTTCTGCCAAGGTGCACAGTTACTTGCTCTTTCTTACTCAATTCCCAAATATGAACCAGGTCCTAAATTCTTTAAGTAAAAAGTAGCAGACCATTCAAAAGCAACCACAACATAGCGCTACAAGTAAGTCAGAATATGTCAAACAATGTACTTTTGTGGCAACACATCTAAAACAGTTAAAACCTGATTTCTCCTCCCCTACCCAGTATACTCCCTCTTACTTCAGTTACATTTTATTTCATATATTTAAAAAATATTATCATAGAAAAATAGAACATATCCTACACTTTATATATTATAAAAGACGACTATGGGGTATATTTACTAAAGGTCAATTTTAATCAATTTCAAATCGATCTAAATCTATGTTGTTTGTTGTAAATGTGTGATTTAGCCCCAGAAACACATCAATTTGAAATCAAGTTCCATGACCTGTATTAGGCTATGCCCATATTCTCAGTAACTTCGACTACCCATATACTGTAATTTACAACTGTCCAATTATCAAATGTCTAATAACAAAATTACATTAAATTATAAGTTAACTTGTTGTGATGCTGTTGCCTTAAAATGCAATAATGTTAATTCTATTATCATTTTAATAAGGACATATAGGGCAATTCAATTCAGCTTGATGTTGAATAGCCCCAGGAAGGAATTCCCGCAGCTATTCAATTGACCGCGCTGTTAGCCTGACTAGAACCACCTAAGTCAGACAATGCCGGTTATCGCACTTTAAGCTGGGTGTTTAATAGCGGCAACCTGCAGTCTCTGACTAAAGTGCCTAGGTGCGTTGCTGCTATCGCTATGCTAAACCGGACAACAGCATCGCTGCCTGTACTTAAGTCCAATTTCTGCCTGCAACCCAGAAGGGTGCGAGCAGAAATCCTGTAGTCAGACCTGACAGCACTGTCAATTGAAAAGCTCGGGAACTCCTTCAACATTGTTCCGAATTGAATCACCCCCATTGTCAGGCCAGTGAAGCAATCATGTGAGAGGGGCAACTAGTATGCAAATCAAAAGCTAATCAGTCAGCAGGACAGGACAGTCTCTCCTTCACCAGCACCCTGGCCTACTAGTGTTGATGTGCATAGAGGTGTGATGGTGTAGAGTAGAGGGATGGTAGCAGGCAACCAAAGACCAGTCAAGCTGATTGAGATGAATTTTGGTCATGTTAACTGAAAGACCTCAGATTCTCAGTCTCTATTCATTAAATTCCGAAGGTTCCACTGTCGACTCGCTAAAACAGACCATTTTTTCCTTTTTCAACCATTCTTTTGTGCTACTGGATGTGTGTTTTGGATTTTTATGGTGCTGGAGGACCAATGATCTTTGGCCCAAACCTAGTTTTCCTACACTGGGTAGCACATTTCACTCCAAAAGCTCAGGTAATCCTCGGATATCATGATTACTTCTACACGGTGAGGGCCTTCAGTACAAGAGGCAGCAAAGCAGACACACATTATGGATCCTCCACCATGTTTAACTGTAGATAGGGTGTTATTATGCTTAAAATCTCCATTTCATAGTCTTTAAACAAATGGTTGGTCTGCGATTTTATTTTGTTTATGTCTGTTCACAGAACATTTGCCCAGGATTGTGGCTTGTCTAGGTACATTTTGGTCATACCGATGGTTATTTTTTTCTCAGTAGTCCTCCTTGGTCTTCGCCCATAAAGCTCTTCTTAGTTTAATGTGTGTCCTATGATACAGGTTAAAAACATAAGTCGAGAGATTGTTCCAGGTCAGCTTCAAGCTCTTGATGTTTTATAGGTGTTTTTTCCACAGTTCGTTTCAAACTTCTAATTTCTCTCATAGATTTCCTCATTCCCCCCCACATCCAGGGAGGTTCTGCACAGCTTCATGTGTAGCAAACTTCTAAATAACATTGCTGCAGGGTTGCAAAGGTCTTTGGAGATGGTCTTGTACCCTTTAGAGGTCTAGTGTTTGGTGAAAATCGCACTTCTGCAATCTGTCTACAACATTGTAACAAAGTAATTGGGAATAAAAAGTGGCCTTTTTAATTAATAAAGCGATCTCATTCCTTGGTTAATTCTAGTCATGTGAGCACTGACAATTTATTACAGTTGACTAATTTCTAATATACATAAAAAACAGGAAAGGGGAAGGTGGGAACTGAGATTCTGCACAGAGAGACAATGAGTAAATATTATAAATATGATTATGAAAATAAATAAATAGATAAACCAACCGTAATGATATATGCTTTGGAAAAAATCCTTTGCAGTGATAATGGTGTTGGTGGTGCACCCAATAGTCAGAAACAACAAATTGAGCAAAATTCCTGCACAGGCAGGCCAAAGAGACTATTGTGTGGGACACTCTTAGTTAATGAATTATAATAGTAGAAAAATTGAATAGTTTGTTTATTTAAAACATAAACTTTTAATAATACTTGTTAAAATAATAGTGTGAAAGACACCAAGAAAAATATGGTAAGGTGTCCACTATAAATATATAGAAAAATATATTATTTAAGATTGAACAATCACTGGTTTCAATAATAAGGTCCTGCTTTACAGAGAAAAACTTAATTGTTATAGCAGGAAAGATTAGGCGAAAGTAATATGAGCTATCTCTCTATCCCATATATGGAGAAAGAAGAGAGACTCACATATACATATATTTTCGTGTAGATATATATGTATAATAGCAGCTACAAGATAAATGATACAAAATGATCACTGGTAATGTATAGTATCTTTTTTATGCATGGGATTATGATGAATAATCTTAGTAATTTCTATGAGACACCAAAGATTGTAAATCAGCTCAAATTGTTGTGAAATAATGCAATTAATTGTTTCTAGTCAGAATTGCAAGAAAATTATCTCAGGTCTATTTACTGTGTCAACTCAAAACACTCTACGAATAGTCTGAATCAAAATTATATTCAAGTGTCATACAGTAAAAATGTATACATATAAAAAAAATGAGAAGTTGGTACGTAAATCACTTGCATATATGTCAAAAAAACACAGAATATTTGAGTGAATAGAGTGATACAAAATCTTACATAGATTGTTCCCAAATGTCATACAATTAAATTGTGTACATATAAAAATGAGAAGTTGGTGCATAAATCACTTGCATATGTGTCACAAAAATAGACTTATGAGTGAATAAATGTAGAGAAATAAGTAAAGTCAAAACACTGCTAAGTGTCACCCCCTCTTCTGCTTTTGCATGGAAATAGTGCAAGCCATGCAATGAGAGTGTGAGGAGACTGGTGTCTATAGAAACAACAGCAATGGTAAGGTCTGTTAGGGCTCTGCCAGGTGTTAGATAGACCTTGTTACCATAAAGGCATTGCAGGGTTAAATGCGCCCAGGAGCAATCAGACCACTACCAGGAGAGATAGAGAAATATCTATTAGACCATGCACATAGTGTTTAAATACAAGTAATTAGTCCAATACAATGCTGCTGTGTTCTCTTCCTGTCAGGATGAAAATTGTCAATATTACTCTGGTTTAAATATAAATCAAATATATACTAATGTCTGCTTTGAATCGCACACCGGCGATCACATATCTCTACTCCTGTTTAATGAAGAATTGATTGGCAGTATAGCTGTAGTTAATGCACAAATCTATTAATCAAAAGCACAGTAGCGTCTGCTTAGAATCGCACAGCGGCGATCACATGTCTCTATGCAGTATACCTAGCGGTTAAATGCACACCTCCTAAGTCAGAAATAAAAGAATGCCTATTGTGAATCGCACAATAGTAATCATATATTGATACTCAGCTAACAAGCGCTGTAGTCAAAGCTGTAAGTCTCCAGCTCACGGATAAGGCTTCCAGTCCGACTTAGGGGAAACGGACTCTGCAGACAATCATGCAGTTGCGGTCATGTGACCGTAATCAGCTGACAGGTACTCAGGTGGTGACGCGCGTTTCGCCCAAGAGGCTTGTTCACACAAAGATTGCAGGAGACTCTGTCAGTATAAATACATGGATTGGCCAATCAGGGACATCTTTCTGTGATTGATGTGTACCTGGGCAATTTATCAGTTAACACTGAAGAAAATCCATCATTAGTGAGATAAAGTGATTGACAGATCATTTAGTCTGTCATAACTTTAAATTGGTCACAAATAAACATCTAGTGTTACTATTTGAAACCACATTTATTTTAAAAATTATATAACAAAATAAATATAATTAACAAAAACAGATTAATGAAAAAATTAAGGAAAAAATATTGTTTTTTATTTACCGAAAAATTATAATAATACTGTCTCAAACCTAAAATAAATTAGATATAAAATAAAATAAATTACAAGTGTGACAACTATATCATTGAGTGAATTGTGTGAAAGTGTGTTTATATAGTCCAGCTGAGTTATATTAGTGGTAGAAAATATAACTGGTATTTCCAGGTGGTCTCCCATCCAAGTACTAACCAGGCCCAACACTGCATAGCTTCCAAGATCAGACGAGGTTGGGTATGTCCAGTATGGTGTGGCTGTAGGTTAATAAGTGTAGAAAAATATAATAGTAAAATATAATAAATAAAAATGATGTATACAGGTGTTCATAAGTCAAAAAAAGTGCAAAGTGAAATATGAAGGTTTTAAAATACCGTGATAATGTAATAATGTGAACTATTCCTTAAATTATTTAATGTGTCATGTGTTTGAGATGTATTATAATTAATTTAATATTAAAAGGAATTTATTATGATGATAATATTGATGATATTTTATAAAAAGACACTAAAATTTACATGTTCATTCATGCCATAAGGCGCAATGCTATTTAATCTAAAAGTCCAGCTGCTCTCTTTTATGAGGAGTTCTTTAGTCACGTCTCCTCCTCTTATACCAAGGTTGACTGTTTCTAGCCCATAGATTTTTATCTGTTGATAGGAGCTATTGTGTTTATGATAGAAATGCCGTGCTACAGTTGTAAGTTGTTTCATTTTGGATAAATCAGATTGTGCATTCCTAATTGTACCCATATGTTCCATAATTCTTTGCTTCATCATACGTGTAGTCATCCCCACGTATCTCATCCTGCAAGGACACTCTATGCAGTAAATTACATTATTAGTTCGACAATTAATATAATTAGTCAAAGATATAGTGTTGCCAAATTTGTCCTTGATTTTGGTCTCATTACTGATGTATCTGCAAATTTTACAGGATCCACATGGGTACGTTCCGACAACAAGTGGTTTCTTTGGGGGGTGTTTTGTGTAATGGCTTTTTGTCAATTTGTCCTTTAAATTTGGAGATCTCCTCCAGCTCATGGAGACTCTCTTATCCAATTTGGCTGCTAGATCATGATCTGACAACAATATGTGCCAATGTTTTTGGATCCTTTCCAATTGTGCCAAAAATTCCCCACGAATCTTATTTCTTCAGATTTCTTAGTATTCTTATTTCCAAAAATCAGAGATTCCATTGTGTTCTTGGAAACATAATTGGATGCCCTTTTGATGATCTTCCTACTATATCATCTTTCTTTGAGGCGCTCTGTTAATTCCAAACTTTGAATTTGAAAAGTGGTATTATCAGAACAGTTTCTTTTAAGTCTCAAAAATTCCCCTTTAGGGATATTATCCAACGTTGGGGGAAAATGAGAACTGGAATGATGTAGAAGGCTATTCGTAGCGGTCTTCTTCCTGAATAATTCTGTAGCCAACATGTTGTTTTCATCTCTATATATCTTTAGATCTAAAAATTATATATCAGTACAACTTGCCTCATATGTAAACTTGAGATTGATGTTATTTTTGTTGAGGGTGCGCATCAATTCTTCTAGTTCTATGAGAGTGCCATCCCACATCAACAGTATGTCGTCGATATAACGTAGCCAGGTGGTGATATGTTGTGTAAGGTGATCATTGCTTTCATCAAAAACAATTTCACGATCCCACCATCCCAAAAATAAATTGGCATACGTGGGGGCACACGCTCCTGGGAGCATTTAACCCTGCAATGCCTTTATGGTAACAAGGTCTATCTAACACCTGGCAGAGCCCTAGCAGACTTTACCATTGCTGTTGTTTCTATAGACACCAGTTTCCTCACTCTCTCATTGCATGGCTTGCACCATTTCCATGCAAAAGCAGAAGTGGGGGTGACACTTACCAGTGTTTTGACTTTACTTATTTCTCTACATTTATTCACTCATAAGTCTATTTTTGTGACACATATGCAAGTGATTTATGCACCAACTTCTCATTTTTATATGTACACAATTTAATTGTAATGATATTTGGGAACAATCTATGTAAGATTTTGTATCAGACTATCTATTCACTCAAATATTCTGTGTTTTTTTTATATATATGCAAGTGATTTACGTATCAACTTCTCATTTTTTTATATGTATACACTTTTACTGTATGACACTTGAATATAATTTTGATTCAGACTATTCGTAGAGTGTTTTGAGTTGACACAAGTAATAGACCTGAGATAATTTTCTTGCAATTCTGACTAGAAACAATTAATTGCATTATTTCACAACAATTTGAGCTGATTTACAATCTTTGGTGTCTCATAGAAATTACTAAAATTATTCATCATAATCCCATGCATAAAAAAGATACTATATATTACCAGTGATAATTTTGTATCATTTATCTTGTAGCTGCTATTATACATATATATCTACATGAAAATATATGTATATGTGAGTCTCTCTTCTTTCTCCATATATGGGATAGAGAGATAGCTCATATTACTTTCGCCTAATCTTTCCTGCTATAACAATTAAGTTTTTCTCTGTAAAGCAGGACCTTATTATTGAAACCAGTGATTTTTCAATCTTAAATAATATATATTTCTATATATTTATAGTGGACACCTTACCATATTTTTCTTGGTGTCTTTCACACTATTATTTTAACAAGTATTATTAAAAGTTTATGTTTTAAATAAACAAACAATTCAATTTTTCTACTATTATAATTCATTAACTAAGAGTGCCCCACACAATAGTCTCTTTGGCCTGCCTGTGCAGGAATTTTGCTCAATTAATCAAAAGGGCATCCAATTATGTTTCCAAGAACACAAGGGAATTTCTGATTTTTGGAAATAAGAATTCTAAGAAATCTGAAGAAACCAGATTCGTGGGGAATTTTTGTCACAATTGGAGAGATATCAAACAAAGGATCCAAAAACATTGGCACATATTGTTGTCAGATCATGATCTAGCAGCCAAATTGGATAAGAGAGTCTCCATGAGCTGGAGGAGAGCTCCAAATTTAAAGGACAAATTGACAAAAAGACATTACACAAAACACCCCCCCAAAAAAAACCACTTGCTGTCGGAACGTACCCATGTGGATCCTGTAAAATTTGCAGATACATCAGTAATGAGACCAAAATCAAGGACAAATTTGGCAACACTATATCTTTGACTAAATTATATTAATTGTCGAACCAATAATGTAATTTACTGCATAGAGTGTCCTTGCAGGATGAGATACGTGGGGATGACTACACGTATGATGAAGCAAAGAATTATGGAACATATGGGTACAATTAGGAATGCAAAATCTGATTAATCCAAAATGAAACAACTTCCAACTGTAGCACGGCATTTCTATCATAAACACAATAGCTCCTATCAACAGATAAAAATCTATGGGCTAGAAACAGTCAACCTTGGTATAAGAGGAGGAGACGTGACTAAAGAACTCCTCATAAAAGAGAGCAGCTGGACTTTTAGATTAAATAGCATTGCGCCTTATGGCATGAATGAACATGTCAATTTTACTGTATTTTTATAAAATATCATCAATATTATCATAACAAATTCCTTTTAATATTAAATTAATTATAATACATCTCAAACACGACACATTAAATAATTTAAGAAATAGTTCACATTATTACATTATCACGGTATTTTAAAACCTCTTCATATTTCACTTTGCACTTTTTTTTGACTTATGAACACCTGTATACATCATATTTATTATATTTTACTATTATATTTTTCATTAACTAAGAGTGCCCCACACAATAGTCTCTTTGGCCTGCCTGTGCAGGAATTTTGCTTAATTTCTAATATATCACACTTGTTGAATCTAATCTAATTTCAATTGCTCAAAAGGGGTGTTAATAATTGTGTCATGGAAATATTAAATTTTTTACATAGATTTCCTCCTGTTAGTTTTTCAAATTGTTATTGATTTATCCTTAGCTGTTCTGTGCCATGCACGAGTGTCTATAAACCAAAGCTGTGTCACTATTTTTTCCGGAGATATAGTATATGATAGATAATATTGACCAGAACTGTATGAGAATACTTCCATTGTAAAAATCAAAATCCTCAGGCTTCTTACGTAACAGCACTAGAAAATAAACTGACAGACAATTTTAAACCATTTTATTATGTAAGAAAAGTGATCGACAATGAAACGATAAAAAAAATAAAATAAAAACACTAACATATCTCGCTGCTGCGTAAGTCGGCACAGTCTTTATATTGTGACAGCAACAAGGTATGTGGACTTCGGAGAGAAAAAAAAAACTATTTTGTCAAGTTTACCACATTATGAAGCTGTGCTCACAGAGACCGCTTCACCCACACGTTGTTATCTAAAGACTTCACAAAAGATCAGTTGTAAATAAAGTTGAACCTGTGGAAGAGATTTAGAGATTGTAGATTACTCTGTTAGACATTTGCTCATGAGTGTAGATTACTTTGTTAGACATTATGCTCAGGAGTGTAGATTACTTTGTTAGACATTCTGCTCATGATATTTGTAATCTTTTCATCCACAGACAGATGTGGCATTCCCAAATAATGGTAGATAATCTATTATTCTCTGATAAGGCTCAAGTGTATGGTTGTAAAAATAATACTGTATGTATCTAAAATTTTATTTTCAGGTCGGAACACTGTATATGTTATATTATAGGGGATTTGCAGTTGCTATCTTCCGTATATCTTTTCCCTGTGATTTTTAAGCATACACCATAAGAGCACAATGTAAGACAAAACATGCTAAACAAAACAGACTGCCTGTGTTCAACACGTTAGGTAGTCAGAGCTTGATATGGGCAAATGGAGATAACAACCACAGAACAGACTGTCTGTAGCTGGGATCTACCTTGGACCTTAATTACATCATACTCATAATATCAATTGGTTAAAGCAGTGTCTTAAATAACTATTTTCTATCTAAGGAAATTATTGCTATAGTGCTTTCAGATGTTAATCAGAAGGTGAATACCTTATAAACGAGGTTGATTGTTACTAGTAACTAATCCAGTTAAACAGCTTCTATTTTATGAAAATCTAATAGATATAGCTGATAAAACATTGGCTAAACTCCATACTGAGGGATGACGAAAACTTTTAAAAGTTTCCTTTCCCAAATAAAAAAACACTATATATATACATATATATTTTTTTCTTTCATCAGTTTATATTTATATATATATATATATATATATATTATACATACATACATACATACATACATACACAACTAGTTTGTGCACAGAGTCCTTTACACATGCATTTTAACTTTATTCATGGTACCTAAGAATCCATCGCAAAGTGAGTGACAGGCTGTCAGCGTTCCGGGGGGGGGGACGAAGGAGTGGTCAGAAAAACGCAGGTGTGTGTCCACATGAAGGCAGTTTCATGGGCGTGCATAAAATAGACACTGCGCATGCTTACGCAGAATTGGAGCCCTCTGCGTGCAATGAGACTTGTAGTGTCTGTGGCTGGTCAGACCTGCTGTAACTGCTGCGAGTAGCCGATGTGAATTGATGGTACCGATGTTTATGCAGAGAGAGATTGGACCGATATGAGAAGGCAGCATTGGGCGTCTTTATGGTGGCTGAGTTTTGGCAAATGAGCATATTTTAGCAGCTGCGTTCCATACGGATTCGCAGCTGCGTTTCATACTGAATCAGGCCTTCAGTTACAGGACAGAGCTGAAAGAAACTAACACAAAGTGAGGCCAACATTTACATTGGGCACACTTTTTAACAGTGAAATATGGTGGACACACAATGCCTCCCAATTGATTCAGAGAAAAGGATTTAATGCAAATATTAAAGTCCTGCTTTGTCTATGATTCCATGGGGGACACTGGACTATAGCAATGTCCCAAAGCTGCACAACAAAACTGGTGTCCTTAGCTGCAAACACAATTAACTTGTAACATTTTGTAAAGATCTAGACCACAGACCATGTGGCTGCCGGATACAACTGCCCAGCCATAGCACTGTCCCAGACCGACCTATGAGGTGCTCACCGATCTGGTTGAATGTGTCTTCACATTGTAAGGGATAGTTTTTCCTACTCCTAATATAAGCCTGATGAATCACCGAGGTGATCCACATTGCTACAGTTTGTATTGATGCAGGCCACCCTCTTTTGTAAGCATCATATACCATCTAAATTCCAATGACCTTTTGACATAGATCATTAATGCCATAACATCCAATAAGTGAAGAAATTTCCCTTCTCCATATGTGAATTAGGACATAGGCCCTGATTCAGAGCCGGACGCTCTGACCAGAGCGCTCGCTCTGAATCAGGGCCCTCCTCCATTAATATGGAGCGTCCTCCTGGACGCTCGTATAGCTGTGGGTCACCACCCACAGCATATACGAGCGTGCAAAAAGATGGTCGCGATGGTCTTGACCATCGCGACCATCGGAATTGCGAGGGAAACCCTGCGGTCGGGTTTCCCAGCCGCAAGGCCAGGAGTGATTTTGGCTCTATCAGAGCCAAAATCACTCCCACTGACATCACTAGTGATGTCAGTGGGGCCGGCTTCAGACGGTAGGCGTTCCCATGGGAACGCCTCCGTCTGGCAGGCACGCCCACCAAAGGGGGCGTGCTGTCAATCAACATCGACAGCACGCCCCCTTTGGTGCGAGACCCGGAGCGATGGAAAGTCCTTCGCTCGCCGGGTCTCGCGCATGCGCACGACGGAGCTCCCTCCGTCGTGCGCATGCGCAGTGGGGACCATCGACCCACTTGCGAGCGTACTGCCGCTCGCGAGTGGGTCTGAATGACTCCCATAATGCAAAGATCACATTATCTTGAGCCAAGTGAAACTCAGAAACCACAACAGGCTAAAACCAGGCTTGGTACTCATGAAACATCTGATAGGGAGATTTCCAAAAACAAGCTTTGATACCATTCGGGCCGTGGAAATGGGCAGAGATAAATTGGTCAGTGAAAAACTTCAACTCCACTGTTCAAACGGGGGTTGTTGGAATGTCACCAATACTAAATGAGGACTGCAGGGTGGTCGCAAAGGCGCACATCCAACAAAAAGGTCTGCACGTCCGGTAGAAAGTACACAGTCTTCTGGAAGAAAGCAGAGTGCAGATCCTTTAAAAACTCAATTTTAACTCATAAACGAAGCCATTCTGCAGAAAGTGTATGCGGACTAATGGGAAAGAAGTAGCTGGAAATATCCGCCCCTCACGCCAACTGACATAAGTCTTCCAGACCCTATGAGCATACTTCGTTGAGACGTGCAAATGGTTCAGAGAAACCATATCCTGAAATGCGAACCCCCCCACCCCTTTCTTTTTCTCCAACTGCCGCACCGCTAAAGCCAGTCCCTGTTGGTAAAAGGTCCTCTAGATAACAGGAGCTTTCTTAGAGGAACATAACGTAACAGACCTACTAATATCCTGAGAACATAAGTGTACAATGACCATCTTGGTCAGTCTGCCACTACTATTGGACAGATTCCTGCTTTACCCATTTTCGGATACGTGGAATAGATAATTCCCACCATCGGAGGGAATAGATAATCAATTGAATATTCCATAAGACCAACATAGTATTGAGAAGAAACACTTGCTATCCCAGGTCCTTGTGCAGATACATTCCACCATGTGGTCCAATCGAGAATGCCATCATGTCAACACCTGGCTGACCTCATCACTACATGATCCATTGGAAGAGGTCTAGCATAATGGACCACTCTCTGGGCTACAGAACGGGGCGGTTGAAGTGTTGGCCTCTTAAGTTTTACACCCCTGGTATAAACACAAGAAGATACTGCAGGAATATTTTGGTCTTCCCAGTGCATGATCCTGCTTCTTTTGTTCATTGCAAGGGAGTTTTTTTGTGCCTACCAGATGGCTGAAGTACCTCACTGCGATAACACTGTGACTGAATCCTTATGAGTTTTCCCAGCTACAGAAGGAGCCTCTGTTCTGGCACATAAAACCAAGAAATATTTATTGGAAGATTGAGTTCCACTGGAAACAACAGACCCTGAAACCGCTAGTCAAGGACGACAGCTCCATAGGCCAAGGAGGTTGGCATCTGTCATCACAATTTTCCATTTCTTTATGACAAAGGAGAACCGCAGAGGTTTTCATATTTGTGCCACCAGAGGAGCAACAAAGGCCTTCTCGGAGACAGACCAATGTATTATCTAATCAAGTGGTTGTACGATTTTTGTCCCATTTTGAGGGAAGCTCATTTTGAAATGCCCTTAAATAGAGCCATGCAAACTGCCCAGCATGAAATGTGGAAAGAGTCCAAGAGTGACTAGACACCTTACCACTCTGTAAAAAGGCCAGTTTGCCCTCTGGATGAATCATCTTGCTGTCGAGTGTCAAACAACAGAACTAGAAAGACCAACTTCTAATCAGGGACCAGACTGGATTTCTGGATAATCCAACTTCCAGTGGAACTTGTGTCTTCCCTGGCTCCTAACAGGGTGCTGAAAGCAAAGTTGTGGATTCTGCCTTGATCAAAAGATAGGTGAGATAGGGGATGAGTTTCACCACTCTGGACCACAAGAGAGCAGCCGTGATTGCCATCATTTCTGTGAACACTCATTCAGCTGTTCCAAGACCAAATCACAGCACCCAATAATAAGAATGGTGGGATTGAACCATAAATCATACAAGCATTGGTGACCTTACAAAATTGGAACATGCAAGCAGCACCACTGACAACCATAGATTCCATGTATTTGTCCTTTTCTATCCAGTTGGTTATGGATCTCAACAATTCCACTTTGAGCCCTCCCATCTGAACACAAGTGTTGAGTGTTTGGCGATTCAAAATTGCCAAAAAAAACAGGATTTTGGTACTTACCATTAAATCCATTTCTCCGATTCCACAGGGGACACTGGAGCTTCATGACAGTGGGGTATAGACGGTGGGTTGAGTTGAGCCTGGCACTTTAAAAACCTACAAGTGTGACTGGCTCCTCCCCCTCTATGCCCCATCAGCCCCAGTTTTAAAGAACTGAGCCCGAGAGGAGACGGAGAACAGACTGAAGAACAGAGAAGGAGAACAGGAAAATAAACAATCCAACATACTGACACACTGCAAGAACACAGCAGGCTGCAGGGGTAAACAGTCACACAACGAAAACAGACCAAACTGCAACAGAACTGAAGCAGAACAAGTAACTGAGAACAGGCAAGAAGCACTGGGTGGGCGTCCAGTGTCCCCTGTGGAATCGGAGAAATGGATTTAACGGCAAGTACCAAAATCCTGTTTTCTCCTTCATCCACTAGGGGGACACTGGAGACGTCCCAAAGCTACCCTCCTGGGGTAGGGGGGGGGGGGGAAGAGTGCTGAACGCCCTGCAAAACACTACGACCAAAATTTGAAGCTGAAGCCGCAAAAGTGTCAAATCTGTAGAAACGTACAAAAGTATGAACCGAAGACCACTTCGCTGCCCTACAAAGCTGTGAAGCTGAGACACCTCTACGTGCCGCCCAAGAAGTACCCACAGAGCGCGTAGAATGCGCAGAAATGGGATACCGGCGGTGGTCTAGCAGAAGCCACATATGCCCGACGAATAGTCAGACGAATCCACCTGGCCAAAGTTTGCTTAGACGCAGGCCAGCCACGCCGATTAGCATCATAAAGGACGAACAGAGCCTCTGATTTACGTAGCCCCTCAGTACGAGACACATAAATGCGAAGTGCCCGAACCACATCCAAGGAGTGAGAATCCCCACAAGAGTCCGACAACGCTGGCACTACAATCGGCTGATTCAGATGAAAACCCGAGACCACCTTGGGCAAAAAGGAAGGGCGGGTACGAAGTTCCGCCCGATCCTCGTGAAAAATCAGCTAAGGGGAACGGCAGGACAAGGCTCCAAGTTCAGACACTCGTTTGGCCGAAGCCAGGGCCAATAAAAGGATCATCTTCCAAGTCAAATACTTCAATTCCACCTCCTGCAAAGGCTCAAAGGCGGCTGACTGAAGAAAAGATTCAGGTGCCAAGGAGCCGTGGGTGGCACAAAGGGGGGCTGAATTCTAAGTACCCCTTGAAAAAAAGGTCTGAACCTCCGGAATCAAAGCTAGGCGACGCTGGGAAAAAATTGAAAGAGCAGAAATCTGCACTTTAAGCGATCCCAAGCGTAAGCCCGCATCAAGGCCTTTTTGAAGAAAAAGAAGAAGACGCGGTAAATGAAAAGAGGAAGTGGAGGATCCACGACCTTCACACCAGGAGATATAAGCCCTCCAAATGCGATGATAATGCGCTGATGTTACCGGTTTTCTAGCCCTAAGCATGGTAGGAATGACCGACCTAGAAACACCATGGCTTCTTAGGATGGCGGTTTCAATAGCCACGCCGTTAAACGAAACCGCCGTAAATCCGGGTACACACATGGACCCTGTTGTAGAAGGTCCGATCGTAGCGGAAGAGGCCAAGGTTCGTCTGCCAGAAGGAATAATAGATCGGAGTACCAAACCCGACGAGGCCAATCCGGAGCCACTAGGATGACGGTGGACGACTCTCGTTTGATCCGCTTGAGAATCCGAGGGAGGAGCGGAAACGGTGGGAACAGGTACACAAGGCTGTACGGCCAAGGGATCAGTAAAGCATCCGCTCCCACCGCTGCCGGATCCATGGTCCTGGAGCAGTAAAGGGGTAGTTGATTTATCAGAGATGCCATCAGGTCTATCTGTGGTTTCCCCCATCTGCAAACCAGTTGATGAAAGACCTCGGGATGAAGGGACCACTCCCCGGGATGAAGATCCTGACGACTGAGGTAGTCCGCTTCCCAGTTGTCGACTCCCGGAATAAACACTGCGGAAATTACCTCTACGTGTCTTTCTGCCCACAGAAGGATGCGACTGGCTTCTCTCATTGCCAGACGACTGCGGGTTCCTCCTTGGCGATTTATGTATGCCACTGCCGTGGCGTTGTCGGATTGTATCCGAACCGGAAGTCCTCGTAACAGAGGAGCAGCCTGTATCAAAGCTCTGTAGACTGCCCGCAGTTCGAGAACATTGATTGGTAAGAGGGATTCCTGCTGCGACCAAAGCCCCTGGAAGTGATTGTCCAGCACCACCGCTCCCAATCCGCGGAGGCTGGCGTCCGTGGTGACCAAGGTCCAATTCCAAATTCCGAAGCGCCAACCCGCTAACAGATGCTCCGTCCGAAGCCACCAGAGCAAGGATATGCGGATCCAGGGAGACAGACGCACCAGCCGATGCATCTGTAGGTGGGACCCGGACCATTGAGACAGAAGATCCAGTTGAAAAATTCTGGAGTGAAATCTGCCGAATTGGATGGCCTCGAAGGAAGCCACCATTTTTCCCAGGAGACAGATGCAAAGATGCACAGATACTTTCCTGGGTCTGAGCACCAGACGAACCAGCTCCTGTATGGCTATGGCCTTGTCCCTTGGCAAGAATATACGAAGCAGAACAGTGTCTAGAATCATTCCTAGGAACTGAAGTCTCTGGGACGGCATCAACTGAGACTTCTGGAAGTTCACAATCCATCCGTGTTGAATGAGAATCTGATGTGTAAGGGACACTTGGTGTAAAAGGACTTCTGCCGTCGGAGCCTTGATGAGTAAATCGTCTAGGTATGGAACTATCGTCACCCCCCCGAGAGCGCAAGTGAGACACCATGACGGCCATCACTTTGGTGAATACCCTGGGAGCTGACGAGAGATCGAATGGCAGGGCCTGAAACTGGTAATGAGCTTCCCTGATGGCAAATCTGAGGAAAGCCTGGTGAGGAACCCAAATTGGGACATGCAGATAGGCGTCCTTGATATCTATCAACACCAGAAACTCTCCTGCCTCTAGTCCCGCAATGACAGAATGGAGAGACTCCATCTTGAACCTGTGAAATGAAAGATACTGGTTCAAGGATTTCAGATTCAGAATGGGTCTGACTGACCCATCCGGTTTCGGAACCACAAAAAGGTTTGAGTAAAACCCTTGTTGTCTTTGTGCAGTGGGAACCGCCACAAGAACCTCGGCCAGCAAAAGTTTCTCGATCGCTTGACGCAAAATTAGTTGCTTCAAGGGATCGACGGGCAAACCTGTTGTAAAATAACGCACAGGAGGAGTGAAAGCGAACTCGATCTTGTATCCGTGAGATACCAGATTCCGAACCCAAGTGTCTGGAGAAGTCCGTCTCCAAACCTCCGAGAAACGCTGGAGACGAGCCCCCACCTTCGGATTTCCGAGATGGGATGGGAGCCCATCATGCCACAGGCTTGTCTGCTGGCTTGGGATCTGGACGGCGGGCATTATTTGCTTGACGTCCTCTAGCACGGCCTCCTCGCCCCGCTGAAGACGAACCTTGCGATCGTCCCTGAAATCTTGCAGATGCTCGAAAGGAACGAAAGGAAGGTCCCCTAAACGAGTGACGCGGAGGAGGTGCTGATGAAGATAGAAAGGTACTCTTACCTCCAGTGGCCAGCGAGATCCACTTGTCCAGCTCTGGACCAAATAAAATATCGCCTGTGAAAGGAAGAGCTTCCACTGCTCTTTTTGACTCGGCATCCGCTTGCCAGGCACGAAGCCAAACTGCCCGGCGAGCAGAGACCGCCGAAGCAGAAATCCTAGCGCCTATCTGGCCGATATCTCTGGAGGAGTCTCCTAAGTATACTGCAGACTCCTGAATATGTTCTGCCAAGGTAATCAGATCTGCCCGCGGAGTGTTGGATTTAAGACCCTCAGTCAATTGTTCCGCCCATTTTTTCACAGCCTTGTTGACCCAAGATCCTACCAAGGCCGGCCGGAGAAGTGCACCCGCGGCCGTATAAATGGATTTCAAAGTGGTTTCTAATCTCCGCTCTGAGGTTTCCTTCAATGTAGTAGCTTCTGGAACAGGTAACGTGGTCTTCTTTGACAACCGAGAAACCGAAGAATCCACAGGTGGCGGGGTCTCCCACCTCTTCCTATTGTCCGCAGGAAATGGGTAAAGAGAGAAAAAACGCTTAGGAATCTGGAATTTACGGTCCGGATTCTGCCAGGCTGCCGTCATCTGTTCGTCCAACTGGAGAGAAACAGGGAATGTGACAGCAATCTTCTGTGACCTGGCAAATAAGGAGTCTTCTAACGATTCTGGAGCTTTCTGGCCAGAAATCTTAAGAACTTCCCTTACGGCTAGGATGAGTGCATTGCCTCAGGTTCTTGTGAGTAAGTCTCTACGTCTGATTCGTCCAGCATCTCCCCTTCCTCCTGAGACGAGTGATCCGCTGCCGAATCCTCATTTGACTGGAGAACCGCCGGAAGAGCCCTCTACTTAGATGAGCAACTTACCGTAGCTTCAGGAGCTTTAGACGCAGAACCCATCACCTGAGCAAGGCTATTCACCGAGCGGACTAAATTCTGAGCCCACGCTGGTTCTGTTGCTAGAAAAGAAGGGTGAGATGTGCTAGGTAGATCTCTGGCGGCCTCCCGTTCCTTACGGGAAGCGGCTAATTCAGAAGAAAGATCCGCCATGAACCCTGCCAAACTATTTATGATGGAGGGAGTGACAGACTGCGTGTTAGCACTCTCTGCTTCACACGTCTCGCACAGGGAAGACCCTTCGGAGCGAGCATGGGTAAATTTCTTCCTGCACTTAGTGCAGGCAAACAGCTTTTGTGAAGCAGCTTTTTCTGTCCTGGAAGTCATCATGTACTCACAGCCAGAAACCACATACAACTCAGGAATGCAGAAGGAGTATAGGGAGAAGCAGAATTTCAATAATAATGCTACACAAGTATGGGAGCAGACAGAGCAATAAAGGGAGGAGCAGAATTTCAATAATAATGCTACTCAGGATGCAGGCAAAGCAATATAGGAGGAGCAGAATTTCAATAATAATGCAGCTCAGTAACAGGGGCAGACAGTGCAATATAAGGGAGGAGCAGATCTTAATAATGCTACTCAATAGAAACCAGAAGGTAGTTAAAACTACCTTCTGTAATTACAGACCCCCTGTAGAATCTGTCAGATCTCCCCCTCCTCTTCTCTCCGTCCAGTGCCTGCAGGGAGCCCAATGTAGTAGCTCCTCTAGCTCTCTGAGGCGCCACTCCCGTTCAGAGCGCGCCAAACTAGCCCAGGCAGTGAAGGAAGGAAGGAAGAGGAGGGACCCATAAGCTCCTCCTCCCAATGGCCGCCGCTATTGTATGCGTGCAGCATACACTCATCTAAGCTGAACATGCGCGGCTGGTGAAGCGAGGCGCTCATGTGTTCCCGCGCTGACAGCGGGGGCCAGCGGCACGACCGCCGCCAGTTATAAACGTGCCGGTGCCTTTTACACAAGCACCGGCACGCAGAGGTAGGACTGCCGCTCCAAGCGCGCCTACCTAACAGCCAGCGCCGGTGTTCTTTTGCAACACCAGCGTGGCACTGACAGCCGCGCGCTGTTCCAGACCCAGCATATTATTTACACCTCTCCTGCTAGTCAGGAGAGGTGTGCTACTTACCGGGCTGCTGCGGCCAGAGCGCTGGGCAGTGAGGGGAGAGCGGGGACCCGGACACAAGCCAGTGTTAGCTGTGGCGGGCCCCGCTGAGTCTGATGACTCCTTAACTGCCTAAAGCAGCCTCCCCTCCATAGAGTGACCGGACACAGGCTGCAGTAGCCGTGTGGTCCCCTCTCAGGCGGCTCCCACGATGCAGGCAGACTGTCACAGCCAACAGTCTGCCTGTCCTCTTGCTTGATTTTCTTTTACAAAATGTTATTTAATTTAAGGGCTGGAGACAGCCCCTGTGCACCGGCTCTACTCGGGCACATTCTAAAAACTGGGGCTGATGGGGCATAGAGGGGGAGGAGCCAGTCACACTTGTAGATTTTTAAAGTGCCAGGCTCAACTCAACCCACCCTCTATACCCCACTGTCATGAAGCTCCAGTGTCCCCTAGTGGATGAAGAAGAAAGAATAATTTGGTATATGAACAAAAAGTTATTTTAAATAGAACCCATCCACCTGAGATAATCACAGTAACAGCATTGGGATAATCACAATGAAGTGCACTTCATATAGTCCACAGTGAAAACAATTGGAAGGGTGATTGGAGATTGATGATGCATCCCCAATCTGTAATGCACTCACCAAGGAATTGGCATGAAACCACTGATCCCGGTACAGTAGCAGACAGACATCCACCAGCATCTCCACCAGGTGGGCAGAATAGGAATAGGTCAGAAATCAAAGGCCCTGCACTTTTGCCAAACTTATCAGCAGGAAAGGACTCTTTCAACCCATCCACTAACCAATAATCTTATCCAGCTCAGAAGCATATATACGATATCACCGAGGCTCTAGAGTTTATTTTTATATTTGCATCCACCTGCCAAACCTTGAACCAGAGCAAGCAGAGACTACTGCAGCTACAATCGTGGCCCAAATTTGAAAAGCACCCCAAAAAAGTTTACTAGGTATCAACAAATACAAATGAACTTAGTAAAGAACAAAACATAAGCTACATTGCAATGCAATCCAACCCCAGCTAGAAGTACTTCCCTGCAGCTGGGGACAGAGAGGAGGGCAGAAGTTTTTAGCACAGTGTCTGTTTTAGGCTGCTATGCAATTCTCAACTGTAATCATTCCCGCAGCAGGTGCCATCTATGCTGACTGAGGTCTGCACCAAATCCCAGGGCCAAACAGATTAGCAGCCACTGTTCTGGAGATAGTCAACCCCTCTGATGGTGGCCCCACGTGACCTGGAATCTGCAGCCTAGCAGGTTCAAGTCCTCCATCAGAAATGACTGTGGATTCCAGTCACTTCGTTTGGGAGGAGGTGGCACCTCCTGGGGACTTTTACACCCAACTGATTGGGCCCAAGTTAGCTATGTGTCAGTACTAAAAGACGTCTCTTGGGGAAGTGAGGTTGTGAGAGGTGATAAAGAGCATAGCATCGCCTCATCCTGCTCTGAACTGCTGACAGTCAAGCGAGGATGTCTACCTTACATATAGCATTAAGCAAAAACATAAGTAAAAGTCCAGACTGCCGATGGAGCCTAACAAAAAACACCCTGCCTTGGATCAGTCTATGCCGAGTTCCCTGTACAATGGGTATGTGTAAGAGAACCAATGTCCTACAACAGACTCTATATACCCCACTGTCCGGTGCCCAAAATCGAATGATACAGAAATCATACTACTAACTTGCAACAATATGAATACCTGTCTTATTGTAATTGATTATTGAAGAACAAAAAGGAAACAAACATAACTATAATGAAACAGGCAGGAAAATTAAAGCATTGGGCTCTGCTAGTTTAACGTCAATGTTACATACCTGCTGAGGAGCTGCGGAAGGCTAGAAATGATGGGTCCGTAACCTGGGGCGTTGTCATACAATTCAAACAAAGGGGCTGCAACAAGTTTGTAGTTTTTTGGGACTGCAAACAGAGCTAAAACATAAAGGAGGTGGTTACTTTGAAAATCCTGATCTACTGATTTTATTGATGTACCATAGAACCTCAGCTGATCTGACCCTAGCTTACATGCATAGCTCAGACTGGATAACACATTCTACACAGGATTCAGGCTCTATTAGATTCTATATGAGGCAGGATTGGCAATTATCCGTAAAAGTACTGTATAAGAGGAGGAGTATATACAGATCCTACTATATAACATAAGGAGGGGGGAAAACCTTATATTACCAAAAAAACAGTAACCCAAAACTGGAACCAACCAATAAAGAATGGGATCACAGGTATAAAATTAGTGGCATATAGAAGTACTTCTAAAACAAGAAGGGGAAAAGGGCTAATGACAGTTATTACGGTAAATGTGTTAGAGGTTTATATCCCCTATCACAGAGGTTGACAAACAGTTGATGACGTGATAGAATGGAAAATTGGCATCAAGTATTTAATTCAGTTAGTTCAACTAAATTATTTCTTCTCCCACCCTCCTGTGGGTGCGAGGAGAAATCAGACTAAAGTGCCTGCTGCGAGGCTGTTTTCCGAATTAGCGCGGCGCTAACAGCCTTGCAGCCAGCACTTTAGTGGCGGTTCTTGCGACTAAACACCCAGGTTAAGTCGCAAGAACCAGCATTCTCCGGACTAACTTGCAATTGTTGGACTAAACATCGTGCTGAATTGAATAGCTCTGGGACAAACTTCCCGGCGCTATTTAACTCCCGATGAATTGAACCGCCCCATAGTAACAGGTATTTAAAAAATAATAGGAACAAACTAGAAATGTTACGGAGACAGGTGCACTGTAAGTAGTATACTGGCATTTATCAAACTCTGCCACTACCCGACTGTCCATCACCCTATATGCTACCATGGTGATACAAAGACAATACCAGCAGAAAACCAACCATCTATTTACCTTTCTCCTGAAGCTGCACCAAAAACAGTTTCTTGTGTTCTTTGGGTTTTGTAATGTGAGCAGGAATGTAGGGATACTAGAGAAAACAAAATGGAGATCAGCACAAATCAGTTTAGACTTTTACTTCACCAAAGAATCGTGAAAACTGATTGGACAAAAATCTAAAGGGTCCATCTACATGCCCTCTGTACAGCTTGGAACTTTTAGGCACCAACCTGTGGTGGTTCAAAGTTTGGCCTCCACCAGTTGCCGATGCAGTCATCGATTACCCAGTCCTGCTGCACCCCATCCTGACGACCGAGGATCTAGAAGACAAATAATACTTTATACATTTTCACTCACATATTGGGCCGGCAATCTCTGTTTCAGATCACATACATACAGCTTGAGAAAGGATTACTCTCGTACTACTTGCCTTAAGTCACCTATATTCTCACAACACTGCCCCAACTGTGAGAAGAACTAAATCAGTCATTAAAATGACACTATACAAGAAACAAATTATTAGCTGAATGGAATATAATTTACTGATTCCGGCTGTTGCCCGATTTCATTGCTAAAGCCAGCAGCATTTACACCACATACCAAACTGAATTCTGCGCTGACTAAGCTTAATGTATACGATAGCTTACTTCAATAGGTTCAATAGTGAACACCTTCAACCTGATAAAACAAACAGTAACCTTAACTTTGTAAGATAGCGTGCACAAATAATACTTCTCAAGATGAGATAAAACCACACTCCCCCTTAAGAACAAATAAAACAGTTACATACTTCGGTCATAAGACGTTTAAGTCCTTCCACCTCATCCTCTCCAGGATTGAGTTCACCGCCAGGCCTGACAAGAAACATAAAACAATTCATGATAAGATGAGATGATTGATAACAGAGAACAATAACTTTTATGTATTTTTTGTTATGAAGAGGTTTTTATCAAGGTAAGGAAACTAAGGCTGGCTGCACATATGCATATCTGGAAGGCCTCTTTGGTCATTATTCATCTGACCTAAGGGGAGATGTATCAAACCTTGGAGGGAGGAGGAGAGAGATAAAATACCAATTAGATTCGAACTGCCATTTTACAGACTGAGGTGTCCATCTACTAAGGCTTGAAAAGAGAGAAAGTGAATGGATATAAAGTACCAACCAATCAGCTCCTGTCCCTTTAGAGGCTGTGTTTGAAAAAAAAACTGACAGTAAGAAGCTGATTGGTTGGTACTTTATCTCACTCCATTTTATCTCTTTCCAAGGTTTCATACATATCCCCCCCGGGTATCATCCGGCTCAATTGAAAGCTAGATCAGCTAATGACTCCCATGGTGCATGTGTGAAGTCAGGCGATTCCTGGAAGTGGTAGGAGAGTGCTGGCAGCCAGTCTTCCACAATTGTCGGTAATCCTCATCTACAAAACATGTGCAACGTGGCCCTCTATGTGGGAAACAGTTCTACGATTGGACTGAATGACAAAACTGCAGCGTGTCACCACACATGGATGTTTTGAAGAATACTTTTATATAATGTAACATGGATTTTAAATGTAACGACTTTATAAAATACATCACTCCACAGACTGGGTGCTCATTTAAATCACAGGCAAATGCAGCTAGAGCAGCAATGGTGCAGCTAGTTATGTATTGCAGACAAACAAGCGTGGCCCAACTCACAGCTTGAAAAAGGTGGTACCCAGTTGCAGTAGAAGCACATGAGGTAATCGGTGCTCATGTACAATTAGAACCCCCTCCACAGTGCGCCTCATTCCAATCTTATCAAACTCTTCCCGCATCCTCTGGAACCGAGCTGCCACAGAACTGTCCTTCTCATACAGGGGCTCCTTCGTGCCAAAAGTGTAGTTTGTAAGAGGATATCTGGAAAGACAACAGCGGCATATAATTACCATGTGAGAACAGTCAGGACCCCCCCCAATAATCAAATAGGGGGATAGTTAATGTATAAGATGCATGACGGTAATGACAATTGATATATACAAAATATAAATGAAGAGAAATGTATTAGCAGATAAAGATTAGAATATCACTATTGTGAGCGAGCTACGAACAGCCAGACATTGTGAATCAGTGAAAATATAGATATTAACAGATGCGGATGATTTATAGTGTTCATTCTAGCACCCTTCACCTGTCACACCCCGTGCAGTTCCTTTTTCCTGCATGGGGTGTCTCTCTCTGCTCTTGTTCAACAAACTGCTGAGCAGAGAGAGACACCCCGGGCACGAAAGAGGAACTGCACAGGTTGTGACAGGTGCAGGGTGCTGGAATGAACACTATCGAAAATGGAATAAGGTAAATCATAGCGTCCTATCAGGGTTGCATAAAATTGGATTTAAAAAATAAATTAAAAAATCATAGACTGATTTATTTGATTTAAATAGGTTTTTTTCTATGAAATGTTTTATATATAATCGTTTAAAAATGTAAAACGTTTACTTAAAAATTTTTTAAGAAAAAATCCTATTTAATTCCAAAAAATCTGATTTAAATCAAATACATTTGTTTTTGATTTTATATTTTTTTTTAAATCAGATTTTATGCAACCCTGGTCCTAGTACAGTGAATAGGGATATATACTGTGACAGTCTTATACTTTAAAAAATTATGTTTCTTGGTACTGTTCTACGACACCAAAAGCATACTGATATTGAAAGATTGAGTAGACCACAATGGAAGACATCCTGCACAAGTATCTCTCAAGATTACATACAGATGTGTCCACATACATCTAGCCTCCTTGCGCGCTAAACAGTCCTTCTAGTCGCGCCATGCAGTGGCGCAACTTGGTAGTGCTGAGAGTCTTTTCGTGTGACTTTTTACCTTCAAAAGAGTCTTATTCGCATAGCGCTGCGAATAGTTAGCACAAGCAGCTTCTGCTGATTAAAATGATATGCAGCATGCCTATGTTCTGTGAGCAACAGGCGGTGTAACTGCATATGAAACGCTACATTACAGTGTCAGTGATTGTAACACTAACGTAGTGTTTCACATGCAGATACACCCGCAGTTGTTCACAGAACATTGGCATGCTGCATATCATTTTAATCAGCAGAAGCTGTTTGTGCTAACTATTCGCATCGCTATGCGAATAAGACACATCTAAATGTAAACCGTTGCACGAAAATACGCTCAGCGCTACCGAGTCACACGGAGCTCCTGCGTTGTGTGTGGCGTGACTTGTAGCGCACGGAGGATAGATGTGGACACATCTGTAATAGCCCACTCCGGTAGCTCCTAATTTTTATTCCCCATCTATTTCTGGACATATTTAGCTTCAAACGGCTCTCAGGACTCGTTCACACACATCCATTTTTTCATGTTGTTAAAGTGCATAAAAGGTAGGTCAAAAAAGAATCATTACTGTAATTCCCACCACTGCATTCTACAAAGTTACCACGTAAATGCGAGTTACTATTACAAAACATATGGAACATAAGATAAAGCAATTAATCACTCATTCAGAGTTTTGCCAGTTTAGAGAAGTAAATGTTTTTTTGGTATTTAAAATACATTTTGTTTTTTAAATCCCTTTTAGGGAAATTAAACAGGTAAAATTTAACTGCACTTACTATTCGAATGATCTCATGAGATTGTTCTGCAGAGATGGAACATCAATGTTTAACCATGGCAGAACTGATATTCAGCTATCGTCATTTGTCACAGAATAAATATATATATAGTACCAGTCAAAAGTTTGGACACACCTTCTCATTCAATGGTTTTTATTTAAATTATTTTCCACATAGTAGATTAATACTGAAGACATCAGAACTATGACAGAACACACATGCAATTATGTTGTAAACAAAAAAAGTGTTAAACAAATCAAAATATGTTTTATATTTTAGATTCCTCAAAGTAGCCCCCTTTTGCTTTGATGACGCTTTGTACACTCTTGGTATTCTCTCAATCAGCTTCATGAGGTAGTCTCCTGGAATGGTTTTGAATTAACAGGTGTGCTTTGTCAAGAGTCAAGCTATGGAATTACTTGCCTTCTTAATGTGTTTGAGACCATCAGTTGTGTTGTGCAGAGGTAGGGTTAGTACACAGTGGACACCACTATTTGACTACTGTTGTAATCCATATTATGGCACCAACCACTCAACTCAGTAAAGAGAAATGACAGTCCATCAGTACTTTAAGACATGAAGGTCAGTTGATACAGAAAATTTCAAGAACTCAAGTGCAGTTGCAAAAACCATCAAACGCTATGATGAAACTGGCTCTAATGAGGAATTCAATACAGTTCCCAGCCTCAGAAACCGCTACTTAACAGCACCTCAGATTAGAGACCACATAAAGTCTTCACAGAGTTCAAGTAGCAGACAAATCTCAACATCAACTGTTCAGAGGAGACTGCGTGAATCAGGCCTTCATGGTCGTATTGCTGCGAAGAAACCACTACTGAGGATGAACAACAAGAAGAAGAGAATTGTTTGGTCCAAGAAACACAAGGAATGGACATTAGACCAGTGGAAATCTGTACTTTGGGCTGATGAGTCCAAATTTGAGATTTTTGGTTCCAACCGACGTGTCTTTGTGAGACACAGAGAAGGTGAGCGGATGGTTTCTGCATGTGTGGTTTCCACTGTGAAGCATGGAGGAGGAGGTGTTATAGTGTGGGGGTGCTTTGCTGGTGATTTATTCAAAATTCACACTTAACCAGAATGGCTACCACAGCATTCTGCAGTGCCATGCCATCCCATTTGATTTGTGCTTACTGGAACCATCATTTGTTTTTCAACAAGACAATGACCCCAAACACACCTCCAGGCTATGTAAGGGCTACTTGACGAAGAAGGAAAGTGATTGAGTGCTGCGTCAGATGACCTGGCCTCCACAATCACCTGACCTAAACCCAATTGAGCTGGTTTGGGATGCGTTGGACCGCAGAGTGAAGGAAAAGAAGGCAACAAGTGCTCAGCACCTCTGGAAACTCCTTCAAGACTGTTGGAAATCCATTCCAGGAGACTTCCTCATGAAGCTGATTGAGAGAATGCCAAGAGTGTGCAAAGCTGTCATCAAAGCAAAAGAGGGCTACTTTGAGGAATCTAAAATATAAAACATATTTTGATTTAACACTTTTTTGTTTACAACATAATTCCATATGTGTTCTTTCATAGTTTGATGTCTTCAGTATTAATCTACTATTTTGAAAATAATTTAAATAAACAAAAACCATTGAATGAGAAGGTGTCTCCAAACTTTTGACTTTTACTGATATCTATCTATCTATCTATCTATCTATATATAGTTAGTTTGTCTAACAATATCTTCAACAGCTTTCAAGGTAAGGCTGCCAAATCTAATGTCGAAAAAGTAAGCTATTAGATCACATAGCGACAACGCGGCAGAGTGATAAATCGACAAAGCTTATATATAAAATTCATTGGTCTGTTTGTTTGTGCATTTGGACACCCCTGCACCAATTGGGATGAAACCAACGCGAGGTGGTCCAGTTGGATCTTTGACAGGTTTTAGGGGGTTAGGGTCCTGGTCAGACCTTTAGTTGGTGTACGCTGGGCAGAACTTTGACCCAGGGAGCCTGTTCCGTGTCTTCCACTGGATTCCAAATCCAGAGGAGTTGCAATTGGTCTGGGATGCCTAATGGAGTGGTTGGGGTCCGAATCGGACCTCACATTGGAGTGTGCCGAGGAGAACTTTGACCCAGGGAGCCTGTTCTGGACCTTCCACTGAATGGATTTGGACGACATCACATAAAATTTAGTAACTTGAAGATTTAAACATGGGCAATTCCAGGTATTTCAGATGGTGTATCTATCAGAAAAGTTGAATGCTGGAAAATAAAGTAACATACAGGTTTCCAATGTATAATATCTGAGAATGATGTACCAATTTGGGTTATTTATGTGGAGTTATTCAAAATATTGGACATATTTAAGTTGTCTGGGCACCAATATTTCACAAGTAATTGTCGAGAAATCGAAGCATAAACAAAGGAAAAATTTTTTTTTTACACTTTCGGAATCCCAGGAGCTAGGTAGCCAAATTACTCCAGACTTTTTGGGAGACATTTCCACTGAGGTCATAGGTTTTAAGGCTCCCGGGGGGACTTAGGGTTAGGCACCCCCCCCCCCCCCGGGATTGTTAGGCTAGGGGAAGGGAGGGTTAGGCAGCCCCCCTGGAGACTTAGGTTTAGGCTGCGGGGAAGGGGGGGGGGGTTAGGTTTAGGCGCCCCTAAGGGAGGGTTAGGGGGTAGAATTAGGTTAGCGATACTTACCTTAGGACGATTGGGATTTTCACCCTTGCCGGGCTGCTGCTGTCGGGATTTGAACTGCCGTCCATGCTGCCGGCGGTAATACCTACTACACCCTATACACAAGATGTCATTTTTCCACTTTAATTTCCATCTTCCTAAATTGTCAGAGATAGAAATATTCTTGTTCTAAATAGCTACAATACTTATCCAACGTGTGCTGAATGACACCGGCATAAATTAGGGGGTGGCAGGAATAGAGAAAGATGAAAGCAATGAACGCACCAATAGAATAATTGAGAAGCATGATGCACAAGTGTAGTTTTGTGTACTGTAAGTTCAAAGGAAGGATCGCTCTCAGTAGTTGGCCACCTTTTAAACAATAACTGTATTAGAGCTGCATATAGCTGAGCAGACACATTTCATGTACCCTTAACAAATGTTGGCATATGAATAAGCCATAGTTACTAAGTATGCTCAATTTCATCCATTATGTGCAATTCAATTAAAGTCAAAACGTGGGTAATGGCGGCACATTGCATGCACAACATTGCTCCATAGGGGTACGTATTAAAAAGAGCAATGTTGCCCCGCTAAAATTATCTGTCATGTGCACAGTTGCCACACATTGCGGATAATTGAATCTCATCCATAAAGCAGGTGTCATACCTGGCAGCAAGCATTACTACTTAATCTACCTTGACTGCCAGTCTCATTATTTAAGCAGCAAAGGAAAACTAAAGTTAAACATCGAACTAGACCATATTATAAAGTAATGATGCAGCCAGATACTAATGCATGTGATAAAAAGTGCAATTCAAAGTGTCATAAAAGTGAAAAAATAACTAGAATGTGGGTTTTCAGTGCTGACATAGTGACCCATAGGGGTCTATTTACTAAGCAGTGTTAGGAGACAGAGTGAAAAGTGTTAAGTCTGTCATCTCACAGGCTGTGTTTGAAAAATGACAGTTGGGAGCTGATTGGCTGGCACAATATCACTTTTCACTCTTTTCACTAACACTGCTTAGTAAATAGACCACTTAATGGTGGACTAGTCTCCCTGTGCACTAACAGCAGCCATGAGAGGCCTAGCAGCAGCAATCACAGTACCTGTCCCAATTACCACCCTCACACACAGTAATAGGCACCAGACCCTACTCCCTCCACTGATGGGCACCAGACCCTACTCTCTCCACTGATGGGCACCAGACACTAGTCCTCTCCCCCTCCATTGGTGGGCACCAGTCTCCTTCCTCTCCTCATCCACTAGTGGGCACCATGAGCCGGGCACACACATATGAACGGTGAAAGTGGTCTTACAGGTTGATGGTCCTCTCCAGCGTCAGCGGCTTGGTCTGCAGCATGTACTTGTTGCCGAATTGATTGATCCCCCGCGGCCAGCCGGTCTGGGAGCGATTGGGAGGAATCACCGACATCCTGGGCGCTGCTGGCGGCCGCTGTCCCTCGGGATCGGGTATCACTGGCGCGGGAGCTCTCCCGGTCTCCGAAACGCTCAAAGCCCGAGACAATGGTGCTGCGGAAAGACACGCGCGTCACTTCCGGGCGCCGCGATGGTAGACAGACGTCACAGCGCTGCGACACTGAGGGATTATGGGAGTGGTAGTTCAGGGAGCCGCGGTTGTTTCTATCCCCGGGGCTGGAAATGAGCGGAAAGCGGCAACAGCAGCGCAGAGGGGGACACGGGGGTAGCAAGAGGGGCCGGCGGGAGGTGGAGGCGCAGCTGGCAGCGGCGCTGGGGGAGCAGGCCGGGAGAGAAGAGGCCAGGACAGCCTGGGAGGGGAGGGAGGCTGCCCGCTGCGGTGAGTGGCGACAAGACACGAACCATGTGCCACACAGTGACATACAGTGATCACCATGGAGTAAGGAGTGTGGGCAGCAGCATAGAGCAGAGTAATAATAAGTATACACTGATCACGCTGTGTCCATTCTGCCCCCTGTGCTGGATCATTGCTCAGTTTCTTATTATACCCAACAGAGTATGCAGTCAGAATGTCTCCATTGATTATGTCAACATTATTAATGTCGACACCTGCAAAAGTAGACTTCAGAAATGTCAACATTGTCAAATGTTGACACTTCAGTTAGAGACAGAGTTATGGAAAAAACAGAATATTTCAACACATATACCACACCCACTCAACAGCACAGCCCTAGTTATTATGTTATCATGTCATTCTGTCAGTTTATTGGAAGAGTATATGAAATAGAGAATAAAATATCCTGGCGTTCCATTAACTGGTCCAATGCACAAGCAGATCGGTCTGTGTGATGATATACAGCACATGAGCTGGAGGTTTATTTATGCCTAATGTTCATGTTATGTTAGCGGGTACAGTGCCAAGATCAATGAGTTATAACTAGGCTGAGGATGTTGTAAAGATTGGCCCTATAAGTAGTCCTAAAGTAACGTTTCTGTGGCATCATTGTGGACTAACCAGCAGTCTCATCTGATGAAGTGGTGGGTTATTCCATGAAACACATTAGGCGCGCTGCTTTGGCACAGCCACTGGTTACATCTGTACAACATCCACGGCAAAAGCTGCATACACACACAACGATTGCGTTAATGAACGATTTTAGTAAACTATTTTCTACCTTGAAAAAATTATCTAAAATCGTTTACTAAAGTTGTTCATTTACTATGTTCATTTAAATGTAATGAATGATTTTTGCATATTAACTTAATGAAAATCGTTGAGTTGACAAGTCTGACTGAACTACAAACGTGAACGCGCATGAACAATAATCGTTCATCGTTTGACTCAGAAAGTGAACGATATTTTCAAACGATTATTGTTAAACGATAATCGTACAAAAAATTGTTGTGTGTGTATGCACCTTTAGTTATACATTTTTGTAACACTATGGGCAGCATGAACACTAAGGGTAAGGTAAATACTGTGCCATGCTGTTAGTGGTGGTGCAATAATATATGGCTCTTAGGGCCATATTCAATTAGAGGCGAAAAGTCTGTTATCGGCGATAATTTATCGCTGATGACGTCATTTTCGCTATTTTCACTTGTCCCCATATTCAATTACAAAGACTTTTTGCAGGTGCGAAAAGTCTTTTTAAAAAAACTGGGATAAGTTTTCAACACTGAATAGGTGGTGGAAAAAAGTGCAGAATTGGGGTTTTGGGGTGCAGACTTAAAAAAAAAAAAATGTAGCCTGCACCCCTTGGAATGTCCCCCAAAGGTATTCTATGTCTAAACATTTTTACAAATTTCCTCTGGACAACCCAAAAAAGGTACTCTCTTTTTGGGGGCGATTAAAAAAAAAAATGGGGGACAAACTTCTAAACTAGCTAAATTGATTCCGGAGGGGTTCCCAAGTATGCGGCAGGTGTTTTCTAGAATGCGGGTGGTTGCGGCAGGTGGATTTTTGAAAAAATCACTTGAGGGACTTAAAAATATGCTTGCACCCATTTTCATGTACCCCAAATTTGATGGGACTAGTTATTTATTTTTTTTAAAACCGTTTAGTGCTATTCTTCACCACTTCTTCAAAGCCGCATTTATGCACCTGCCACGGCTATTTGAAAACCCAAATTTCCTCCTGCAGGCCAAATCTGGGGTACCCATAATGATCCCCCCATGTTATACCATCTTCTAGGGGGTGACAGGCTGATTTCCCCGAAACTGACAGGACTTTTCGATACTTACCTTTCCGCCGGGTCCTGTTTTCGCTAATTCCTAGTTGAATACGGGGATAAGTGGGCACGCGCCCGATACTTTATCCCAGGAAAAAATGGCGATGATGGCGAAAAGTCCGATGGCGAAAAGTCCGTCTGAGGTTCAGCAGCATATCTTCATTGGTAGGTTAATGCTTTGCGAGTGACGACTGGAGAGTCCCGTCTGTTTTCTACTGACAGAGCAGGACTTTTTGTGCAACAGCCGGCCGGCGGTAAGACACATTATTACAACTGATTTATGGGAACCAGTCTTTAACACACGTGTATGGACAGTACTTTATCTTACTGTGACTAAGGTTCATACCAATGAAGATATGCTGAAGAACCTCAGAATCACTTGGTACAGGTGACTGACATTAATTGGTGCTTTGTTATTAAGTACCAACTTCAAAACAAACGTAATTATACCTTCAAGGGTGAGATTTAAATTATGGTGACTCTGATGTCTGAAACACATTACCTACCCGGATAATCAAAACCATATGGTGGAACTGTTTTTTCTTAGGGCAATTTTTGAGATACACCTACTGCAGAGGTGTACCCAATTTGCTTAGTTAGACTATTCTCATTATTAATCGCCAGCTTTGTGAATGTTTATGTGTGTGTTATCGATGTGTTATTTTTATCTAATTATGTATTAAATCGATTTTTATTACAATTTAGCGCTCTTTGTTTGGCTGGTCAGAGTTGTCAATTACACCACTGATGTATCAGTTTTATTCATTTGATACTGACTATAGATCCAGATTTTTATTGTTTTAGTATATTTAGGTGTGTAGTACAGATTACCACATTAGGATCTGCTTTCTTCATTTTTAGACATCATCAAGTATATAGTCATTTTTTATGGGCGCCTGAATATTATATGTACACACATATAATCATTTTGCCAGGTCTGAACGTGGTTTATCTATATTGTTCATGTTGCATATATTTATGTTACTGTGTTCTCTCTAGGTCCTGTTACCTTAGATTGCGTCCCTTTCCAGCATTGTGTGATCCATCCCTTCATTCAAAACACAGAATTTCTGTATGGGTTGAAGGAAGAATTACTGGCCTTGAATTTCAATGACAAATCCAATGATCTGTACAAATTTCAGCAGGTACAGTAAGCCACATGACTACTTGTGCAAATAAAGAAAAAAAGTTACTTCATGAAAGAGTTGAAAAGTAGATTAGTGGCAAGTGTATGATTTTATGATGGAGATTCCACCTTTTATTTATATTAAAAATGAAAAATAAAATCTGCAATATAGAAAGACTTTAATTCCCCAAAACCTACTAATTCTAATATGATGCGGACAATTTACATGATGTAACAAATCAGCAGTCAATGACCCAGTTCTTCCTGTCTGGAGCCTAATTAAATTGATAAGTTTACATGATGTAGTTTTGCCATTAATAATTATTGGGGAGGATAACTGCTGCCACCACCTGACCAGATTTGATACTACAGTGTCTGTGTCTTTGTTTTGCTGTTTTTTACAGTGCTTTTGATTGATGTCTGAACACCTGATTATATTCAATTTGTTCTTGTCTAGGATATTCTCAGATCTATCTTTTTGTACAGATAAAAAGTACATACACTAATAAATAACTGTTGTACATCAGAATTTCTATTGTATGGTACATCATCATACTGTACGGCTTGGATACAGGATGCTGGCGGTCACAATACAGACTCCGGCAACCTGACAGGGTTAGGATACCAACACTTGTCGGTCAGTATCCTAGCCCTCTCCTTAACCCTCCCTTCCTGGTGCCTAAACCTAACCTCCCCCCCCCCCCTTAGTGCCTAAACCTTCCCCTTAACCGCAGTACTTACCGTTGGGATGCCGGCACCGGGATTCTGACAGGTTTCGGGATGCCGGCTCCGGCATTGTAAGCATCTTGACTGTTGGGATTTCAACCGGATCCCTACTGTACAGTAATAAAAATAGGGAGGGGAAGATACCCCTGTGACCACTGTTCTTCTAGTGTTTAGAGTCAAGGATGTCCTCAGCTTTGAAATTGGTGGGTGTTGGACAACCTGCAGCCAATCATATTTTGAATATTCCTGTAAAAAGACTAGGGCAGTGGTTCCCAAACTGTACACCGCAGCACCCTGGGGTGCCTCAGGACACTTGCAGGGATGCCTCCGGTTGGTGGTCCAGCACCAAATCAAATTATTTATGGTCAATGTAATGTAAATTTGTAGACAAACAGAAGCGCAAACCTGTCCCCCACCACATAACTGACCCTAAGGATGACAGGACAGCACAATTTACTGCACTTTACTAAAAATTTTTCGGAGTTTCTCAATAACATTTTGGCTTAGGGGTGCCGTTTAAACAGTTCTGATACTCTAGGGCGCTGTGGTTCAAAAAAGTTTGGGAACCACTGGACTAGGGAGCTCAGATAACGTTCTTGTATTTTAGTTTTATTTTTTTATGTTACTTTAGTTGTCATTTATGGGAGCGTTACCTAGCATGTTTTGACAGTGTCAGGTTTGTTTTAAGTTTATTATATATTTTGTATTATTGTTTCCTTTATTCATTAGATGCTCATAGTCTGTGCATCCCTATTTGTGTTTTCAAAAGCAATTTACTTTGACTTTCATTTGAATACTCGCAGCAGGTCTTGTGGGAAACAGTGACCTAGCGATTAACCATTGATGGTGCAATTGGTAGTTAACATCGATGGCATGAAACCATCAGTGGGAACCATCAATGGTTTGCACTTGACGATGGACATTTCTGCAGAGGGGCATGGCACTTGGCGGCCCAATCAGGGAAGTAAGTGGGGCTAAGCTCTGTTCCCTTCAAGAGGGGATAACAAAAAAAAGCCGTCGCTGTCATGTTGCCATATGATGGTGAAGAACTACTGGATATCCTCCATCAATTGCAAGACCATCGATGCTCATTGGCCATCTCTACAGTGACATGTCTGTTCGTGTGATTATGTGAGTGAGGAGGGGCTGCATGTGACGGGGGCAGTATCATTGTATGATGAGGTCAATGGCAAATACAGAAAGTCACAGACAGTGAGCTATATAGCGGCAGGGGAAGGATTTGCCAGCAGCACCAAATTATGTCAGATCAAACTGGTGCCAGGAATCTTTCACACATATCTCTGTATGAGATGAAATTAATACATCCAACTTGTTTGCATCCAGATACCAGTGACCCCTCTACAGTGCGTATGGTGTTTGTAGCTGTGTGTCCTCAATATTGTTCTATGAATTTTCTTTTACAGTCAGAGGATTTGAAAAGCAGGAAAGAGCCACACATAAGTGCATTAAGGTGAGATTGTTATATGGTCACTATATAGAACCTTTAGTGCTCATCTAGGGCCTGGTTCAGAGGTGCAGGCAATGCCGATGGTCCTGCAGTTCAGCAAACTGCGCATGCACCAATAGTCTTGCAAACCCCTACGATACGTGTTACACAAAGATACTGCTGCAATCAGGACAGATGGTGTCAGAAAAGGGACAGCAAAGTGAACGCAGAAAAAGTCAGACTCGCAGGCATGTCATGGGAGTGTCGCGGGCATGTCATGGGAGTGTCGCAGGCGTGTCATGGGAGTGTTATGGGAATGTCGCAGGCATGTTATGGGAGTGTCGCAGGCGTGTTATGGGAGTGTCGCAGGCGTGTTATGGAAGTGTCACAGGCATGTCATGGGAGTGTCGCAGGCATGTCATGGGCGTGTCATGGGAGTGTCGCAGGCGTGTCATGGGAGTGTCGCAGGCGTGTCATGGGAGTGTCGCAGGCGTGTCATGGGAGTGTCGCAGGCGTGTCATGGGAGTGTCTCAGGCATGTCAGTGATGGCAGCTGCTTTCCCAGACACAGAGCCACAACCACAGAGGCCATAGTCAGATGGAGACACTGCACCTGCCATAGGACTGGTGCAAGTGCTGATGGTGCTGAGTCAAGAATCACCGGCAGTGTTACAGCGTCCAGAGGCAAGGAAAGTGGGCATCTCAGTGCTTGCTCATTCAGATGCAGGCTACTACACCAGGGGAAGGCACCTTAATACCCCCCCCCCCCCTCCGAGTTTCCAGTGTTTAAATGGAGTCAGGCTACACCCAGGAAGGATTTCAGGATTGTTAATAGTGGAACTGTTGGGCTGGAGTGGGTGCGATTTTATAACCGCGATAAGCAAAGTCCCAAATAGCTAATGGATGCGATATGACTGGATGGCGCGCAGAGGACGTGCCAGTCGTGAGGGGACCGATTCCATTCCTAGCACTCCTGCCTCAGTGGTTGCCCACGCTCTCTCTGATTTGGCCCGGTTCCATAAGGCACACTGAGCAAATCTGGCTGCTAGGTGATAGATTCATATTTGGGACATCCAACCCCCCCCTCCCTCCTCCCAGTGTGCTCCACCCACCACTCTTATCACACAGTCCCCCACCTGCCTCACTTCTCTCATCCTCTTTCTGTTTAAGGAAGGTTCTGTTTGAGGATTTCCGCCAGTGGCTTTCAGAGGTGACCAATGTGGAGTTGGAGACGACTGTAGATGTATCGTGCGCCCAGTACAACTACACAGGTGTGAGGTAGACACATAGAGCCAGCAATATGCTGCATGCGTTACTGTGCCATAGATGTGCAAACAGCTTTTGTCTGAAAACTTAAAGACAGGAATTCCTCTACTTATTGGAAGTTTCAATAGTGTTTTAGTGTTGTCAGAAGTAAAATATATAGAAACTTACTAGTCCTGTTTGCAACCCCCTTTCTTCTTTTTCCCTGACTAAGGGCCTGATTCAGAGGTGCACACAAGTGGCTGTGCAAATCCGTCCATCTCAGATTCATGTGCAGAAGGAGCTCTCAGACACCCCCTTGCTGCATGTGCGATCTCAGCACTGAAGCCGATCGATGGTCACTATGGTTGCTCCCTTTGGTCAGGCTGCGGGAACTGAAGCTTGGTGCCTGGTCATGCATGAGGTCAGCAGTGTTCTCCCCAGGCTGTTTGTAGCAGGTGCAACGTCGGGCAAGAAACAGCTACCGCCCGGCACTTCCCCCTCCCCCAATGCGCTGCGTCCCCTGTTACCCAGGTCAACCTTAATGTGTACTTGTTTCCACGGATGCCGGATGTGACGCCGAGCGCCGTCGTCACATGTTCTTCACATTGGAGGTTCCGTGTCCGCCGGCAATAAGGATACGTTAGTGGGGCTTCCGGGAGGCGGCGCATTGGGGCGGGGAAGGTTCCGGGCAGGGGACGCGGCATTGGGATGGGGGGAGGTGCCGAGCATGGGATGCATCATTGGGGCGGGTGAGAGCGCCGGGCAGGGGATGCTGCAACGGTGCAGGGGGACGTTGTCCATCACAGTGCAGGGAGGTGTAAGACTGGAGGGCAAAGATCCCTCCCCCTGTATAAAAGCACAGGCGCACTGTTAAGGCGGGAACAGTCGCCTGAACTGATTGAAGAGAGTAGACCTGCGTCCACTCTCACAGTGTTGGAGCTGAAAAAAAAAAATCTGTGGGGACAGTATTTGTGAGCCTGAAAGTGGGGACAGTATTTGGGAGTCTGTAAGTGGGTCCAGTATCTGTGTAGCTGTATAAAAAAAATATTCTATGTAGCCTGCAAGTGGGGACAGTATATGTGGAGCTGCTCTATAAATATATATTCTATGTAGCCTGCAATAGGGGCCAGTATCTGAGGGCTGTTTAAAAAATGGATTTAAAACATTTTATTATTGCGAAGGCCCCCGCCCGGATGTTTCTTGATGCCACCCAGCTGGAAAAATTTTCTGAGGAGAACACTGGGCCAGGTATCTGTGTCCGCTGACGCAGACCCTGGCCTTGTACCTCCTGGAAAACGGGGGCGACACACCCCAGTTTCCGGGAACGGCGACAAGGCACACACCCCAAACGCCGCAGCATGTCAATCATGCTGCAGCTTGTGGGGATCTGCGAGTGAGATTGCAGGACCCATTCTCCATATGCCCAGAACAGGTCCTCCGCAGACCCCCTAACCATCATAGAAGTGCATTCATCATCAGACGAGAACGTATATCTGTGAATCAGGCCCTAATTCAAGTCAAATTCTTTAATTTCCTAAATCTTTGTGTTTTATAGCTCCACCGAGTAATATCATCCATTAAATTAGCCTTTCTTCCACTTTTATAAGATTTCACCAGAGACAGGGCATTTGGTATCTAAATAATAGTTACCCTCTAAGGAACAGCACCACCTAGGTGTCATATATTCCAGAAAAATATTCCTATTTGTTGAGGCTCTGTATATTACTGTGTCCCATAGCCTTTCTCTTTCTCACTCTGCACAGACGTGTTGCTGTGTCATGACGATGAGCTGGAAGGGAGAAGATTTGCTTTTATATTGTATCTGGTTCCTGAATGGACTGCGGCGGATGGGGGGTCTCTTGACCTATACAGCACTGGTAAGCCCTACAATAACCGTTTTTCATGTTTTCTAAATAATATGTCCAACTAAATCTGTATATTAAAATAAGAAAGAAAAAAAATGAAGGTGTCTAGCAAAATTTCAGTTATTAAAAGTTAAGGTTGTCATTAGGGGAAAATAATAGTGAACCATACTTTAGAAAGAAAGTACACACACATATATATATATATATATATATATATATGTAATGACTCCAAAAAAAGATATATGTGCATGAGCATACTATTATGTTATTCCTCCTGATGAAGTCCAAAGGTTAAGACACAAGGACGAAACGCGTTGAGGCGATAAGGTCATATACTACATCCTCTACCAATATGGAGACGGTATACTTCAGATACGTTTTTATTGAACTTTTTTTTATGTACAGGCATTTGCTATTTGGTTTGATCTGTAAATAAACCTGTGTGTGTAGAATTACACTGTTATTTTACTTTTTTTCATGCCTGCTCTCAGTCTTACCGGATAGTTAATCCTGGTACTGTGCCAAAGGGATAAGGACCCAGTGATTTGCTATCCAAGATTTTTGTACATGTGAATTATCAAGTGGTGTAGTCCACCATATAAAGGTACACCTTCAACACATAGAGGGTGCCAAGTCCTGGTGAAGGATTTCTTTCTTACCAAAAATACTGCACTAGGAGGTGCTTTTTTCCACCTTTTTCAGATTACTATTGGAGCTGGTTGAAGCACAGTTATTTGGGAAGAGGAGCAGCCACCCTATATATAGGGGTAGTGCATTTAAAGCGGACTGAAATACTGAACTGACTGTTTTCTATGAACATATATTTGAAACAATTTATCTGAGAAAAGTCTAGCGCTGTGTACCACTAGTGTGTGTATATATGTGTGTATGTGTATATATATATATATATATATATATATATATATATATAATATATATTCACTCATACTGTACTTTTTCCTTTTTACAGAGCGGGCACAGCCTGGACCTATTACGAAGTCTCTTATCCCATCATGGAACACACTCGTCTTCTTTGAAGTCTCTCCAGTTTCGTTCCACCAGGTAAAAAGTGCAAGATGTGACCGCAGTATGCAATGGCCACCTAATGTTTTTTCTGTTCTAGGTTTTTTTTATCATGTTTGTGAGGATATTGGAGTAATATTTAGCTCTTATAAAACATGCTGTCAATCAAGGCTGTATAGGGGGGAATTGATTTCTATGTGATATCCTGCTGTGCATCGCCAACTGCTGACATATCGGCACTTATTGTAGTGCCTACATTACAAGTTTCGCGTCTATTTTTATGGGATACGAGGGAAAGCTTGCAATGGCGGTGGACACAATGAGTATTATCTCCTCTCACTCCTGCCTCTCAAGGTTTTGTCCGTGTTGCTCCTTACCTCTGGAACTCTCTCCCTTTCCCTATTATTTTCTCCACCTCACTTCAAAGCATCAGACAGGTTCTCAAAATGTACTTCTTTATTACAGCTCTCATCCTACCCACGCTCCATAGTCCTTGCCCACTCTTTCCTCTGTGTCACTCCTATCCTAGCTCTTACAGACAGGACCCTCCTCCCTTGTGAGTGTTTCCTTCCCTAACTTATACCATCATCTCCTCCCCATTGCCAACGGTGGCACTGAATCTGTGGGTTCATCCGCCGCTGCTTTGTTGGTTTTATGACCATATACAGTCAGGTCCATAAATATTGGGACATTGACAGAATTTTCAGATTTTGGCCTCTATTCACAACCACAATGGTTTTGAAATGAAGCAAACAAGATGTGCTTTAACTGCAGACTTTCAGATTTAATTTGAGGGTAATTACATCCAAATCGGGTGAACGGTGTAGGAATTACAACAGTTTCTATATGTGCCTCCCACTTTTTATTTGTTTCATTTCAAAGCCATTGTGGTGGTGAATAGAGGACAAAATATGAAAATTCTGTCAATGTCCCAATATTTATGGACCTGACTGTATGTGCATCATGGTTATATAGCTTGTATCCCACGTTATGTTTCATACTTTCTTTTGCATTTTTTTTCTGGTCTTGTTTGCATTGCTTTTGATTACGTGTTATGTAAGTTCTACGGACTCCTTGTGGCGCCATATAAATAACGTAAAATAGTCATGCAAGTGATTGGATGCATTATGTTTTCCCCATTCTTTCTCATATCATCAAACACTAGGGGTATATTTACTAAAGTGCAGGTTTAAAAAAAATTGAGATGTTGCCCATAGCAACAAATCAGATTCTAGCTATAATTTTCTAGAAGGTACTAGATAAATAAGTAGAATCTGATCGGTTGCTGTGGACAACAACTCCACTTTTGTAAACCCGCACTTTAGTAAATCTAACCTGCCTAGGTGGTGTTTCTTCTCATATTTTATTGCATATTCCTCCCTCGTGTTGCAGGTCTCAGAGGTCCTCTGTGAGGACAAATGTCGCTTGTCTGTAAGCGGATGGTTTCATGGCAGATCTTTGGAAAGACCACCACGGACTTTGGACCCTGTGCCTGTCCGTAATCCTCACGTACCCCATGATGTAAGATTCTGTAATTACATAGAACCCAGACTAATGATATCACTAGTGCATTATCTGCTGCCTTATCCCATGATGTAAGATTCTGTAATTACATAGAACCCAGTGTAATTATATCACTAGTGCATTATCTGCTGCCTTATCCCATGATGTAAGATTCTGTAATTACATAGAACCCAGAGTAATGATATCACTAGTGCATTATCTGCTGCCTTATTCCATGATGTAAGATTCTGCAATTACATAGAACCCAGAGTAATTATATCACTAGTGCATTATCTGCTGGCTTATCCCATGATGTAAGATTCTGCAATTACATACAACCCAGTGTAATGATATCACTAGTGCATTACCTACTGCCTTATCCCATGATGTAAGATTCTGCAATTACATAGAACCCAGTGTAATTATATCACTAGTGCATTATTTACTGCCTTATCCCATGATGTAAGATTCTGTAATTACATAGAACCCAGTGTAATGATATCACTAGTGCATTATCTGCTGCCTTATTCCATGATGTAAGATTCTGCAATTACATAGAACCCAGAGTAATGATATCACTAGTGCATTATCTGCTGCCTTATCCCATGATGTAAGATTCTGTAATTACATAGAACCCAGTGTAATGATATCACTAGTGCATTATCTGCTGCCTTATTCCATGATGTAAGATTCTGCAATTACATAGAACCCAGTGTAATTATATCACTAGTGCATTATCTGCTGCCTTATCCCATGATGTAAGATTCTGTAATTATATAGAACCCAGTGTAATGATATCACTAGTGCATTACCTGCTGCCTTATCCCATGATGTAAGATTCTTAAATGACATAGAACCCAGAGTAATTATATCACTAGTGCATTACCTGCTGGCTTATCCCATGATGTAAGATTCTGCAATTACATAGAACCCAGTGTAATTACAGTGCATCCAGAAAGTATTCACAGCGCTTCACTTTTTTCACATTTTGTTATGTTACAGCCTTATTATAAAATTGAATAAATTAATTTTTGTCCTCAAAATTCTACACACAATACCCCATAATGACAACATGTAAAAAGTTTTTTTTTGAGATTTTTACAAATGTAAATAAAAAAAAAAAACCTAACAAATCACATGTACATAAGTATTCACAGCCTTTGCTCAATACTTTGTTGATGCACCTTTGGCAGCAATTACAGCCTCAAGTCTTTTTGAATATGATGCCAAAAGCTTGGCACGCCTATCTTTGGGCAGTTTCGCCCATTTCTCTTTGCAGCACCTCTCAAGCTCCATCAGGTTGGATGGGAATCGTCGGTGCACAGCCATTTTCAAATCTCTCCAGAGATGTTCAATTGGATTCAAGTCTGGGCTCTGGCTGGGCCACTCAAGGACTTTCACAGAGTTGTTCTGAAGCCACTCCTTTGATGTCTTGGCTGCGTGCTTAGGGTCGCTGTTCTGCTGAAAGATGAACTGTCGCCCCAGTCTGAGGTCAAGAGCGCTCTGGAGCAGGTTTTCATCCAGGATGTCTCTGTACATTGCTGCATTCATCTTTCCTTCTATCCTGACTAGTCTCCCAGTTCCTACCGCAGAAAAACTTGCCCCTAGCATGATGCTGCCACCACCATGCTTCACTGGTTTCCTCCAAACATAACGTCTGGCATGTACGCCAAAGAGTTCAATCTTTGTATCATCAGACCAGAGAATTTTGTTTCTCATGGTCTGAGAGTCCTTCATGTGCATTTTGGCAGACTCCAGGTGGGCTACCATGTGCTTTTTGCTAAGGAGTGGCTTCTGCCTGGCCACTCTACCATACAGGCCTGATTGTTGGATTGCTGCAGAGATCAGGGGCATTTCTAGAGAGGAGGGGGCCCGTGTGCAGTCTCCGACACGGGCTCCCTCTTCTCCGCCCGGCGGCCAGCAGCACACTAGAGTGTGCTCAGAATCTATAATGTACGCACAGGTCAGCGGGAAAATGGCCGCGGCAGCCATTTTCCCTGTACTGCGCATGCGTAAATGTCGGGAATATGGCCGCGCGGCCATTTTCCAGTCGTTTTACAGCGCCGGACACCAGCGCCAACGTGGGACTCCGGAGAGGTAAGTAATATTATGAGTGCAGGGTGTGCGGTGCGGGGCCCATGTTCGACGCACACCCTGCACACATTATAGATACGCCCCTGGCAGAGATGGTTGTTCTTCTGGAAGGTTCTCCTCTCTCCACAGAGGAATGCTGTAGCTTTGAAAGCATGACCATCGGGTTCTTGGTCACCTCCCTGACTAGGGCCCTTCTCCCACGATCGCTCAGTTTAGACGGCCGGCCAACTCTAGGAAGAGTCCTGGTGGTTCCGAACTTCTTCCATTTACGGATGATGGAGGCCACTGTGCTCATTGGGACCTTCAAAGCAGCAGATATTTTTCTATACCCTTCCCCAGATTTGTGCCTCGAGACAATCCTGTCTCTGAGGTCTACAGACAATTCCTTGGACTTCATGTTTGGTTTGTGCTCTGACATGCACTGTCAAGTGTGTGACCTTTATATAGATAGGTGTATACCTTTCAAAATCATGTCCAATCAACTGAATTTACCACATGTGGGCTCCAATTAAGCTGTAGGAACATCTCAAGGATGATCAGTAGAAACAGGATGCACCTGAACTCAATTTTGAGCTTCATGGCAAAGGCTGTGAATACTTATGTACATGTGATTTCTTAGGTTTGTTTTTTTTTATTCAATTTGCAAAAATCTCAAAGAAAACTTTTTACACGTTCTCATTATGGGGTATTGTGTGTAGAATTTTGAGTACAAACATTTATTTATTCCATTTTGGAATAAGGCTGTAACATAACAAAATGTGGAAAAAGTGAAGCGCTTTCCGGATGCACTATATATCACTAGTGAATTATCTGCTTATCCTTTCCACAGCATGAAATTTTACATGAGTGGATAAATCCACTTTACCTGACTCTGGAAGACCAGATTCAAGAGGAATTTGAAGAAGCATCTGAAATTCTCCTAAAAGACTTCCTTAAGGTTTGTGTTACAGCAGCTGAAGGGGGGATTGAAGGACCCGCAGATACAGTTGTTTATTTAGCCAAAATGAGTTGGTAATAGGAAGGAAATAAGGACCAGACTGACATTATGAAGGGAATATCACAGAAGGTGGGAACGCTGTAATAGATAGGAACATCATAATCAGTAAACTGACATTAGCATAGAAGACATTGTGTTGTTGAAATAAAAAGTGGATGTTTGTAAATGAGAGAATAGAGGGCAGATTATTATTTCTTTGCTATCGTCTCATTTTAGGAAGAGAAATTCAGTGCAGTATGTGCAGCATTGGAGACACAGGCTATTGAGTGGGAGCTGCTGGGTCCACCCAACAGGAGGTGAGGGAATGACCTGGGGGGGCACTGCTTCTGTAAATAATATTCGGTATCCCTCTTACCTGTCCGGGTGTGATTTAGGTGTTACAAGCGGGCAACAGGAGACCTACCTGATGCAGTGACTGGCTGCATGGAGCTCTTGAGATCAGAGTCCTTCTTCCTGTTGCTGTCTAATCTCACTGGCCTTAAGCTACATTTCTTGGCTCCCATTAATGAGGAGTCTGATGAAGAAGAGGGATCCTCCCAAAGTAGTGCTAGGACCTCTGCACAAGTTGGTGACTGTGGGGTTGAGCAATCTGGTCCCAATGCTGAGGCAGGGAGTGAGTACTTTTAGTACTATTCTTTAACTTGTTCTCTCTCTCTCATTGCTTCTCTCTCTCTCTCTCCCTCTTTGTTTGTGTGTGTGTGTCTCTCTCTCTCTCTCCCTCATTGTGTGTGCGTCTCTCTCTCTCCCCCTCTTTGTCTGTGTCTCTCTCTATGTCTATCTTTCCCTTTTCTATCTCTCTTTTTCATTGGGTCCTTTCTCTCTTACAGGTGAAAGTGTTCCAATGTGTAGTGGAGAACTAAGACACTGGGAGCATGGGCACTACACCATGATTCATGACCATGATCCTGAGCGGCAGGAGTTTGCTCTGGACCTTCAGTTGTTCTGTGGTTGTGAAGGTCAGTATCACAGTTCATTTTAGTGAACCTGGCTAGAGTACATATATTATAATTATCCCTTCATTATCTTTTACATCTTTAAGTACATGTCTCACTCTCTGTATACACAGTGATGGCAGCCATCTTGTTAGCTGACAACAATTTTTGACAATGTGGGTGATCTATCAAACTTTCTGAAGAGTGGAGAAGTTGCTCTTGGCAACCAATCAGCTTCTACCTATCATATAGAATGTACTTAGTAAATGCTAGATAGCAACTGATTGGTCGCTATGGGCAACTTCTCTACTCTTTCCCCCATAGCCACCTATTCATTTCCATTCAGTGCCTAAGTGATTTCATTGGTTCCCTGTAAACTGGCTGCATTTATCTGAACATTGCTTGATGCCTGCAAATGGCTTCCCACACTGGGTGTAGTTAGGTGACAGGTAAAAGGTAATGCAGCTTAGTGAATGTAGTGTAAACATGCTGCTCATTTTACTAACATGCTGGACCTTGCGGCTAGTTTTATAACATTTTCCTTTTTGCTTTAGACTGGGAAACAGAGTATGGAGGATTCACTTCTTACATCGCCAAAGAGGAAGATGAGGAGGTAAAGTAAATGGGAGAAACTGAGGAACAACAACAGCTGTAGATGTCCCCTGCACTTTATACACATTATTAGTGAATTCTAGTGCTACAGCTGAAATCTTCTCATATTACCTTGCTATGTGATGCCATCTGCACTAATTCTCATTTACAAAGCTGCACAAATACTGGTTTGCAGTGCAAATGCTATTATGTCCCAGTAAAAGAACCTGACTTTTAAATGTCGGGCTTGAGATCGGGTACCATCCAGTAGGTTCATTATCTCTTTGCACCAAACAGACAGAAATGTGAGATTGTGCTGATGTCCTCCTATTGTATCATTAAGGTAAGAATGAGGATCAAATGAGTAGCATAATATGAGAAAAATGTAAATAATATAATTAATGCAGCGAGAGGTCCTAAGGTGATAGGCACGACTATGAAGTGACAATTATATTTTGTCCAACAAAGGCACTTTCCTAAAAAGACCATCATCTTATGTCCAGAGAAGCACAAAGTTGCATTTTCGGCAGTTTATTGAGACTAAATTTAAACATCCTTTTCGTTCCTTCATGAATAGGGAATAGCGCCAAGACCATTATGGTGACTATCAGCACTAAAAACAGATCCATGCAAAATCTAGCAGATTGCAGAATTCTGTATGTGGAGGAATGGTTTCTCACCACTTAAGTTCAATAGGGCTGTGATGTATGTCAAAGGTACAAGCTAGAATTTTACTCTCTACCAGGAGGTATTAATATAGTGAAATCCCAGATTCCGTCAGCTGCAGTTGACCTGAAGGCATTGCAGGTCAGTCTACAGACTCTTTTAGAATAAGGTAATTGCTGCTGTTCCTGTGACATAGAGGGCACAAGTTCTTACCTACTATACAAAACCTCAGGAGGATTTTGAACAGTTCTAGATCTAAGGAGGCTCAATTTAATTAATTTATACTTGGAACCGGTACAGTCCATTCAATATGCAATAGAGTACAGAGACTTCCTTCAATAAATCTGTCAAGATGAATATGTAAGCATTCATAATGTAGCTCAAAATGATCTGTTTGTCAAAATCTTGCAGTTATTCGTCTTTGAGGTCATGGATACAAAAGATAGATATTAGGTGTATCACTAAGCAATTAACATCTGGCTCACTATAATTTTAGTTTATTCACGGCACCTGGACAGAGTAATCACAGATTGATTTATCTAAAAATGGATTGAATATAATCAATTGTAGTTTGACCACCAAGTAACTATGTTGCACATAACATTAATACATGAACAGAAGCATTCCGTCATTGCTGTTAGTTAGTTCATTCTCATACTACACTGAGATCTGCACTGCCCATCCATCAGTCCATCCTATAGGAGACACAAGAGAGTAACCTATAAGGAACACCCCGTCTGTCACAACTGACAGGTTGGTCTATTACAGGATACAGGAAAATTTGCTGTGGTGGTCCAGGGGATGGTTGTCTGTGACGACTGAGGTCTGTATGATATCAGCTCCTGGCTCGTAGTACGGATCACTTCAGTTCGCTACCATGGGAACCCGGTATGCATCCTGGTCCTGTAGTGTGTAGCCTGTCGTCATTGCGCTGACCTCCCATCCCTCCGCTGATGACGCCACTTGTGGGTCCATATTTAGTTGCACGGGTACTGGCGGCTCACTCACGCCAAGCATGTCACGCTGCATGGCTTATTGAGGATAGATGTAGGACACATCTGTATCCTGCAGAGATTTGGTTGTCCTGCAACTAAACATGGGTAGTAGTCCTACAATATGATGATTCTCAAATTGGAAATTTTGGGAAGTACGTCTCCTGTATCTTCAGCTGTGATATGCTCCAGAAACGTTTACATACATATAATATTTGCAAATATTAGTAGCTCTTTTGTATAATCCTCATATTCCAGATTTAGTCATTTTAAATACCATAATCTACTGTATTCCACTGCACAAAGAGAGCAGCGAATGGGCATTCCTATACAGTGCAGCATGTGGGTGATTGTTATGTTCTCTACAGTTTGTATTCTGCTCTTCTTCCCTCCTCCTATGTATTGCTGTTGTATGTATTGGTTACACCTAATCCTGCTCATAACCCTTCCTCTTGTTCTTAGCTTCTCACAGTGTATCCAGAGAACAATTGCCTGGCCTTGGTTTACAGAGACAAAGAAACCATGAGGTTCATAAAACACATCAATCACAAGAGTCTACTCAGAGATGCCAATCGCTCAAACCACAAGGGATTCTGGGACTTTGCTTTCGTGTACTGTGAATGACAGCCCACTTTCTAATGTTCAAAATACGTCCAAATAGATCCTTTTAAAGGGCGTTTTAATTAGACTTTCATAAGGACAATATTTTTTTTTCATTTTGAAGTGTGGAGTTAACCAGACATGACTTCTCTCATCCCAAAGCATCACAAAAAAATGATCCTATGTCATTGTTACTGAATTAAAAAGTGATTTTGAAGAGGTATGAGTTTATGCACCGTAATATTAAAAAAAAATTCATAGAAAAATATTTTCTTACTTTTTTTTACTCTTTTGCAGTAGAAATGTAAAAAATGTGTTTGTGTGTTTATAGAAAATGTATATTGAGAGAGCCAACTTGCTATGCTTCTTCAAAAATTCTCTTATTTATTCTAAAGCTGTGTCACAATGTCAACTTTTCGGTCCTCATTAAGGACCTCCTTCAAGTTAAAAAAAAAAAAAAAATACCAGTGCAAAAGTGACTGAAAAGAACACTACTTACCTAAGGTTTTATATTTGATTCAGCTGTGATCAATGAAGTGTCTGTGTTCTGTGCCAGTGAAACAATGTGCTTTCTAGCATGAATAACTCAAGTATACCATGACAATTTCAGGCACCGACGTTACTTGTGACACTGAACTGCGCAAACAGAAATTATGATGGTCAACCCAGTTACAAAAAGTATAGTACGATTCTTGGCGTATAATACACATCACTTAGGACCGATTAGTAAAACAATTCCCCATTAATGAACACAAGTGCATACTCTTGATATAAAGAGGGGATTCAATATGAAACGTAAAGTTCGCGGAGCTTTTACCTGCGTTAAAGTATTGGGCGCGCGCCCGCTTGTCCCCGTATTCAATATGAAACTAACAAAAACGGGAGCCTGCGAAGTGGGATTTGCGTAAAGTTACAAAATTTTCCTTAAAAAAATTGTAGGACCCCCCTTAAAGTTGTAAAAACATGGGGGATCACTATGGGTACCCCCGTTTTAGCCTGTAATTGAAAGTCGGGGATTTAAATAGCCGCAGCAGGTGTTTTTTCCCGACATTGAAGAAGTGATGCAGAAGAGCACTTAGGTTATTTTTTTCCTTTTTTTAAGTGGTCCCATCAAATTTGCGGTACATGAAAATGGGTACTAGCATATCTTTTTTTTTAAACAATTTCTTTTATTGAGACATCGCACATAAGCACAATCAGATACATCAAAATAACAATCACACAAAGTATAAATATACATAGAGTACAGTAGACATATAGATCATAATTGTTGTGAAAATAATATAGTAACAGTGTGTCTACCAAAGAAGAAAAGAACCCCCCCCCCCCAAAAAAAAAAAAAAAAAAAGAGCTCTCTCCCAATCCTCCCCCCCCACCCCCAAAGGATCCATAATCATCTGTATCTGATGAAAACACATTAGGTCGTGGCAGAGTTGATGTCTATTGGTGTATTATTTCCAACAGTCTGGAGTAAAAACCAAGATGTATCCTTCACACTATAATATATTTGGCGTCGCACGTCGAGGGATAATGTAGATATATATGATTCCCACATATCAAAAAATTTCTCCACTTTCTTTTCATTCTCTAAGACTACCTCTACCCAATCCATTCGAATTATGTTATATAACTTTGTCTTAAATAACACAAAAGATGGGGAGGTGGTCGAAATCCACTCCTGCAATAATGTTTTACGAGCAGCCGCGCTAATTGCCAATAACAGTTTTCTGCTTCCTTTGCTAGCTCTCATATCTGTAGGTATAATGCAAAAAATAGCCCACTCTGGAATGAAAGGGACATAATTGAGTAAAGCTGACTCCGCATATCGTTTGATCCGTAACCAAAATCCTCGGACTATTGGGCACGACCAAAAACAATGATATAAGTCCGCATTATCTTCTCCGCACCTATAACAGGAATGAGAAGCCGAACGTCCCATTAAAAAACTTCTATGCGGAGACAAATAAGCTCTGTGAAAAATGTTTAGAAACATCTCCACATATATTGTTGATGTTAAAGTTTTACAGGAATAATTAAGGGCAGTCAATAACTCTTCCGGTGTATACAGAGGAAATTTTTGAACCCACTGCGAAAGTCCCCTAGCATTGGACGCGTGATCCAAAGATATTTTAAAATACTGATAATAATTAGAAATAGCTTTCTTGAGTATTGGAGGCCTGGAAAGAATGTCATCTACTGGATTATTCCAATCTTCCGCCACAAACATCTGGATTACTGAGTTGATATAATGCTGTGCCTGCAGGAAGGCCATGGGGAACCCCGACAAAGCATTGTACTGTTCTGCCGCTTCGCTAAAAGATAAAACCCGACATGCTTCTTTATCTACCAAGCAGCCTATTCTCTGAATGCCACCCACACGCCATATTGTGAATGGATATGTCGCCTGCCCCGACTGAAAATGTGGATTTTTCACTAAAGGAAGAAATAATGATTTGTGTGAGTTAAGGCCCGCCTCTTGTCTTATCAAGTGCCATACTCGTTTTGTATTCCACAATAAAGGATTATTTTTAATTGCGATTGGTAACTCCTGGTCACGGAAGTGAAGAAACGTAATCAAATCGCCCTGGTCTAAAAATTCTCGCTCAAGTGAGGTATTAGCATAATTCTCTGATCCATTTATCCAATCCGACAAATAACGGATCATAGCTGCTTTATTATATAATCTGATATCTGGAAAGCTTATTCCACCATTCAATTTGGTTTGTTGCAATTTTAACAAACTAATCTTAGACCGCTTACCATTCCATATAAAGGACCTAAATATTTTATTTAAAAGACTCAGATCCTTAACTGTAATGAGCAAAGGTAGGATTTGGAGCGTGTACATTAACCTTGGAAATGAAATCATTTTGATTAAGCTCGCGCGACCCATATATGACAGAGTGATATTCCTCCAGCCATCCAATTCGTCCGAAATTTTTTTTATAATGGGTCTATAATTAAAAGGATATAAATTTGCCAAATTGCTAGGAAGCACAATACCTAAGTTTGTAATCCTGTCTTTGGCCCATTTAAGTGGAACATCACTAGGCAGACGTGGTAATGAATTGCGCGAACCCAAATAAAGTGCCTCTGATTTACCTATGTTCACCGCGAACCCTGATATTTCTTCAAAACTTTTCAAAAGCCCTAGTATATGCGTTAGGCAGTCATGAGGATTTGCAATGTAAAGCATTATATCATCTGCAAATGCTGTTAATTTTATTGTTTTAGAACCAATCTTTATTCCCTTAAAATGATCGTCCTTCTCCAGTATTCTAATCAGCGGATCTATAGCTAGATCAAATAAGAGGGGTGAAAGAGGACACCCTTGTCTAGTACCTCTGAACATCTCTATAGGTGCACTAGTACAACCATTTATCATTAGAGACGTCATTGGGGTTAAATAAAGATATTTGATCAATCCGATAAATGAAGAGTTAAACCCACGCATTTGTAATACATTAAATAGATGGGGCCATAACACTGTGTCAAAAGCCTTTGTCGTATCTAAACTTAATAGAGTGTTAGTAGAAATTGAAGATGCCCCTGCTGACACTGCCACTGCAGCAATAGCCGCTCTAACTCCTCAAACTGAATGACGCCCTTTTACAAAACCCAATTGATGAGGAGTTAGTAATTCTGGCAAAATAGTTTGTAAGCGACTTGCCATAATTTTAGCTAACAACTTCGCGTCTGTATTTAACAAACTGATAGGTCGGTACGATTCTAATTTTTGCACATCCTTTTGAGGTTTAGGGATCAATATTGTAGTTGTATTTGTAAAATATGGGAATGGAGAATTGTTGTCTATCATGTCATTAAACAGATCCACTAAAATCGGGGCTACCTGGTGGCGCAATAATTTATAATATTCGTTTGAATAACCATCTGGGCCCGGTGATTTCCCGAGTTGTAACTGTGAAATAGCCAACAGCACTTCATCTGGTGTTATTTTCCCAGAAAGTGCCTCCTGTTGTTCTATAGTTAATATAGGCAACAGGTCATCAGGGATCAAAGCTTCATACCGAGACTGATCAAAAGGAAGATCTCTATACAAGTCCTTATAGTACTCTTCAAACTTATTTATAATTTCATTATTCGTTGTGAGTAAAGCATTGGTATGCGGATCTTTAATGGCTGTGATATAAGTTCTTCTACGACAGGGCTTAGACATGTTAGCAAGCAACTGTCCAGCTTTGTTCCCCCACCTGTAAAATTTATGCTTAGTGAACAGTACATCCTTTTTAGCTTGGGATAAAAGGTGTGATTCTAAGAGTTGTTTTGCCTGAACATACGTTTCCCTAAAGACATCAGTAGGGTCTGCTATATAATTTTGTAGCGCTAAAGTTAGGGCCTCTGACATTGATTTATACACAGCAGCTTCTGCCTTCCGTTGGGAAGAGACAAAAGCTATGATCTGTCCCCGCATTACAGCCTTCGATGCACCCCAAAAGATTGCTGGTGTATCCCATGCCTCTATATTATCGTCTTGATAATTCATCCACTGTACTAGTAGGTGATCTTTAAATTTAGTGGACTTGTATAAATAAGACGGAAACCTCCAATGTTTCAAGCCCCTAGATGACTGCGTTAAACTCAAAGAAATTGTAATGGGCGCATGATCAGATATTAGAATTGAATGCAATCTGGAATCCTGTATGCAAGATACCAAGCTATCTGAGACCAGAAACAAATCGATTCGCGACCAAGATCTATGGACTGCAGAGTAAAAGGTGTATGATTTATCTGTAGGGTTCAATAGTCTCCAAACATCTGTAAGTTGATGATTTGCTTTAAAAGATTGGAATTGTCTCCATATTGCCATATTAGATGATTGGGGAGTCGGTTGTCTGTCTAATGAGGGATCCTCTACTGAATTGAAATCACCCGCCACTATCAATGCATAGTTAGTACGTTGCGCCAAAATGTCCATCACCCTTCCTATGAATTCTTGAGGTGAAACATTCTGTGCATACAAATTTACCAGAGTATAACAGGTTCCCTCAATCTCTACATCAATAATCAAAAATCTTCCATTGGGATCCGCAATGGTATTTATAATAGAATATTGCAGATCCCTTTGAAATATTATGGCCACCCCCCTGATCTTTCTACTGCAGCTAGCCTTAACACATTCCCCTATCCATGGGGCCCTCAATGTGGAAATATCTCCCTCTGCCCAGTGCGTTTCCTGCAAGAACATTACGTCAGACTTAAATTTTTTTAAATGAGTTACTACTCTTTTGCGTTTAATAGTAGAGTTCAAACCCTCAATGTTCCAGGATAAAAATTTTAACTTATCAACCTGTGACCCAGTATTACCGGTACTCATATTGTTAGACATGTCTTATCCAATACCTTGCCGTGGGACAAAACAGTCTAAGAACAAAATTAAGTTAAAACGTGGCACTCCGTCCCAGCAAGCGGAGACCACCCTTTTTGAAGAATGCGAGCCTTCTGGCCCCGGAGTCCCCCAGGGGGAGAGAGAGAAAACGAGAGAGAGCCAACAAAATAAAAAATGTAAATAAAAATAATAAAAATGAAAAACAAACCATAAAAAAATAGATGCACTATACACTTCTGAGCAATGTCTCTTACACCCTTTTCCTTTATTTTCTCTCCAACATTTCAATGTGGTGTTCATCACTTGCAACCTGTGATTCACACCTGAACTACTCAATAACACTTATAAAGTAGAAAACAAAACGTATATCAGTACAGTAGAAAATCTTCACCAAAACGAGGAATGCTCCTTCATGTCAATTAGACGTTATGGTATTCAACATTGGTGTCACATTTAACAAAATAATAGCGAATATAAGTGCATAATCTACTCTCAGGGATGATCGTGGTTATTTAGAAATTAGAGCCAAACCCTAAACTAGTGTTATATCAGTTATCCAATCATCTGTTTGGTGATTGCTGCGGTGAGCGCTCCCTGTCTATACCCACACCAAAATGACGTTTAGCAATCTTAGGGTCTGAAAAATATAATGTTTGACCCCCATCCTCCACTCTCAGTCTGGCAGGGTATAATAAAGCAAATCTAGTGTTACGCTCATACAGTAATTTGCACACATCTGAAAATTCCCGTCTTTTCTGTGTTACCGCTGCTGAAAAATCCTGGAATATGAGCACCTTAAAACCATCTACCATTAGTGTGGGTGTCTTCCTATATTCAGCAAGTATCCTGTCCTTCATTCGAAAGTCTAGATACTTTGCAATCACCGGTCTGGATCGTGAATTAGGCGCTGGTCTTTCTGGACCTATTCTATGAACCCTCTCTACGTGGGGCAAAATGGAATCTTCTGACAAATTTAGGGCTGCAGGAATTTTGTGGGCTACCAGTTGAACCAGAGCCTGACCAGTTATTTGCTCAGGTACCCCAATAAACCTCAAATTACTTCTTCGAAGCCGATTTTCCATATCATCAATTTTGACTAAAAGCGATTGAACGCTTTCTGCTTGCATACCTACAATTTGTTGCACATCATGGGAGCGATCCTCTACGTCACTAACTCGCTGCTCTAAGGCAGCGAGTCTGGAGGTGTTTGAATCTATTTTGGCAAGTGCAGCGTCAAAAGATGACTGGAGGGAATCCAGTTTCTTATCTATTAAAGGCATTAGTATTTTAGAAATTTCCTGAGCAGTTTCAGCAACCGATGAAGGACCCTGAGAATGATGACTGAAATTTGCAGCTTCCTCAGGTTCCACATCAGCAGTGTCACTACGTGATGGAGAAGGAGGAACAACTTTAGCTGGAGTCTTAGTTACTTTGCCCATTTTACTTGTCGACCCTTGTGAAGATGTAGCGGGAGTAGATTTACGGACGTATCTGTCCATAACCTAACGAGAGATCCCTTGAAAATTCTACTCAAAGTAGATCCTTCGCAGATAATAAGGTCAGATAATTTCCAAATTCCTCAACAAGACACTAAATTAACAAGAGGTAAAGCACGGTTCAGGAGTAGATGTGCATCAACCATCCCTAAATTGTAGACATGTTATGAAGATTCAAAAATATGCATCACTCTGTCGAACACCCATGTCTTATATTCTGAACAATAGTGATTGAACTACATTCCTCTATATAATGAAGCCCTAATATGGTTCCATGATACACCGTGTTCTTATAAAGTAAAACTAACAAAATTTGCTTCCGTTACTGCTAGTATGTGGTAACAATGCTGTATAGATAGTTTGTGAAATGTCCATCAGCTTAGAGGCTAGAATTAGATACTGTTGTTTGTCACTATGACCAGTAGATGGCAGCCACGCACCAATATTAGATCAGATATAATACAGATAATAACCGCAATTATATCTTCACTGTTCAAAGTACAATATACTAAAAGCTCACATAAAGAAAAACAGCAAGTATATATATTTAGCTGTGTTACTTATCAGATTTTCAGTACGGTACAACAAAGTCCAGGATCAGGATCAGCCGGATTATTAGCCAAGTGTAGCAAGCCAAGCACCCCGGCCTCCACCCTCTCCCAGGATAGCAAAAATAGAAAGTCCGGTCATCAGCAGTCCAGGGTCAGAACCAGCGAATCCTCAGCTCGCAGATACAGCGGTATGGGGATAAAATTGACACCTTGGCTGGCAACCGGCGTTGGGAGAGAAGCAGGGGGAGTCGGATAGTTATTACGATTGGTCACCAACCAGTAAGATCAATAGATCAAACAGCAGACACTGGCGTTCCAGACTGTTTTATAATAGCCAAATTTTTCGGCTGGTAGGGCTCGGTATCTTCTTGTAAAGCTGAATAGCCAGTGGTCAGAGTCGAAAGTCACATCCGTGACGAGTCCCAAGTAAGTATCAGGGCAGTAAACTTTGGCCGCTTCTCAATTATGTGACTGTCTGAAGGAAGTCTCAGCGGCAGTACTCTCAGCCCTTCTTAATTAGATCCCACAGTTAGAGACAATGAAAGGCATAATGCCTGATGTGAGTCTCCCCCAGCACAGTCGTTTATGCGATATGTTCCGAGATAGTAGCAGCGCTCCCCAACGGTACTCACACAAACGCCCCTCAGGTACACAGGAGCCCGTCCAGCGTCCGACAAACAGTGCGATCACCGGGAAGAGCAGGGAACCACGTCTTCAGCTTCACAGCAAGCTATCAGGTGAGTACATCTCCCGCCGCCGGAAGGTAAAATCTCCCTGCAGCCAGATCCAGCAGTCGGAGCCTCCAGGCTGACAACAGCGCAGCGTAAAGTCGTTATCTCCAGGGACCAGACGGTTAGAAGGGAGCTTTACGTACAGCCGCACCGCGTGGTCCCGCCGGCGCCAGGTTTACACAGCACACCCGTGCGTATCCGATGCAGGATGTCTGGGGTCGCCGACAGGTAGCAGGTAAGTGTTTCCTCCTAGACAAGGCCGGAGGGCAGATGCAGGAAACTCCGCTGGGAGAGCCGCCAGCTCTCAGATGTGTTTCGCGCCAAACAGGCTGCCAGCGCTCATGCAGGCCATCTAAGTTGGTGGCCGGACTCCAGTGCAATCAAAAGGCGCTCCTTGGCAATGAAGGTATCTCCAGGGTCTCCAAATTAATGGTATTATCAGGAGAAGCCCTTAAATCGAGAGGCTTTGCAGGATGGTACTGGATCCTAAGCCTTCAGAGAGGAGCTGAACTAAAAAGCGGCCATGCTTGATGCCCCGCCCACCGGAAGTCGTACTAGCATATCTTGATGTCCCTAAAGTAAGTTTTTAAAAATTCTGCAATTGTGCACCTGCCACTATAAATCTATTCTAGAAAACACCTGCCGCATACTTGCAGAATAGCCCTGAACCTATTTCCCTATTGTTAAACAATTTTTTCCCTTTTTTTTTTTTTCACCCCAATTTTTAAATAAATTTTTTGGGGTGTCCCTATTTTTTTTTAAACTTTTTTTGACACAGTTCTTTTTTAAATGTCATTCCCAGGGGTGCAGGCTATTTTTTTTTTAAGCCTACACCCCTAAACCCCAATTCTGCACTTTTTTTCGACACCTATTCAATGGTGAAAAGTTATCCCCGTTTTTTATCAAAGACTTTTCGAACCTGCGAAAAGTCTTTGAAATTGAATACGGTGTAAAACTAAAACCTGCGATAATGATGTCGTAGGTGCTATATTAACGCAAAAACTATGTTTTCGCTCCCATATTGAATACCCCTATTAGTATCTAAGGAACATATAACTTGCTTTTCACTATGGAACACGTAAGGACATATCAAAAACAGCCCTACCTCAAATTCACATTAGAAAATTCACAGCATAGATAAAGGAATATTGCATTTATTAGAGACAACTAATGCATACAACGATCATTGTTTGTGATGTCTAATAAAAAAAATTTAACCTGAATGTTTTTATGTACAAAAAATTTGTGAATGCTTTGCTTTATTTAGTCCTCTTGCTGCTACTTTGTCAAGTACATGTATTCACTTGGCGTGCTTTTTATGTAATACTTTATTTCTATTGTGTTCTCTAACGAGAAGTGGCATACAGGCAATTAACATACTTCTTAAATTGGAAACTTGATGACCTGTTTCTAAAAGATGTCTGTCGACCGGTTTGTTGGTGGTTTCTTTTGTCAATGCAATTCTAATTGGTGATCTGTGATTCGCCATGCATTCATGAATGTTCCTAGCGGTTTTGGCCACATATGTTGGTCCAGAGGGACAAATAAGCATATAAATAATATTATCCATAGTACAAGTTTGTGTTTAATTCTATTATTTCTGCAACTGTCAGAGTGCAAAAAGCTAATTCCTGTGAGTATTCCTTGACATTTTTGCATAACTGGTACACTTGAAGCATTTTCATTTCGTATGATCTAACCAGTTAGCAAACCTAGTGGTCCCAATATTCACTGTTGGGCGTAGTAGCATCTGTATTTTTCCAAAATGTCATCTGTGTTGTTTAGTCACTTTATTAATTTTGTTGCTTGTAGATAAGATAAACATGTTAGTAATTTTATAAGTCTTCCTAGGCTTCATGTCACTCCTTTTGGTAGCGTTGCCTCCTTTTTATGCTTTTTTAGCAGCTGCTTTCATCCAATTGTATTTTGGGTAATGTGGACCCTGGATTGTTACACAATACTCTCATAAATTGTTATATAAGAGGTCCATCCTTAAATGGAGTAGGGTGATGGTTAATACAATAAAATGTTGTATTGCAGTCTGTTCATATACAGTATTGTTCATCTGTGCGAAATATAGTAACATCTAAAAAGTGAATGCTGTTTAAATCAATAATGGAGGTAAACCACGTCTGAATCTTTATCTTATATCTGAACAAATCACAAAGATAACACAAATTAGCAATTTGTAATGCAGAATGCTGGAAATTTTTATGGGCAATTTCACATTTTATTCATGTTAAATGTGAATATTGGCGTATGCTGGTGCAAAATTAGAACCCATTGCTGTTCCAGCGGTCTGCACATAATGGCCCTGATTCAGTTTCGAATGCATATTGGGAGCATTTGCACTCGCGTCGCATGCACATAAGAAACTGCGGGTTTTCTCCTGTATGCTGCTCTACACATCTGTGCAAAAGCATGTCCCTGCCCATGCACTTGGCTTCATAGCAGTCATTAACAATGTGCACCTGCCCCAGTCCTATCCTTGGTGTAAGAGATCCATCTGAGAACCGGACCATCATTGCTTCCATGCATCTCTGCAATTCCAGCAACATGCCCTTATTGAACTTTGGCTACTAGTGAACGCCCAATTGCGACACTTCAGCTGTAAGTGGAGAGGCGACTGAGTTACATACAACTATGAAGTGCCTGTTAATGAGTGCACTCAGCCCTGCCGCATGCACAGTGTGAAAAGAATACCATATCCATCCGCAAAACTGATTTGCGTTCAACTCTGCCATAGATAATAATATCTGCCTGCATAGTTGAAGTGATTATATTCAATAATAAGTCTAATTAATTCACATGCAAATTCCACTGATGGCTGTCCTTTGCTTTCTGGATAAGCTTATTTCTAACTGCATTACATCCCTGATGATGTGATTGTATTATAAAGTGAACAGACCTCGGTGCCAGTAATGTTATCAGTGGGATATTTTTCATGCGTATATTGTGTAAAAATAAATAGTTGTATCTTTTAAATAACTCTGATTTTCTGATACACAGGGTTAGAAAATAATCCATAAATAGGTGTAGGAGATTATATCATTACATGACCTTTTGGGTAACACTTTTTGAAATTTTGATATCATTGGACAGATAAGATGTTCAGGTTCTAGAAAACTATTATATTTCATATACCCATCTGTGTTGACTGGTGCAAACTACTGTATTTATCAAGTACTACCAATAGGTCATGTTTTCAGGATTTCTTTTTGTGGAAACAGGTGTCATAATTGTTGACCTGTGCAATTTTATTGAAGCATGGCTAAGAAGACATGACAATACAAAGTTGATGGTTATAAAAAACAGCATTAGAAGAGTGGATAAAGCAATGGAGTGGAACATATAATATTGTACCAATTTTTTTATACTTATGTTACTGACTACTTATCATGACATTGGAAAAACAATAATCCACAATTTACAGAAGCTTACAAAGTGAGACAAAGTAAAAAAAAAAAAATCAATGAAGTAGGGCTGAGCCAAGAACACCAAGAATTCTACCAAGAATGAAATAGTCATGGGAAGGTCGCCATCCAGGAGTCGGAGAGCATACCAAGTAGTAGTTGTTTTGAATCTGTTATCAAGTTAGGAATGTAGAGATAGGAGAAGGGTACTATAAAACTTCCCCAAACTTCCAAGAATAATTCAGTTCTTTTTTCTCTCTTAAAGTGACAATCCACTCCATACGAAACAAATAAAATAATTATGCAAACGAAGGGCAGGGGGGTGTATCCAGGTTTGGAGGATGGTCGTCTTGGCCGCAGCACTAATAGCCAGCAATAATGTCCTAAAGCCTGTAGTCATTCGTTGCTTTCCAGGAAGATTTCCCAACACCGCCCATTCAGGGGTGAATGTGACATAAATCAGCAAGTAGGTCTCTGCATGTCTAATTCTTGTCACACCCTGGACTGTCAAGCTCTAAAATATTAGATACTCAACGCTGTCACTAAAACACAGTACATACCTCTTTTAGGCTCTCAGAACGTGTTTCAAGTAATTCCAAACCCAGAGTCTATTTAATTTCTTCATGTGGAGCCAGTGCTGCCGGGACATGGGTGCCACTATCTTGCCTGAGATCAGCTGACCGCTCTACTACCAATCCTGGACCAGATTCCCTGCACATCTCCAGAAACCTATCGGCTGCCCGGGCACCCTATTTAAGTCTCTCCCTGGCCACTACTCATTGCTAGTACACCTACTGTTACCTGCTTGTTAGCTCCAGCCTGCAGTATCCAGCATTTGACTCCCAGCCTTCAATAGTTCCTGTTGTGTTGTACTGCCAGCACTATCCACAGTCTCCAATTGATTTTGTTGTGTTGTGCTATCAGCACTATCCTTGGCCTCCAATTTGCTCCAGTGGTGCTGCTAGTATTATTCAGTGTCCTGCTGTTACTCCATGTACTGATCATTACTACTGAGCACTAAGCAGTCTCCAGCGTTCTACTGTGCTGCTAGTATTATTTCAGCACTATCACAGTCTCCATTGTACTTCTACTGTGCTTCCAGTATATTTTTGCACATATTACAGGCTCTCAAATTGTTCCTGTGTGCTACTAATATTATTCAGCATCATCCACAAATTCCAGTATGTTCCTGTTGTGCTATCAGTACCTCTTGCAGTCGTCAGCATATATCTGAGCATTACCAGCATACTAAGTGAGCTCTGAATATACAGTTGGTCCCTGTGCTAATTAGCTCTTCATTATCCTCAGAGACTCTGTATGTTGTCTGAATTGGACACTCTCCACAGTCCCTGACTGTTACATTGTGCCTTGCAGATCTCTACTGTACTACCAGTATCAATACACCAGTTCCACTTCTTACATGAGGTGAAATCCTATCAAACCTCCTAGTTTTCACTATACGGCCTCCAGCCTTACAGACTTTGGGCCCTGTTTCGAGTCCAGACAAATCACAGAGCCTGGCAAACCTGGAGCCGAAAATTACGGACCAGGGTGCAATCCCACGAACAGTGAAATAGATCTGCATTTTCAGTATGACATTTCGGGCATGTTGAGAAAATGCCCATGAGATATCTAAGGTGGGGTGACAAATATGTTTAATGAAAGACATTGAAGAACAGCTCATTATAGGAGCTCGTCCTTAATACCTTACAATTAACCCTGAGTGTGACCGAATAAAATCCAAAGTGAGAGAGCCACATTATCACTCCAGCGCTATCCGCAGTCCAAGGGGTTGTGCCAATCGTACTTGGACAGAGTCCAGTATAATAAAAAGCTTGCATAAAGGCAAGCGGATATGCTTGTATTCAAATCTGAGTCACTACTAGGTAAGAGAGTGGTCTATGGGTGTGAGTATTAACCAAATATTCTATGGAGGAGATTCCTCCAAGGTTCCAAAAATGTAAAGGGTTGGGCAGCCATGCCATCCAGAAATTCAAGGTTTCCTAACAGGGTTAGATAAAGGGATTTATGGGCATTAAGGCTCATCACATGACAAAGTAAATGCCGGAGTTTCCTAATGGACCAAAGTAGTGGATTATCCCTCATGGACGTGGGAACCTCCTGGTCGTAGAGGTGGAGGTGGATGTAATAAATTAGTTCCATATTGGGGAGGAAATATATTTCCAATGAAGTAGCAGAATAGATATCAGTAGTCCCTAACCAGTCCCTCAAATGCCAAAAAATAACAGCGTAATTCTAAGTGAGTATGTTAGGAAAATGAATGCCCCCATTTGCCTTAGACTATATAATTTCCTCATAATAATTTGAGGGTGACCATTTTTCGATAAAAAGATATGTAAGGAGTTGAACAACTTTGAGTCAAAACATGTAAAGTAATTTAGGGAAATATGTAATTTTAATGAAATTTGCCCTACCCATGTAGGATAATGCATGGTGATTCCAGCCCTTCAGTTTGTCGACCAAATGTTAAGTGGCTGGAGTTACGGTACATTCAGGTCACCAACATTTCTCGGTAGCTGAATACCCAAATAGGCAAAACTGGTAGGCTCCCATTGAAAGGGAAGAAAACTTCCACAACTAGGATAGACTTTGCGGGCATCCAGTAGCATAGCTATAGATTTACTAGGGTTTTTCTAAAATCCAGAGATCTGGCCAAACAACTCAGACAAATGGAGAATTTGAGGTAAAGAATCCAGAGGGTCGGAAACAGAGGAGGAGGTCATCGGCAAACACCTTGATCTCACGATGACCAAGAGAAATGTCCCTAAAGTAGGAAATTTGTTGAAGTAATCGAAGTACAGGATCTATGGCTAAATTTACTAGTACAGGTTGAGTCTCCTATAATCAAAATGCTTGTGACAAGGGGTATTTTAAATAACGTAATATTCTGAATTTTGAAATAATTGCATACCATAATGATATATCTTGGGAATGGGACCACAACATACACACAGAATGCATTTATGTGTTATATACGCCTTACACACACAGCCTGCAGGTAATTTTGTACAATATTTTCAATAATTTTGGGGCTCAAACAAAGTTTGTGTACAGAAATGAAATTCATTTATGTTTCATATACACCTTATACACAAAGCCTGAAGGTAACTTTATACAATATTTGTAATAATTTGTGCCTTAGACAAAGTTTGTGTACATTGAACCATCAATAATCAAAGGTTTCATTATCTGAGTCATGCCAAAAAAATTCGGAATATTTGGATATGGGAGACTCAACCTGTAATGAGAAAAGGGAGATCACTGGCAACTTCCCCATCCCAAAATGAGTCCATCACCCCTTAGAACATCACAAGTAAAGTAGAGTGGGAAGAGTAAAAATATCTGATCAGTCTAACAAAATCATGGTCAAGCTCCCTAAATTCAAGCACAGCATACAAGTGGGACCAAAAAACCGAGTCAAAGGCCTTCCGTGTATCAAGGCTAGGAATCATTACCTCCATCTGAGGCCTGCGAGAGGATGCCACCTATGCCGCAATAGCTGCAATGGCGGTCCAGGTCTTTTTTTATGTTTGGGAATGAGAATAGTATGCAACTCATTAAAACTTGAAAATGGAGGGGCATTAGGTTGAATGGTCCTGTACAACTCTAGAAGGGTAGGTATTAAATTATGATATACACCAGGTAAGCCATCAGGCTCAGGGGACTTATTAAGAGGCAGATGGGATATTGTAAAAAGTATTTACGTTTCCATCACACCACCCTATAATAATTCTCTTTGAGAACGCGATAACTTTGAGAGATTGGCATCATAAAGTAGCAGAGTCTGAAGTTCAGCATCCACAGTGGAGTCAGCATAAAGACATGTATAGCCTAGAGGAAGTAGTTAGCAAAAATGTATGAGGATACTAAAGAGGCACTACATACGGGTGTGTACGCGATGGTCTTGCCATGTGTGCTAATAAGGGGCCAGATTTATTAATCCCATCTGTAATATTTGTCTACTTAAGGCCACATTGTTACGAGCATGTGTCAGAAGGAAATTGTCAAGTAGATGGCGGGCACGTTTGTATATAAGTAAATTATTGTCAGTCGGGTCAGAGAAATAGGTTGAGAAACTTGCAGTCAGTAGGGCTTGAAGAAATTCATAGGTTGCTTCAGCTTCCTTCCATTGCTTAGAAACAGAACTGATAACATAACCGCCTTTGACACCTCCCAAAAACAAACTGGAGAATTCCAATGTTCTAGGTTGTCATCCAGATATTCTGTCCATCACATACTCAGGAAGTTTTTTACGTCCTCTTAATTGCTATGATATGCAAGGAAGTGCCAATGGCAATCAAATGAATGCCCAACGAGGTCATAGAGAAAGGGGCATGGTTAGAGATCATGAGTCATGAATAGATACATTACAAGTCTGGCAACCAAAGTTTCAGAAATAAGTATATACAGATCTCTATACGGGAGAAAGATCAATGGACTGAAGAAGATAAATTAATGGTCTGAGGGGTTCAGAAGATGTCAGGGATCAATCAAATGATGGACTGCTTGAAGAGCAGCAATTCTCCAACCCTACCTGATTGATCTCCTCTAATCCAACTAAACATGGCCTCTGAAGCATTGGATTTGTAATTGAGAACACAGTAGCTCATACACTCCATCGCACCATAGAGCACAAAGGGAAAAAATTAGATTAGCATTTGCATGTTCCCGCAATCACTATCAGGTCCTTAGATCAGAAGGAGGCAGAAACACAAGTCCAAATCCAAGGGGCCCTAAAAGTAGAGGAGTCAGAGTTAGCCCAATGCATTTCTTGAAGAAACATTATGTTGGGATGAAACTTTTTAAGATGAGTTACCACTTTCTTCCGTTTACTAGGTGAATTTAATCCTCCCACATTCCAGAAGATAAATTTAAACCAGATAGGGATCGGGTCAGGGATTCGAGAAGTAGAGGATGACATGTCTACCCACAACCCCGGGGGCACTGAGGATCTAGACAAGGTAAAGGACAAGGACCAGCATTCCAAGCACCCCACAAAATGATGGAAGGAGGCACATTACCAGACACACAACAGCCATTATTAGCTAATAGTAAGGTGAAGGCATAAAGGAAAACATGGCAGTACAGTGGCCAAATATCATCATTAAAATAACATGCAAAGTGGTGCTTCATACAGTAACTTTCACATTTTTCTAACCAAAAGAATAAACAGTTGGGCATTGCTATGTGAGAGCAATACATGCCACAGTTACCAAAGATAAAGCATAAAACCAAATAGTAAACCTGCACCTCAATGAGAGGTGAGCAGTAAACAATAAGCTAACTATATAACGTAGGGTGAGTGATTAGCAATAGGGAGCATTCCTATCGATAGAGAGGAGCGTTCCATCACTACAAGGTATGACAAGGTCACTGGCATCAAAGTGGAAGGCAGGTATATTTGTCCATGATTCCTGACCTATGTCTTTTGAAACCTCAGGAAGGTCTTTGTGTTAGGAGTTTTTTGGGTTATTAGCTTCATAGGAGGCTAATTAGGGTTTTCAGCTGTGTGGCTGCTTTTTAGGTTGGCCTAAGGATCAGTGGGCTGGATTGCTGGCCCCTTTCTCTCTGGCGAGCCTCAAAAAACATTCTTTTACTTAAGCACAGCAGATGCTTTGAACTATGAAAAGCTAAAAGCAGAAATTCTGACCTGCCTGGGAGTTACCTTGTCGGTCCGAGCGCAACGTGTGCATCGCTGGGTGTATTATATGGACAAACCTATCCGCTCACAAGTGCATGACATAATTCACCTGACCAAACAATGGTTACAACCACAGACACTAACTGGACCTCAGATGGTTGAAAGAGTTGTCATGGACCGTTGCTTGAGGTCCCTGCCGATGGCTTTACGCAAGTGGGTGAGCCATGGGGATCCTAAGACAGCTGACCAGATAGTGGAGATGGTGGAAAGGTATCTGGCGGCAGAGGAACTGCTGACTATACCTCAGCGGCTCCTAGATCCAGGACAGCGCACTTCGGTGAAACCCGGTAAGACTGTTCCGTGGGAAAAGGGTCCTGGGTGGTTAAGAGAACTTACAACTGAAGAGACTGTTAGTGCTCAGTTTAAAGATGGGTCAGTGGGGCCAGAAAGGTCTCACATGCCTAAAAGACTTGACAGTTATGTGATTAAATGTTTTAGGTGTGGTATGCCAGGACATGTTGTTGCTAATTGTCCAATTGTTCAAGAACCTATGCAATGTGATGCTGTTTTTGAACGTTGCAGAATGTCTTTCTTTCTCAGGCTAGCCTATACTGTTACACCTTCAACTGAGTCAGAAAAACAAATGTGTGAGGTTGTTATGGGAGGTAACCGGGTAAAGGCATTATTGGACTCAGGAAGTCTAATCACCCTTGTGAAAGATAGGTTGGTAAATGCTTTAAAGGGCCAGCAAACAACTGTTGGTGTAACTTGCATACATGGTGACACCCGTTATTATAATACTGCTGAAGTGAATATTGAGACCCCTTGTGGTTCAGCTGTGGTTAATGTGGGAATGGTCCCTTCCTTGGTACATGATGTTATAATAGGGAGAGACTTTCCCCATTTTTGGAAATTGTGGAAGTCCGGTGTGGTCGCAGAGGCGAACAGTATAGAGCCAGTAGACCATCCTGGTGATATGCTGGCCGCAGGTGTGACCCCGGAACCCTCAGACGCTTGCCCTGTTGCTAGTATGGCTGGGGAAGTGATAGATGATGAGGAACAAAGTGAGACCTCCTCCAGAGGAGGCAGAGGTGATAGACATGGCGGAAAGCATACCTCCCCTTGAAGTGAGAAAGGATTTGTTTTCATCTAAACAGTTAAAGGACTCAACCTTGATAAGAGCCTGAGAAAATGTGAAAGTTGTTAATGGGAACCCGTTAGACCCAGATAGCAGGCTTACATTTCCACACATGGCCCTCAACAATGAGCTCTTGTATCAAGTGACAAAAAGGGGTGAGGATGTGGTAGAACAGCTTGTTGTTCCACAGACATAGAAGAACTGTGTTGGACCTTGCTCATGGTCATATCACCGCAGGACACCTAGGGGCTGAAAAGACCATTGAAAGGGTTTTGCAGTGGTTCTTTTGGCCTGGGGTGTATAATGATGTGTCTGAATTCTGTTCTTCCTGCCCTGAGTGCCAGTATCATGCATCTAGACCCCATTTCAAGAGTCCTCTAGTGGGCCCTTGTTAAAGTCTACTAGGGGACATCAGTATATCCTCGTAATAGTGGATTATGCTACTTGATATCCTGAGGTAATCCCTTTGCATAATATGTCAACCAAGGGTATAGCTAGAGAGCTGGTGCATGTTTTCAGCAGGGTGAGAATACCAAAAGAAATATTAACTGACCAATGTACCCCCTTAATGTCTAGAATTTTTGAAGGAGTTGTGCAAATTGTTTAAAGTTACTCACTTGAGAACCTTGGTTTACCATCCTCAAACGGATGGATTGGTCGAGAGGTTCAACAAAACTTTGAAAAGTATGCTAAAAAAGGTTGTTGACAAGGATGGAAAAAACTGGGATTATTTGTTGCCATATTTGATGATGTCTGTTAGAGAAGTACCACAGTCTTCCACAGGATTCTCTCCTTTTGATCTGTTGTATGGAAGACATCCCACAGGGTTGCTAGATGTTGTTAAGGAGACATGGGAAGGACAACCCACACCCTATAAAAATTTAATTGAACATGTCTCTCAGATGCAAGATAGGATTGCGGCCATGGTGCCCATTGTCAAAGAACATACGGAGCAGGCCCAACAGAGAGTGTATAACCAGAATGCCCGGGTTCGTACATTTTCCCCTGGGGACAGAGTGCTTGTTTTGATACCCACAGTGGAAAGCAAGTTTTTGGCAAGGTCCGTATGAAATCAGGGAGAAAGTGGGTGAGGTTAACTATAAAGTATACCAACCAGGCAAGAGGAAGCCTGAACAGATTTACCATGTTAACCTTATCAAACCCTGGAAAGATAGGTTAGCTCTGTTAGCTGAACCAAGTTCACCAGTAGCGTCAGTCCCTTTGATTACAGAAGTAAAAGTGTCCGAAACCCTGTCAGCCGCTCAAAAGAATGAGGCTAAGGAGTTGCTTATTAGGAACAGAGATTTGTTTTCAGCACTGCCCAGCCGCATGGCTATTATAAAGCATGATCTCATTACAGAGCCAGGAGTTGAGGTCAATCTAAAGTCATATAGCATTCCGGAAGCACAGCGTGAGGCTGCCTCTAAAGAGGTTAAGAATATGCTAGAACTTGGTGTCATCGAGGAGTCTAATAGTGAGTGGTCCAGTCCCATAGTTCTGATTCCGAAGCCTGATGGCAGCCTACGCATCTGTAACGATTTTCGTAAGTTAAATGCAGTTTCCAAATTTGATGCGTCTCCCATGCCACGTGTGGATGAGTTGATAGAGAGGCTAGGGACAGGCAGATATCTCACCACACTGGACTTGACAAAGGGTTATTGGCAAATACCATTAACTGATAGGGCGAAAGAAAAAACAGACTTTTCTGTTGCAGAAGGGCTATTCCAGTATAGGATGTTGCATGGGGCCCCAGCAACCTTCCAACTTACAATGGATAGAATTTTGAAACCCAACAGATAGTATGCCACGGCCTATCTGGACGATGTGGTAATCCAAAGTCCAGACTGGGAATCTCACTTAGTCAGAGTACAGGCGGTACTGGACTCAATTAGGAAGGCCGGCCTGACAGCCAACCCTAAGAAATGTTGCCTTGCAATGGATGAGGTTCAATACTTGGGGTACACCATAGAGAGAGGCTTGATTAAGCCCCAGTCAAACAAAATTGATGCCATACAAAACTGTCCCTGTCCCGTAAACAAAAAACAAGTTAGAGCTTTTTTAGGGACTACTGGGTAATACAGATGGTTTATCCCAAATTTTGCCACCACACCGGTGCCACTAACAGACCTAACAAAAGGGAAACAGTCTACCTTGGTGAAATGGGCCCCTGAGGCTGAAGAAGCGTTTCAGGCATTGAAAGTGTCTTTGTGTTCATAACCGGTGTTGATAACACCAGACTTTTCTCAAGAGTTTGTGGTTCAGACAGATGCCTCAGAGGTAGGCGTAGGAGCAGTGTTGTTCCAAAGTAGGGATGGGGAGGAGCATCCCATTGTTTATCTGAGCAGAAAACTCAATGACCATGAAAAAAGGTACGCTGTTGTTGAAAAAGAGGAGTTGGCCATTAAGTGGGCGTTGGACACTATGAGGTATTACCCCTTGGGCAGACGGTTTAAGCTCGTAACGGATCATGCCCCATTAAAATGGATGACAGTAAATGCCAGAGTAACAAGATGGTTTTTAGCTTTGCAGGAATTTACAAGTACTGTGGAACATAGGCCTGGGTCCCAACTGGCTAATGCAGATGCGTTGTCCCGCATCTTTTGTTTGGGGGCTGCAAGTGTTCCGCCACCAGGGTCGAAACAGGAGAGGGGGATATGTGACAAGGTCACTGGCATCATAGTGGAAGGCAGGTATATTTGCTCTGGATTCTTGACCTATGTCTTTTGAAACCGCAGGAAGGTGTTTGTGCTAGGAGTTTTTTGGGTTATTAGCTTCACAGGAAGCTAATTAGGGTTTTCAGCTGTGTGGCTGCTTTTTAGTGCTTGGAGGCTGATCATTACAGGAGACACTGCCTGGGGAAAGGACAGACTTTCGTGTCTCTGTGTGAGAATCAGTATTGATGAAAGCAGGTAAATTAAACCAGAAAAACCCTTCTAATACTTTGTTTTATTAGTGAGCTAGGATCACATCTGTATAGTTAGTGCCAGACGGCAAGGTGTTTATTTCTGTTTATTTTGTTTGTTTGCCTAATAAAACTGGCGGTGACCTGTTGCACCAGACCAGTGGACTTTGTGTGATTTCTCAGCTGCTGCGCAGTGCGATCTACCCCAGGACATGATACCAGTTCCCCGACCTTGCTACAAAGGAGAGAGAAAACATTCAAATCTCCCAAAACTTATGTATGGCTATGTCATACTACATCAGTGTGATCTACAGGTTATGGGGGATTTGTAGAGTGGGACAGTGACCTACAGGTCAGAAATATGTCTATAAGCCTCCTCAGGGGTGTTGTAAAATGTGGTTTGACCTTGTTCAATAACTCACAGACGATCTGGCTAATGGAGGGTAAAACAATAGTTGTTTTGATGTAGAAATCAACACTCCTCAAAACTCCCCCCTTTTTTGCAAAAGCACAACCGAAAAGTTCTGAAAATGTAGGAACTTGTGGACATCAACATCCAAGGAGGGAGTCTTATGGTAGGAGGATAGAATGGATTCTTTGGTTTTAAAATTATAGGGGTCTAGTTACTAAGCTTTGGATGGAGATAAAGTGAACATAGATAAAGTACCAGCCAATCAGCTCCTAACTGCCATGTCACAGGCTGTTTTTTAAAAATGACAGGAGCTGGTTGGTCGGTACTTTATCTCCATCCACTTTATCTCCACCCAAGGCTTAGTAACTAGACCATACCTCCCAACTGTCCCGCATTCAGCGGGACAGTCCCATTCTTCTGGGACTGTCCCACCCACAGGCCACAGTGTCCTGTGGTGGGGGGGAAGTTGGGGAGAGCACATACCACTAAGCTACATAGCAGAGCAGCGGGTGTGCAGAAGGTAAACAGATGCCATGCGCATGCGCATGGCATCTGTTCACCAGTGTAGGGAGAGCCTGGGGGCTGCCCAGCATCTCGGAGAGTGCTGGGCACGGCCCCTATAGTGACATAAACTAGTGCTGCGAGGCTCCGCCCTGTTTTCTAGATGCTTCGCCCCTTTTTGAGAAGCCCCGCCCCCTGTGTTCCAAGGGCAACGAAAGTTCTGTGCCAGATACGTAGACATTGAGGATCTAGTATTGCAGTAGTGGAGTGTTTATGATAAAGACTTGAAGAGAATACAGGAAAAAATGTCCAGCACCAATTGTCACACATCAGGGTTCCAGGTCCCATTACCTGAATAGGCAGTGCCACCTCACAGCCATGGGTGCTCCTGTTGGCTGCCGAAGACATCCCTAAGTTCCATGGTTGCCTACCCGCTAAGTGGTTGGCGTCCCTCCTGAGTAACCTCTCACACTGGTGGCACATGGGCACCACCATCTTGGCTGCTGTCACCTGACTGACTAACCACCAATCAGAGGCTGCTAACCTGCAGTCTATGAGGGACCAGGGCGCCTTATTTAAACCTGTTCTGGCAGTTCCGCCCGTTGCCAGAACAACTTTTCTCCTGAGACCTCAGTGTGTCTGCATCTGTTCCAGTCTGAGTCCATTTGTTTCACTGCAGGGAATGTACTAAAAATCACACGCAGGGAGAGGGGCTCTGAAATGAGCCCATCCATGAGATGTGTAAATTAGTGATACGATCGCAACAGCAATCATTTCACTTCTATATTGTGAGTCGGGGCTGTTGGAAATGGAGGGACCATAGTACTCTCCATGGTACATTTAGTGGATACTTAGGGGCATATTCAATTGTGTGCGAAAATAGCAAAAAACCCGCACCTGCGAGGTGTTTCCTGCAGGTGTGGGTTTTTTGCTACTCTATTAGGTGCGTGGTTTTTTAAAAAACACGCACCGGGAGGTTTTTTTTCACGCACCTCCTAAGCAAGCGTGATTTTTCCTAAAATCGATGATTTAAGGAAAAATCACCGGGACTTGCTCTGACACCCCCGCTGAGGACTAATTAAGCAATTGGAAGTTTCCAATTAGCTTAATTAGTCCTTACTCACCTTCCTCAGCGCTGTCTTTTGCATTTAGCGTCGACAGTATGTCAGTGTGTGTGGTGTGGTGTATGGTGTATGTAAGTGTGCATGAGTGTGTGTGTGTGTGGCCCCCCCGGAATGGGCACTGGGAGAACTACATCTCCCAGCAGCCCTTGCTCCTCCCTTCAGCCCCCGTGACTCCCAGCAGCCCCCTCTCCAGTAAGAAGAGAGAGGGGAAGCCACTGGGAGCTGCGGAAACCCCCTGCCAGGTAGGCGTTTTTTGTTTTTTTTCATTTTATGCGGCGCGGGGTTTTCAGAGCTGAAAACCCAGCGACCACTATTTTTTTTTTATTGAATACCGCGCCCAATTGTATATGCCCCTTAATATTTTTGGCTATCCCCTGAAAACGAGTGCTTTCTGAGAATATTCTGCAGATATTACTTATATGGTGCAGGACAACACCCTCCTCCCCACTGTTGCGGTTCAGGATATTCTATCTGTAAGTGGAGTCTTTACATTTTTATTAATTCACTATTGTTTATTAATATAAAAAGTATATTTTCTCCATACCAAACCCTTGTGGTCCCAGATGAATAACAGATAATAATAGGAATTGTGAGAAGATCATCAAAACGTAATCATAGTGGCAGAACAGAAAGCAGAACAATGGAAGTGTAGGAAATAGTGAGCTCAGCAACCAGCCTTAGTAGCACCATAATAGATACATACCTCCCATCTTTTCTCTTCCTAGATACAGGTAATTTCTCACGCCGAAAGTCTATGTGCACCCGATAAGTGGCAGTGTCTCTGGAAAAGGGCTTATGGCATCTGAGAAATGGGGTGGAGCCTCAGTGAAAGGGAGGGAACCTCGCAATTGCAGGACAATTGGGAGGTACAGTCAGGTGCATAATTATTGGGACATTGACAGAATTTTCATATTTTGGCCTCCATTCACAACCACAATGGCTTTGAAATGAAACAAACAAGATGTGCTTTAACTGCAGACTTTCAGATTTAATTTGATGGTAATTACATCCAAATCAGGTGAATGGTGTAGGAATTACAACAGTTTCTATATGTGCCTCCCACATTTTAAGGGGCCAAAAGTAATGGGACTATCAACTCAAAAGTTATTTCATGGACAGGTGTGGGCCATTCCCTCGTTATTTCATTATCAATTAAGCAGGTAAAAGGTCTGGAGTTGATTCTAGGTGTGACATTTGCATTTGGAATCAGTTGCTGTCGACTCTCCATATGAGATCCAAAGAGCTGTCACTATCAGTGAAGCAAGCCATCATTAGGCTGAAAAATCAAAACAAACCCATCAGAGAGATAGCAAAAACATTAGCTGTGGCCAAATCAACTGTTTGGAACATTCTTAAAAAGAAAGAACGCACCGGAGAGCTCAGCAACACCAAAAGACCCGGAAGACCATGGAAAACAACTGTGGTGGATGACAGAAGAATTATTTCCCTGGTGAAGAAAAACCCCTTCACAACAGTTGGCCAAATCAAGAACACACTCCAGAAGGTAGGTGTATATGTGTCAAAGTCAACAATCAAGAGAAGACTTCCCAAGAGTGAATATTGAGGGTTCACCACAAGATGTAAACCATTGGTGAGCCACAAAAACAGGAAGACCAGATTAGAGTTTGCCAAACAACATCTAAAAAAGCCATTACAGTTCTGGAACAACATCCTATGGACAGATGAGCCAACGATCAACTTGTACCAGAGTGATGGGAAGAGTAGAGTATGGAGAAGGAAAGGAACTGCTCATGATCCAAAACATACCACCTCATCAGTGAAGCATGGTGGTGGTAGTGTCATGGTGTGGGCATGTATGGCTGCCAATGGAACTGGTTCCCTTGTATTTATTGATGATGTGACTGCTGACAAAAGCAGCAGAATGAATTCTGAAGTGTTTCCGGCAATATTATATGCTCATATTCAGTCAAAGGCTTCAGAACTCATTGGACGGTGCTTCACAGGGCAGATGGTCAATGACCCAAAGCATACTGCAAAAGCAACCAAAGAGTTTTTTAAGGCTAAAAAGTGGAATGTTATGCAATGGCCAAGTCAATCCCCTGACCTGAATCCGATTGAGCATGTATTTCACTTGATGAAGACAAAACTGAAGGGAAAATGCCCCAAGAACAAGCAGGAACTGAAGACATTTGCAGTAGAGGCCGGGCAGAGCATCACCAGGGATGAAACCCAACGTCTGGTGATGTCTATGCGTTCCAGACTTCAGGCTGTAATTGCCTGCAAAGGATTTGCAACAAAGTATTAAAAAGTGAAAGTTAGATTTAGGATTGTTTAGTTTGTCCCATTACTTTTGGCCCCTTAAAAAGTGGGAGGCACATATAGAAACCGTTGTAATTCCTACACCGTTCACCTGATTTGGATGTAATTACCCTCAAATTAAATCTGAAAGTCTGCAGTTAAAGCACATCTTGTTTGTTTAATTTCAAAGCCATTGTGGTGGTGAATAGAGGCCAAAATATGAAAATTCTGTCAATGTCCCAATATTTATGCACCTGACTGTATGTAGATATTATATAAAGTTCTGTAACAAGAATCTTTGAATACATACATTACATAATAGTTCTAAAAACAATATAAGAGGAAAAAAAAAAATTATTGGGGACTGTTAAATATCTACCGAAAAAAGTCTGTGTTATTGGAACCCCTATAACAACCCAAAGTTATCACTCCTGAGGGGAATTGAATGCCTTTAATTTAAGGACGGACTTTCACATTTATGCTGTCTGGGTCTCTGGAGTCTTCTTCTGCGGATGGGAGCCAGGGTTACCCCTAGTCCAACCTTCACATAAGCCTTTTATGTGTTTAAATTGTAAGCGACCACTTTTATGAAGTTTGTTTGAATTTTGTTTATAGATCCACCAGTTTTACACTATATTAGCCTGCTGTGGCTTCTGGTTCCTTGTAGGATACTGACATGGATACCTTTATTGTATTCCAATTGGGATGAGGACATTTGCAACCCTGTAATAACAGTGGTTTATTGGCCTAAAAATTGTTAAAAACTATGGGCCTAATTCAGAGGTGGACGGAAATCCCATAGCGGCTGCAATCCCGTACGTAGCGGTTGTGTGAAAACATGCAAATGTCGCAACCACTGGGAATTGTATTGAGAAGCCCATTAGCGACATCTTAAGTCAGCCGCTTGCATACACGGACACATGATCAATTGCAGCATCGATGTACTGTGCAACCCTATGCTCAATCAGAATGTCTGTTGGAAGTAAGCCGCCGGAGCCTTGATCTCAGGGTTGCCTACCCTCCCCAGAAAGGCAGACAAGCCTCCCGCCTGCTGCCGATCCCCTGTCTCCCTGTTAAACACCTGCAGCGGGGGGGGGGGGCTCTGAAGCGATTCATCGAATTGGGTAATTTTTGCCCCGCCCCCTGCTTCACAACGTCTCTTTTTTTTTTCCGGCATTGTTTAGTGGGGAAGGGGCTAAAATTACGCGATCGTGTGGCCCCGCCCCCTGTCACGGCCGCAAATGACCTCAACCCGTCCGGCCACGCCCCCTTTTGCAGGCCACGCCCCTTGTTCTGCTGCTCCCTCCCGGAAGGAGCAGCCAGATAGTCTGCAAGTATGCTTGATCACTGTGCACCAATTTTCAGTTGCAGGCACAGACGCCTCTGAGACAGTCACGACATGCCTTGTACTTCTTTTGATATAATTAATTCCTTCATATTTATATTAGACAAATACAAAAGGAAAACAATACATGGTTGGGGTCTATCTGGACCCTAGTTGCACTGAAACAAAGTCTGTGTCATTGGGACCCTTACCACAGCCCAAGTTATCACATCTCCTGAGGTGCCAGTAATCCAAATGGGCTTCATACAAATATGTTTTGCCCATCAGAATATAATGCAGTTAATGTATGGCATGTGTCACAGAATCAACATTGACATTTGGTTTATTTTTCGGTCAGATGTTGTTTCTTTGTGAACTATTATAAAATGTGACTGGATCCTCTTGTGATATTTTCCCCTCAACTCAAACAATTACTGTAAAGGAGGAGAAATGTGGATAACGGCGATTACAGGGCCTGATTCTGCGTCGGATGCTGCAGTGTCCATGTCTGCAGCTTTTGCTGGTACTGCTACTGTGACTTCATGCAAACACCGCTACAAGCCCTTCCGTGGTGCATCTGACTGTGCAAGGACTGAGACGCCCAATTCAGCATCTTTAGATTGTCATAACACGCCCATAAGGAGAACCATCCCCATGCGTCTGCATAGCCACCTTTCAGGGACGCCCAAGACATTTCTGAGACTGTGTGTCACCATAGTAACTATGACTCTGTGCATGCGGCTCTGGGCACAATCGCAGTTGAAAAAAATCAACATTACGCCTAGCTCAGAATAAGACCATGCTCCTCATTCTGTAAGCAGCAGATCTACTTATCAGGAGTTTATACCTGTATATGAGGATATTATTTACTAGCAATAATCTCTTACTTACGTACAAATATGTTTCCCTACCAATTCCTGACCACATATTCCTCAGAGGCCTCCATCCATTCCCATCATTTCTCCATACACCCCTCATCTGTATTGTCACCTCAGTCTTTCCCCTCTCAGCCTGCAGCTCTCACCCCTTTCCCTATGCTTTATTTAAGCTGATCATTCATCCTATCATCCTCCCACCACTCAGGGGCATATCTACAATTAGTGCAGGGTGTGTACTTCATAAATGCTTCCTCAAAGAGGATTGGTTGCTATGGGCAACTTCTCCACTATTTTCACTACTTGATACATCAACGCCAATATATACCCTATAAAGCGCTATGGAATATGTGTGCACTATATAACTCACCTTTAATAATAAATAAATAATACTGGATAGTGATACTATTTCATTGTATGCTTTGTGTAGTCATATTGTAATAGTGTAATTGGGGTTCCAGGTGGGCCTGGCAGTTTTTGGCTGATGTACCTCAGGTACGGAGTCTGAGAAATGAAATGCAGCAGTGGCATAACAGTGTTAATGATGGGCAATGAGTTCCGGCTGCTGAGACTTCTGGGATACAACCATAGGATCTGGCTCACGACCTCCTGAAGCTGCATTTGATAGATAAGGGGTTGGCCAGGACACACATATGTAAAACTGTATAAAAGTGGGGCAAGTAGCCTACAGTATGTTAACTGTATATTCTGATGGCATTATTTATATCTGTACACTTTGGACCTGACTCAGACCCGCTCGCTAGATGTGTACGCTCGTTCCCAGCGTATGTAAATTCTGAACACACCCAGCAAGGCAGGCGATCGCACGGCAAGGCATAAGCACACCCACTATGTCTTGGCGTGTGATCACTTTGTGTATGCAGACACCCACCAGCCTGTCTTAAGACACCCACTTGCGCACGTCATCTCCAGGAAGTGTATACAATCATCGGTACATCAGGTACCAACGGAAGCATTCGCAACGCTTGTGGTTGCCTTTACCCTACCGCAAGCACTGCGAGCACTTCAGTGTAAAAACCAGTCAGGTGACGTGTACAATGACGCTGCCTATTAATTATGCATGCCTCTGAAACGGCGTTGAAACACTCAGGCACGCCTGCGTTCGCACCTCCATTCCCTTGTTACTACTGGTCTGCCCCGTCACCACCCACAAACGGCCTCTCCTGTCACTGGGCTGTCTTTGCTGGGCGAGAGAGCTCTTCCCGATCGCTCGGACTAGTTCGCGCATGCGCATATTTGCAAACATCGCCAGCCACGAGCGAATGCCTGCTAGCGACCGGGTCTGAATCAGGCCCTTTCAACAACTCCTATGAGAAACAAAAAATTGTGCTGCAGATGCACAAAAACTGTTTGAAAATACAATGGCACCATTTTAATCTTAATTTGAGCCACTTTTATCACTGAAAAAGGGCTTCATTGCATCTACTGATGTGTTATAACCCTTCCTTAAGTTGAGTCCTGCTCAATGCATGAAACATAAATGTGTCTTCCAAAATGCATTCTTGGGGGTATACTTACTAAAGCTGCATACACACTTGCCGATAGTATGAATGATTCAACAATAACGATATTGTTGTAAGATTTCCCTTCCCGGTGTGAACGACAAACAATATTGGGCATACAAAGTGAATGATTTTACAAACGATGAATGATACATCGATATAATGATATGCAGTGTAACTTCAATGACATTGGGAAAATTGGGCTGCAAGTACGGGCGACGAAAACTATCGTCAACGACCATCGGGGGTGCGCATTGCTGGTTGTTGATGGCGTACACAATGGCCAATATAGTGAATGATTGAACGATAAAGATATTGTTATCGTTCAAAATATCGGCAAGTGTGTACGCAGCTTAAGCATTCAACTTTTCAAAGCTACCACTTGTCAGCAGTTCTTGTCAAGAGAGATTTAAAAGAGCAATAACATTAAATGCAAAACACTCAAGGTTTTGCATTTAATAATTATACCCCTTGTTGTATTCACCTCAAAACTCCAAATGCATAGCTGTAACTGTTCCCTTAAACCAGAATTGAGATGGATTGCTAAATAAAGCGCAAACACACAGTAACAATGAAAAAAGACAGATGTCAGATTTTTTTGTCTGCACACCATAAGAGAAATATGTGCTGACTTTGGCTAAGTTGTAGCACTGCATCAGGGGCGTATCTTCCTATTGGCCAGGATGGCACTCGCCACGGGCACCAGCGCCTCCTGGCGGTGCCACCCACGGCCAGTTCTGTCAAAAGTGTGTGCTGCTGCCGATCTCTCAGGCTGGAGAGGGGGGTGATCGCCGCCCGGACAGCCACCATGGTGTCTGTTTACTAACTGCCTGAAACAGGTCACTCCTCCCCTCCCTCGTCATCCAGCGCTGATGCTTCTGACTGACAGTCAGTCAGAGCCCTCCCTCCCACTGATCAGGTGTCAATTACAGCACCCGTCCCACCCACCAAACACATTTCATTGAGTCCAGGTTCCGGTCCCTGCCTCCTCCTCCTCCTCCTCAACCCTCCAGCTCTTCACATCTCTCTTTCCTTTTTTTTTTTTTATAAATCTTTTTATTGAACAGCAATAGAACAATTATACATTGCATAATCCAAGAGTTAAATAAAATTAAATTATCTGATAAACAACTAGTCTGTTTCTTGGAACAAACAATATACAAAATTACTGTTAATCTTTCAAACTTTTAGAAAGTAGAACAAATATAAATTTAAGTTATTTCGGAATACAAATAAACAAAGTACCTGAATATAGTATAGTATATAAAATTACAAATACTGTAGAGAGAATCAATATAATACACTGTATAGAAGTCCAGTATAATATACAATCAATGTCACTCAAACTGCACAACCTATACAACCAGTATAAGCGGCGATTAATATTTGAATTAACATTCTATCACATCAACATCGATATATCGGCCCACGACTATATCAATATAATCTGTGTCAACGTAGGAGTACATTGGGAGAAAGGAGGGTGAGAATAAAGGAGTAGAAGAAACAAAAGAAGGAAAGGCGGAAGGGAGGGGAAATCAATGACAAAAGGTGAGAGATACATTGTACGGGGGAGTTTCACAGAGAGAGGCACATATATAGTAATAACAGGAGTTATTTTAAGTGATACTTCTTAGCATAAACCATTCAGTGTGATCAAAAACCTTCCATATGTTATTTTGAATCTGGGTTGGCAGACATTGTATATATGGTTCCCACTTTTTGGAGAAAACCCGCACTCCTCTTTCGATATAAAAGCTAGCCATACGTCTCTCCGCATAAATAACCTCCAGCAGCGCAGTTTTCCATTCCGTTAGTGTAGGTGCTGATTTCAAGATCCAGTACTTAAGAATAAGTTGTTTAGCTACTGTAACCATGACTCTCAAAACGGGTTTCCATGGATCTAAGGAGGACTCAGTCTCCCATACTGAAAATTCAGCGAAAATAAGAGCTGCCGCATTTTTGGATAGTTTAAGGTGCAGCGTGGTGTTTAGATAGTACAGAATTTTATTCCAAAATCTATGGATTTTTCTGCAGTACCAGAGGCTATGTGAGAGAGAGGCATTAGAACAGTTACATTTCACACAATTTCCCTCTTCCAATGGCACAAAATGTTTCCTTTGGGTAGGAGACATATATGTACGATTTAAAATTCTGAGGTGAATTTCTTGAAGTCTTGCCGACTTAAGGCAGGGTAAAACACAATCTAAATTCATAATAAGTGGCTCCAAATCGCACAATTCGGGTATTTCTGTATGCCAACCTTCCGCAACTGCTGACCAAGCATGTATAGGAATTTCTATCAGATATTTATAGAGATGAGCTATTCTTAATTTGGTTGAACGACATAGGAGTAAAATGCGACCCATTGTGTCTGTATTAACTGAGATCCATAAAGGGTTATCTAAGGATTGAATAAAATGGCGTACATGTAGAAACATAAAAAATTGTGAACGAGGGATATCAAATTTATCTTGTAATTGTATGAAGGAGAGCAGATTGCCACCTGGATCGAATACATCTTTGATGGTCATGATACCCTTTTGATTCCACATTTTAAAGAGAGGAATGTCAAGTGAAGGGAGAAAACATGGGTTACCCCATAAGGGGATGTACGGGGATGAAAAAGGATTCTTCCCCAAATGTGTGCTAACCTTCAGCCAAGTAGTGTAAGTGTCCCAGAATAAAATATTAGAGCGAAACATCATAGGAATGTGTATTTTGGGGGAATGTAGCAAAGCTGCTGGGGCATATTGGTGGAATAACGCTTCCTCCAAGGCAGGGTTAGTATAGTGGTCGGTATGTAATAGCCATTCTGTTATGTATCGGAACAGAACAGCCTTTGCAAAGGCAGAAATGTTTGGGGTGCTCAGCCCTCCATTTTTTTTCGGTAAATAAGCTCGGGAACGTGGCATTCTAGGCTTCTTGTACTGCCAAATAAATTTAAAGAAGATCTGCGTAAACTTCAGTACATCCGCCTTCGTTAAAGTAATAGGTAAAGTTTGTAAAAGATAAGCTAGTTTCGGGAACACCACACTCTTTGTCACAGTTACTCGTCCGAGTAAAGAGAGTTTAAGATCTTTCCAATTCTGGAGTTGGGAGTTTAATTTATTCAGCAATGGAGAGAAGTTAATAGCATATAGAGAGGATAATTGGGCTGGTATAAATATACCTAAATATTTTAATTTATGTGTTGCAATTTTGAAAAGGGAAGCTATATGAGGGTATGTGGCTAAGAATGTAGATGCAATTCAGATTTGTTCACATTGATGCGATAACCTGCAAATGAGCCAAACGTGATAATTAGATCCAGAAGTGCAGGGATGGATTGTAGGGGGTCGGATACAAAAAGCATCATATCATCTGCAAATAAAGACAATTTACATGTTTGGTTTCTGATATTAATACCTTTTATCTCTGTTTTTTGTCTTATTGCTATCGCCAGTGGCTCTAGCGCAATTGCAAACAGAAGTGGAGAAAGCGGGCAACCCTGTCTCGTCCCTCTCTGTGTACAAAATATAGGTGATAAATATCTATTAGTGAGAATCTGGGTAAGGGGAGAAGTATATAAGGACCGTATGACTTCCAACAAAAAGGGTGGGTATGCCAAACCGACGCAGAGATTCAAACAGATGATCCCAGGTTACCAGATCAAACGCTTTTTCTACATCTAGAGACAACAAGGACCCGGGATCACCCGTCCCACCTACTTGTAAAGATTGCAGTACCAAGAGGACCTTCCTAATATTTGTGACGGAATTTCTGCCACAAATAAACCTGGTTTGATCCGGGTATATGATGGACGGGAGAATCGTCTTCAACTGCTCTGCTAAAATTTTTGTCAGTAGTTTATAGTCTATTACACACACACATAAAAACCTTAGCGCTACCCAGCCAGAGACTCAAAATCAATATCAATGCAGCAGTAGGTACAGGGGTGATTGCCAACCTCACTAAAGCAAAATTAGAGAAAATATACTGCGCTCTGATATTACTGTTGAGACAAGGAATACAACCGCATATTCTGTCAATAAATCAATTTAATTCCCTAAAAAACACAGTGAAATATGGTACCATGTATACACATAAAAAAGGAGAACACAGTATAGTACTCCACTATACAGAATTGCACATATTACAACATATATAAAAAATTGCACAGGGAGAGGAAACAAATGGAGGAGTTGATCAGGCTCCAATAATAAGTCTCCACTAACACCTGTGGCAGAGGGTAATACCAAAGTGACTGAAGAGCCTAATAGGGGCTCTAGCATATAGAAATAACACTAAAACTTGTTAGGTAACTCTCCCTATTAGTAATGGGACGTTATTATTTTGCGCCCATCACAGTAAAATACCAATCAATTGTTGTGGCAAAGTCCCGAGCAGTTTAGTCAGCTTTAGCTGTAAGACTGACAACAATTGGACATTGTATAGCAAAATGAAAGTCCTGATAATAATCAGTTAACTACACAGCATCAGCTGCAACAATGTGAACAAACAATAGCAAAGTCAATAGTCTACCTGTGAATGAGGCAACACAGTCTCTAATCATGAGACTAGTAGTCCTTATATGGCTCAAAGTCGGGAGCCAACAGCTGATACAATGGTAGTATAGCGGGGCACTATTCCTCTCTGGCCGGTATAAACCTCCGTCTGAAATCCACGTGTGATGAAAAACGCTCAATCTCAGAGTGAGCAGTGGAAACTGTTTAGCGGGGACTCCGGCTAACGGTGAAAGGAAGTGGCCTCCTGTCTATTTAGCCCAGCAGTGGGAACTGATAGCAAAGCCACCAGCTAATATGAGGGATAATACCTTCCGTCTCTCCTGTTTGAAGGGAGCAATCGACGCTGTTAATAAAGACGTCAGCTGGTGGTGGGTAGATGTATCTCCCGTCTGTTGAAGCCAGCAAGAGGAGCTGATAGCTTTTCAGCTTGAAAAAGGATACAGGAGCATCCAAAACGCGTTGCTGTGCTGTCTTCACTCACATTATTGGAACTTCTCCCTATTCTAATATTTGAGAACTTTGTCTGCCGCTGACTACTGCTTGGCTTGGATAAGAGGTATCATCCTTCACCGCAAACCGGCGGCTCTACTATCAGCTCCTCTTGCTGGCTTCAACAGACGGGAGATACATCTACCCACCACCAGCTGACGTCTTTATTAACAGCGTCGATTGCTCCCTTCAAACAGGAGAGACGGAAGGTATCATCCCTCATATTAGCTGGTGGCTTTGCTATCAGTTCCCTCTGCTGGGCTAAATAGACGGGAGGCCACTTCCTTTCACCGCTAGCCGGAGTCTCCGCTAAACAGCTTCCACTGCTCGCTCTGAGATCGAGCGTTTTTCATCACACGTGGATTTCAGACGGAGGTTTATACCGGCCAGAGAGGAATAGTGCCCCGCTATACTACCATTGTATCAGCTGCTGGCTCCCGACTTTGAACCATATAAGGACTACTAGTCTCATGATTAGAGACTGTGTTGCCTCATTCACAGGTACACTATTGACTTTGCTATTGTTTGTTCACATTGTTGCAGCTGATGCTGTGTAGTTAACTGATTATTATCAGGACTTTCATTTTGCTATACAATGTCCAATTGTTGTCAGTCTTACAGCTAAAGCTGACTAAACCACTCGGGACTTTGCCACAACAATTGATTGGTATTTTACTGTGATGGGCGCACAATAATAAAGTCCCATTACAAATAGGGAGACTTACCTAACAAGTTTTAGTGTTATTTCTATATGCTAGAGCCCCTATTAGGCTCTTCAGTCACTTTGGTATTACCCTCTGCCACAGGTGTTAGTGGAGACTTATTATTGGAGCCTGATCAACTCCTCCATTTGTTTCCTCTCCCTGTGCAATTTTTAATATATGTTGTAATATGTGCAATTCTGTATAGTGGAGTCCTATACTGTGTTCTCCTTTTTTATGTGTATACATGGTACCATATTTCACTGTGTTTTTTAGGGAATTAAATTTATTTATTGACAGAATACGTGGTTGTGTTCCTTGTCTCAACAGTAATATCAAAGCGCAGTATATTTTCTCTAGTTTATAGTCTATGTTAAGTAGAGAAATGGGTCTGTACGACGAAGGCAAAAGGGGGTCTCTACCTGACTTCGGTAAAACTTTTATAATGGCCGAATTAAAATAGTGGGGAATTCATTTATTATCCATTATGGAGTTAAATACATTGGTTAAAGTCTCTGTGATTTGGGGGCGTAGCATTTAGAAAAATTCCCCACTAAGACCATCTGGGCCTCGGGCCCTGAACTTCTTGAGAGATCTGACAGCTTGATCTACCTCTTCATGTGTAATTTTGATAGTAACGAAAAAAAGATTCGCAATGTCTTTGCCATTGAATTGTGTGGTAGAAGTTTCATCTTTGAGCGCTGCAATATTGTTATGTGGCTTGGTTCCTCTCAGCATATTTGATAAGAGCCGGCTAGGTTTATTGCCGTATCTAAAGAAATGCAGTTTACCTGAATACATGTATTTATCATCCATTTGAGTGAGGATTTGGTCAAAGTGTAATTTGCATTCATTATATGCAGTTCTAGTCAATGGTGAGGGTGAAGCCTTCAGAGCTTGAAATGCAGATGTTAAGGACGTCTGTGCAGATCTATAAGTGGCGTCTTATTCAGCCTTATATTTTGTCATAAAGGAGATAATTTCTCCCCGCCTTAGCGGTTTGCCAATATAAATATGGATTATACTTATGTATTTGGTTATTCATTTCGTAATTGGCCCAGGCTGACTCTAGCATTGATTTAAATTTGAGAGATTAAGCTAGTTTTGCCGGGAACCGCCATTGGGAATGTGATCCTAAAAGAAATTTCCCCTGTACATCCACCCACACTGGTGCATGGTATGAAATAGCTATAGATTCAGTCGATGTGTCGATGATCATTGGGAATATTGAGCTAGATAAGTAAAAATAGTCAAGCCTAGAAAAGGCGTTATGGGTGGCTGAGTAGTACGTGTACTCTACATCAGTGGGATGTCTCGTTCTCCACACGTCTAATAAATTAAATTCTGCAGCCATATAGTTTAAATCTATTTTTGGTTGTTTGGGAGAGGATTGAGAGAAAGTTTTTCTATCTAAGGTTGGGGAAGCGACCAGATTGAAATCACCCCCTAATATAATCTTAGAATCTGCAAAAGAGTATAATTTGTTAATCACTCCTAAGAAAAAAGTTTTGTCATATATATTGGGACCATAAACATTACACAAGCAATATCTAGTGCGACATCCATAAGAATGTATCGGCCATCTTGATCTACATCAGAGGAATGATTATCAAACTGAATACCCTTACGTATGAAGATTGCCACTCCACGTGACTTAGAACTAGGGATGTGCAGGCTCGGATAGGTTCGAGTTTGCACGTTGAGTTCGGATTTTTCCCTCCAAAAAAACGGAACTCAGAAAGAGGCTAAACGTCATCTTACATGGACGAACATCATCATTCCTGGACTTCTGAGCCATGAATTTATCCATGTAGAGATTGGACTTAAATTTCACCAGGGTATGATAGTACTGAAGAGTATGTTGCTTAGAAATGGCTGTGATCACAAATAGGAGATCTTTTACATTTCAATTGATTGTGAAGTAACTTGAAGAATAGGGTAAAAGCACCATCTGGTGTTAGAAGCTGGTAATGCAGCAATTCCCCAGAGTGAAGGAGATGTATATAGGTATTGCCAAATATATCATCAGCTGTAATTAGTTTTAAGAGAAGTATAAAGTTGCAGAATTTCTGCGTGCAAGCAGCTTCACCTTCACCCTATAGTGTAGTGTTTTAGCTGGTGACACACAGTACCTTATCTCCTGTAGCTGCAAAAATGGCGCCGTCTTTAAGATGACCTTGTAGGGCACCAGAGTCTGCCCTCTATAGTGCTGTGCGGTCGCGGGAACTCGTCCAGCGGCGTCCCCGTGTGTTCCCCTCGCTGCTCGCGACCCACCGGCTGATGTTCTGAAAGCCCACGTCGCGGGATTCGGCAGCGGACCGGGCGCGATGCCGGAGCTGGGAGGTGAGGATCTGGTCCCGGCACTACACAACGCGGCTCCGATAGGCCGCGAGATCCGGCAACCGATCCCGGTTGGCAGAGTCCCGCTAGGCACCAGGAACACCCGCCCTGGGGGGCAGAGATGTTGTGTAGCGGCAAGGGAGCCGAGAAGCACAGCGTGTGACCGGAGGATCTGGTCTAATAGGCTCAGTCTAGACGGAGCCCCGACTCCATGCAGCTTTCTTCTTCGGCTTCCTGTCTTTCCTTTTTACCTGAGGTGAATCTTTCTGTCACTGAAGGTACAAGGGAGGGCAGTTCCTTACTTTGCCAGGGGCGCGCGGACCCCTAGATACACCCCTGTGCTGCCTGAATAACCAAATCTAAACTTCAGTTTTGGTTTGGAAAAAAAAACCCAGAGACATCTGCGAAAGCTAAACTTTAATACACAACATGACTACAAAAAGATAAAAATATTTAATAAATAAATATACTTTCAACAGGGCCTACAGTGTATGCTCTGCAATGTCCTGTAGGGCCCTGGCTGAGGATAGTTTGAACCCCGTCTATACCAGGGATCCAAATAACGTAATATAAAACCTATGAAAACACAAATGACGAGAGTTTAGCCAGAGGTTTCCGGCTTCCCAATTTATACCCTTTAAACAGTTCACTAAACTCCTTTCAGACTGACAACAAAACATGCCTGGAGGAAAGGAGTACACCCAATTAATTCCATACTCCCTTTATGAGGCTTAAAATGTGACAATTAAGAGCTTTTAGGAGTGCAGCTCATAATGTTGTGGTTTACACGTGAGCCAGAGAAACATTGCCGAGGTCCTGAGTGACTCCGCTAGGAAGAAGTAGCGCCAACACGCATGATCCGGAACAAGGCATTGACGTTGTTGCTGCGAATGGCGTCCCTGCACGCTGCAATCACCTGGGCTTTGTGCTTACCAACTGCGAAGAAAGACAGGAGATAATAATAAATCAAATAAATGCCTTCCTACCTATCTAAGAGGAGAGCATGTACTAGACTCTGTGCTCAGTCAGCGGTGCAAAAAATAATTGTCCTAACCCATTGCATTAAGGGCGGAGTGTTTTAAGAAAACACACACACAAAATAGGTGCTGAACTTCAGTCTGCTGTCTAATAGTAAGCGAGGAATTAATTAAAGGAAAAAGTATATTTGATCCTAATTACTGATAGCAGTCATCAGTTGAGGAGGAAACTGGACCCTCCACCTGTTACAAATATTATGCACAAATCACTATCAGACGCTAAATCAGTTATACAATTTATTCCACAACATAAAAATAATAAATTATTACCATAAAATAATAATGAATAAAAATTATATATAGCAACAACAAATACAAAAAATAATAAAAACACCATATACCATAAAAATTACACCTTAGGGAATGATGTTAACAGCATTCAACCGTTTACTTTTTGCAGGGTTACCTGCTTACTAGGTATACACATTAAAAGACTCCCACAGTGCATATAAATCAATATTAAAACCAATGTCTGCAGCTCACAAGCTACAATATGATCCAAAGTTCCATATCATTGTAGCAATTGATTCAGAAAGAAACAGTGTTTATATTTCAACCAGGTATTAGTTCCACTGGGCAGATTTAACCCAGTTTTTTTAGTGCAAAAAGATGCTTGAGCTTTTAAATCCAATGCTATTTGTAGCAGCCTGTACTTGTAGCAGACTGTGGGCCTGATTCAGACCCGCTCATGAGCGCTGAGCGCTCGCAAGCGGGTCAATGGTGCCCTAGTGCGCATGCGCACGACGGAGGGAGCTCCATCGTGCGCATGCGCGAGACGCAGATAGCGACAGCCAAGCTGTCGCTCCGGGTCTTGCACCAAAGGGGGCGTGCTGTCGATGTTGAGTGACAGCACGCCCCCTTTGGTGGGCGTGCCGGGGGCGTGGCTGCCAGACGGAGGCGTTCCCATGGGAACGCCTACCGTCTGGGTCCGGCCCCACTGACATCTCTAGTGATGTCAGTGGGAGTGATTTTGGCTTGATAGAGCCAAAATCACTCCAGGGCTTGCGGTCACCGAGACCCTACCGCAGGGTCTCGTCGCAAGCCCGATGGTCGCGATGGTCTTGACCATCGCGACCATCATCATGGACGCTCGCATAAGCTGTGGGTGGTAACCCACAGCTATGCGAGCGTCCAGGAGGACGCTCCAAAAAACCGCCCTGATTCAGAGCGTCCGGCTCTGAATCAGGCCCTGTATTTGTAGCGGCCTATACTTGTAGCAGCCTATACTTGTAGCAGACTGTATTTGTAGCAGCCTGTATTGATTCCCTTTTGTCATCCACAAGACGGCTACTAACAATACAAGCCACAGCTGTTCATACAGACTGCGAGCCACTGTTCTCAAGCCGTTTAATACGCGGGGAGCAGCTTGTGAGCTGCAGACATTGGGTTTACTATTGATTATATGCACAACTGTGGGAGTCTTTTAATGTGAATACCTAAATTGTAAAGGAAGGGGAAAAATAGGGATACCCGAGCACAGGTGGATAGAGGATGGTAAATAGAGTAGGTGAGCAGCAAGCAATGTAATCTTACACCCACTATTACAGATACCACTGTCTCATGTGGGGGTGCTCCCCTGAGAGTATAAATACTATAATCACAAGGGGGGAAAAGAGAAGAGAAGAACTCCCATCTTTTGGGGGGCACACGTAGTAGTTAATGTAAAATCCATAGTATGGTTTAGAAAAATTATAGGTCAATTCGTGAATAATTTGTTTATAATTTTTCTAAACCATACTATGGATGCCTTATATAAAATTATTTCCTGTGTATATAGACTGTAAAGACTGCTGCTTTAATCATTAAGTATTGAGACTTGAATACTTTATCAATATTTGCTTTATTAGCGCCTATACATTTTTATAGCTGTCTATTTTCATGTTGTTTATCTTAGTATCGACTTATTATTTTTAAACATAATTTAATAAACGTTAGATTTTACATTAACTACTAAGTGTGCCCCCCAAAAAGATGAGTACTTTTCTTCTCTTTTCCCCCCTTGTAATGTGTATACCTAGTAAGCAGGTAACCCTGCAAGAAGTAAACTGTTGAATGCTCTTAACATCATTCCCTAAGGTGTAATTTTTATGGTAAATGTGTGTTTCTATTACTTTTCGTTGTTATATATAATTTTTATTACTATTTTATGGTAATCATTTCTTATTTTTATGTTGTGGAATAAATTGTATAACTGATTTAGCGCCTGATAGCGGGTTGTTTTAAGCCTTGGTAACAGATAAAATTGAGAAGTTGCCCAAAGCAACCAATCAGCTTTAACTGTCCTTTCAAAGACTACGTCAGATAATAGACAGCTAGAAGCTGATTGGTTGGGCATCTTCTCCACTTTATCTCTCTCTATGGCTTGATACATCTCTCCCTAAATCAGAATCCAGCTCTCACTTCTTCTAGTTACGTACCATGTACAAAATAAAAGCAACTGTCAGAATGGTTACTATGTGTTACAGCACTTTTTATCTGTGGCAGATTAAAGTACATTGTATATTGTAAGAGTGATGTAGCAACCTGACCTCTGTTGCATCTGACTTACCTCGCAAACGCCCTGCTCTCTGGATGGCTTGATTAACACATTTCAGATTGTTCAGCAGCTCTGCGTGATTGTTACAGCGAATCTTGTAACGATTTATAAGGTCTCTGTTGAGGTCATAGAGTTCTGTATAGCGCTTCTTCATATTCTTTCTGGGTTATTAATAGGAAATTCAGTGATCTGGAAAGGCTTTTTTGTTCTACCTATAAACTCGTAGCAAGCACCTCAGCAAAGTACAGTAGTAATAATAGAAACCCGCACTAAGTGCAAGCAAACGGAAGAACTTTTATTACCACACAAGACTATATTAGCAAAAATCACTGGATCAAAAGCTATTTAATTACCTTTCAATTACAGAATCTTATGCAACACCCATTTATCCCTCCGTGGTCACCCAGGTATGCACCATCCAGACTGGGCATCCGTGCCCCTCCCACCACGCTCCCTCTCAGAGCGCAACCACGGTCAGAGCTCTTCACCAGAGAGGAGGGCCGAGAGGGCACTCACATCAGGTGACTTGGTGGAGGGATGCGAAGGGACAGAGAACCACCCTATGTCTCTCCAGTGGATGGAGAGGGGCAGGGATTATTTTTGAGCGGTATCAGGAAGGAGGGAGATAGAATGCTATTGCAGATAAGGGTCTGTCTAAATTTGCATATGTGTACAACGGGTTGGGTATGATATGTCGACATTCATCATTTTAACATGAGAATGTCAACGTTATGTAGAGGTTGACCATTCCATCATGTAGACCGTGATGCAATGTCGAAATGTTAGAATGTCGACACATCGTCCCTGGTGGCTCAGCAGTGACTTGCCTGCTTGCAACGGCTGCAGCATCGTCGTCCGCGTCCTGGCAGTCATGTGACAGTAACTTCCAGGTCAGACCTTCGATACTGTGGCATTCCGGTGCGTATTTCTCCCCTATCCCTAACCCCTACCTCTAACCCTCCCTCTAGTGCCTAACCCTATCACCCCCCTCACAGCCTAACTTAAAGCTCCCCCGCAGCATAGCCCTCCTCCCCACAGCCTAACCCTAATTTTTCACATTCTGAATGTCAAAATCGTAACTGTTGACACGGTGTTGTCAACATTGCATTGTCGACGTTTTGACTACATCCCATGTAAAACAAATAGGTACGATTATATATATCATGGCTATTCTGCTAAATTTGCAATATGTACTCTTTTATCTGGTTTATGTCTCTTATTGCTATAGTATTGCTTATAGCTAGCCATGGATTGTAGGAAAAGTAACTGACGTCATAGTAGAACAAAAGGCTAGTTACATAGGAAGCATCTGATGTACCACTGCTACTATAGAATCATAAACAGAGACTCACATGTCCCTCATGAGACGGGCATCCTCGGCCTGCACTAGCATGCTGCGCACCAAGTTAGACTGATCAGCCATGTCTGCCGTCAGCTTCTGATGCACTGAGTGGGAATCGTCTACCTGTCCAGGACACAAGTTAGCACACACAGCTATATCAGACAGGATCTACCCTTACAACATTAGATTTTCTCATTTGGAAAACAGGACACTTTAGGCAATGCTCCCAATCCACACACCTAAATCATAAATAGACACTCCCTAAATACTCATACCTCTCCTCTTATAGGTACCTGTTCTGTCCAGCCTTAGGTCTATGGGGTGATAATGATGTACAGGGGATAACATTTAGGGCGGAATTCAATTGATTTCGCGGCCCGCATCTCCCGACTAGTGAGACAGGAGATCGCGGGCCGCTATTCAATTGTGCCAGCGTTTCACGCTGATCGCACCCAAAGTGGTCAGGTTTAGCCGCGTAAAACGGCTAACCCCGACCAAAGTGCTGAGCGCGATCGCGAAAAGTGCCGTTTGAGCGCCCAAACAGGACACTTTTCGCCGATTTCAGCCCGCACCCCTCTGGGGCTGCGAGCTAAAATTGAGCGCTAGCAGCTGATCGCACCCGCCAGGAGCAACAATAGAATAGCTCCGTCGGGTGCGAAGGGGGGAATAATCAATTGAATTCCGCCCATATATGTTAGCCTCATGCCTCCTGTATGTAGAAATGTTTAGTAAATAGCTGCGCATATCCAGTTATTTATGGCTAAAATGGTCCTCTCTCATTTCTGGTGTAAAACATACACATACATATAGATAAGTGACAACAATAATCCTTCTACGTTTAGTTCTAGGGATAAAGGTCAGACTATACCCATATTCACACAGTTGGCCAATGTTAGAACTACTGGGCATACATCCGAATGGTTACCACCGGGAGACGCAGAGTGAATGTGAACGCAAGAGCCGTGGATTTCAGTGAGCGTTCCTGGGAGGTAACGGGGTAGTTAGGCAGACATGGGCGTCTAAAGACGCAGTAGTGCACATTGTGGATGCTACAGTACGTTCAGATAGAGAAAGTGCACCTGCCACATGGCTGGTGCAAGCTTTGATGGTGCGACTGATAGATGCACCTAGATGAAGTAGTGGCGCAGCCAGCGGCATTATCATAAAGATGCGGCAGTGGTAAAGGACGCAGTCGCAGCTGCATGCTCCTCTGAATCAGGCCCCAAGGTGCTCTTCTCCGCCTATACCCTGCTCCCCCATGCTTTATTCTTCTTTCACCATACATGACGGCTCTATACTGTACATCTGCTTATTCCTATAGTAAGATAACAGTCAAATAAACCCATTGTATCTGTTGTGGTTAACTGTAGCACAGATGGATAACCAGATACTAGTTATATACAGCATCTCTGTACACAGGTCACCAGGTTACTCTAGTGTCCAAACACAGCAGTAAAGAAAGGACCTCAGACTCACCTGCACTAGCACCTTCCGGAGCTGATCAAAGTATTTGGGGAAATCTGCCTCTACAGGCAGGTCTTCTATAGCCAGAAACATGGCCAACGACTGAATAATATCCCCAGCTAGATCCATGTCATCTGTGCGTATTGTAATCTGCAGAGAGAAGACCATATGGTAAACAAAAGAGTAACTCGGGTCAGGTATTACTTAAGGTGCAATGATGGGAGGAAGCCTCTACCTCTCCATTCGGTTTCATGTTAATGAGAAGGGTTCCCATGTCACGAAGAGAAGTGAAACAAATTTGAAATGGGGCACTCTGAACCTCCGTGTCTTCCGGTAACAGGAAGTTCTGGTTCAGCCAAAGGACAACCTTCCAAAACAAAGGACAAACAATAAATAAAGTTTTAAGAAATAGGTAAAACCTATAACCAGCCTGTACAAAACCATACTCATATGCCCAGCTCACCCAACCAACCAACCAACCAACCGCTCTTCACAAAAGCTTAATTCATGCTTCATGGATGGACCAGTGACCCTCTGTCAGCTTTCTACAGTATGTAACAGTGGGGTACTGGCAGTGGGAAGAGACAAACCCCCTATTGGTGGAATGCCTGATGGAGGCGGGGTTGTCCAAAGTGGACAACCGTTTAAAAAAAGTCACCTACAGTAAAGGGAGATATTATAAGAGTTCAGCCTATCAATTTACTTGGTCCCAGTGATGTCACTAGTGTCTAGTAACTGATAGGCTGCAGCCTCGTGAATGGCTGTTAAGCTTACAAAATGGCTGCCTCCACGGTGTACATGTGCACTTCAAGACAGTTCATAGCACAGCACTCACCCTTTGAACGCGGTCACTGATGGTGAAGGACACATGGCTGGAAGGCTCTGGTACAGAGGTAGCATTATTAAGAATGTACATGGAGAAGCGAGGAAGCTGCCTTGTAAGTTCAAAGACATGGAACTGTACGCTATGAAAAAAAAAGGCCAACATTCCCTGTTATTAGTCTGTGTACATTAGAGGTTCATGAAAACAAGCACATAATTCAGGATTTAGGAAAAGTACAAGGAGTACAGTTTGTTTGATACATGTAAGGTATTTCACTCCTGCTCGCTCAGTGCCCTATTGTACACATTGCTGTACTAGTTTCCCATCCTCTCCACTAAAGATAACCAACATTTTACACATTTAAAAGCTGCTGGTAAGTGACAGGAGGAATAAAATATATTTTTAATTCACAATAGAAAAGTATTTGCCGAAAAAAAACGGTGACATCATGATCCAGATTGTACTGTGTGGGGGAGCAACTCAGACTGTGATATCACAGCATAATACTGATGTGCACAGGAATTCTACTTGTAATGCCCCCCAGCAAATGCAATGCATAAGAGCCAGGAGCTAGAGCTTATTTGGGTGCCACATGCTGGTACAAAGTGCTATGATGGCTACAGGCTAGAACACTGTGCTATAGAGTCTACAGTCTGGTGTAGTGTATTATTGAGGCCACAGGCTGGCATTGTGTGCTACGAGATCAAGGGCTTGTGCAGAAGGTCACAGAGCACCACCGCCTGATGGAGTGTGTTAGTTAGTACTACAATCTGGTGCAAGGTGCTATGAGGGCTACCGGCAGGAAAACTGAAATATGGTGAAAAATGGCTAGTGCTGGGGTGATATCGGGGCCACAGGCTGGTGCAATACGCTAATAGAAGGGTGGGGTTATACCAAATATAGTCCAATGTATAAATGGTGCTTTGGGGCCACAGGATGATGCAGTGTGCTATGGCGGCTACAGGCTAACGCAGTGTGCTATGGCGGCCACAGGCTGATGCACTGTGCTAAAAAGGGCCACAGGCTGATGGAGTGTGCTATTGGGGGCCACAGACCAAAGCAGTGCGCAAATGCACAAACATCTTTTTTGTGTGTTGCTAATTTATTAGATGGTTTTATCTGTATATTATATAAGAATTCAGAAGTTATTGTTATGAACTACTTAAACTAGGGGTGGGCAATAAGCAGCCCCCCAGCTGTTGTAGAACTACACATTCTAGCAGGCCCTGCCACAGTTTTGCTATTTGACCATGCAAAAACTGTAACAATGCATGTAGGGATGTGTAGTTCAACAACAGCTGGAAGGCCGCTGATTGCCCACCCCTGATTTAAACGTACAATTAGAGATTGAAGAATTTTGAATTACTTTTCACCAAAGAGGTTTTTTTTTAAATAAAATAAAAAATAAACCTGATATACAGCTTATGTTGAATTGAGATATAACAGGTTAGCGCTGCTCATAGCTTTGTTTGCTATATAGTTATATTTTTGTTGGGTCAGAAATTCCCTTTCTGATTCAGCAGCTTTTGTTTGGTTATTTTCGCACCATCATAAGGGGAGTTTTTAATATCACATCATAGGAAGAAGTCATCGAATAAGAACTAGCATTTTAAAATACTTATGTTGCTTAGAATACTAGTGAGATGTGACGTCAATGATTCCCAGGGGCTTTTGGGCACTTTCATTTCTATTCTCCTACATCCTACAAAATTGTGGGTAATAATGGTAAAGGAGACCCCAGTTTGAGCATGTTGGGGTCATTATTTTATTTTATATATTGTGCACAAGTCAACAAGCAACTGAAAGGGTTTTGGGCTGGATTAACTGGAACTTTTAGCCTTTTCTATCAATTGAGTATACTCCTAAGTAATATAAATATAAGATGATGTTTCGCAAAGTTCTGGCCTTACAACCTTCCTGTTATGCTTTTTGCTTTGCTATTCTGGACCTCATTCAGAGTCGGTCGAAGCGGCCGCACGGTCGTACGAGAAAAGGGGCCGGATATGCAAATGATTCCCTCGCAAGTTGCGTCCCTAAGTTCGGATCGGTAGCTGGCCGACCAAGGGGAGGAAGCGGCCGGAATCCAAAAAAAAAACGCCCCCTTCTCGTACGCATTGCACGTCATCTCCGGGCATATAAGGATTAATCGAGACCATTGGGAACCATCGGAACTGGTCGTAGAGCTTAAGGTTGACCATACCCTCTCTTAAGCTCTACGATCATGTCAGTGTAAAAACCTCCCATGTCACATGTGCCATGACGCTACTTTGTTAATTATGCACTCCCATAAACCGTATGCAATCCCATAAAACGCTGTTCGCATAATTAGGCACGCCTGCGTTCGGATCTCCACTCCCCCGTTTTCAAGCACCTTCCCCTGTTACCACCCACAAACGCCTCAATCTGTCACTCAAACTACTGACCTGGCTGTGTTCAAGGAGAGAGAAATTTCTGATCGTAGCGGCTAGTTTGCGCACGCGCATTGCGAACTTTACGCATGCGCAGTATAGCGAACATCGGTGGCGTACAGCCGTGCGGCCGCATCGACCGACTCTGAATGAGGTCCTCTGTGCTATATATGTAAATTTGTATTTCACTAAATATATACTATATAGATGTAGTAGAGCTGTGACAATAATTAGTTCATTTTGCTTTCTGGTGTGGTTGGGGTAGGACTGGGAGCACTGATCTAATTCCACCAGTGCCACATGCAAAATGTCATAGTAATAACAGAAGTGGAATGAGGTGAATATATCTCAGAAGAGTTACTATCATCACTAATGAGCATAATACATGATGAAAATGATGGCCCTATTATAGACATATACATGAGTAGTAGGTGCAAAAAACATATCAAGACACGGATCGGGTGACATATCGTCCACACCAGCAAATGTGTACCCACTATGTTGAACCATGCGCACTCCTGCAGGTCGTCCGTTGGGGTCGTACCGTCAGCCTGCATGTAGGGCCGATGGAACGACCCAGCTGCTGATGCCAAGCAAGTGAATGGAGCCGGTGCCCTACATATCGGTTAAACGCCGGCAACGGTATAGGAACTTGCCACTCACACTCATATATGAAAGCAACATTTTACAACCATTTCCATGGGCACTATGCTGCTAAATGGGTACACCATAGCAAATTTTCCCCATACTGACTCTGCAGAACTAAATGCACTACATTCCTACGCGTAACATGGGCACTTGTAACATGGTAATTGTAATAACAGGCATCCGGTATACATTGCCTATTGACAAAAATGGTTCAGGCCTGTTGTATGAGGAGACTGCAAGTGATGAATGAAAGTACAAGGAGAACAGTGACATATAGCAATCTCACAGTGTGTTTGTGTGCCTACCTGCTTTTGTAACCCACAAACGCTTTAATGTGCAGATCCACAGGGACATCCTTAGGGGGGCAGATGGGTACCCGAATCCGACCAGTGAGATGTTGAGCGCTGGGGTGTACAACATGGCTCTCACCTTCAAATATTCCCTCAGCGAAGATGAGTACTGCACGGATAATAGTATCTAAGGATATAAAATCACTGGCATCAAAGGAGGTGATAATAACCTAATATATGGATGGCTTTGTGGTAAGCCATAGCTAAGCATCACAGTTCACCTGTATTCAACATGTATGTTTATATGAAGCTATGCATAACCCACAATGTAGCAACTGGGTTTAGGATCCCTGAGAAATTCTTCAGTTTTTGCTTAGAGAAAAACTGAGTTGTGACATGTGGTAAGCTCATTGTCATTAATGTCCTACAATCATAACTAGCGACAATTAGACTCCATGATGCTATTCCTCACCGTTTGATGTTGAAATGCTCAGTTCCACATGTGCAGACTGAGTCTCTGAGCCCAGGGTGACAGACAAAGCAGTCTGCAGCTGGGTGTTAGCTGGAATCACTCCCATCTGCCCATCAGGCTCGCTCACTTGGGCCTCTGCTTGCTGCAGGGAGACAAAAGAACAATCACTATGGGTTCATTAAATATATAACATCTGAAAGAGAACACAAGTGAATTTGACATTTGCTACATATCTACATATATTCTGAAGCACTAATCCACGGCACTCACCATTCCTAGATTTGGGGAGTAACATAGTATGTGACCACATTGTTTATATAGAAATCACAGAGGCTCTGCACTCACCGTAATAACTAACAATAATAATTAACAGTGGGGTTTTGGTTCATGAATTGATCAATGCATTTAAGATTGCAGCCCCCGTCAAGGAACCCCACTTTACTGCAAGTCCCTACTCTATTGCTCAGAGTTATAACATGGAAATAGCGATCACATTAGTGGTAACCTCAAGGTATGCTTTCTGGTTTAAAGCTCACAGCAACTTTGCTTTTAAATGTGAGACAGTCACCAAGCACACCTGTTGCAAAGCACCTAGGAAAACAGCTGACACAAGTTAAATTAAACAGGTTAAAAGGGGTGCATTAGAAAATGTGATCACAAAATTATTAAAAAATTAATCAAATAACCAAAAAGCACTAATCCACGGCACTCACCATTCCTAGATTTGGGGGGCAACATGGTATGTGATATATATATGTGGTATATATACCCGAGTCCTGCTTATGTCTGGAAGGGTGTGACCCGGGTTGACAGTCTCGGGTCCGCGACCCTGCAAACGACCAGGGTTGTTCCAGAGACTTGCAACCCGGGTCAGCGCCCTGGCTTATGTCTGAAAGGCATGACCTGAGTCATGACAACCCGAGTCATGCATATAAAGACTAGATTGGGGGGCACAATAGTGCTTGGAGATGACATCATCTCCAAGCATCTACTGTTAGACGGAAGACCCGGGTCCGGTGTGAAGGGTGACTACCCAGGAATAACCTGGGACTATCACCAAGGTGTGAAAGGGGGTAAGCACCGAAACCCCAGCTTCAACTCGTGTTCAGTGTCAAGATTCTGAGCTGGGTTAAAGCCGGGGTTTATCTACTAGGGGTATAAGTAATAAGCCATACAAAGCAAGTATTGGATTCAGGCTAAATAGTGTGTCAGTGTGCTCTGCTGAGAGGCGATAACTAAGAAAGATAGTAGATATTTATGTGTATTTGGTGAAGTACAGTGTTTCGTCCCAATCCCGCGCACCTTTACATTTTCCTGGTAGTTCTTCAACTCCAGCAATAAGTTCTGCTTCTTCTGACTGAGCTCTCGGACAAGCTCCTGCTCCACACTGGTATCCATGAGACTCCCTGCAGTTTCCTGATTAGAGGGAAGATAGCCTCTGACTGTGGCAAAAGAAGATGATCAGACATTTATTCCAACACCACCACTGTAATATGACCTTTCTAGCTGCTCCACACTGCTGCACCACACCAGGGGTAGGCAACCTGTGGCACTCCAGCTGCTGTGGAACTAAGCTTGCCAGCATGCCCTGCCACCGTTTTAGCTACCCTAGCAACAAAACTCTGGCAGGGCATTAAGGGATGTGCAGATCCACAGAAGCTGGAGTGTCGCATGATGCCTGCCCCTGCACTACACCATCCTCCAGAGTATAGCAACATGTCAGGTTCCCACGTTGGCACTCGGTGGACGCAGAAGTCATAGGGCAGGTAATTAAAGCGGCTGGCCTGTTTGTGCACTCATAATTAGGCAAACTGTGCTACTGGCATCAATTATATGAAGTGCAACAAAATATTCTGTGGCAATTACACCATGTTTGTCCATTTTGTTAGGGAATAAAACGGAGATGAAACCCCTCTCTACGGTGTCTGCTCAGACGGGTTGGGTAAGGGATCTCGGTGGTCGGGATGCCATCGGTCAAAACGCCTACAGCGGCATCCTAACAGTCAGAATCCCGATAGGATTAGGTAAGTATGCTAACCCTAACCCCTCACTCTAACCCTCCCCTCCCATAACCTAACCCTCCCCCCTGCGGCCTAACCCTCCCCCTAGTGCCTAACCCTAAACCCTAACCATCCCCCTAACCCTAATACTTACCATAGGGATATCAGAGGTCGGGATTCTGGAGCCAGGATGCTGACAATATCCCGCACAGACGTTATAAAAGCTGATATCATAGAGGTGTATGCCAAGAGTGAAGCTATATCAGGAAATAAACACCTGTTTATTACCTGATGTATAGATTTTGTATAAGGTCACAGCCAGCTGCACAGTAGTGATCCCTGTAAATCTGGCAGCCTATATACTGATACCCCAAATGCCCAACAAAATCACCCCATACCGCACTCATTTCCTCACCTTCTCCGTCTGTAGAACAACAGATGAGCTGCGTTTTCCCATCCATGCGGTAATCTCCTTCTACCACTCCAGCTATTGATGATGAGAAATTGTCTTTAAAAATCACCTCTCCTGTACGATCACTGCGCGCATCAACCTTTAAAAAAAAAAACAAATACCACTTGTTTAATAACACCCGAACTTCTGCGCAAAGACATATCAATAAATCCTAAAGAAACATCACTGATTCACAATACTTAGAGATGTGTCATCACTTACAGATTTATCCTCATACATCTCGCCTCAATACGCCACGCAGCGTGACTTGCTTGCAGATGCCAGCAGCGCTGAAGTGACAGCGGGGGCCATGCTGTATTCGGCAGCATGGCCCTCGCTAACGATGTCGCCAGGTCCAACTGACATATTGGGTACACACTAGACTATATGCTCGATATGTCGTCCAATCCGGCTGGATCGGACGACATATCATCTACTGTGTACCCAGCATAAGTCTCACACTGATATATAAGTGTTGCATATCATATTAATCAGCACAGTCTGATGGTGCATCCTAGTCGCATTTCGTCGAAAAAAAGACGCCCATTGCTAGCAGAGTCTCATGGAACATGGTGGACTGAGAGGGGCTTTTTAGCGTGACTGCAGCAAAGATGTATAAGGACACATCTGTACTTTGCGTCTTTACACCATATGGAGCGCCCCGTGCAACCGAGACACTGCGGGGAGTACCATACTGTATTTTTCTTTAAATTTTGTTTCATGTTTTTTTACACCTATTGGCAACCAAAAGTTTCTGTAGTGATATACAGTGCATCCAGAAAGTATTTTCCACATTTTGTTATTTTACAGCCTTATTCCAAAATGGAATAAATTCATTTTTGTCCTCAAAATTCTACACACAATACCCCATAATGACTACGCGTAAGAAGTTTTTTTGAGATTTTTGCAAATTTAATAAAAAAAAACTAAGAAATCACATGTACATAAGTATTCACAGCCTTTGCTCAATACTTTGTTTTTGCACCTTTGGCAGCAATTACAGCCTCAAGTCCTTTTGAATATGATGCCACAAGCTTGGCACACCTATCTTCGGGCAGTTTCGCCCATTTCTCTTTGCAGCACCTCTCAAGCTCCATCAGGTTAGATGGGAAGCGTCGGTGCACAGCCATTTTCAGATCTCTCCAGTGATGTTCAATCGGATTCAAGTCTGGGCTCTGGCTGGGCCACTCAAGGACTTTCACAGAGTTGTTCTGAAGCCACTCCTTTGATATCTTGGCTGTGTACTTAGGGTCGTTGTCCTGCTGAAAGATGAACCGTCGCCCCAGTCTGAGGTCAAGAGCGTTCTGGAGCAGGTTTTATATCCATGATGTCTCTGTACATTGCTGCATTCATCTTTCCTTCTATCCTGTCTCCCAGTTCCTGCCGCTGAAAAGCATCCCCACAGCATGATGCTGCCACCACCATGCTTTACTGTAGGGATGGTATTGGCCTGGTGATGTGTGGTGCCTAGTTTCCTCCAAACAGAACGCCTGGCATTGATGCCAAAGAGTTCAATCTTTGTCTCATCAGACCAGAGAATTTGTTTCTCATGGTCTGAGAGTCCTTCAGGTGCATTTTGGCAAACTCCAGGTGGGCTGCCATGTGCTTTTTACTAAGGAGTGGCTTCCGTCTGGCCACTCTACTATACAGGCCTGATTGGTGGATTGCTGCAGAGATGGTTGTCCTACTGGAAGGGTCTCCTCTCTCCACAGAGGAATGCTGTAGCTCTGAAAGAGTGACCATCGGGTTCTTGGTCACCTCCCTGACTAGGGCCCTTCTCCCACGATCGCTCAGTTTAGACGGCCGGCCAACTCTAGGAAGAGTCCTGGTGGTTCCGAACTTCTTCCATTTACGGGTGATGGAGGCCACTGTGCTCATTGGGACCTTCAAAGCAGCAGATATTTTTCTGTACTCTACCCAGATTTGTGCCTCGAGACAATCCTGTCTCGGAGGTCTACAGACAATTCTTTGGACGTCATGCTTTTTTTGTGCTCTGACATGCACTGGACCTTATATAGACAGGTGTATACCTTTAAAAATCATGTCCAAACAACTGAATTGGCCACAGGTAGACCCCAATTAAGCTGTATGAACATCTCAAGGATGATCAGTGGAACAGGATGCATCTGAGCTAAATTTTGAGCTTCATGGCAAAGGCTGTGAATACTTATGTACATGTGATTTCTTAGTTTTTTTTTTTAATTAAATTTGCAAAAATCTCAAAAAACTTTTTACACATTATCATTATGGGGTATTGTGTGCAGAATTTTGAGGACAAAAATGTATTTATTCCATTTTGGAATAAGGCTGTAACATAACAAAATGTGGAAAAAGTGAAGCGCTGTAAGTACTTTCCAGATGCACTGTAATTACTCACACACACGACGGACTGGTCACGAGGAGGTCTTGTCTACGTACTAGACACCCAGTCGCATTGGGACAGGTCTCTCAAGTCTAATCAGTAAAAGCCCCCTACTGATTGGCTGGGTATCTATTAAGTAGGTGAACATACAAGACAAGGGCGGTAATACTATTATACAAATATCTATGGAGGCAATATTATTATGAATTATAATTACAGGGGCAATATTCTTAAAACAAATACGGGAGAATTCATCTTTATTTGTATACAATATAGGGGCACTGTTACTTTATTTCCCTAGTATCCACGGGCAATTTGTAATGTATTAGGTTTATAAACTACACTTATGCAGTGATTTTAGGGAGTTTTGCCTTTAATAAATCTGGCAGTTTGAAAATAGCCCCAAAATCGGCCTGTGAACAATGTCGTTCTTCAGGCTTCTGTATACAGCCTATGGTTCTGGGTAAGAGTCTTGGCTCTGGGCTTATAATCTGTGCAGGGGATTGTACTCAACACTGCTCTTTGGTCACGTTATCGATGCCTTTTTAACATGTTTTTCTTGCACTTTTGACATTTGTGCTGTTTACCAACACAATATATTTACCATGCGTTACAATATGAGAAACAGTTTGCATGTTATAGCATTTACACCAGTGGTTCTCAAACCTCAAGTTTTCCCAACAGGTCACGTTTTGTGGCTTTCTGCCTGTGGAACCAGGTGGCATAATTACTGACCCAGCAACATAACTCACCTATGCATGATTAAAGAAATCCAAACAACATGACCTATTGGAGGTACACTTGAGGACTGGAGTTGAAATCCCCTGATTTACACACTGCATGTCCCAAAACAGCCAGCAAAGCTAACAAGACACTCACCTTCCCATTAGACCATCCAGTGATCAGCTCACAAACCCCATCAGAGTTAAGGTCGAAGGCGTGTATGCTCATCGCAAGGTTTTTAGACTGAGGGAGTAGAAAGATGCGAGCACAAGCTTATATATAAGGAAGTAACGCACTGCTGGAGCTGCCAGCTTCAGAATTACTGATGTGACTGCAGGAATAGCATTGTACTGAACTACTTTGTCATCTGCAACTTCAATTTAAATAATCACACATGCTTCAGATGTCTGCTAAAATCACAAATACACCTACAGATATTTTTAAAACTAAACACATATGAAAACAGACCCATGAACTACACCTGAACCGAAATATAAGGAGAGAGGAGACTTGGTATAAGCACATTTTTAAACTTAGCACGCTATGAAAAGTTATACTTTCTTTCATATTCACTACTTTATAGGAGTACATGCATTTACATTGTATGATATTGGCGTATTTATAATGGGAGCAGAGTGTGAGGTGCACACGGGCCCCTAGGTCCACGGAAGCCCAGAACCGTAAATATACTGGCCTTGTTCCGGTAAGCAAGTACCTCCTCCGCGGTGCCATCTTCCCAGTGACATCTTTGTGAAGATGGCGCTGTGTAGTGAAAGCAAAGGCTCTTGCACTGTGCTAGAGCCTTTGCTCTTTTGTGCCCTTGCACCATCTTCCCAAATATCACCGGGAAGATGGCGCCACGGAGGGGAAGGGACCCACTTCACTTACTGGAGCAAGATAAGATGCAGGGATGGGAGGCCGGCTGCTCAGAGGAAGGGGCACCCTGCTCACGGGCCCCTTCAGATGTTAATCTGCCCCCGTTGTAAGGAGCCATTGTTGTTCTAGTATGAAGTATTGAGATATGAGCCCCGTCCATCTATTGCCAACTTGTACAAAACTAGGCTCTGAATTCCCATATTGTCACATTCTGAAGAGTCAGTACTGTACTTGCAAACCTCGCTCAGCTAATTTACATAGAAAACAGCCTTAGAACACCACCATCGTGCTAAGGCCCTCATTCAGAGCCGCTCGTTAGCGGCAGTACGCTCGTTCCGAGCGATGTTTGCACATCTGCGCATGCGTACGCTTTTTAGTACGCATGCGCGAACCAGTCAGTGCGGCCGAAAATCCTTTGTACGCTATATAGCGAGTGCCTGCTATTTTGAGTGACAGAAGGAGGCGTATGTGGGTGGTAACAGGGGAAGGTGCTTGAAAATGGGGAGTGGAGATCCGAACGCAGGCGTGCTTAAAGGTCAAAACGGGCGTTTTATGGGTGTGTATATTTAAAACAGCAGCGTCATTGACCACGTCACTGGGTTATTTTATAGCCAGAACTGCACGCAAATTTGTGGTAGCAAACACCAACCACAAGAATAGCGAGCAGTTCATACGCTGGTCGATGTACTCGATTAATCTAATAAATAGCGGACATGACGTAGGATGCGTGCGGCCAGGGGGCGTTTTTAACAAATAAACGAGCGTATGTTTTGCTCGTTCGTTCAGACTTAGAGGTGTGAACACACTGCAATGTGCGTACGGATCATTTAAATAGCCACCCCTTGTTTTTAAACGAACGACCGCAAATAGCGTCCGGCTCTGAATGAGGGCCTAAGTTGCTTGTGAGATTCCTGTGTGAAGTACAATAGCATAAATGTGAACACAACTTAATTTGTTTAAAACTTTATATCCTTCACTATTTGAGTGGCTCATACATCATGTCAGGTATATTATCTTACTTCCCTCTCTCTGGTACAAAGAAGAAAGTAATATGAACTAAAGCTGTACAGCGTGGTTGTACAGTGATTAGAATTGCTGCCTGGCAGCTCTGGGGTCCTGAGTTCAATTCCAACAAGACTGTTCCAACAAGACTGTTAAGCCCTGATGTAAATGAGTACATGTTCTCTGTAAAGCTCTTTGTAATATTTGGGCACTTTATAAATGTTGCTAAATAAATAACATGAATAGAAGCTTGTGAGCTAACTTAAGGCGCACATACACCTGTGATGTATTGGGGCAATTCCTTAATCTCCAGACGCCATTGGATTTTCCTGATTAGCCAATCCTGACCAAAATATGGGGATCAGCAACTATGGGATTTTTACCATGAAAAATGTCAGCGATTCCCTGAAGGATCGCCGATCATCATCATTGATGGCCGCAGATCGCCATTTCCAACCGGCGATTCTGGTCCAATTGGAAAATCAGGGAAACAGCCTGAAGATGTATGGGGCCCATTGGTCAAATCTGATGTACTGTAGCTTCTAATTTGCACCTGGGACAAAAAAACAGCCTAACGGGGTAAGTAGCAAAATGTTTCACAATTACTTACTTTATAAATGGTCATTTTGGGGTGATTTCCTTAAATTGTATTAAAAATATTATCGGGAAGAATTACTGATGTCAAGCTGTGAGAGACAATATAAATCTACTCCATTCTATGTCTGATTAGACACGCTTACCTTTATTCTCCAGTACCGTGACATCCGATCATAAACCCCCACTGTGCCATTAGACAAGGCATATCCAAACCGGCTGGAATGCATGGGACACAGAGCTGTGATAGTCTGAAATGGCGATAAATCATTTATTTATTTTCCACTGACCTTTACCAATCACACTGCAGAATGTGCTGAAGAGATTTTACACAACGGAAATAAATATTCTAAAATGGACATAAAAAAATATAATATTTTTTTTATGAGGAGCTGATATAAATTGGTTAACTGTGTAGAGGATTAGCCACCGGGGGCCCGATTCTGAGGTGTGAGTAAAGCATAAAAGAGCAGGTAACTGTGCACCTTGGTAAAACTATTCTGCACTGCAGGTCGGGCAGATTTAAAACGCGCAGGTAGATTTTTATTTGAGAAGGGTTTGTACTACATTAGTTAAAAATCTAAATTGCAGTGTAACTATAAAGCTGTCAAGTATTTGTGGGTTACATGCAAAAGCAGCCAGTATTTACCCTGCTTGCAAAAAAATAAATGAATATATTCGCACCCCTTGCATTGCCTCATGGCTTGACCAGATTCAAGTTACTTGCTTTTTTATTTTTTTAAACTTTTTTATTTTTTAATTGAAGCATGAAAACACAATTCAAAAACACAATATAAACAAGTATTGGAGTAAGTAATACAAAAGTATATGATAGAAGAAACGGCATTATGTAAAATACAAACACATAAGTTATATGTGCGGTAGACCTGGATTCAAAATAATGTAAGGTGAAAAAAAAAGGATAAGAACAACAGCCCCTATGGACCACACCCAAGGAGAGAGAGTACACCAAGTTGCTTGCAAGCTGAGGTATTATGTTATAGCGGGTAGGTGAATCGGATTGGTCTTGAGTACACTTATGGTCCTCGTACCAAAGCGTACCCCGGAAACATTTCCCTAATCAAGAGTTGTCTCCCCCATGTTTCAAAGAAGCCTGAGTGAACCATTCTTTTGCAAGGAGGCCACCAACAAATCCATTCTGAGCCTATCTAAAAAGAGCGAGAATGATGGAGGAGTGGACTGTACCCACAACTGCAGGATAAACTTTTTGGCTGCTGCTGATGCAGCTAATAACAAATTTTCTTGTGCCCATAGCCACCTGCATACCCTCAGGTAGGATAACACAAATGACCAACTCAGGGGAGAGAGACAAATACAGTAGTTAACCAAACTCGTCATTATTACAGGACATGCCCAGATACAGTGTACCAAGTCCGCCCGAGGAGACCCAAATTTGGGACAGGAGTGATCCTCCACCAGCCCCTATCAGATATCTGCGATAAAAGGAGAGATATGCCCTGTGAAATATGTTAAGAAAAAGCTTGGACATACGATGCCACTGGGGTTCATTTAACAGAGTCAGCTAGTATCCGTAGCAAGATGTGTATAGTCAGAGACGGGAAGTCATCCCCCCATTGTGCTAGTCCTGTTTTTAACGTATTGTATTGTCATGGGGTGTGTAGGAAAGAATAGAGCGCAGAGATGGCTTTTTTGAGTAGGGTTCTTAGTTAATAATAGACAATCTTGCAAATTATTACCGTCATCATGGGATAGCACCCTAGAGACGGTAGAGACCTAGTGCTGAGCCTGTATATAAGCCAGGTGGATGGGCCAAACCACAAAATACTTCTCAGCAGCTTGTGGGAATGTCAGGGGTTTCCCCCATCGATTTATCTATAAACTGTCTGACAGAGCTAAGGCCCGTAGTGGACCACATAGTTAAAGGGTAGCCTGCTTCCCCATGTTGAAAGTTAGGGTTGTGTACTAAGTTAAGAAAGAGAGACACAGAAGGGTTCAATTTGCATTTGTGGCAAAGGTTGTACCAAACTTTGCGAGTGGACATCAACAATGGGCTGGATTGGCACCTTACAGTCATGTAGGTGGAGGAATGAAGTCAAACTAACTAGGGAGAAGGCAAATGCTCTGGCCAGAACGTCTGCCTCTGACAAAGCCCGTAAGTAAAGAAGATTAAAAAAAAGTCTGAAGTCTGCCATTATTTCAGCAATCAATTTACAATCTGCATTAGTAGGGTAATTGAGCGGTATGACGATGGTAAAGTTGGGTCCTTATCTGGCTTAGGAATAGGCGTACTGACGGCCATCTTACAGCCAGGACTAATGGAGCATCTCTCTGAATGTAGTGAGAAAAGCTCATGAAGGATGGGCACAATGTTGCTTCAGCAGTTTATAGTATTCGGCAGCATAGCCATAGGGCCCAGAAGATCTATTAGAGGGAAGCGTGGATAAAGCTTGGGCTACCTCGGTGTCATTGATATGGGCCTCTAAGATATCTCTCTGTGTTGAGGCAAGACAAGGGAGGTCAGCTTCATCTAACAGCTTGGTCAGTAGATCAGGGTCATGTTGGAAGGCTTCGTAGAGATGGCGGTAATAATCTTGGTACACCCGGGCAACGTCAAAGGTTTTTGTATAAAGAGTAGTAATATATGGATCTCAAATGGCTGCAACATGATGTCGTCTTTGAGATTATTTAGTCATATTGGCTAGCAATTTCCCTGTCCTACTACTCCAATAGAAGAATTTTTGTTTAGTATAATCCACTGAGCCTTGGCCAGAATAAAGCTGTGTAAAAGTCTGGGGAGGATGGATACGGGATGCCGGAGCTCGGGATCCAGGCAGTCAGAATCCCGACGCCAGCATCCTGACAGGGTTAGGATACCGACACTTATCAGTAAGTATCCTAAACCTACCTCCATGCTGCCTAAACCTCTCTCTTCCCCCTAGTGCCTAAACCTATCCCCTAACCCTAACCCCACTACTTACCGTCGGGATGCTGACGCTAGGATTCCGGCACAGCCATTCTGAGCACCGTCATCCCCACAGCCGTGATTATGACTACATAGCGTCTGCGGGATTGCATATAAGCGGTGTGGGTGGTGTCATTGCGATTAGAAATATACTCTTGTAAATTATAATGTAAAGGACAGTTGTAACTCAGTATATTTAGTATTAGGGGTCAATCCAATTATAAGTAATGCGGGTGTGAATCATCGCGACAACAGCCGCACTTGACGGCAGCCTGAACTCCCCATAGGGCTGCCTCCAAAATTGAGTGAGTTCAGCCTGAAAGAGGGCCACGAAGGGAGGGAGATGCGGTGCCAGCATTTCATCGCAGTGGCAACATGCACTCAATTCGCACCCCTCGCGGGTAATTGGATTACCCCCTATATATCCTTATGCCTATTTAATAATAATATTATTATCCTATATTTATATGGCACCACAAGTGTTCCGCAGCGCCTTACAAAGTACATAAACAAATAAGTGAACAAGAAACTAGTGACTTACAGTACAATACAATGCAGGACAAGGACATGGATTATACACATTGCTGCATTAGCGATCATAACACTCAAATAAGCAGCAGAGCGTTAGCAACCAAGTGTTAGGTGCCCTTGTGGGGAGTAAGGAGTAGATGAAAGTATAAGTAAGGAGAAGCACATGAGGGCAGAGGGCCCTGCTTGTGAGAGCTTACATTCTAAATTTGCCACTTATTACCAGATATGACCCCTCATAACAGCTATAGAAGTTTCCCATAACAAGATAGGATTGCCCCAGTGTTCTGAGTGGTCATCCGAGAATTCTGCCCATTCAATTTAAGATACTGTTGAAACTGCTCAGAGTGAAAAAGGTAATCGGGAAACGCCAGAACTAGACATACTCACTTATTTTTGCTTTACTCCCACCACAGGCCCTTGGTATGCAATCATTATGTTACCGTTTAACATTACATTCACAATGTCGACACCGAAAATACTGACATTGCCATAATGTTGACATTTCCATGAGGGTTAGGATTGACGTTAGAGTTAGCATTAGAGTTGCCATTAGGCTTAGCATGCTATAAGGGCCAAAATGACATAAACAGTGTGTCAACATAACATCAGTGTCAATATGGTGAATGTTGATATGCTCAATGTCAACATTATGACCATGTTGACATAATGAATGTCGGACATATAGCCCAAACCCAGCCATGTTTTACTGGTTATTTGATGAACTGTACTGTTTAGCCTATAATAACCTCAAAAAAGCTTTGGTCCAGAAAAATGTATGCAGAAGTTGCTCGCTGCATGTTGCCATGCTTCTTTGAATTTTCATTTCACATCTCTTGCCACTGAGGGATATTTATCACATTCTTTCAAAAGTTCAAATATGCAGAAACCTAGATAGCTGTGCCAGATAACTCCTTCCTTGTACTTCAGATGGAGAAAAGCCCATTTATTGCTTATACACTAACATGATTCCCATGCAGAGAGTAGAATAATCCACACAGGAAACAAATATTAGACATGTATAAACCAAAACTGCTCTCAATCGATTCCAAATACAATGAATCTTAGCCTGTCTCAGCACAGTGTGAATGAGCCGCACGTATATATATATATGAGTCATCCATCACCGCTGCAGCGCTACTCAGTGACACCTTACTGTAGTAGCAGAGCAGCTCTGCTATTATGGTGTCACTCGGGGCGGCCCGCACCACCCTAGTGACGACACTGTAAATAACTGAAGGAAAAGAAGAGAGTACTCTGTATTGGGGCATTCTTGCAAATAAAATATTACTTTTTTTTTTAGTTTGAATAAAAAAATGCAAAATATAACTAGTGATAAGTGAAAAATAAACCAAACTGTACAAAAAGATAAGTATTTTTGGATTGTGTTCTTTATTGTACTAATAGCTTTAAAGCCTACTTCTTGTAATTGTAGCATCATGATGGTGGTGCTAGTGAATTTATTTATTTATTAACAGTTTCTTATATAGCACAGCATATTCCGTTGCGCTTTACAATTGTAAGCATTAATAGAACAAAACTGGGTAATAATAACATACAGATATATAGGTAAGAAGGCCCTGCTCGCAAGCTTACAATCTATAGGGAAATAGGCATTGATGCACAAGGATAGGTGCTACATATTGCATTTTGGTCCAGCCAGAATGCACAGTTTCTTGGTTGGCTGCATGATCCAGTCACACAGGAATGTCGACCAAATGTCATGAGGATGTGAGAGAAAGACGATGTGTGAGACTGTGTGTGGACTGTAAAAGGGGATGTAATTAGATATGGAAGCTATGAGGGTTATGTGGGAGGTTCTGGAATCTAATATGCTTGCCTGAAGAGGTGAGTTTTCAGGGAACGCTTGAAGGATTGGAGACTAGAGGAAAGTCTTATTGTGCAAGGTAGGTTATTCCATAGAGTGGGTGCAGCGCGAAGAAAGTCCTGTAACCGTGAATGGGAGCAAGTAATGCATGGGGATGAGAGACGCAGATCTTGTGCTGAGCGGAGAGGTCGGGTTGGGAGATATTTTGAGATGAGTGAAGAGATGTATGTTGGTGTGGTTTGGTTAATAGCCTTATGTGTAAATGAAAGTATTTTGTATTGAATACGGTAGAAAACTGGCAACCAATGGAGGGACTGACAGAGCGGGGCAGCAGAAGAAGAACATTTCGCAAGGAAGATAAGCCTTGCAGCTGCATTCATAATGGATTGTAATGGTGATAGCCTGTTTTTGGGAAGACCAGTAAGGAGGCTATTGCAATAGTCAATGCGGGAAATAATAAGTGCATGGATTAGAGTTTTTGCAGTGTCTTGTGTGAGATATGGTCGAATTTTGGATATGTTTTTTAAATGTGTATAACATGATTTTGAGACAGATTGAATATGGGGAACAAAGGACAGTTCAGAGTCAAGGATGACACTAAGGCAGCGAGCTTGTGGGGCGGGGTGGATGGTCGAGGTATCAACAGTGATAGAGAGATCAGGTTGGTAACTGTTACTGGCCGGTGGAAATATAATTAATTCTGTTTTAGAAATATTAAGTTTCAGGTGGTGAGATGACATCCAAGATGAAATGGCAGAAAGACATTCAGTGACACGGACCAATACAGATGGAGATAAATCTGGAGAGGATAGGTAGATTTGAGTATCATCCGCATACAGATGGTACTGAAATCCAAAACAGCGGATTAGTTTGCCAAGAGAGGTGGTATAGATTGAGAATAGTAAAGGACCTAAGACAGAGCCTTCCGGTACTTCAACTGATAGAGGTAGCGAAGAGGAGGCAGAATCAGAAAAACGAACAGTAAAAGAGCGATCAGATAGGTAGGAAGAAAACCAAGAAAGAGCGGTGTCCTTAAGACCTAGGGATTGCAGTGTTTGTATGAGAAGAGAGTGGTCAACAGTGTCAAAAGCAGCAGAGAGATCTAGAAGAATTAGGAGTGAGTAATGGCCTTTAGCCTTGGCAGTGACAAGATCATTTACTACCTTAGTCAGTGCTGTCTCTGTGGAGTGTTGGGAACGAAAGCCGGACTGAAGTGGGTCCAATAAGTTGTGTGAGTTAAGAAAGTGTGTGAGGCGGGTGTAGACAAGTCTCTCAAGTAGCTTGGAGGGGCATGGGAGCTGGGAGATAGGACGGTAATTTGAGAGACTATTAGGGTCAGAATTTTGTTTTTTCAGAATGGGAGTAATCACTGCGTGCTTGAACAGTGATGGAAAGTTGCCAGTAGAGAGAGAGAGATTCCTATTGCAATACACCTCTCACATGCTGAACAGAAGGGGACACCCTCCACTATGAAATGAACTACTGTAGTATATTTCTATGAACCTCATATTAGATAGTCTAATGTATAAACTCAATGACCAGAGTCTGTGCCCTGTATATAACCAGGAACTCATTGATTTTACTATAAGAATGTTACCAAAATCATTAGTCCTGATTCAATACCGATCGTAACTGTGATTGCAATAACGCACGCAGTCTCACTGCGATAGTATGCTAATTTATTGCGATCGCTATGCCGTCGCAGCACTACATAAGGACGCCCACTTTACCTTACATACATCCGTAATCTTTAGCAAGTCTGCGAAACCATTGGTACTATCGAGTACCATCGCAGCCTCACGCATACTTGCACAAGCTTTGATCTCACTCAGATGCTGCTAACTTCATCGCACGCTAGGAGTACTCAGGCTGCGTAAGGCATCGCAGTGGATAATCTATGCACACCCATCCAACGGCGTTCAAACACCCTGTCATGCCTGCGTTTCACCGACCACCCCCCCCGTCACCCCCACAAACGGCACTTCCTGTCAATCACTCTGCAATGGGTCTGCATAGTCACTGCAATCGCAGTCCCAATCGCAGTGGCCAGTTAACGTACTGCGATGTATACTCATGCACAGATCGCAACAATCGACAGATTGCGTGCGTAATCGCAGTTGCGATCGGTAATGATTCAGGACCATTGTTACACTGTTACAATGCCGGCTAATTAGTGTCATTTTGGTAGGCATGTGTTAATCATTAGACAAATTCACTACACACATAGTTATAAAGCACATAGAGGGGTATTCAATATGGAACATTAACCTCGCCGTCGAAAATTTTGCCGCACATCGGAGCTTTTGCCAGCGAAAAAGTATCGCGCGCGCCCCCGCTTATCCCCGTATTCAATATGAAATCGACGAAAACGGGACCCGGCAATACTTGGATTGGCGAAAACAAATGGGAATTTTTTTGAAATAATTGTAGGATCCCCCTAAAGATGTCCAGACCTCGGGGTTCACTATGGGTACCCCTGTTTTTGCCTGCAGAAGAAAGTCGAGGTTTTTAAATAGCCGCGGCAGGTGTTTTTTTCCCGACTTTGAAGAAGTGATGCAGAAGAGCATTTAGCATTTAGTTTGCTCAATGAAAAAAACACCTGCCACATACTTGGGGACCCCACCAGAATTAATTTTGTTAGTTTGGCAGTTTTTTTTCCTTTTTTTATATTTTCACAACAATTTTTTTTTTTAGGTGTCCCGGTTTTTTTTTTTTAAACTATTTTTTTCGAACATTTCCTTTTAAGGGGACATTCCCAAAAGTACAGGCTATTTTTATAAGCCTGCACTCCCAAACCCCAATTCTGCACTTTTTTTCACTGGCTGTAGTGATTTCAAAAATTATCCCTGTTTTTTTAAAAATGACCCTTGACCCCATTAAGGAATAAAAACGGGAATTTTCGGGAAATATGCCTGGGACCCCCCTAAAGATGTCCAGACATGGGGGATCACTATGGGTACCCCTGTTTTGGCCTGCAAAATAAAGTCGGGTTTTTAAATAGCTTTGCCAGGTCTTTTTCCCTGCCGTGAAAAAAAACCAGAAACCCCGACTTCCTTCAGGAGATAAAAATGGGGGTACCCATAGTGATCCCCCATGTCTACACATCTTTAGGGGGGTCCCTAGAATATTTCCCAAAAATTCCCGTTTTTGTTGAACCTGTAAAAACAAGTAGCAAAAATTGACAAAAAAAATTACATAAGGTCCCTCCCCAAAAGCCAAACCAGCCCCAGGCTTGCCAGCCAGTGGTGGTTTCTAAAAATACGGGGAACAAAATGTGTAGGGTTCCACCGTATTTTAGAAACCAACACCAGGCTGCAGGGACTAGTGCTGGTTTTAAATATAGGGGGCAAAAAAGACGTGGGGTACCCCCTATATTTAAGATTAGCACCAGACCCAACCGACCGGGGTGTAATGCCACAGCCCGGAGAACCAATCATCGGGGCTCCAGGTACAAAGCATTACACCCCAAGTGGGTCAGCGCAAGCCGGTGATCTCAGGGGAGTCGGGGACCCCCCAAAAAAGGGTCCCCCCTCTCCTGAGCACCACAGGCTTACGCTGAAGCCTGAAGCTCATCCCCATACCCCTGGAGCGGTGGGTATGGGGGTAATAGGGGGGCCAAATAATGTCACACTATTGTACTTTACAGTGGAACTACAAGTGCCAGCATGCCTGCCATTTTGCACTTGTGGAACTACAAGTGCCAGCAGACATGCGGCACCTGTAATTTCACTGTAAAATAAATAGTTCAAAAAAGACAAAACACACACACACCGTGTCCAGTATAAGTTTATTACACACACCTACCCATTCACACATACTTACCTATACCAGTTGTTCTGTCCTCTTCTCCAGTAGGATTTCCCAAAAACATGGCTCTGCAAGAAAGATTTCATACTCACCTACATCCAGCGCTGGTCTCCGCAGTAATCCATGGGTGTTTTAAAACAAAAAAAAACGAGTTACCCGATCCACGGAACACAGCTATCTGTATGTGTGTTGCTACACATACAGATAGCTCCCGAATGTCAGCTATCGGCACTTCACGGGCCTTGCAGTCCCGTGAGCCAATCAGCGGCAGCGCTCACTGTAGAGCACCCGCTGATTGGCTCTGGCAACTGACAGTTCCTACGTGGTGTGACTCGCCCAGAGTCAAGTTCGCTATTTTTTAACTTTGTCCCCCAACATTTTTTTTTTGGCCCCCAAATTCAAAGTGCGCTTTTTGGGGTGTCCCGATTTTTTTCTTTTTTTATACAGATCGTTTCAAGGGGTTATTCTGAAGGGTGCAGGCTATTTTTTTTTAAGCCTGCCCCCCCAAACCCCAATTCTGCACTTTTTTCCGCCACCTGTTCAGTGGTGAAAAGTTATCCCCGTTTTTTTTCAAAGACTTTTCGAACCTGTCTTGAATACGGCGAAAATCTCCGAAAATGGCGTCATTGGTGCGAAAACATCGCACAAACTGAGTTTTCGCTCCATATCGAATACCCCTAATAGTGTCAATTAGCAAATGGCAGGCAAAATACAGAGTTTCACAACCATTTGAGTGGTTTTTCTATCCTAAGGGTACACAGGGCCTGATTCAGACCCGGTCGCAAGCGTTGAGCGCTTGCAAACGGGTCAATGTTGGCCCAGAGCGCATGCGCACGACGGGGCAGGCTCTGTCATGCACATGCGTGAGACCCGGATAGCGACGGGCAATCCGTCGCTCCGGGTCTCGCACCAAAGGGGGCGTGCTGTCGATGTTGAGTGACAGCACGCCCCCTTTGGAGAGCGGGCCGGGGGGTGGCTGACATCACTCATGGGAACGGAGGCGTGATGTCAGTGCTGTTAGAGCCGAAAGCTCTCTGGGGCTTGCGGCCACGAGACCCTACCATAAGGGTCTCGTCGTAAGCCCGATGGTCTTGACCATTGCGACCATCATCCTGGACGCTCGCATTAGCTGTGGGTGGCAAACCACAGCAATGCGAGCGGCCAGGAGGCCGCTCCATAAAAAAAAAAAAAAAAAAAAAAAGACGCCCTGATTCAGAGCGAGCGCTCTGTCAGAGCGTCCGGCTCTGAATCAGGGCCACAATCTCCATACTACACTGCAACAAAATGCACAACGTTAAGGTATATTCCTGCAATGTGAGTTACCAATGAGACTGCCAGGTGCATATTCTCTCATGCTGTCTAAAGGTACCCATACATCTGCGACAGATCGTCGCGATGCAATCGGAAATGCCGATCCACAGGTTGGAAATGCCGACCGGCCACCATCGGTGTTCAGCGATCCATCGTTAAATGTTCCCGATTTGATGATCACGATCACTTTTTGATTGCGATCGTCATATCGGGGAAATCCAACATGTTGGATTTCTGCGATCCTGCAATGCCGGGTTGCAGCAGCGCAGGATCGCGGAAATCCGTTGCAGATGTATGGGGTCCTTTAGTTACTGCTGTAGGTATTATGTGAGATACTATGAATGAGTGATTTGAGCAATGTGTACTGTGCAGACTCCTATTAAGTGCTCACACCAATATATTTTCTCACTGTGGGTCACCAATGAGAATGCCCTATAAAATGAATGCTATTAACTAATATTAATTCAAATTTTCTCATGCTGTCTAACCTCATGTTATCCAAGCCTTTAATGTAGTCAATGCTGATGGTATCAAGTAAAGTACAATCACAGGCATAAGTAATTGAGTGACGTGTGCTGTCAGACTCCTATAATTCAGTGCCTGCACAATGAATTTCTATGTGATTGATTGATGGCCTCTTTTGGTTATAAAATAAAAAAATCTCATTGCTATCTACTTACAATTAGGCTAATACAGCCAAGATTAATCTAGAAATGAAAACCAACAAGCCAATTTATCAGATTAGAAACCTGACAAGCATTTCACAAATAATAACCATTTATCAAAAGTAGCTCTTTCCTCTCTATCTGCGGATGTTTGTAACAAATCTAAGTGCCTGATTCAGCAGCGGATGGAATTGCAAAGCCGCACACAAGCAGCTTTGCAATTCCGTCCTTGCTAAAATGCAAATGCAGCAGAAGGTGGCTGCATCTACGATCCCAGTGCTGCGACAGAGGTTGCGATGTTGGACGGCGCTGGCCAGCTGAGTACGCCTAAGCTGACGCAGGCTGTCCAGCATGCAAAGCCAGGAATCTGCATCCATGGACACAGATCCTGGTCTTGTCACTCCCAGGAAAACAGGGGCGATACGTCCCCGTATCCGGGAATGTAGACCGTCCCAGCCCCTGCAGTGCCCTGTATACGCCTGTCAATCAGGCAGAGGCATATATACAAGGGACTGTGTGTGAACACGCAGGACCCGTTCAGTAACCTGTGATCAGCAGTGCACGCTGAATAGGGCCCTAAATGGGCCATGAGCATATTAGCATGACAAGACCTACACATGGATGTTACAATTACACATATAAGGAAGCCACAAATGATACAGTCTTACCTCCGTCTCTGTTATTTCAGCAACTATCTCATCTTCTTTAAAAACTCTAATGTCAAAGTCTTCAGATCCAACAAGGAGCTGTAATAGGTCATGTATAAATCAGTGTTGAAAATAGCTTTATAGACAACAACTGTGAGAGCCAGTATCTGTCACATAAGAGATGATGTGTGCAGCGTGGTACAGACTCACCTCTTTTTTACCATCTCCATCAAAATCGCACAATGCCAATGAGCGCACATTGTCTCCTGTAACCTAAAACATAAAATATGTTATTACAGGACATTAGAAGAAAACTTGTACACAGGTGCATAATCTATGGATCACAGCTTATTATGCAGATAATTACAGGCATGAGAACTGCTGAAGAAATATTACAAGTGTTTTACAAGAAATGGCTAAAGTAGTTTGAAGATTACAGATGGAGCTTAGAAACAACTTAAATAACAAATCAGATAGATTTACGAAGATAAACATGGCTAAACCTAGGGCATTCAGTGAACTTATGAAGCTGTAAAGTGATGTCTGTAGATTTTAGAGTAAGTAAAGAAATCCTGTTTCTATGAATCCCTTTGGGGGGGTGGGGGAGGGGGGTTAGAAGCGCACTGGATCATCTGGATATATAGCCTCCAATAGGGCTTTGGCACCAATAATACAACATTGCTTGTGCTCCTCTCCCAGTTACATTCCCATTTTGTAGGGAACTCCATTATTTCTCTAACCAAGCTCTTAGTTTAACTTTTTGATAACTTTTAGCAGGAAAAGAAGAGTGTAACATTGGTGGGAGTGTAATGTTCCATAATGGATTCAGAGAAAATGATATATTTCTATATATATTGTAGAAATGCCGGCACTCCCGTGCTTATGATTATACACTGCGTCCGGTGCCTTCGACTTACCATTCCCCATACAGGAATGGAATATACACAGCAGTTACGGCGGCACTTGTAAATCCTGCTTATTGTCATTTTTCAAAGCCGTCCTGAGCACTCATGTCAAATTATTTTCCTCTGGGATACCATTGAATTACTGCATATGACAGTGCTTATCAATGTCTAAAACAATAATCGGGGACGTGACTACAGACCCTAACACTGGTGATGAAGAACGACAGCCACCAGATCCGAAGGCTGCCGTCCATCATCACAACTGCCCAATACCATGTGGCAAAAGAACGGCCCCGGATGATGTTGTTGGTTCTCAACCATTAGAGACAGAGGAATCTGTGCTGTGGTCAAATGATAGTTAGATTCAAAAAGATGAAACCAGGCAAACTGCTCAGACAATAATATAGAGACCATCTTACCCACGACCTTAATATACAATATAAATAAATCCGTCCAGGAGTAAATAGACACCTTACCAGTTTGTGTAATGAGTCTATCTTGTCTCATGGGAGAAATACCCTTTGTAGTCAGTTGTCCAATAGCAGTCCCAGAAAATCTATCCTTCGAGTAGCAACCAGGTTGAATTTATAACCATTCACAATCCAACTATGATATTCCAATATCCATGCCATTTCCTGGTAATGTGCCCGAATGTGATCAAGAGAATGTTTAGGTAAAGGATAATGTGATAATCATTACCCCAGGGATCTCAGCAATGCGGCCATAATCTTCGCAAGTACCAAAGGAGCCGTCATCAGACCAAACGGCAGTGGTGGGGTTGGAGCAGCAATCTAGTGACTGTCATACATTGGAACATGCCAATAGACGTCAGATCTCAACGATTCCAGATACTAATTACAATTACAAATGCACAAATTGTTAGCATTAGTATAAACAGGCAGATTCTCGCGTTAACATAAGGACGTAAGTAAACTGTTGCAGCAGTACGGAATCAGAAGTGGATGCGTTCAATTCAGAATCAGGCCCAATATTTTACATAAGTGTCAAAACTTATTGCTGAAATACCTCCAGCCTTATGCTGGGTACACACTATGCGATAAGTCGTTCAATCAGCTGACGAACGACATATTAGTGCATCTGTGGGTATGTACGATGTAGTTCACAGACATATCACATCGGCCCTGCAGCACAGCCGATGCCAATATATCTTGCAGCTATATCGATGCATCTGTCTTTGTGTACAGGCGACCTGCCTACCGCCCGAACACTGGCTATAGGGACCACCGGTGACAGACATCTCAACGGGAGGGCACATTTAAATGCCAGCCCAGTTGTGATGTCAGTGCAGATTCATCACCCAACCGATTTCCTGGCACGCTGGCTGCACCTGCCTGATGGCGCAATTACATCGCAAGTGCCCCCAGTTGCTACATGTGCAGGAATTAAAGGGTTCCTGCCAGTAAACATGCGTCTGTCCCACATCAGGGCAGAGGGTAACTACAAGAGGTACTGGAACATGCATCTTCTCAGCTAACTCTGGATTGTAGACAGCTCGGTGAGGCTGTCTGCTTCAGAAATAAAGAAAAAGCTGCAGTAAAGTCAAAAGATAAAAGTCAAAATACAGATCAGCTAGAGAAGAACACTGCCCAGCGGGCACTAGGTTCCTTACAGGATGGGGGTACAGAAGTACAAACAGCTTTCAGTTTAGTTAAGGAATCAGCATTGTACTGGAGGCTCTATCTTACAATTATCCAGTGTCCACATTCACTGAATGAGAAATATAGGAGGTAATGTACCACCTACATTCCAGCTGGAACACACAGTTCCGCTTTGCACCATCTTTGAGTTGGCAGATATCGTTTCCCGTCCTATATTTACTGGGAAGCATTTTGCATGTTCAACTTGTATTTTGCATAGCAGCACATTTACCCAATGTAAAAATAAAGTTACAATGCTCCAAATTGATACATGGATAACATGAATAAAGATAGTTAAAATGTCATCTATCACTATCATAATTCATTTAAACCATAAATGAGGCTTAATCGAGCAATACATTAGGCAACAATTGGAAAAATATGAGATATGGTAAGAACTTACCCTTGTTATCTCTATTTCTACGAAGTCCATAGGGTTCCACAGGATACCTTGGGGTATAGGTGTGACGTCAGTCGCAGGGCACCAAAGAGTTAAGCTTTCAGCCTCCCAGGATGCACTAGGTCCCCCTCCTATACCCCGCCCCCGGGCCAAGGCACCTCAGTTAGTTACCAAGCCATAGGCCGGAGGAGGAGAAGGAAGAGAGAGAACAAAGATCTGGACACATACAAGAATCACATTCTCACCAGAGGGAGACGGAAAACCGGTGACCAGAGCAAAGCCCATCTGCAGCACAGGTGCGACAGGGCGGGAGTCCTGTGGAACCCTATGGACTTCGTAGAAATAGAGATAACAAGGGTAAGTTCTTACCATATCTCATATTTTCTACTTCAGGGTCCATAGGGTATCCACAGGATACCTTGGGGATGTCCCAAAGCAGTATCCTTTAAGGGTGGGGACGCTCCTGTGCAGAAAGGAGAATCCGCCGCCCGAAGGAAGCATCCTGAGAGGCGAAGGTGTCAAACCTGTAATACCTCACGAAGGTATGGACAGAAGACCACGTAGCAGCCTTGCAGATCTGAACTGCCAAGGCACCACGTCGAGCTGCCCACGAAGGACCCACAGACCTAGTGGAATGAGCCTTCAGAGAAGGAGGGACTGGTAGGCCTTCATGAAGATAAGCTTCAGAAATAGCCATACGGATCCAGGCTGCCAAAGTTTGCTTTGAAGCAGGCCAACCCTTTTTACGGAAGCCATAGAGGACAAACAAAGCGTCCGACTTCCTAAACGAAGAAGTGCGGTCAACATAAGTCCTTAAGGCCCGCACAACATCCAAAGAGGCCTCACCCACGGAAAGACCCGGTGAGTTAAAGGCCGGAACAACTATTTCCTCGTTAACATGAAACTGGGAAACAACTTTGGGAAGAAACTCGGGCCGAGTGCGGAGCACTGCCCTGTTCCCATGAAAAACCAAGAAAGGGGGTCTACAAGAAAGAGCCCCTAACTCAGAAACACGTCTGGCCGAAGCAATGGCCAGAAGGAAAAACAGTCTTAGCTGTTAGCCATTTAATATCCACTGAGCCCAGTGGTTCAAACGGCGGTCCTTGGAGAGCCCTCAGGACCACAGCCAAATCCCAAGGCGCCACAGGTGGAACAAAGGGCGGCTGAATACGGAGAACACCTTGCATAAAGGTGCGCACATCCGGGATTGTAGCAATCCTACGGTGAATCCAGACAGATAGGGCCGAAACCTGTACCTTCAAAGAAGCAAGGCGAAGCCCCTGATCTAGTCCCGCTTGCAGGAAGACGAGAATCCGAGACAGACGAAACTCCCGCGGTGCATAACCTCTCGGTCGACACCACTGGAAAAACGTATGCCACACACGATGGTATATCCTCGCGGAAGACGGTTTCCGAGCTCGTAACATGGTACGCACCACAGAGCTGGAAAACCCCCGGGACCTCAGCATGGCCGTCTCAACAGCCACGCCGTCAAAGACAGCCGAGTCAGGTCCGGGTGAAGGCAAGGACCCTGAGACAGAAGGTCCGGTCGTAGCGGCAACCGCAGAGGACTGTCCACGGACAGACCCTGAAGGTCTGAGAACCAGTGCCGTCTGGGCCACGCGGGAGCTATCAACAGGAGCGTCCCTCCTTCCTGTTTGAATTTCCGGATTACCCGTGGAAGAAGGGAGACCGGAGGGAACAGGTATGCGAACCGGAACGTCCACCGGACGGACAGAGCATCCACCAGAGACGCCCCTTCGTCTCTTGTGCGAGACCCGTACACCGGCAACTTGTTGTTGTGCCGGGACGCCATGAGGTCGATTTCTGGAAGACCCCACCTGTCCACCAGTAGTTGAAAAACGTCCGGGTGCAGGGACCATTCCCCTGGATGAACGTCCTGGCGACTTAGAAAGTCCGCCTCCCAATTTAGCACTCCCGGGATGAAGACCGCTGATATGGCCGGAAGATTGCGCTCCGCCCAAACCAGGATCCGAGAGACCTCTACGAGAGCCGCCCGACTGCGAGTTCCTCCTTGCCTGTTTATGTAGGCCACGGTGGTAGCGTTGTCCGACTGGACCTGCACCGGGTGACCCTGGAGAAACCGCTGTGCCTGCAGGAGAGCATTGAAGACCGCACGGAGTTCCAAGATATTTATTGGAAGCTCCGCTTCTGTCGGCGTCCACCTGCCCTGGAACAAGTGTGGACCCGAAACTGCTCCCCAGCCCCGAAGACTGGCGTTCGTTGTCAACAGGACCCAATTTGGAACCCAGAACGGACGTCCCTTGTTGAGGTGGGTCGTCTTTAACCACCACGCAAGGGACAGGCGAACCTCCGGGGTGAGCACTATCGTCTGGGACTTCAGAGACTGAGGCAGCCCGTTCCACTTGGACAGGATCAGGTGCTGCAGAGGTCTGGAGTGAAACTGGGCGTATTCCACCATGTCGAACACCGACACCATGGAGCCCAGTAACCTCATCGCCGAGTGTAAGGACACCCGGCGGCTGTGCAGACAACTGCGCACCCTTGACTGTAAAGCAGAGATCTTGTCCTCCGTCACGAAGATCCTTTGCTGTCCCAAGTCCAATAAGGCTCCAAGATGCAGAATCCTCCGAGACGGGATTAGAGTGGACTTCAGCCAGTTGATTAGCCAGCCGTGCCGTTGCAGCAGTGCAATGGTCAGGTCCAAGTGGTGTAACAGGAGCTCTGGAGATCCTGCCACCAATAACAGGTCGTCCAAGTACGGCAACATGCGGACTCCTTGCAGCCGCAAAGAAGCCGCCATGACCGCCATCACCTTGGTGAAAACACGTGGTGCTGTCGCCAGGCCAAAAGGTAACGCCCGAAACTGGAAGTGGTCGCTGCAGATTGCAAACCGAAGGAACTCTTGATGGCGCAAAAGAATAGGGACATGCAGGTAAGCGTCCTGTATGTCCAATGACACCATGTAGTCCCCAGGTTCCAGCGCCAGAATGATGGACCGTAGGGTCTCCATCCGAAACTTCGGGACCCGCAAAGACTTGTTGAGTGCTTTGAGGTTGAGAATCGGACGATATGACCCATTGGGTTTCTGTACCAAAAATATATTTGAATAGAAACCCTGGCCCCTCTGGGAGAATGGAACAGGCACTATAACTCCAGCCTGGAGCATAGTGTGCAATACCTTCCGCAGCTCCGTAGCCTTGTTCCGGTCTGATGGTAGACCCGTGGTGAAGAATCGAGCCGGGGGTCTGTGCTGGAAGGAGAGGGCGTACCCGTGGGAGACCACCTCCAGAACCCAAGTGTCTGTCGTAGTGAACGACCAACACCGGGAGAACTGCAGCAGGCGGCCTCCCACCCTGGGATCCCCCAAAGGGAGGCCCGGACCGTCAGGCCGCAGGCTTCTCATCTGGCTTGGGGGCCGGACGTCTGGTACTCCATGCCTGTTTCCGGGGCTTGACCGATTTCTTAGGGCCAGCCTGTCGAGGAAACGACTGTGGTTTGGGCCTGCCCTGGGCCTTAGATGACCGAAAGGACGATGGTCCAGAACCAGAAGGAGCAGCGGCCGACGGGAGACAAGCAGATTTGGCTGCCGCCAGCGTGGCCACAATCTTATCCAGATCCGGACCGAAGAGAACTTCTCCGGTAAACGGCAACGCTTCCAGACCTTTCTTCGAATCTGCGTCCGCCTTCCAGGATCGCAGCCACAAGGTGCGACGAGCAGCTACCGCTGCTGAAGAAATTCTAGACACCAGAGTACTAATGTCTAGAGCCGCCTCGTTGATGTAGGTGGCCAAATCACGGAGATTGCCAATCAACTCCGCCTGTTCGGCTGGACAGTCGGATTCAAAAGAAGCCTCTAATGAATCCGCCCAGCGCTCCATCGCTCTGGCAACCCAGCAAATGGCCATAGCCGGCCGTGCTGCCCCCCCTGCAAGGGAATAAGCGGACTTCAGGCAGATTTCTACCTTGCGGTCCGTAGCATCCTTAAGGGAGGACATGGATGGCATCGGCAATGTGGCACTACGGACAAGACGGGTCACGTGAAAATCCACCTGTGGAGGGGATTCCCACTTAGCAAAATAATTATCCGCGAACGGATAAGCCACCGCCAGGCGTCTCTGTGGCTGGTATCTTTTGCCAGGTTGTTTCCACGCCTCCTCTAAATGGTCCACCAACTGACCCGAAAGAGGAAAGACTGTGGCATCGCCCTTCACATCTTTGAAAAAGGCATACTTAGATTTAGCCGCTGGGGGAACTTCGTCCTCAATCATCAAGGCTGTGCGGACCGCCCGAATAAGTCCAGGAATATATACTTTGGACTTCGCATCAGCGTCCTTAGTATGGAGAGGTTCCTGATCGTAAGGATCCAGAATCTCCCCATCATCAGACGTCCCTTCGTCATAAGGAGCGGACAGAGACGCCACCGGCCTTTTATGAGGCCGCATCACAGACTCCCCTTGCAACACATCCGACAAGTGCTGTACAGAACTCGTCAGGGAGTTAACCCACGCTGGCTCCTGAGAACCCGGGAGCGGGGAAATAGGGAGACTGTGGGGTACCACCAATTGTCGTGGGAACCCCTGCATGGGTGACGACACCACAGACTGCTGGGACAAACCCATCGGAGTAAACGCGGGCTGCGGAGCTAACTGGCCCACTAAAGCTGTTAACGCCTGAGCGAAACAAGCCCAGGGCGGCTCCTGTACCGGTGCTGTAACCGTAATAGGCCGCGCCATGGACAAACACTGCCGGCAAAGGCCCTCCGCGCTACCCTCCCCCTCCGCTAACGGTACTGTGCACGTGGTACACTGTAGCCGGAGGGGAAAATCACTTTCAGACATGATGGCACCACGTATGTGACCTCTCTCACCAATTACGTATTAAATAGGCGAGAGACCACCCTGCAGCACCGCACTGCAAGGGCTTTAGCAGAAAGAACAGGGACAGTAATAAAGCTGACAGTTTTGAGAAGATAAAGTTACAGGCAGCAGCGCTAGCACAGTCACATACAATGCAGAGAAATAACAATTCCTGCACTAACAGCGCTGATCACTCAACTACACAGACACAGGGCCTGGTAGGACACAGCGCTGCATACACAGACCTGAGCCACAGCGGAGGAGAGGTATGCGGGGGGACCCAGACCACGATGCTTCCTTCCAGGCTTCCAGCAGCGTTCACCATGCGTTGCAGAGAAGATGGCCGCCGAGGAGCAGAGAGAAGCTGGCCTGGGGGAGGAGCGCTGACACAGGACCAGTCAGCACAGTGCAGAGAGGGCTGTGTGCAGCGGGGGAGGCGCCGGCTGTGAGACAGGGAAGGCGCGCTCCCCTGGCATGCATTTAACCCCTGGGACGCCGCAGCGCTACCGCTCTGCTGCGGTCCGCTGTCCCAGGGGGTAGTGGAAAGCGCAGGGTCAGTACCTGGCTCCACGCTGCAGCCAGTCCCCAGGGAGCCCCCTGCCTGGGGACTTAGGACCATGTGACCAGCGGGGACCCACCGCGGGACCCCGCTGCTTACCTTTGTCCCCCTTGGATCCGGCCATGGTCCGGAACATCTGGGGTCACCGCTAGCTGTGACCCCAGATGCTCACCAGCATCCCCGGATCGGTACCGGCGGGGGTGTAGGGAAGACAACATGGACGTCAGGACTGACTGTCCATGCTGTACATCCAGATGTGCAGCCACAGCTGCACTGAAGAAAGCTTCAGGGGCTCTTCTAGCCCCCACTCCGACAGGTGCACCCGACGCCGGCCGGGCACCAAACTAAACTGAGGTGCCTTGGCCCGGGGGCGGGGTATAGGAGGGGGACCTAGTGCATCCTGGGAGGCTGAAAGCTTAACTCTTTGGTGCCCTGCGACTGACGTCACACCTATACCCCAAGGTATCCTGTGGATACCCTATGGACCCTGAAGTAGAAAGTTGTGTTTAATATAAGGCATGGTTCTAGCACGGTAGGTGATTGGGTTTGGAGATGATGTTTACACTACCTGCAAACTGAGACACACTTTGAGTTTTGCAGAGACACTACCCCAGAACAGACAGTTGGTGTCCACATTAAGATGCACCTATGCACTATTAAGGCATCTTTGGATAGTTTTGTAAGTGAAGTCCAATTATGGGCAGAATATTCGCACTGCCAGAGGTCCTGGTTTAGAGCAACAAGAGTTCCACCTTCTGAAACTTCCCTACTCCAGCCACATTTTGTATCCACATAATTGTCACCTATGGTCAATAATGATGATATGATGTGGTGTAAATGTGTCCTGTATTTTGCAATTTTCAGCAGGTAAAAACTATAATAGCCTACCATGTCACAATAACGTGTGATGCTGTTATCTTACCGTCCAAAACATGTCGTTCCCCTTACAGTCGAATCCTTGCAAGGCACAGTTTCCACCAACAATCGCAAGGGGACAAGTGATATCTCCTAACGTCCCAAGAACCACTGCATTGGCTCCGTCTACAATCTAAATAATATTAAATAGAGAAGTAATTGTTATTAGAATGATATTGTCATTTCTTTTATTGTATATACTTCACATTACATTTCACAGCTCTGTCCAATCAGGCATAAGAGGAAGCCATAATGAAACCAAGGCAAACAATCAGCCTTGGGGGGGGTTACGCAGCATGTACAGCAATTGCTCCAAATTGGAAAGGATGCCACATAATGCTTTTATCATTCAAGCAGGTGTTTTACATGTTCTGAGCACAATCTAGCACACAGAGCATTTTAAGCGCTATGACAAACTGAGATTAAAAGAGCTGCACTATTCTAGCAGCAATAACAACACTGTAATAATGAAGCTTCGGAAGCTGATGGTGAGACACAGCCTGTAGAGTATCAGAGCTATCAAATTGGCCTCTTACATAATCTCTTGTTGGGTAGGCAGTGTTTTACACCCACAATGGCCACACCAAAAGTTGCCATGTATAGGTTACAATGGAAATAGAATCTGTCTTATATTCCTATATATGTGAACCTTATTTAACATTTGATATAGCTATATAGTCCAGAAACAAGATAATGCATATTTTTTTAAAAGTATGTTCATGTTTACATTTGTGCGGTCGCAGAGACCCCAGTGAAACACAGACCAGTGGGGGAGATGTATGAAGGGGCGATATGAGGAAGAAGCGATATCAGCTGATACCACTTCTCACCCATGTATTATTGAGGGGTCCGGTGTTAGATGACAGGGGCGCTATGCGCCCCAGTCATTATCGGGGATGCTATCTACAAGATGGCGCGCCGTTGCGCAGGGCAATGTATGAACGGACAGTGGTACTGACCGTTTTGACAGCTGCTGCTGTCTTTGCCTTATCAACAGAGCAGGGACAGCACTGTCCCTGCTTCAGCGGCTGAGACACAGCCTATTAGCACTAGGCTGATGTGCTGTGTTCAGGTGGGGATCGCCGAAGGGGGACTTTTCACTGCCCCACTCATACATCTCATTGGTAGTGCTTCCTGGTTCGCCTCGGTAAGGAGGCAAAGCAGGAAGAGTTATGGTGGCACGATCCGTGCAGCTATAATACATCCTCCCCAGTATTCCATACTGCTATACCTAACAGAGCCAATGTAACCATGTCTGCTTCTAATAATTCCAGGCTACACTATATGGGTTAATGCTGTTCTGCAAATGAGATCTGATGGAGGTCTCCCATGTAACTCTAAAGCTGGGTACACACCTAAACAAAGGTGTGACCCAGCGATGCAATGTAACGATACATCCAATCACCGTACACACTACACAATCCGGCATACAACACCTCGTCAGCCGTGGAATCGTTTCATCTAATGAGCTGTACAACAGAAGGGACGATTCAATGAACGATGGCAGCGAACGATGGATTGGGTATACACACTATATGATGTGTACAATGTATCGTTCCAATCCACGTTGAAATTATGTATCGGATGTTAGATCGTATAATGTGTACTTAGCTTAAGCCGTTTACCACTGAGAAACATGTGTGCTGACTCCCCGATTGCTGATTGCAGCATCACCGGAATTTCTTTTCACCGATGGTAAGTGGATGCTTCGTATTGGCCGTGTACTAAACTCCACAGTAAATGATTTAATGGCAGACAAGGTTGGGACATGTACAAATTATAGCATAGTTCATCAGGTTAATGTTAAAGGATAGGATTAGTGCCATTATTGTCTTGCATAATTAATAACAATTACAAAAACAAGTAAAAACAACATAAACTGGGATAAGCTATTTGGAAGCCAACATTGGTACAACCAGCCGTGCTAGTGGGCTGCATCAGCCTCTTCCTTTGCACAAAGGACTAGTTACTTGCTTAATGAATGCCCAGTATGTCAGGGGTTGATGCTATGGAACTACATCAGCTGCAACAGTTAGATAGAGCCAGTTAGTTATGCTTCCGTCTACACTAGAGAATTCCCCATGTCCCAGAAATGAGATCCATCTAACAGGGAGTCCCAGATATCACTAGATGAAGCCCACGTCCTCCTCTTATTGATTTACTGGAATGTGATCAGTAGATGATAAAGGGACAAAAGTATTTTTCTATCCCTGATATACAGTTGCCGGCCAGACCGTAAATATAATGACATTAAACAGTAGATGTTGGGGTGGCGTAACGAGAGGCAAAGGGTCCAGAACGGTCAACATCCAGTCAATGGCTGCCATTTAAATCAGTTGTTATCAATCACCTCTTTATAGAACAGATCAGAGTTGTTGTGAACGTCATAGGCCAGGAGATTGGTTTGTGTTCCCACTATGAGAGAGTCACAGCCCAGGGAAGGATCCAGCACTCCGGCAGTTAGGCAGCTGACACTCTGGTTAATGTTCAATAGAGAAATATCCGTGTCCTGACTACTCTGCATTAAGCGGTTAGCAGAAGCTCGCTGGCTGCGAGCATGGGGGTTATGTATAAAAACCTAGGAAAAATAAAAAATTTAAAAAAAAAAAAGTTACATTATAGAAAATGGAACACATTAAAATTAATTTAAAACCATTTATCTTATTTGCTAAAATGCAAAGTTCACTTCTACAGATTGGAGGAAGCCATGTGTGTGTGAAACCCATATCCATGACAATGGAGCCTATCAACTGAAAAGGAACTAGTAATGTTCATCAAGCATGAGGGCCGGTGGACACAATGTTTTCATTGGTTCCTTGTGACGGGTATAGCCTCATTTATGTCACTAACTCCTTGTCAACTAATAGGTTCAGCCCACAAAATGGCTGCCTCCACTATATATATGGGTTCACTTTACGTATAAGACTTTCCAGTAAGACTGATATACACATATGCATTTATGGTCACGGTTTGATAATATTAGGCCTCAGATACTACTCATGCATTTACTACAGAGATACAAGATATACGTGGGCTGACTGAAAAGTAATGAGACTGCCTCTGTTCTTTGTCCCATAGGAAGACATGGCAACGCTATGCTGGTTAATGTGAAGCTCATATATCGATGTGTCTGAACCTGCGGTTGGACTGCCGTAGTCTTCTTTGTTTGGTCACAGCGACTGGAAGATCTTCGTACGTTTCGTCATGGCCGATGAGGAAGAGGTGTCTGTGAGATTACGTCAGAGATGTGTGATTGAATTTTGAGTTAAACATGGAAAAAGTGGAAATGAAACTCATGAAATGTTACGGCAAGTATACGGTGGAGAAACAATTAGCCGTACTGCAGTATGTCAGTGATGGAATCACTTCAAGGAAGGAAATACGCAAGTGACTGTCGAAGCGCGTTCTGGGAGACCATCCATCACTGTTACAGATGTCAACATTGCCAAAGCTGCAGAGATGTTGCAAAATGACAGAAGGGTAACTTTACGCAAACTTTCGGCTTCACTTGGCATCTCATTCAAACGGGTTCAGCTTATTGTGATGAAGGAACTGAAAATGCATCACGTGTATGCCAGGTGGGTGCCCAGAAGAGCAGATGCGACGACGAGTTGAATCATGCAAAAACACCGTTCGAATGTCAGAGAGGAGACCCTGACATTGATTGTGACATGAAAAGCAAAAAATACCCAAGCGCTTAAAAACACACTGTTAAAATAACTGTAGCTACAGCGGTAATAGCAGAAAAGGGGAATAATTGCAAACCCACAAGAAACAAAAATTGGAAATAAATACCGCGCTAATATACAGAAATAATATAAAAGTAAATTTAATAACCAGACATAAAATACACTCAAAATGTGTTAGGAATAGCCAAAGACTAGAAATTAAACACAGAAATTATTGAGGTCTATTGTAGACAAATGAATACTGAGATATAAGGGCAATTAAATAAAACATACAAGATAATGCAAAACATAAAAATCAATGGATGTGGAATGAATGGAAAATGATGATGATAATAATATATGAATGAAAAATTATGTGAACACCCCGTCAGCCGCCACGGCACTTGGTCGATTGGATGGAACTGTTAATAGTTGGCGACCAGTGTGGAGATCTCGGTATATCGCTCACCACTCAGGTGTAAGGAGCCTGAAAAGGTGCTGGAGGCAATGCAGGCGTAAAAAGGTAAGTGCGGCCGCGGCTTAACAGGAATTCCCGCACTAAAGAAGGACAACAGGTGGTGGATGAAATGATGTTTAACAGGTACCGGTGACAACAGAAGTAGCAATGGGACATGGGCAGCAGCGCGTTTCGTCCCGGTCCTGGGACTTTTTCAAGCTAGCTGTGACATGAAAAACAAATACTTAACTGCGCTGGTTTTCTGAGAAATAAATGTATACCAATGCAGTTAAGTTTTGTTTTTCTTGTTTAATGTAGCTTTGCAATTTCTCCTTGTTTTTAACGGCAGCAGTGTTTCTGCTCTCAGGTGTGACCCAGGCGCTGAGATAATTGTGGTGATCGATTGTGACGTGTGACGAATCATGGATTCCTCATTATGATCCGGGAATCCAGACAAAAGTCCAGTGTATGAAAACAATTCCGCTTTTTCTAAATTTAACACAAAATTAAATCACACATCTCTGACGTAATCTCAGACACGTCTTCCTCATCCGCCATGACGAAACGTACGAAGATCTTCCAGTCGCTGTGGCCAAAAAAAGAAAACGGCAGACCAACCGCAGGTTCAGACACATCGATGTATGAGCTTCACAATAACCAGCATAGCGTTGCCACGTCTACCTATGGGACAGAAAAACAGAGGCAGTCTCATTACTATTCAATCAGCCCTCGTATGTCTAGATAAGAGGTGGAAGATGATAACGGCATTCTATAATAAACCTGAAGGCACAGGAGGTCTCTCAGTTAGTTCCTTGTACCTTTCCAGCCTGGGTGCCTGCAGTCAGACAGGGGTGTGTCCCATCGTATTTACCCACTGCTACCATTCGAGGGTTGATTTTGTGATTCAACTTCAAAGTAAATATTGGAACAAGCATGATGATTATCTGTAAATAGAGAAAATAAATATTGCTCACAAATCATAGAAATTGTGTGGGACCACTTAAACTCTGGTAGTTCCAAACTATTTCCTCATGTCATGCGTCCTCCTGGAGGCAGCAGCTTCCCTTGTGTGGGACCACTTACCACAGAGTTGTGTGGGACCACTTACAACTCTGGTAGTTCCAAACTCTTTCCTCATGTCATGCGTCCTCCTGGAGGCAGCAGCTTCCCTCACTCCTCCCCCACTGTCATCAACGCCACAATGTCCGAAGTCTACCAAGGCCATCCTCTGATTTATCCCTCACATTCTGCCTTTCTCCCATTCCTCTCATCTCCACCTTCTACGTATTGTTAGAATATGTCCTTTTCTTATTGAGGATGAAACCAAAACTCTAATCCAGTCTCTCATCATCTCCTGCAATCTCCCCTCATCTAGCATTTCCCTCATCCATCTATTCCCACTTCAATAGGTCCTACATGCTGTGGCAAACCTGCTTTTACGCTGGCTTCCCATATCCTCCAGATTCCAGCTTTTATTACCCCATGTTACACCATGTTTGCCGACTTTGAACTGGCACCACCTGGCAGAGTCCCCCAGAGTGGGCATCCATGTCCATTGTGCAGAGGGATGACACAGACGTGTTACTGTGGCTCCGTCTTCCGTTGTTCAAATTTCGTTATTTGCAGCGATGTACCTCAGGGGAGCCACGGTGATGCAATTCAGTGCAAAATACGGCATCCAGCCCCTTGGCCGCCCACTTCATTCCAAAAGTGGGAGGCATGTGGGAAACAGGCCAACTATGTTGGGAGTCCAAGAGTAAGCTGCTCATCAGGAACTACTTAGATAGTTTTCATGTTTAAAGGAAACAATTGAAGAACTTATTTAGGGGTTGGGCTCGGGATCCCGAGGGTCACAATCCCAACGCCGGCATCCTGACTGGGTTAGGATACAGACACCTGTTGGTCAGTATCCTAACCCTCCCCCTCCCGCAGCCTAAACCTTACCCTCCCGGAGCCTAAACCTTACCCTCCCTCCCTGCAGCCTAAACCTGACCCCCCCCCCACAGCCTAACCCTCACCAGCCCGCAGTCTAAACCTTACCTTCCCTCCCTGCAGCCTAAACCTAATTCCCCCCACAGCCTAACCATCACCCTAGTGCCTGACCCTAACCCCAATACTTACCGACGGTATGCCGGTGACAGGATTCTGACAGGTGTTGGGACCCCGGTGATGGCATTGTAAGCACCAGCATCCCGATGGTCGGTATTCTGACCGCATCCCCTTTTTTACATCTACTTTGGCACATCCAATAAACAGAATGGACTGAATAAAGGAGTTCCTCTAGCTACTTGAGAAAACGTCTGTACTAGCACAACACAGCGGCCCATTCAGCCATATGGACAGAAGTAATTAATCAGCAGCAATATGCTGACATCATTTTCTCACTTAAAAACGGGGTGTGTCATTTTCACACACATTAACTCCGACATCAACCATTTTATGCTCCGAGTGCCCTTCAATAGATATAACCAACATGCAGATGTGGCCGGTCAGATCTGTGGCCAATTTAGGATCCTTTTGTTTTACATTTACAGCACACTGCCAGCAGCTATAACAGTCTGTATTCTACACATTCTATTCTATTCTGCTTTCCAGCATTGGTATAACATCCGCCGGGCTAACATCTGGTGGTATTTCATACCGATCCCATTCTATTTGCCTATTGTATCAGCAATGCACAGTTTTGTCCTCCAATAGGCAGCATTGTATATGGGATCTCTCTCTGGTGGCATGCAACTACCTCCCTTAAGTACCTGACAAGTAGATGTATGATGCCTGGGACCATAAAGATCACTGCCTTTAAAGCAGGGGTGGGGAACCTTTTTTCTGCCAAGGGCCATTTTGATATATAAAACATTATTTGCGGGGCCAGTGCAGGCCACACCCCATCTCTGTGACGTCACACGGGGCCACAATCGCCAGTGATTACAGCAATGCCCAGAGCATCCTGAGAATGCTCCGGGAGCTCTAAGGGCAGCAGTGTGACAGTATGAAGCATCCTAAGGACACTCCAGGCAGCACTGCTGCATAGATTCTGGCTGCAGGGTGCCATTCTAAGCACAGTGCTAGCCAGATGAGGCTAGCAGGAAAAAGCTCAGAGGACCAGACCAAATGACTCCACGGGCCTTATACGGCCCCCGGGCCTGAGGTTCCCCATCCCTTCTTTAAAGCCATCTCAGAAACGTTTTATATTGTCACATGAGGCATACACCTATCAACCGACGACTTGATAATGCGCACTAACAATGAATGACTTGTATTGGGCACACAATAGTCACAGCTTTACTTTCACAATTAAATGATCGCAGGACAAGAAAGCAGTGGACAAGTCTACACTCATTTTTTTTGAAACTGGATAACACTGTGTCGTCTTCTGCCTACCAAGCAGGCACTGTAACCAAGGTCCCCAAGCACCAGCCCCACGGTGCATACCACCCTTTTTCTTGCACCTGGCACACTGTCCTTGGTGGCCCAACAGTTAAAATTGGAGTCCGGCGTGTGGCTGTCCTGCTAAAGTGATTCTGCACTGCAGGTCACTGTTGTCACCCCCCAAATACTATGTATTGTTGTGCCCTGCTTTCCCCACTAGCTGACTTAGACAAAGTAACATATAGGTACCATACCCTCAAGCAACGAGACATTTATCCGCACTTCCACGCAGGCGCGAGATATCACTCCGTGTATAGATTTATGTGTGACAGGCTAAGGGAGTGAATCCTGGCTTGGAAATGCTGCTGCTTCCTTTCATGATCTTTTAACCCCTCAGACTACTGCCTTGCCCCGCTGCTGTCCACTGCCTAAACGGGCCTCCAACTAGAGAAAAGGGGAATAGGTTTACCGGTCTGTATCTTTGTTGTTCTTGGAGTTGGCCGGAGGGCCATCGGTGCCCATCCCCATTATTAGGCCCCTTTTCTGTACCCCCTTAAATAATTGCAAACATCTGAAGTTGTTGTTCAGAACCAATTTGTTGTCAGTTATCATGAAAGAGAAATTCCATAACAAAATATCACATCAGTTTTATTGGGCGAGGACAGAAGTTCATGTTTACATGACTGATGTGCATATATAAAGAATGCCTACAATGGTAGTTATAGCATACACATATTTATGATGCATATGGTACATGAGACATGCACAGCTACTGTATGAGTGCGGATGAGTGGCTGTGTGTTCCTATAATAACAGAGCAGAGACAGAATGTTATTTGGGTGACAGCTGCGGCCTCCGGTTACCATGGTAACGCAATCCGGCCGCACCATGGCGTTCCTTCTCCCGGCCCGTGTGACTGTACGGCCAGGTCATGTACATTACACCTCTCCCTTATTTCACCATCCTATTCCCTGTGTTACCGCTACCTGGTACGGGCAAACTCTCCTCCGGTCTGCCGCTGTCCTCCGTTGTCACCGCGTCCGTTGTCAATAAAGTTGTGTGAATGTTTATGGAGAAAGCAGAGAACGTAATGATAGGTCAGTCTGATTGGCGGCAGAAGGCATGCCGGTTCTTGTAGTTCATAATAGCTCTACTGCTCTAGCATAATAAATAAAGTAATACTGATCTGTTTTCTTTTGCACAGCAGTGTATATATATATATATATATATATATATATATATCTCCAGATTATATGTACTCACACACACACATGCAAAGCGGAGAACGCAAGTAACTTTGTATCTGGAACAAACCGTGGGGCTGATTCAGCAGAGGTTGGAATTGCAAAGCTGCACATAAGCAGCTTTGCAATTCCGTCCTTGCGGATATGCAAATACAGCAGAGGGTGTCTGACACCCCCTGCTACATTTGCCATCCCAGCACTGTGACCAACGTCACAGATCACAGCCGCTAGGATGACAATCGCAACCATCAGTCATGATGGAGGATGGCGCTGGCCAGCTAAGTCTCAGCTTCTGTAAACTGGCCGCCTTGCGAGGCAAGGAAACTGGGTCTGTGGGCGCAGCCAATGGCCTTGCCGCTTCCGGAAAACGGGGGCGACATGCTACAGTTTCTGGGAACGCCGTCCGTCCTTGCACCGGCCTGTAAATGCCTTAGCATTCACTGCAATCCTGAAGGGTTGCACATGCTGGAGGCAGGGCCGCAACTAGGGGGGGCTAGAGGTGCACGTGCACCGGGTGCCAGATTGCAGGGGGTGAAAAAAGCTGACTCAAGGTGGCTTGGGGGCTGCAGACTCAGAAAACGGCCATCCAAAAATGGCCGCCGCCAAAGAGGAGACAAATGCTAGAGGTCCTTACTGGCCCGGGGGGTTTATGCTCATTTTCAGTGGGTTTATGCCAGCCGTCCACCTGGACGAACAAGGACAAACTTCATGTACAGGAAGGGAGGGGGCGCAAAATTGCTGCCTTGCACCGGGTGACAGATATCCTAATTTCGGCCCTGCTGGAGAGACTCTGCTGGTTTTGCATGGAAAAGAGGATTTTTCTTATATATCCACTATCAACAATTTGCTATTGGTTGCTGTATCTATGATATATGTGTATATTTAAATCAGGTTATTGAGCAAAAGTAAGAAGAGAGTATCAAACTATAATACATAAGCTGCTGTTATATTATTTTATACAGATGTATAGGGCTATGATGAGTCTATATAAAAGAGATTATCAGACTGCCAGACATACATATACTGTATATTGAATATTGGATTGTACAACCTGTTGATTGTGACATTTAATATAAGAGGAACACATCTTCTTTCTGTTAAAACTTTTCTTTCTGTACTCTCATCAGCTCCAATCTCTGGGAGCTGACAGCAGATGCAGGAAATCCTGTAGATCACCTGTAGTGGAGTAGGTGACTCTCATTGATCACCTCTACCGACGGGTATGTGATTAAAAGCAGACTATCTCTTCATATGCATACAGGTGCTTTTCAGAACTGTTCTATCATCATATGGAGCTTTATTATGTACAAATGAATACGTATATATTGAAGAAGATGTGTTGACGAACTAAGCATTTTTATCAGAGCAAAAGTGGTTATATGACCTGGATGAGTGCTCATATGAAATGCTTATGACTTTGATGTTAAAGCACAAGATGTGACTATCATTAAGAGCTAAAGAATGTGAAATTTTGTTCTGAAATAATCTACTTATGCTCTTGGTGTCACACGCTGCTCTGGAGACCCCAGAACCAGACCCCGCCGCTTACCTATGTGGGCGCTGACCCGCGCTGTCTTCTGGCACTCGCGCCGTACTCCTCTCTCAGGGCGGTCTTCTCTGTTCTCCTCTGGAAGGTTCCGCTGCTGTGCTGCTTCCACGCCGGCTCCTGCTGATCGCTGGTCCCCGCTGGTTAATTCCAAGAAGCGCTGTCCTCCGGTCCATGGGCGCGGCCATCTTGGATTGCCCATGTGACTCCACTACCACCAATGAGGAATCTTCTCCTTCTCTCTCAGCCTGTCAGCTTTCAGCGTCTACTATAAAAGGATCCCCAATGCTGACACAAGTTGCCAGTGCAACTAGTTTCTTAGTTTTGCTAAGTGAGCCTTTCCACTGTGCTCCAAAGGTGCTTCCTGCTATCCAGATTAGTATTCACCTTTATGGCTACCCAAGCCGCTCCACGTAGTCACCCAGCTACCAGCGTCTCCACATGGCTACCTAGCCGCTCCGCGTAGTGTCCCAGCTACCAACGTCTCCACACGGCCACCAATCCGCTCCACGTAGTCACCCAGCTACCAGCGTCTCCACACGGCTACTTAGCCGCTCCGCGTAGAGTCCCAGCTACCAACGTCTCCACACGGCCACCCAGCCGCTCTGCGTAGCGTCCCAGCTACCAACGTCTCCACACGGCCACCCAGCCGCTCCACGTAGCATCCCAGCTACCATCGTCTCTACACAGCCACCCAGCCGCTCCACGTAGTCACCCAGCTACCAACATCTCCCCACGGCTATCCAGCCGCTCCACGTAGCCACTCAGCTACCAACGTCTACCCACGGCTATCCAGCCGCTCCACGTAGCCACTCAGCTACCAACGTCTACCCACGGCTATCCAGCCGCTCCACGTAGCCACTCAGCTACCAACGTCTACCCACGGCTATCCAGCCGCTCCACGTAGCCACTCAGCTACCAACGTCTACCCACGGCTATCCAGCCGCTCCACGTAGCCACCCAGCTACCAACGTCTACCCACGGCTATCCAGCCGCTCCACGTAGCCACCCAGCTACCAACGTCTACCCACGGCTATCCAGCCGCTCCACGTAGCTTCCCAGCTCCTAACGTCCACTCAAGGCTATCCAGTCTTTCCAAGTGGCTTCCAAGCTACCACGCTACTTCTACATTACTCAAACTCCCCATCAGTTCACTGCTCCCTCTCATGCGGAGGAACTTTATTAAGCCAAGACTCCTCCAGCGAGCGTCTGCGCCAAGTAGTACAGGTCCAGGGCCCAGTCCGGGAACACAGCCTCTAAATCTCACGATTGTGACAGTTTGCACTGGCCAGATGGACTCGGCAAGTGGTCAAGGATCTGGGGTAGATCCCTCGCAGGATGTACTATCTCGTCTGAAAAGACAGGAGACCTCTCAGGCCCAGTTGATCCAGTTCATCCAAGATATGTCGTCACGCTTGGACAACATTCAGTCCTTATTGGCTCATCCCGCTCCCGCTGGCTCCCAAGCCGCCTCTCCTCCTGTGGTGTTACCTGCTCCTCCGCTTCTACCTCCTGCTCGTCTTCAGCTTTCCCCTCCGAGCAAGTTCGATGGCAACCCCAAATTGTGCAGGTTTTTTTTAAACCAATGCGAAATCCAGTTCGCGCTACAATCCGCCAATTTTCCGACAGCCAGAACCATCTCTCTGCTCTCTGGCCAAGCACTCGACTGGGTCTCGCCCCTTTGGGAGAAGTTGGATCCTTTGCTCTCCAACTACCCCGAATTTATTTCCACATTTCGCAAGATCTTTGATGAACCTGGAAGAACCACTTCCGCATCAGCTGAAATTCTACCCCTCCGTCAGGGTAGCAGGACCGTCAGTCAATATGTAGTCCAGTTCCAAACTCTGGCCTCAGAACTCAATTGGAACGAGGATGCTCTCATCGCTGCCTTCTGGAGTGGCCTTTCAGAAAGACTCAAAGACGACCTAGCTTCCCGTGACCTTCCAACCAATTTGGATGATTTAATTTCCCTTTACAACAAGGTGGATCTTCGTCACAGGGAGCGTGCCTTGGAAAGAGGCAGACTTGACCATGGAAGGCCACGTCCAGCTTCCCGTTTACCCTCTCCTCCTGTGGGTGAAGAACCCATGCAGGTCAACCGCTCTCGTCTATCGGCTGAGGAACGACAGAAAAGGCAGAGACAGAACCTCTGTATGTACTGCGGATCTCCTCAACATTTAGTTAGATCCTGTCCCATCCATCCAAGTCGTCCGGGAAACGCCTCCTTCTAACTTATGACAGAGAGGTTAAGTTAGGAGTTGCCATTGAATCACATAGGAAGTCTGATTCCACCATCCAGGCTCATTTAAAGCTTCCTCGAGGTTCCAAAGCTGTATTAGCTCTTCTGGATTCTGGAGCAGCAGAGAACTTTGTCACTACGGACTTTGCCCAGAAACATCAAATCCCCATAGAAGCGTTGCCTCGAGTCATCACTTTAACCGCCATCGATGGTAGTCGCATTACTAGTGGAACCATCACCCATCGTACAGCACCACTTAGACTTACCATTGGGGTGCTCCATACCGAACAAATGTCCTTCCCAGTGATTCCCAAAACCTCTCATTCTTTAGTACTCTGACTACCCTGGCTACAGAGACATTCACCACAAATTGATTGGACCACCATGCAAATAACCTCATGGAGTTACAATTGTTTCAAAGGCTGCCTTCTGCGGGTAGTACCTGTCTGATCTTCCGTCATACAAGATTCTAATAACCTGCCCAAAGCTTATGGTGGGTTTTTGGACGTCTTCAGCAAACAGAGCGCAGATCTATTACCACCCCATCGTGATTGGGACTGTCCCATAGATCTGATTACCGGGAAGAATCCTCCTAGAGGCCGAACCTACCCTCTATCTCTCCCTGAGACTCAAGCTATGTCGGAGTACATTAAGGAAAACTTAAGTAAAGGATTCATTCGACCTTCCACGTCTCCAGCCAGGGCTGGATTGTTCTTCGTTAAAAAGAAAGACGGTGGGCTGCGCCTGTGTATTGACTACCGGGGTCTTAATGAAATAACTATTAAGAATCGCTATCCTCTTCCTCTCATAACAGAGTTATTCGATAGAGTCAAGGGAGCCACAGTTTTTACCAAACTCGATCTAAGAGGGGCCTATAATTAAATTCGTATCCGTCCAGGCGATGAATGGAAAACGGCCTTCAACACCAGGGATGGGCACTACGAATATCTCGTCATGCCCTTCGGTCTCTGTAATGCACTGTAATGTCTTCCAGTTTTTCGTCAACGAAATCTTCCGGGATCTGTTGTACAAGTGTGTGGTCGTTTACTTGGACGACATTTTGATTTTTTCTCAAGACCACCAAACTCATCGAGACCAGGTGAAAGAAGTCCTTCTGAGGTTGCGGTCCAATCAACTTTTTTGCAAATTAGAGAAGTGTCTGTTTCAAGTCTCAAGTGTACCATTCCTGGGGTACATCATCTCCAGAACAGGCCTTCACATGGATTCTTCAAAACTACAAGCCATTCTTGATTGGTCTCCCCCTTCTTCCTTAAAATCCATACAAAGGTTCCTAGGATTTGCCAATTATTATCGCAAGTTCGTGAAAGGTTTTTCAACACTGGTAGCTCCTATTACAGCCCTCACCCGTAAGGGAGCAGATCCAACTAAGTGGCCTGTCGAAGCTACCTCGGCATTTCAACTCCTTAAGCAAGCCTTCATCTCCGCTCCCATCTTAAAGCAACTGGATTCCACCCGGCCATTTATCCTGGAGGTGGACGCATCCTCCGAAGGTGTCGGTGATGTGCTCTCCCAGCGGTTTGAAGATGAAAAACTTCATCCTTGTGGTTTCTTTTCCCGGAAGTTTTTGCCTGCAGAAAAGAACTACATCATCGGAGATCAAGAGTTACTCGCCATGAAACTAGCCCTCGAAGAATGGCGATATCTTATGGTACCCCATTACCATTTTTACAGACCACAAGAACCTGCTTTATGTTAAATCTGCAAATTGCTTGAACCCTCATCAAGCCCGGTGGGCAATGTTTTTCTCCAGATTTAACTTCAAACTCTCCTATCGCCCTGGCTCACAAAATCTCAAAGCCGACGCACTCTCCCGTTCCATGACAAGCGACCCTGATCTACCCATGGAACAGCCCCAACCAATCCTGAATCCAGCTTTCTTCGCCTCTATCAAATTATCTTCTATACCCCCGGTTGGGAAGACTTTAGTCACTCCAGAACTCCACAAAAGGTTGCTGCATTGGGCCCATGCTTCCCGGTTCTCTGGACACTTGGGTATGGATAAAACCCTTGAATTCATCCAGCGGTCCTACTGGTGGCCTTCGATGAAAAAGGACGTCAGGTCTTACGTATCGTCATGCATCAAATGTGCCCAACACAAAATACCTTGGTGGGTTCCACGCGGTCAACTCCAGCCTTTCGCAATTCCATTTAAGCCATGGACTCACCTCTCTATGGATTTCATCTCTGATCTTCCTCCATCTCGAGGCAACAACAACATTTGGGTTATCGTGGATCGCTTTTCTAAAATGGCTCATTTTGTACCCCTTACTGGGCTTCCGTCTGCACCTCTACTCGCCCAGAGTTTTATAAAAGAGATCTTCAAGCTCCACGGCCTTCCTCAAGAGATCATCTCCGACAGGGGAGTACAATTTGTAGCGAAGTTCTGGAGGTCACTCTGCTCAGCCCTTCAAATAAAACTCAAATTTTCTACCGCTTATCACCCCCAGACCAATGGTCAGACCGAAAGGGTCAATCAAGACCTGGAACAGTTCCTGCGCACTTTTGTCTCCTCCTCCCAAGATGACTGGATTGAACTTCTTCCTTGTGCCGAATTTGCTCACAATAATCATTATCACACGTCCACCAACTCAACTCCTTTTTTTACAGTTTTTGGTCATCATCCTCGAGTGCCAGATTTCCCTCTTCTTCCAACATTAGATGTGCCTGCGGCCAAGATGTCTCTTCAACGATTCTCCAACATCTGGGAAAAGGTTCGTTCCTCTCTGAGTAAAACCTCAGCCCGGTACAAGAGATTTGCTGACTGCCAAAGACGAGCGGTTCCCAATTTCCAACCTGGGGATATGGTCTGGCTCTCTACCAGAAACCTAAGACTCCGAGTACCCTCAATGAAATTTGCCCCGTGGTACATTGGTCCATTCCCAATCGTCAAAGTCTTGAATCCTGTGGCCTACAAGCTAAAACTTCCTCCATTCCTTCGCATTCCAAGCTCTTTCCATATTTCTCTTCTCAAACCACTGGTCTTAAACCGATTTCAGAAAGTCCTTCCCAAAGCTTCTAGTGTTCAAACACAGCAAGGAGAGAAGTTCGAAGTTGACAGAATCTTAGATTCCTGTTGTCGATACAATCGTCTTCAATACCTCATCGACTGGAAAAATTATGGTCCGGAAGAACGAATTTGGATAAATGCCTCCGATGTCCATGCGCCTCATCTGGTCAAAGCGTTCGATATGAAATTTCCTCATAAACCAAGGAAGTGTCCGGTGGCCACTCTTGAAGAAGGGGGTACTGTCACACGCTGCTCTGGAGACCCCAGAACCAGACCCCGCCGCTTACCTTTGCGGGCGCTGACCAGCACTGTTTTCCGGCTCCCGCACCGTACTCCTCTCTCAGGGCGGTCTTCTCTGTTCTCCTCTGGAAGGTCCCGCTGCTGTGCTGCTTCCACGCCAGCTCCTGCTGATCGCTGGTCCCCGCTGGTTACTTCCAAGAAGCGCTGTCCTCCGGTCCATGGGCGCGGCCATCTTGGATTGCCCATGTGACTCCACTACCACTAATGAGGAATCTTCTCCTCTCTCAGCCTGTCAGCTTTCAGCGTCTACTATAAAAGGATCCCCAATGCTGACACAAGTTGCCAGTGCAACTAGTTTCTTAGTTTTGCTAAGTGAGCCTTTCCACTGTGCTCCAAAGGTGCTTCCTGCTATCCAGATTAGTATTCACCTTTACGGCTACCCAAGCCGCTCCACGTAGTCACCCAGCTACCAGCGTCTCCACACGGCTACCTAGCCGCTCCGTGTAGCGTCCCAGCTACCAACGTCTCCACACGGCCACCCAGCCGCTCCACGTAGTCACTCAGCTACCAACGTCTCCACACGGCCACCCAGCCGCTCCACGTTGCATCCCAGCTACCAACATCTCCACACGGCCACCCAGCCGCTCCACGTAGTCACCCAGCTACCAACATCTACCCACGGCTATCCAGCCGCTCCACGTAGCCACTCAGCTACCAACGTCTACCCACGGCTATCCAGCCGCTCCACGTAGCCACTCAGCTACCAACGTCTACCCACGGCTATCCAGCCGCTCCACGTAGCCACTCAGCTACCAATGTCTACCCACGGCTATCCAGCCGCTCCACGTAGTCACCCAGCTACCAACATCTACCCACGGCTATCCAGCTGCTCCACGTAGCCACTCAGCTACCAACGTCTACCCACGGCTATTCAGCCGCTCCACGTAGCCACTCAGCTACCAACGTCTACCCACGGCTATCCAGCCGCTCCACGTAGCCACTCAGCTACCAACCAAAGTAGTACAGGTCCAGGGCCCAGTCCGGGAACACAGCCTCTAAATCCCACGATTGTGACACTTGGATTATTATTATACTAAAAGAATATCTGTTTTATGGAATCTGTCTTTTGAAGGCAGAATACAACAGCAAGGATACCATATATAAGAGCTTTTTGGTGTTTACACCTCAGGTTGTCTAAACAATTTATGCAAAGAGATTAATTTTTTATATAAAACAACCATTAAATGTGTATTTGTAGGAGGAATAGGTTCTAAGACTTTAAAGGATCCTAATAAATGCTTATGTTATGTGTTGTAAGTAACTGTGTCGGATCCTAAGATAGAGCCAATAAAAGTTACGTTTTATACTTAGTTAAGAGTGCCCCCACACAATGAGTCTTCTTTTCTTACTCTTTTGTTGTAATCAGGAAGAGTTGCCAAGTATGCACCTGAGTAACCCTCAAGTCACTCAGGATGGCCGTGGAATGCACACTTTCGGAGCTAGTGAAGTCGCTTTGGAAAATGTAGACACTGACCTTTAATTTCCCCTCCCGGGAGATGTCCGGGGAGGAGAAGCACATGAGTTTTGATGGGGGCGGGGCCTGATGGTTTGTGTCTTTTAGCCCCGCCCCTTCATGGTAAATGGTTGTGATTGGCACACATTTACATAGGAGGCAGGGCTAAATGACGCGATTCATGAAGAATCGCATCATTAAGCCCCTCCCCCTACACAGGGATCCGCGATCGCCCCGGAAATTCTCCCCATTCTGCCCACTTCACTAGGAAGTGGGCAGAATGTGGGAGAAGTGCCTACCCTTCTGGGGGTGCGGGGGTTACCCGAAAAATCGTGAGCCTCCTGCGAAAACCGGGAGGATAGGCATGTATGACCTTGGTCGATACGCCCCCGTTTTCTGGGATACTGGCCGTTGCCACCTCTTCCCAATCCCCATATGGCCACAGCATGCCAATAATGCTGCGGCTTAGGGGGCACTGCGATTATCGTCGCAGGCACAGATTGGTAATTGTTTAAGGACCACCTTCTAGATTGTCAGTTATATTAATTTAACAAAGTTGAACATAGGGCCTGATTCAGAGTTGTGCGGAAACCCGATGGTTGAACTAATTTTAATAGAGAACCGCTTTAGGCATGATCCAGAAGGTGGTCCTTTAACGAATAATGCACAACTGCCCTTCCATGCATTGATGTCGCACAGAATCCAAATCATACTTGCCTACCCTCCCAATTTAGCCGGGAGACTCCCGAAAATCTGGTGCAACTCACGCCCCCCAGGAAAGGCAAGCAAGCCTGCCGTCCCCTCCTGTCCCCCCACCCCCACGATTGTATGACAAACCCCTGCAGCGGGGGGGGGGCAGTGACGCGATTCACGCCAAATCACGTAATTTTAGTCCCACCCCCTGCTGCACAATGCCAGAATTCTCGGCATTGTGTAGAGGGGGCGGGGTCAAAATGATGTGATCATGTGGCCACGCCCCGCTCCGCCCACAAACGCCAGCCACGCCCGCCCCCGATATTGCCGATCTGGCTGCCCCCTCCAGGAAGGGGCAGCCAGAATGTCGGCATCTATGATCCAAATACTGCTAAGACCGCCTGTAGCAATTTGTCTTGTTTAATAATACTACAAAGCCCAGTGTGATGCTCCGAAATTCTCTATAGTGATGCACCACTAGCACCAGGTTCAGGTGTGTTCGGTATGCTTCTGTGGCCGATCTCCCTGTAGCCTAGATAGAACACACCGTGACAGAAAGGCAAGCCTTAAGCTGGGTACACACTGACAGATAAATTGGGCGATCAATTGATCGGTCAATGTCTCTGCTGCCCGTCGGGCAGTGTGTACCCGCGATATGTCGGTGAACGTCGGCATTCACCGACATATTGCATTGGCTGTGCTGCACAGCTGATGGACAGATATGTCTGCAGACATATCTGTCATCGGCAGGTGTGTACGGGTGGTCTGCAGACCGCCCGTACACACAGAGCGGCAGCCGCGAGGAGGGGGGCAGGACATGTCCCCCACTCGCCGGACCATGCCCCTGACATGCCCCCTGATTGCTGGGACCCACAGATGATGGCTGTTCAGTGTGTATAAATGACCATCGTCTGCAGATATATCTGTAAGGTGTGTACCCACCTTTAGTGATATCCCCTATTGCAGACACAGTGACCAGCCCGGAGGGTAGGTACAACGCAGATTTATTGTTGCAAATAGATAATCCACAGCTGTTATACAATGTACACATTAGACAGAATACAAACTTACAGCTTTCAATACCAATGTAATTACTTAAAACCTCTGTGTCCTCTACCGGTGACCCCAGCTGGCAAATGAAGGTAAGCAAAAGGAAACAGTTATTACAAAACCCTACATTCCTAAAGAAATGAGATAGAACATGGAATATGCAGGTCAAGATTGTACCAAATGCCAGTCCAGCACAGGCAACAGTTGTGAGGCTTTTGGGGTACACAGAGAGACTAGTGAAGAAGCAGGTAACTAGATAACCTATGCAGCACACATATATGACAATGATGAGAAAAACACCTGCAGGCCTTTGAGTATGCAGTTTTACTTGTAACAGATTACAGTTCAGCAGATGTATGGTTACTGCAGGCTTTTGGGGTTCACAGATACGCTAGTGAAGAAGCAGGTAACAAGGTAACCTATACAGCACACATATATGGCAATGATGGGAAAAACACCTGCAGGCCTTTGAGTATGCAGTTTTTAGAGAGAAAGAACAAAAAAACCACAGGTACATGCAGGGCCGGATTAACAATGGGGCTGATGGAGCTTCAGCTCCAGGCCCACCATCAGAACAGGCCCACAGACAGCTGATGTATGTGTGCTGCTGTAGAAAGGATTTATTTTCTCCCTTCTACAGCAGCCTACAAGTAGCTGTCCGGCCCCCCCACCCGGCCGCACACCTCTCACCTGGCCACGCACCCTCTCTCCCGGTCGCTGTGTCAAGTGCTGTTTTATTACCTGAGTGCCACCGACAGTGGTGTATATGGTGGATTCTGCATGGCGGGGTTTTCTCGGAAGGCATCGGGCTATTGAAATCCATGTTGTGCTGTAATTGGCGCCCGACTGCAGTTTGTGTGTGTGTGTATATATATATATATAATTTTATATTTATGTGTGTGTGTGTATATTCTCCTACATCACTAGCCATCCCACCTCCTCCCCTGCTGTGCTGGTCACATCCCCCGTGGCGGGACACAATAGGCCTTCCATCAATTTCAGCTCCAGGCCCATGTGGACCTTAATCTGGCACTGGGTACATATATATATCACACACTACTACACAGAGGTTACCAGTTAGGGTTACACAGGGTTAAATAAGCATTACATATACATTGCATCACAGAAACCAACATTGAAAATATTTAACAGTAAAAATATGCAGTGTTTTGGAGAAAAGCACATGTAAATGAGGCACCTGCCAGCATGGATGTCATCACATATAATAAACCAGCATTTGCAGCAATTACATGAGCTGACGCAATTAACCAAGTCACGTCCCCTCCCAGCATGAGCTGGAGGTTCACAAGAGAAATAATACCAATTATGGGACATAGAAAAAGGTTACTTATCCTTACTTCCCCCCTTGTTGCAAAAACCAGCAGATTAGAGCAAACTAGGGACCTATCCGGACCCCCAAATGACTTCCTAATCCCCAATCTAACTAGGGCAGCATAAATAGTGATGCAGGACCCCAAACTCTGGCCCTGGGCCCAGTGGAGGGAGAAAGCGGAGTTCCGGCAGGGTGATTAACTAGTGACAGGGGTATGGCTAGGAGCAGGGCAGGGGAAGTAGCAGATACAGGGACTGTTGTGCGTCTCACCCCTTGCTGTGGCTGTTCAGGCCCTTGCATCATTCAGTGCAGCTCCAGGATGCAGAGCACCGTCGTACCAGAGCACCGCGTCACGCTTCCAGGAAAGCACTACTCAAGGGTAAGGGGCTCCGTCCGGCACTGTTACTTTTTCAGCTCCGGGGTACTTGAGCCCTTTCATTTGAGCTGTCTCTTCTCTTGCCTGCCATCCTCGGGTCCTCCCCGCGTAGCCTTGCTTCAGGTGGGCGTCCCTCCGGTTAGTGCTGTCGGCCAGGTCGCGGTGTGGTCCCCTTGCGGTGCAGACTCACCCTCTCCAATTACAGGTGCCAGCTCCTCGGCGCAGGTCTCCAGATCCGTGGGCACTCTGTCGGCAGGTGGGTCTTCTTCTCTGGCAGCCGATCAGTGCCAGCGGGGTCCACAAGTCCCAGCGGCAGTCTTCTCCACAACTCTGGCTTCTCTCCCATCTCAGCGGCAGGCAGTCTCCACAGGCAGCCCCCAGTCATAGCCGGCACCAGTGGGGCAGCTCCAGGGGTCCTTGCAGCATTGGCTACCAGCTTCTGGTGCTGGGGCTTACAGCCCTCTTCACTCTGCACCTCTGTGAAGCAGGTAAGTGGCAAGGGCAGTATGCCCTGAGCGGCGGGCACGACCTTCAGTTGTACCGTGAAGGTGGTTTCCCGGCAGCAGCCAGTCTCCTATGTCCCTAACAGCGGCACTGTCCACATTCCGTAACCAGGTAAGCTCTACTCCTCACTCCTCCCGGGAGCATTGGCTTACAGGTACCGGTGGTGATTACAAATAGGGGGTCCTGCAGGGGCAGGCTCAGCAGGGTTCTTTAGCCTTCAGAGTGGGTGTAATTACACCTCAGACACTTGTAGGTGCTTGGTATAACACTCCAGTGGGGTACTCCTCTTCTGCTACGGAGTACAGTAATTGTAATCCATGGTAAGAGACTTGTAGGTGCTTGGTATAACACTCCAGTGGGGGAATCCTCGCTGCTACGGAGCACAGTTTTTATAATCCAGGGCAACCAAGGGGTGAATACACTTTCCCCATATTCCACAGATCCAAGGGCACTCCACAGAAAGATCCTCACACTCCACAGAAAGATCCTTACACTTCACACTTCTACTCAGGTGTTGCTCTTTTAAAACCTTCACATATCTCTCCTTCCTGCTTGTCCGTCTTCTCTGAGTGGACAGGGGACCCCCAGCAACAGATCGCCCTCAGGGTTCTCTGCCTGGACACCCAGGCTATCAATGAATTATTTTTCAAAGTATTTTTCACGCAAAAATGAGTTACTGACCAAGGGGCATTTTCTTCCCCCCTATTTGCACATGCTCAGTGGGGTCCAGGTAGAGCAGGGTCAGTGAGAGTTCACTATACCTGCCTATGGGGCCCATAGTGCTGTATTAACTTATGGAGAAAAAAAAATGACAGGTGCTGCAGGAAACCTAAGTGCCCCCACCCCTCCCTATTTTACTAAGGGGTAACCCCTTACTATGGGCGTACCACACCAGCATCACGGTATTTTGGGCCTAATTCATGTTTGTACGCAATCGCTGATGTTCACACAAGTGAGCTATTTTCTGCAGACTGTGCATGTGCAGTGAACACACTGGGCCTGTGTAAAGCTGTTTTTGCGATCGCGTTCACACTAAGAATTTTATTGTAGAGTGATTGACAGGAAGGGGCCGTTTGGGGAAGGCAACGGTTAGTGGAAGCAAAAATGCAGGCATGTCATGGCCGTTTTCAGAGCGTGTATCTGTTGTCAGCTGCGATCGTGTATGTAGTGAAACATGGCTCCAACGTCGCTACTTTTACAGCCAGTCTGCATAGCCATAAGGCTACCCTAGCAGTCGATGTTCCTCGTTCTTGCGTATAGTCTGCTGCATATGTGTATGCAGTTGAAAATGAGTTTGCGATGGCTCCGGTGGGCGTCTATCTTCTTTTTTGGGCAGCAGCTTTACTTGCTAAGATTTACAGTACCGAAGTCTAAAAAATATCGCAATTGCATACAAACAGGAATTAGGGGCCTGATTCAGAGCCACTCGTTAGCGCATAGCGCTAGCAAGCGGCACGATGTTTAGTGACTGCACATGTGCCGCGTCCGGCGTGCGCATGTGCGAGCCCCGCTGAGTGACTGAAGTTCAGTCGCTCTGGGGCTCACAACAAGATGGGGCGGCTGTTGATGGTAAGTGACAGCTCGCCCCGTTTTGTAGGCGGGTAGGGGGGGTGGCTGGACAAACGCAGGCGTTCCCTTAGGAACGCCTGGCATTTGTTGGGCGGGCAAACTGACATCACTACTGATGTCAGTAATGGACTTCCTGCTCTTTTAGAGCAGGGAGTCCACTCGGCCTGCGGCAGTCGAGACCCTACTGCAGGGTCTCGTCGCAAGGGCGATGGTCGCGAATATCGCTATGGTCTCCTGGCCGCTCGCTCTAGCTGTGGATGGTCACCCACAGCTTTGCGAGCGGCTGGAGAAAAAAAATTAAAAATAAATAAAACGTCCACAGACCCAGCTGGCTGCCAGCGGCAGCGAGCGGGTCTGAATCAGGGCGTAGGTCCTTTGTGTTTATTGTTAGGATTGGATAAAGGGCCACATGGGCCTGGGGCTGAAAATGATCAAGGACCTATTGTGAGAAGTGGGGGAGTTATGACCAGTGCTGTGTGGGTGTGACAATTGCCATGTACACCCCCTACCAGTGTCGGACTGAGGCATAAAGGGCCCACCAGGGGAATGCAGTGATAGGGGCCCATGCTTAAAGGGTGTGGTCATCCACCAGAGGGGGTGTGGCCAGCCACCACAGTGGCTTGGCCAACTATCTGGCAAATCTTGGTGTAGTTTCTATAGAAGCAATAAGCAATAACTGATGTTCATCCATGTTCCTGCTCCACAAGGTAACTGACCATCTAATACAGTAACAATGTACAATTCAGTGCACAGTGTGGAACATGACACCTAGAGGAGGGGGTGGGCCCCCAGGCAGTGGGGCCCACCGGGGATTTCCCCTGTACCCCTGTGGGCCAGTCCAACCCCGCCCCCTACTCTATCTTGCCCAATGTCTCCCTAAGGGGCCCATTTATCAATATCTATTTGTGGCATATTCCCCAAAAACACCCGTTTTCAGGGGGTAACTGCAAATATTTAGTATTCCCTGAATGTATGACGGAGGGACTGCAGCAGATATCTCCGATACCTGCTGCGAACCCTCCAATCCCGCCGGCAGCCCCAACCCCCAATAGGTTTCTATGGGGATGTGATGCTGCCATATATTATCAACTTCCAAATTGCGTTGCATTCTGGAGATTGGATACCACCATCTGAAGTTGGCAGTAGGCCGCTGTAGCCTATGGTCTACACATCGCAAAAACTACCAGCAGATGGTCCCATAGGAACCCTCCCCCGGCAATGGCCGCAGCACATGTGTGGTCTGTAGACTGCGCATGCGCTGGTCTCCCGACATAGGAGTGAAGAGACCGCTGGCGCAATCACTTCACTCCTTGCACTTCGCAGGTACGGGCTCCTTTCAGAGCATCTGTCCCTGCGGCTGCTCAGTAATATATTCGGCTGATATGATCGCATCCTGCAGTGTGATCATGGGCACTAATATTGCGCCCAGATAGCATTGCAAATGTGATCATTAAGAAATATGTGAAAGCAGAAAAATTGCAGCATTTATGGCCTGATTCGGAGATGGACGCTAATGCGATCGCAGCTGCGATTTCCACGTAATGCAGCAGCAAAATATGCTAATGTCTGCAAAGATCACCTGAGCGTAAAGACGCCCACTGCTGCCTTCTTACCAGCGTGCAATGACGCATACCAGCGTAAATATCAGTAACATCACCGTACATCAGCGGCCATCTTGCCCTAGCGGCAGGTCTGACAGGTCCGCAGCCTTGGGGCTCTTCAGACAAGTAGAAGCAAGAAAGGAAAGATCTGTATATGGTGCACAACAATTTTATAAAATTTTACTTTTATTATATTATAATTTAAAATATTTATAACAACTCATATCTAGAGTAGGTTCAAATTAAAATAGCAAAATATATGTGACAAATTAAGTGAAGTAGTGCAAATAAATGTGAATATTAAAATGTGCTGTGTGCCTATATTTGGTCTCCTTATTTTAAATATAATATGTCCTTAATCTTAATTTATATAACTAGGGGTCTATTCAGCATTGATTTTTTTACATAAAAAATATGGAAACTATGATTTCCGTATTTTCTATGTAAATCCCTTATTCAGCAATGGGATAATGGAGAAGATAACGCAATTATCTTCTCCATTGATTCCCATCGCACTGAATACCGCACTGTAGGGATCAGGACATTGATCTCCACACTGCTTTAACACTTTTTGCTATTCAGAAAAGCAAAAAGTGTTAAATCAGTCGATAAATATTTCCTTTATATAATGCCAATTCAGAATGGCGTTATACGCAGAAAATACTTATATTTTCCGAAAACTGCAGGGACAGAGGGAAATTTTCCAATAAGTCCCTGCAGCATCTTGCAAGCCCACCCAGTCTCTGTTCCAGCTTCCCGGTGATCGGTGGCAGTTAAGTCACTTTAGAGGCTTTTAAACCCCCAAAATTGATTGATATGTGTATACAGGCTTTATACTAGCCTGTAATATACATGTATACAGGCTAGTATAAAGCCTCTATACACATATCAATCAGTTTCGGGAGGCTGGAGCTGTACTTACCCCACCACGGTCCCCAGGAAGCCAGGGCGAAGATTGTTCCCGAGCGCATGACTGAGCATGCACAGGGAACAAACAGAAGGGATTGTTTTCAGAATCCCGAAAACAATCTGTGGCATCGAAGGGACAGCGTGTTACCGCAACCGCTGTCCCCGCACAATATAATGCTGAATAGCTAACATATTTTATCATAATTGATAAAATATTGTGACGATGTTGCCCGATAATATTCTGGGCAACATCGTCACTGTTACTGAATAGACCCCTAGAAGTCACATAATGTTTGTGAGATATATATAAAAATTGACGGTAGTTAAATACACTTGCTCCTTTATTATCATTGTCTGTAGACACTTGTATTCTGAAACTGGAAACAAAGTTATATTATGCAGAATGTTTTGCAACAATTGTAACTACCCATCAGCTTTTACTGAAGTGACTGCAGCTCGCTGTCTTTAACATGGGAGCTTAATCCTCCAACAATCTAATAATGTTGGAGTGTAAATGTCTGATGAGTAATACGCATGTATCCCACTGTATTAATACCTAATATTGGCTATAGTTATTTCTTTTGGATACAGTATGTTAGTTTATTTGCTCATATTTCACCATTTATACTGCTTTTAACACGGATATTTTGATTATAGAATGTCTGACACAGCTGTGTATCCCGCTTTGGGAGATAAGGACTTATCTTCCCTTTGCATAGAAAACAAAATATATTAACCACTTAGTATAATGGTTAAAAGTGTCAGAAACTACACCCTGTATAGTTCAATTTAGAAACATGGGTTGCCTAGCATGCAGTGAATACTGATAAAGGGGCCTATCCATTAGCAGATAAATTTGAACGATGAACGTTATATCGTTCAGTAGTTCAATTTATCTGTCATGGATAGGCCCTGAACGATGACAGATGCGCACTCCCGCAGCCGACAAATTGTGACTTTCATCTCTCCAACATGTTGGTCAATTATCGCATATCGCTGACAGATATTAGAAATATCTGTCAGTTTGTAAGCAGTAAACGACAAACGATGAACGATATTTTTTAATGAAACTTAATAGACGCATTAAAAAAATCCACTCCCTGAATGATGTCATGCAATATCGTTCATCGTTAGTCGTTTGCAAAAATCTGTTATGTACATGACAGATATCTGTCACCGCAGCCCCAGGAATTTTCAAGGGATAAATCTTTTGTCTTTCATCGTAGAGAACGATCTGCTAATGGATAGGCCCCTTTAGTTGGATCACAGACATGCTGATCGTAAATTACATTAACTGCTTGATATGGTAGCTAAGAATGTCAGAAAATACACGCTATGCTGCTTAGTTTAATTATACAGATTCATCAAGCGTGCAGTGAATATTAATTAGTCTGTTCAAGAGCACTCTGACACTCTACTAGGCAATATCTATTCTCGGTATTGATTTACCTAGGCATCAGCAATGTATAAGGCTGTAAACATTTTACAGGGTTCGGACTCTGGCCCTGATTCAGAGCCGGACGCTCTGACCAGAGCGCTCGTTCTGAATCAGGGCCCACCTCCATAAATATGGAGCGTCCTCCACCACCCACAGCATATACGAGCGTGCAGGATGATGGTCGCGATGGTCTTGACCATCGCGACCATCGCCACTGCGAGCAGAAGCCTGCAGTTGAGTTTCTCAACCGCAAGGCCAGGAGTGATTTTGGCTCTATCAGAGCCAAAATCACTCCAATTGACATCACTAGTGATGTCAGTGGGGCCGGCTTCTGACGGTAGGCATTCCCTTGGGAGGCACACCCCCGGCACGCCCACCAAAGGGGGTGTGCTGTCAATCAACATCGACAGCACGCCCCCTTTGATCAGACACTACGAGCAAAGGAAAGTCCTTCGCTCGTCGCATCTCGCGCATGCGCACGACGGAGCTCCCTCCGTCGTGCGCATGCGCAGTGCAGACCATTGACCCACTTGCGAGCGGACAGCCGCTCGCGAGTGGGTCTGAATCAGGGCCTCTGATAGTAAGTTATATTAGATTGTCTGGAAATGTCAGGAATTATTATTACTATTATTATTATTATCCTTTATTTATATGGCGCCACAAAGGGTTCCGCAGCACCTTACACGGTACATAAATGAGCACACAAGAAAAACAGTTATTACCAGTACAATACAATGCATGACAAGTACAAGGTTTATAAACATAGCTGCATAACACAAGCAGCAGGACATGAGCAACCAGGTGTTAGGTGCCGTTGCGGGGAGTTAGGAGTAAATGATACTATAAGTAGGGGGAGGAGAAGCACGTGAGGGACGAGGGCTCTGCTCGTGAGAGCTTACATTCTAAAGGGGAGGGGGCAGACAGACAGGGGCGACACAGATGGGGTAGGTAGTGAGGATGGAGCAGTGGGTTAGGATATGTGCTGCGGAATGTGTTTAAGATAACCTGATGTTATGTCAAAATTAAGTCCTTCACTCATCTATCTCTATGACAGAAAATAGATTTTGATTATGAGTTATTTACATGAGAAAATAGAAAATAAAGTTGTAACACTTTAATTATTGTGTGTTACATTTTAGCATCTAAATACATCCTGATAAAATATGTATATATTAAGAGACTGTCCCGCCATCCTAATACAGTAGTGTATACTTTAATCCCAGCTGCTGGGTGCTATGCCATGCTCCTGTGATTGGGTGCACCTCACATGCTAGACCCACCCACAAATGGGTGCAGCCATGCCCAACATACTGTAGTCCCACATAATATTGCAGTACCTGGGCCCAGAATTTCTCTTGGCAGCCCTGGAGGTGACAGGTAGGACCAGGTGGGCATAGTGGTGGGGTAGCAAGGCCATGGAGGTAGGAAGGTGGTTGAGACTGGAGGAACAGGAAAAGCGGGGGAAAGAAGCAGAGGGTTGGAAGGGAGACTAAGAGAAAAAAGGGGGAACAGCAAGCGTAGGAGACAAGAGGGGGAGGATAGGGATGGATAAAGTAGAGGATTATGTGGGCACTGAATAAGGGGTGTTTGAAGTAAGAGTGTTCATACTGTGGATGAGGTAATAAGTGAGATGAAAACTGGAGTGGAGGCTGTGTAATATAGAGACAGTGTGGATCAAAGTTGTTAAATGATTAAAAATAGAGATAAAAGAATCGTGCTGCTAATATATGAGTGCAGCTCCAAAAGTGATATATATATAAAGAGAGGTATGTGAGTAGTGGGTGCAGGAATTAGTTACTAAACAAATGATTAAAGTGGATAGATGTGACGCAAAGGGAAAAGGCAATACAAACAAGATTTTATATTGTATGAGGGTAAAATTACAATGCACGGAGCCGATCCAGTCCAAAGTGTTATGATCAACAAAGATCAATCAACAAGAGCAGCAGGCAGGTAGGGAAGTATTTGCAATGTCCAAGCAGTGAGTGCAGTAAGGAGTTTCCTGGATATTCATAAAGCAGAAGATGGTGATTTTGGTAATTCACATAAATATGTTGCTTGTTGTCATTCAGAAAGTGTTCTGGTATTGAGGTTGTTTTCCCTCAGTTTTCCTCCAGTTTAACTCCGGCATAACTCCGACTTAGTAATCAAATTGTAATTACACTAATAATCTAACACTTTGAATCTAATACAGCCTACGTCTATGCAGCCTTAGTGAGCACACACTATGCTATTCAGTTTACACACACAGGTTTTCAAGCGTGCAGTGAATATTAATTAGTCTCATCACGGACATGCCGGCCCACCGCTAAACAGTATTGGTGTTTGTTTCACCGGACATCTACAGTGTATTTAAGCAGCAAACATTTTACATAGTTCGGACAGACATTATTTTAGGACCATGGGCATACAACGTAAACGCCGATGTGCGTTTCGCTAGATAGTTTTTACAAGACATGATTCCAAGGGGCTTAAGGCCAAAAGTTTTTCATGCGTTCAAACTAAATATGATTCAAGGGGCTCTTCAGACACGCAGAGCTGCGTACGCACTTATGCACGGCCATGTAACGGCATTTAAATGGACAGACATGCCTGCATTTCTTAGACCACCCCCCGTCACCACTCCCAAATGCTGACAACCTGTAACTCACTCTGCGATGGATTCCTATGAGCGTCCGTGATTGCAAAGCTATCGCTGCGCATGTGTAGTGCAGTTTATATGCAAGCACGATGGCAAACAATCGCTCAATCCCCTTTGCATCTGTCTCTAAATAAGGCCCTTAGTCTGGAAAATAGAAATCAAATTTTAATACAATGATTTATGGCCGACCTTGTGGGCAGCTTGGTCATCATCTTCCCATCGTGATGATGGGTCTATTCTTATGTGGAAATCTGGAACTGTAGTCCCATCTGCCCCATTGTTAATCTGGAACTGTCTTTTGTATGGCCCCCAGATTCCCCTGGTTAAGGCACACACCCACACCTTCCCGGGAGAGTAGGTAACTACAGCTGGGCTGGTGCAGTTGGAGGCATGGCAGCGGCATAAGTGGGCAGAGTGGGTGTTGGGGAGGGGTGACAGCCAATCCGGGAGACAACTCTCGTGAGGGAGGGGGGGGTCGGGAGTGCCACCCGATTTTTGGGAGTTTCCCGGCTGTTCTAGGAGAGTAGGCAATTATGGCGTGTGTGTTAGCATTTATTCCTGTTGCTGCTTTAAATACATCGGTCAGAGCAGCCAATTATCACCAGCTTTGGGTTAGTAAATTTAGCTCCTTGGGTAAGATTACCGATGGTTAGCATCTATGGTGCTTAGTGGTGCCAACAATCAGCTGTGTTTACCGTTGTGAGGGCTAAGTCAATTTATATATCAGGACAGCACAAAGTATATTACAGATATGCTTAATGTAATGTAATTTATAAGTGTAATGCTTCCCAATGGATTGTAACTGTCACACCTATATTTTATATATGTGTACTGATATTGGGCCTGATTCAGACCCACTCGCGAGCGGCTGTCCGCTCGCAAGTGGGTCGATGTTATGCACTGAGCATGCGCACGACGGAGGGAGCTCCGTCGTGCGCATGCGCCAGACGCGACGAGCGAAGGAAAGTCCTTCGCTCGTTGTGTCCGATCAAAGGGGGCGTGCTGTCAATGTTGATTGACAGCACGCCCCCTTTGGTGGGTGTGCCGGGGGCGTGCCTCCCTGACGGGGGCGTTCCCACGGGAACGCCTCCCGTCAGAAGCCGGCCCACTGACATCACTAGTGATGTCAGTGGGAGTGATTTTGGCTCTGATAGAGCCAAAATCACTCCGGAGCTTGCGGTTGAAAACCTCAACCGCAGGCTCCGGCACGCAATTTCGATGGTCGCGATGGTCTCGACCATCGCGGCCATCAAAAAGCACGCTCGTATAGCCTGTGGGTGGTGACCCACAGCTATACGAGCGTCCAGGAGGACGCTCCATGAAAATGGAGCCCGGCCCTCATTCAGAGCGTGCGCTCTGCTCAGAGCGTACGGCTCTGAATGAGGGCCATTGTTTTGTATACTGGACATTTTCCTTTTTTATTATGAAATCAAAATAAAGAATTTATATATAAAAAAAGTATATTGCAAGTACAACCGTATATAGGAATACATTAATGTTACTAATATGATAATAACAACATTTGTCAGCTGATCAGTTGTTTTGCTACTGATGACAACACAGCCCACTTCAGTTCTCACTACTATGGTATCCACACACTCCTTGTTTATTTTCCACTTTACCCTTTTGTTCCATGTTTCCCATTCAGTCCTGGAGGGTGAGAAACTGTCACAGATTTGCTGGCCCATTTAGCCCCATGATTCAATATACTTTGATCCCAGCAGACTGGGCATAGTTTCTGCTTCCTCCTCACTGCCTGGTTACAGGCAGCATAATGTGGATGATTGTTTCATTATTGCAGAAGGAACCGTGTGCAGAGCAAAGGACAGTAGATAGGGAGCCGAGTGCAGACTTGTTTGTGTAGCAAAGTGGGATGGTTCTCTAATTGTTTCCTTCAGGGCTGAAGAATTGTGTCACATAGTGGTGACATATTTTATTTATTGGCATCTCAGCTGTCCCTGTTCCCTATTCGGGTTTGGGTGGTATAGATAAATCTCTACAAATATCTCTGAAAGGCGTCTGCTCCAAAATGTAGAATATCATCCTCACTGTATACTATTATTGATTATTGTGCTTTGTAGTATTTGCAGCTGTGTGATAAGCAGTTTTATGGTATTTGCAGATTGCAGTGACCACACTGACTGCACTGATGTGTGTGAATGCTTCAGAATTAAAACAGTATTCCCTTTTGTAGGGGTGTATCTAGGGATCCGAGCGCTCCTGGCAAGGTAATGGACTGGTGCCCCCCTCCCCCCATAATTTCAAGGTGTAGTAGTCCCCCTACGCAGTGCCCCCAGTATTAGTTCACTCTATGCATTGCCCCCAGTAGCCGTCCCCCTATGCAGTGCCCCCAAAAGTAGTTCACCCTATACAGTGTCCCCAGTAGTACTCCCCCTTATGCATTGCCCTCAGTAGTAGTCCCCCTATACAGTGCCCCCAGTAGTAGTCCCCCTTATGCATTGCCCTCAGTAGTAGTCCCCCTATACAGTGCCCCCAGTAGTAGTCCCCCTTATGCATTGCCCTCAGTAGTAGTCCCCCTATACAGTGCTCCCAGTAGTAGTCCCCCTATACAGTGCCCCCAGTAGTAGTCCCCCTATACAGTGCCCCCAGTAGCTACCATCCCCCCATAACATGCCCCCAGTAGCAGCCCCCACAATACAGTGCCCCCAGTAGCGTCCATCCCCTCCACCACCCGCTACCATCCCCCCGTAACATGACCCCAGTAGCAGCTCCCACAATACTGTGCCCCCACTAGCGTTAACCCCCCCATAATGTGCCCCCTGTAGCGGCCACCCCCTGTACAGTGCCCCTTAGTAGCCACACTCCCCCACTGTGCTGTGCCAGAAAAAAAAAGCAACTTACCTGATCCCCGCTCCTGCCAATGACCGCTGCTGTCCACTCCTCCGGGCCTGCTCTCTCGCTCTGCACTTTGGGATGGGAGAGACGTCATGACGTCTCTCCCATCACCCACTGTGGGGGGAGCCAGAAGGCGGAACTCACCAGTATACGTGGTATCTTGCTATAGTAGCACAATGTGACCCGATGTATTTATAAGCTACTATAGCAAGATACCCTCTATGCCTAGATCTGATTATACTATTGAAATGCTGTAGATGCGATGAGTGAATGAGTCTGTCCTGTATCAGCGCTGTGATAGTTACATTCACAGCACTGTCCACACACTCCTTGTTCTGAATGTGTGAATTGTTCTGAACTGAATGGTATCCTGTCCTCCACGGGATGTACTCTGGAACCCGACGGTCTAAATGCCGACTGCCGGCTTCCAGACTGCTTTATCCCGACTAGGGACAAATGACAGGCATCTAAATGTAGACACCTGTAATTTGCACGACGTCTGGCGACCGGTGCCCGGCATCCCGATCGAGCGGATGCCGGGCGCCGCAGCGGACAGCCGTGGGGGGGAGGGTTTGGTTTAGGGCTCCCGGGGGGGACTTAGGGTTAGGCACCCCTGGGAGGTTAGGGTTAGGCTAGGGGGAGGGAGGGTTAGGGTTAGCCACCCCCGGGGGGAGGTTAGGGTTAGGCAGCGGGGAAGGGGGGGTTAGGTTTAGGAACTTAGAGGGGGGGTTAGGGTTAGGTACAGGGGGGAGGTTAGGGTTAGGCACCCCTAAGGAGGGTTAGGGTTAGGAGGGTTAGGTTAGTTGATACTTACCTTTAGGACAATCGGATTTCCAGCTCTGTCGGGTAGCCGCTGTCGGGAATTGAACCGCCGGCCATGCGCCCGCCGGTAATACATATCACAGCCGTTTTCCACTTGTTCTCTATCTTTGCTACACATATAATTATTGATACAGAATATCCAGATGGCACCTTTCTTGAATAGGTGTTTTATTCAGTCCACTGTGATAATTATTCTAGAGAACTAACAGTGATACCACTATATTAACACATTAAACACCACTCAGGACTGATTATTCATTTATTTATTTATTGTTCCTTGAGACCGGTATAATATTATATATTGGACGCATATGAACCCATTTAAAGATTGCCCTATTTAGAGGAACAATTACATATAAATTGCTGTGATCCCTTTTATAAGGTTATTGGTTTCAGATAGTGTATTAATAATTAACTCATTCCTCATATCTATCATCAGTCAATGTAACATGGTGATAAATTATGCCTAATTACACTGTGAGGATTACTGTCCGGGAATACATTGTTATTCTCCCTGATAGTATCATTTAATAAACACCGTTATTGACTGACAGATCGTATAGGCTCTTATCAATTGGAGAATTGGTCACAGTATCCACTGTCTAACAGGACACTAATAACCCCAATCAGAGGACCCTCTATGGGGGAATTATATTTAGTTTAGACAGTTTGATACATTATATCCTAACTGATTAATTAATATTATATATGTAGGATCAAGACTGATATGTCTTTGAAAGCAACATATTTGATTTTAACTTTGTTATAACTGTTCGTCTAATTGTTCATATTTCGCTGGCAATATTTTAATTGTACTATTAAAAGTTATATTTTAGGCTACTGTTGAATTCCCTTATTGATGAATGTAGATATATATTTATTGATGCTCATGAGTGCCTCGTGTAGGAATACTTTGTTTTCTTTTTCTCTTTTGCCTTTTTATCAAAATTACAAGAAAGTAAACTAAAAGCAAACTTGTGGATTGTATTGTATCATGGCAATAGGTTCCAAATTGCTTTAGTTACATTTGCAATACGATTGCAATAGAAACTATAGGATCACTCAGGTAATTATGGTAGTCTTTCACAATAACACTATTGTTTTTAAGGTAGCCTAAATGATCATTAGTTTCTTCAAAGACTTATAGGCCTATTTATCAAGCTTCCCCCGCTATGTACTAATAGCCAAATGCACATAAAACCCCTTTCAAAAGGCTAATTATCGGTGTGGACTGCCTTTCTCATTTTTATCAATGGGGACTATGGGCTGACCCCTACAGACCAAACGTTCGGCCCTGTTGGTTTAAACTATCCTCAGATGGTGTAAACCACTATATGCTCATGAAGGCATTCCTGCAGGAGAAACATGTAACTAGCAGTGACAGTGGTACTCGCTACCAGGGGTGTCGAGGTGGGGGAGGATAGATTTATTTATTTTTTTAAGGGGATGGAGATGCGCATAGGATTATATATATTTTTTTTATTTTTTATTTTTTTTGGGGGGGGAGGCTGGGAGTACTGCTGCGATTTCTGGCTCAGACCGCCAGGTTCTTTAGATGCCAGGGGTAATTTTTAGTCCCGGTCCAGCCCTTGAAAGAGTAACACCTGTTTTTACTTGATCTAGGTTGGGACGTTGTAGCATCTCCTACATGGAAAGCATCAAGCATTATGTAGTACATTGTGATCTCACATAATCTTCCCCATCCCTGGCCTTTTTAATGTGTTTGAACTGAAGTGTACATGGTTATTATCAGGTGATGTCAGTGATCACCAGACAATAACTTTAAAGGGGCCACATCATTTGGAAAATGGAGCTACCCTTCTCCCATTGGATGTCTTTTAGGCACCACTGATTACTCATTAGGAGAATCTGTGCTCAGTAGTTGCTGATCGGTTTGGAGTTATGATTCCTTGTTTTTGACTTTGGCTTATCCTCTTACATTAATCCTGTTCTGACCTTTGCAGTGTTCCTGACTATTTTTATGCCTCAGCCCTTGATAGTAGCTAAATATGTGGTTTTACAAAACCTCTAATTATGTCTATTCAGTATTTTCACATTTGGTAATATATTTTTCTTTGACAGTGTTTGCCACTTCTTACCAGAGGTTGGCTACCTTTCCTGTGCTGCTGCGTAGCCTCTTGCCAGAGTTTCTTATATTATTTCTCAGTTACTTCACTTGCAGCATTAATATTGGATCTTGCCTGTGGTTTTATTGTACTATTTATTTTTTAGACATGATTTGTGTCCAGGTTAACCTTTGGACTTAACACAAGGTTATTATTGTGTTAATTGTGTTTCATAAAACCTCTGAATGTTTACCGTAAACAAATTGCATGAACTCGTTGCAAATGACGTAACAGGGAGGAGGTGCCTAGATGGTTAACGTTCCTTCCTTTGCTAACTTTGGCTTTACAAATGGAACAGATGCCTTCAAACCTGTTTAGAATTGTGAGAAGAATCCGCACTGAACCTTGTAAATTTAATCCTTAACCTCTTTCACCCTTCCTATTGGTTTTCTATTTCTGTAATAATTAGTCAACTCTTCCTAGTTACATTGATCTAGTCATTTTCAATAGAAAGAAATAAAGGAAGTGGTGCTACCCTGCTCACGTAATACTAATTAAAGAAAAAAGAAAAAAATATGTGAGACTCGTGAGTGCACTCTCGGGTGATTAAGAAAAAGAGAGGGGTTGGGCTCTCATAATATGGGTATTTTTAGCATCATAATAAAAAATTACTTTTATTTATACATTTAAAAATGACATAACAAGATTGATAAAATATAAGTAGTGGTGTATAAAGTTAGGAAAAAGTGTTAATAAAAATTCCTGATAAAGGTCTGTAGTAATCTAGAAGTTATTACTTCTGTATAAATTAGAACAGAGGATGCGTATCTTTGCTCATTGATTCCCATCTTGGATTGTACTATCTTCTAGAACAGGGTTGATATAATGTATCATGCAACAATAGCAACAATAGCTATCAGTTACTATGTTGCAATTATTTTTTATATATGGCGAAGGCTTAATCTGTATGACAGTTCATAATATTGCAGTAATTTATTCTGCCCATGGATGTGTTGTAAAGTTAATATAATATGTGACTAGCTTCACCAAATGTACTCATATAATTCATGATTCTCTATATATCAACTATCAGTTAACCCTATGTTCGAGGCATACACTAAATGTAGTTCTGTTCTCCTAGTAATATTATTCTTGGTTGATTGAACCCATAGGGACCGTCATTAGCATCACATAATTTAGTTACTAACATGTATACCCTGACATAAATCTCACAACTGTTGTCAGAATTTAGATTAAAATAATTCCACACCCAAGAAGTGGCTTTTCTGGCTTTCTTTTTGTCATGAGTAAGACCTTCTGCCACTGGTGGCTGATTTATGCAAACAACATCCTCATCATCAACATCCTCATTAGCGTCAGATAGGACTCAAATTTCAAATTTGCCCCTCATACTACTTTTGCACTTCCTCCACACTATCATGGTCATTTTTTATTATTTCACCATCTAATACTAGCACAGCCGTCATGGCGTCAGTGATCCGCTGTGAAACTGGGTGACAGCTGGTATACTTACTTCCTCTATCAAAGGACTGTTTAATAGTAAATTTTTTTTTTTTAATACTACTAGTAGTAGTCTTCTTGGTCCCTTTCTGGGATGAAGATCCACCACCAGAAACAGCAACAAGCGTTGTTTTTTTTACCCTGACTTTTGGCTTGACTTTAGCCCTGGTACACTGACCTTCATAGATGACATTGACGGCCTTGCATCGTCATCATGACTGCTGCCGGCAGCTACAAGACTGGTATGTGGATCCTGCTCTCCTGTCATGTGACTGTCCTCCATACTCACTGCGGTCTTACAGCAGTGTCACCAAGCAATTATAGCGCAGCTAAGTTGCGGCTAACGCACACAACCAACCACACACACAAAAAATGTTTTTATTTGAACACTGGTAGTGTGTGGCAGGCTAACACGCACACACAAAAAATTGTTTTTATTTGAACACTGGTAGTGTGTGGCAGGCTAACACTCACACACACACACAAAAAAATTATTTCATTTTTTTCACACTGGGGGTGAAGAGCACCCCTGAATGAGGCAGCAGCCCCTTGATAAATGAGACACAGGCAGCACAGCACCCCTGCGCACGTACATTGCTGATAAGTACGCACACACACAGAAACAGAAATAAAAATAACAATACTTTCTTTTTTTCACACTGGGGGTTAATAGCACCCCTGATGGACAGAGCACCCACTGGACAACACAGCAGCACAGCCAGCCCCTATAGACAACAGCCAGCCAGTCCCTATGGAGTGGAGAGGACAACAGGCAGCCAGCCCCAGTACATAACTATATACGTATATTATGGACAACAGCCAGCCCCTATGGAGTGGACAGGACAACAGCAAGCCAGCCCAATATATAACTTACTATATATGGATTGGATATTATGGACAACAGTCAGCCCCTATGGAGTGGACAGGACAACAGCAAGCCAGCTTCCAGTATATAGGACAACAGCCAGCCCCGGACCCTATGGACATAAGCAGCTAGCCCCTGACACAACAGTAGCCTAGCCAGCCCCTATGCACATATGGACATAATAAGCAGCCAGCCCCTGACACAACAGTAGCCTAGCCAGCCCCTATGCACATATGGACATAATAAGCAGCCAGCCCCTGACACAACAGTAGCCTAGCCAGCCCCTATGCACATATGGACATAATAAGCAGCCAGCCCCTGACACAATAGTAGCCTTGCCAGCCCCTATGCACATATGGACATAATAAGTAGATAGCCCCTGACACAACAGTAGCCAGCCCCTATGCACAACAGAACAGCACAGCACAGCTCCCAGCTCCCAGCTCCCTCCCTCTTCAAACTCCACAGCTGGAATGAAATATGGCAGCGAGCGCAGGTCCTTTTATAGAATCCAAAACCCGCGAGAATCCGACAGCGGGATGATGACGTTTTTCCTCGTTTTAAGATCAGAGTCAGGTGGGAAAACCCGAGCCGACTTGGATCTCGGATCTCCTAAGTTCGGGTGGGTTCGGATCTCTGAAATCCGAACCCGCTCATCTCTAATGAGAAGTACTCAATGTGTATGTGGAGTTGAATCATACTTGCTGACAATCTGGTGCAGCATAGGTGGGCGGAGTTGGGGGACGTGATGGAATGATTGCGTCATCGTGACCACGCTCCTCACTATACAATGTTGATATTAACGGTATTGTAATCTGAGGAGCATAGCTAACATGGCGCGATTCAGCACGAATCGCGTCATCGGACACCCGGCCCTCACAGTTTATTCAGGGAGGAGGGCGTCGCAGGCCGGACGAGGGGCACTGCGGGATACTTGTAGGCCTTTCCGGGTGGCAGGGAGCAGCACCCAATTTCAGAAGCCTCCTTGCTGAGTTAAATGGGACAGACAGTTATTTTTTAAATTGGTTGAGATAATCTCTGCTCCAAGAGGTGATGTTAAATAATTTAAATAATTTAGAATCTTTGGTGATAATAATCATTCCTTCTGTTCAGCAAATGTGATAATTCTCTGATTGAGAAAATCCTGCCAACTGTAAGAGCATTTTAAAGTAGGTGAGATGACTCATGTTGTCAGGTTATTTGTTTTATGGGACTTTTTAAAATGTGCAAATTGTGTCTAATTACCTCAAGTATGTAATATATTTGAAAGTAAGATAAATATTATTAAAGTATTATAGTCCTCATTTAAGGGCTCTATTATGCGGTCCTGATTGGCAAATCTTTGTCCTGCAAGTCGCAGACCCTCCCAAAATGACCCCTTCCATTAAGTACAGAATGCTCTGCTCCTGGACTTCCCACCTAATGTATGATTGCAGCCACCTGTGGTGAAACACCTTTCTCGTCAATTACCTAGTTCAACACAGGTGACTGCAATCATACATTGGGTCGGAAGACCAGAAGCAGAGCAGTTTGTACCTGGTGGAATGGGTCATGTTGGAGGGTAGGAAGATGGATGGTATGTCTCGTTCACTGTGCTTATGCACAGCAGCATTGTAGTGATGTTATAGGACCACACTCCCGGAATGTTTGAACACCCCCCCTAAATTGTTAAACTTTCCCATCAAAAAAAGTCAGAAGTTATTTTGTTTTTGAATATATTTAAAATGCCTTTTTTTTTTCTCTTATAGGGGCATTTTATAATCCATGGGGGCATGTGATAAAATGCTGCTTTAAGTGTAGAATAAGCACACTGATTATATCTCTACATGTGAGTAATTAGTACAGCTTGTATTAATCTGTTACTGTATTATCGAGATACTATAGTGTGCTCAATCTCCATATCAGTGGAAAATGTCAGCATGTATTTTATTATGCATTCTGTATTCTATTTTGTGTGTGTGTTCAACAGATTATCCATATAGACGTAGAAAGCTCCCAACATATGAGATACCAGTGGCACCTAACTTTGATTCTGGCTCCTGGAATCTGTCCAGCCCTTGTTTATAGGTGACTGGCCGTGTGCAGAAATTGGCTTCTTCACTGCAAGAGCCGTGTGCAAACTCTCCCACACCCCTTAACTCACTCAGATTGTACTATAGACAATTGCAGGCTACTACTGATTAAGCAATCAACACCATAACCACATCAGTGACCTCTTCTTTAACTTGTTTACTTATACTTCCCAAAATTCAGAGTATATTAATATCTCTCAATAGTCTCCAGCATGAAACAAATCAAAGCACACTCATACATTATTGCTGCCACTGGAATGTACCCAGTGCATGATACAGAGCTAAGGAAGGAGGTCAGGTACAGGAAATATCCCTTTTTTTAATAAGGTTTTAGAAGGTGTTTAAAGTAGGGATGTGCAGGCTCGGATAGGTTCGAGTTTGCACGCTGAGTTCGGATTTTTCCCTCCAAAAAAACGGAACATAGAAAGAGGCTAAACCTCATCTTGCATGGACAAACATCATCATTCCTGGACAAAAGCCCAGGAATGATGATGTTTGTCCATGCAAGATGACGTTTAGCCTCTTTCTGAGTTCCGTTTTTTTGGAGGGAAAAATCCGAACTCGGCATGCAAACTCGAACCTATCCGAGCCTGCACATCCCTAGTTTAAAGTAACCGATGACAAAAAAAAAAATATGAGGCAGAATTCACAAAGTTTTATGGTACATAGTAAACAACATGATTTTGGGGCTGATGCAGGTGGAAAATACATTCTCTTTAAAAGCCGCAATTGTAAAGATGAATCTGTCACAAGATGGAGGCAGGTATGCGCCAGCAGCATGTCCGTCAGATTTATGTTAGGCATATGTCCCATATACTACACCCATACTTTTAACCATTTGTTCTACTTTGATGAAACTTGAAAATAAGCTTTTCTACTAAGGCCCGTATTCAATTTGACGCGAAAAGTCCGGATCAGCGATACGTTTTCGCCGATGACGTAATTTTCGCCTGTTTTGGTTTTACCCCGTATTCAATTTGGAAGACTTTCCACCTAGGCGGAAAGTCAATGCAATGTACTAGGCGGAAAAGTTTCACCTATGAATGTCAGGCGGAAAAAAGTGCAGAATTGGGGTTTTGGGGTGCAACATTGTGGGAACCCCAGTGCAGCCTTCAGACAGTCCCCCAAAGGTAAACTGTATCAAAAAATAAAAAAAAAACACTTAAGAACACCCCCAAAAATTACTTTGAAAAAGGGGATGAAAAAAAAAAGTTGGGGTACAAAGTTAAAAACTAGCAAACTTGACTCTCCCCAAGTATACCCCAAGTGTTTTTTTGATTGCAGGGGTTTGTGGCAGGTGGATTTTTCACGATTTTTTCAACTTCACTTTAGCAACTTTTAAATATACTGACCCCCATTTTCAAGTACCCCAAATTTGCTGGGATAAGTTATTTTCTGGAAGAAATACTACTGAATACTATTCTGCATCACGTATAAAAAAACGCTATTTAGCGCTATTGAGCCCGTTTAAAAAGACCAGATACCTTCAGCAAGCCAAATCGGGGGGTACCATAGTGAACCCCCATGTTAAAGCATCTTTTGGGCGGTGTTAGGCTGATTTCCCCAATTCTGACAGTACTTTCCGCCTGTTCAAGCTTAGCCGGGTCCCGTTTTCGCGTACTTTCAATTTGAATACGGGGTAAAGCGGGAACACGCGCGATACTTTTCTGCCTGCAAAACAGTCGAAGTACTCAAAGTCCGGGCCGCGAAAAAGTATCGCGGCTCGGTCAAATTGAATACAGCTCTAAATCAGATAAAACTCTCTATCTCGTGTCCTACCCTCCAACATGATCCCTTCCACCCGGTACAAAATGCTCTGCTCCTGGACTTCCCACCTAATTAATGATTGCAGCCACCTGTGTTGAGATAGTTAATTGATGAGACAGGTGTTTCACCACAGACGGCTGCAAATCATCAATTAAGAAGGAAGTCCAAGAGCAGAGCATTTTGTATCGGGTGGAAGGAATCATGTTGGAGGGTCAGTCTTGTATGAAATGTTTTTTTTTGTTTTTTCGGTGTGTGTGGGTAATACATACACACACACCAAGGGGTTTATTTACTAAGCGTCGGGTTCTAAAACCGGGCACTTTCGGTCACGTTTATGCATGAGATTGAACTGGGCAATGCTTTTCCTAGCCGTGTTTTGCTAGTAAAATCAATGCCCTTTTAAATTTCAAGGCAGAAACACAATTGGAAGTGCTGGGTATTAGAACCTGACGCTTAGTAAATAAACCCCAAAAGTTATACACACACAAACAACAACAAAAAACCCCCCACTTGTTAGCGGCAGTGGTAAAGTTGCAGTTAGCCAATCACAAGTCGTTTGCTTGTACTGGCAACCATCATTATCGTGTATTTGCACCTGCACGCGCCCACCCACAGATAATGCGGCTTTTACACTTGTGTCTGTGTGCTAGCCTGAAGTATTCACAATTGTGTGGGCTCACCATTTCTGTACTCACATTAGCCCACCTCTTCCCTCCTCTGAGCTGCCTATCCAGGGCCGAAAGTGCTTCCGATACCCGCTGTATCCAATAAAGATACCGCGGTATCCAATAAAAAAAAAGTGGTCGCGGGGTTTTCAGAGCTGAAAACCCTGCGCCGCGTAAAAAAACACAAAAAAACACTTACCTGCCCGGGGGTCTCCGCGGCTCTCGGTGGCCTCCTTGTCATTGGGGAGGGGGTTGCTGGGAGGAGCAAGGGCTGCTGGGAGGTGTAGTTCTCTTAGTGCCTGTTACAGGGAGGACACACACACATGGGGGGAATCACACACACACTCACTCATTCACGCTCACAATCACTCACACACACTGACATACTCAACCTGCTGCAGGAGACCAGGTCCTGACGCTGGATGCAGAAAGTGAGTAATTAAGGAATAATTAAGGTAATTGGCAACCTCCAATTGCTTAATTACTCCTCAGAGGGGGTGCCATCGAGGGTACCAGAGCAAGTCCTGCTGATCTTTCCTAAAATGAATGATTTTAGGAAAGATCAGACTTGCTCTGGAGGTGTGAGAAAAAAGATGCAGTGATTCTACAGAAATCACCGCGTACCATTTTCAGTCCCTTAATTGAATAGAAAAACCACGCAGCTGTGTTTTTTGTTTTTTAAAAGCCAGCCCTCATCTGAATATGCCCCACAGCTGTACAAACTGGTCAAGCAACGTTATTCATTGTATAAGTTAATTGGATAGATAATTAAGCATACTTGCCGATATTCAGCTCCCTCCTTCCGGAAGGGAGCTGATGGTCTGCGCACAGTGGGGGGAGTGGCCGGGTAATGACACGGCATTCAGGGGGGAAGCCAGGGGCGGAGCCACGCGATCGCGTCATCGTGGCTCCGCCCCGTCTTCACAATGCCGAAATAATTGGAATTGTGAGGCAGGGGATGGAGCCATGATGATGCGATTCAGCGCGAATTGCGCCATCGGGCCCCACGCTGCGGGGGTTTCTTGTAGTGGTCGGGGGGACAGGCGGGAGGCTTGCCTGCCTTTCTCGGGGGTCGGGAGCGGCACCCGATATTCGGGAGGCCCCCGACCAAATCAGGAGGATAGGCTAGCCTGTAAGTAAGTAAACCAGTTTGTATATGTGTCATACTTACCAACATCTGAAGTCTTCTGTCCGGGAGAAGACTCCATCCCTATATACAGGTAGGCAGTGATGGGGCGGAGCCGAAAGATCCCGTCATTTAAGCCCTACCCCTCACATTGAAAAGCCGGGAATTGCGGACATTTGAATAGGGGGCGGATCCAAATGACGCAATTATCATAGAATTGCATAATTAAGCCCCGCCCCCTCCTGACAGATCGCGGAATCACGGTAAGATTCTGCCACTTCCCTAGTAAGTGGAGAGAAAATCGGGAGGCTCCCGCAGGTCCCGGGGGAGTAGGCGAGTATGAAATGTGTGCATATAGATGTATATAATTATATAGTATGTGTGGGAAACAGATTGTCTTTGCATAGACTAGCAGGTATTGAAATTAGGAACTGAGGTTACTGTATGTTAATCAAAACTGGTTTACATGTGATCTACATTGGGGACCAGGCAATAGATCTACTTGTTGTCAACAAGGTTTACTATGATCAAGTGACTTAGATTAGAATTATATATAACAATGGATTGAAGGTTAATTTGGTTATTTTACAAAGTTATGTCACCAGCCAGGGTCTCAATAAAATGGAAAAGTATATTCCTTTGTAGGAAGTGATGTAGGCATATCTTAGTGTACAGAATAAAGAAAATACACCCCAGGTGGTCACTATAGGCCGAATTCAATTCAGTGCGATGTTGAATAGCCGCTGGAGGGAGCTCCAGAAGCTAAAGGATTTCCCCTGGGGATGCGAAGTCCAACAAAAGTGCCGGGAGCACGGCTGTTTGCTGGCTTAGCGTGGCGCTAACAGCCCCGCACCTGGCACTTTAGTCAAAGAATGCCGGTTACCGATAACCGGCATTCTCAGACTTAACCCTTTCCCGACAATGCTAACAACGCACTGAATTGAATTTCGACCCTTTGAAGCATACCATGTGGAAAGCCAAGATAGACGTAACTAGGGTTTTTGCACCTAGGGCAAAATGAAAAATATCGCCCCCTAAAAAAGAAAACACATAAACTGGTTAATTGCTATAAAAAAAATGAAGAAAAACGTTAAACTAATTAAGCAGTCCGGGGCTTTATTTATTTATTTATTTATTACTAATTAAGCCAGATATAGATCTAAATAAGCGGGCCTGGGACTTTTGTTTTCTTTTTATTTCTTAAGCAAGGCCTGAGATATTTAAAAAATAAATAAAAAATTGAAGCTAGGGGCGATCCCATGGTGACTTTTTACAAATTCATTTTACTTACGGCTAGGCCAGGCCCATGGAAAGTGGGCAGAGATAAGAATTTACAAGTGCAGGCCCACCATCCTACTTAACATTGCTGACTCAGAGAGACAGCCAGCCAGAGCTAGAGCTAGAGGAAGACCCCATGCAGCCATAGGTTAGATACTTCTGGAGACCCTCTTCATTTGTTACATCCAGATTACAATTTTATATATATCCTGATCCATGTAACATTACATGTAATGTAATATAATATCATGCCCACAATTCACATGCTACATAATAGTGTCCCCTTTTCACCTTTCACTACATCAGTACCCCTTATTCACGTTATGCCAGACAATAGTAGTGCTCCTTGCACATTATGCCACACAATAGTAGTGCCCCTTATACCACATAGTAGTAGTGCCCCATAAACACATTATGCCACATAGTAGTAAATGCTCCTTATACACATTATGCCACACAGTAGTAAATGCTCCTTATACACATTATGCCACACAGTAGTAAATGCCCCTTATACACATTATGCCCCACAGTAGTAAATACTCCTTATACACATTATGCCACACAGTAGTAAATGCCCCTTATACACATTATTACTGCTACGGTCTCTAGCTATACCTTTAAGGTAGCCGTTAGAGTCCAGATAGACAGGAAGTAGATGTCAGAACTGGAGTTCCTAAGAAGGCCGGTGGTGGAACAAATGATGCGGGGAGAGATGAGAATCTGGTTGTTGCGGTCTTTAAGAACCGATAATGCCGATAGTGCGGCCACTGGGCCGATGGTGTGGCTAATGAGCCGCTGAAAGTGGCCAATGGGCTGATGTTGCGGCTGGTGAGCTGATGTTGTGACCGGTGGGTCGATGTTGCGGCCAATGGGCCGATGATGCTGCTAATAAGCCGATGATGAAGACCAACAGGCCTAAGTTGTGGCTGGTGAGCCGATGCTGTGACCAGTCGGTCGATGTTGCAGCCAATGGGCCAATGATGCAGCTAATAAGCTGATGATGACTGCCACTGGACCGATGGTGCTGGAAAGCGATGGGTGCTGCAGCTTGAGGATGCAGGAGCTGTGATGACAGCCGATGTCCTGTAGGCGCTGCTGGTACTACGGCAGCTTAGTGCCGATGATAGAACGGGTACAGATGGAGGCTGGAATGGCAGCGCTGCAGGAGTTGCCGGGGGAGTCGGTCAGGAAGCTGAGTACTGCCTCAGTGTCAGCCGACAGCAGACAACAGCTGGTGCTGCGGCTAGGAGAGCTGGAGGCCGCACGAGGGCGGCCGAGAGGAAGTGTGTCCTGGAGCGGCCGAGCAGTCAGAGGAGACACGGAGGACTTGTGGCAAGTAAGTAATGCTGACCATGCAGCAGAGCCGAGTGCTGAAGTAAACGCTATAGCCGGCGAGGCAACAAAAGTTCAGTGAGTTTAAATAGAGGAAGGACTCATCGGGTGACATGGGAGGAACCCAGCCCAGGTCTCAGACGTCCGGATCTCCTGGGGCAGGTCCAGTGGGAACAGGATCAGGAGAATCTTGAGCCATGTACAAGTCCTGGACTGAACTTGTAACAATTCCACACAGTAGTAAATGCTCCTTATACACATTATACCACACAGTAGTAAATGCTCCTTATACACATTATACCACACAGTAGTAAATGCCCCTTATACACATTATGCCACACAGTACTAAATGCTCCTTATACACATTATACCACACAGTAATAAATGCCCCTTATACACATTATGCCACACAGTAGTAAATGCTCCTTATACACATTATGCCACACAGTAGTGCCCCTTATACACATTATGCCACACAGTAGTAAATGCTCCTTATACACATTATGCCACACAGTAGTGCCCCTTATACACATTATGCCACACAGTAGTAAATGCTCCTTATACACATTATGCCACACAGTAGTGCCCTTTATACACATTATGCCACACAGTGGCGCCATTTATGTTACCTGAGCCTAATACCCTGTGTCACTTATGGGACCATGGGCCTAATGCCCGCCTATCAGTGCCACAGTTTACCCCTACAGGCCTAGTGCCTAACAACCTGGTAATCTAGGGAGTGGTTAATGAATAACAGTGATCCAAGGCCACTTACTGGTAGACTGGGAGAGGCTGCAGTGTGGAGTTTCGTTAACTCTTTTAGTTCCCACCACTGTAGCACTCTCCGGTCCTCAACTTCATTCTTCTACCACTGACCCACCCTGGCCAGGGTCGCTACCTCTTCCTATGTATCCAGCCAGCACCAGGCATCTTCTTTCTTGACAGTTCCATCTTTTGGCCTCTTCCGCGGCCGTCGGATCTCTTCACGGCACGCCCTCTTCTCTGTCCCTCACCGGCGAACTACCTCCCCTGCTTGGTGGCATCCGTCGTCAGACACCGCGAGAACGTTTGGTTTGCCACGGCCACCCCTGACTGGCTGTTGGCCTGCGAGATGTGATTGGCTTGCACCTGGCGTCAAATTCAAATAGCTACCACGCCCCAAATTAAAATAGAGGTGACAACAAGGCTTCTGGGCTGCGAGCTACAATCAGCTTTTTTGGCCCAGCGCTGGGAGCAGACATCTGCTCACAGGAATGGCTGCCACTGTCTGCCTCCGCTGCTGCACTTTGGGTGCTGGGATCTTATATTTGATCCCAGCACCGGCACTGGTATTGTCCTGACCAGCAGTGCCCTTCTTTGCCATGCCTGCCACAGCGCCCAGGACATGTGCCTTGCTTGTCCCACCCTATTTATGCCACTGTACATAAGATTAGGGTTATATATATGAGTTGTGAGTCTGCAGTTAAAGGTTAGAAAAGGGATGGTGGTTAGAGGTCGAGGAAGGAGGAAGAAGAAGGAGATAGGGACATAAGGAGATGGAAGCCAGAGAAGAAGCTTATTATCCCTCATATGGTGTTTATTGGCCTTAATGTATTAGTTATGTAATCCATGGCAATGCGGTCTTCCCTCCCTCACACATAACCCTGTGAGTAAGTTATTAAAGGAATATAATTACTTATTAATTATGAGAAGTTATTCAATTATAAAAATAGAATATTTGCTTTAAGAATATGATAGTAATACAGAGAAAGCACAACCATAACATTTGTATATCAGACCCATGTGTTTTTATGGAGTTTCTCTGTATCTAATGGTTTTTATTTATGTTATATGTAACAAATACAACTTATTTATTATAAGCATAAATTGGTCAAACATATACAACAGGGCAAACTGCTACAATTTTAGTGATTGAAATGTTTGTGTATTGATTTTTGTCTTCCGAATAAATAAATCCACATTCTGTTTTTAAAAATTATTTCCCCAGGTTCATTTGCTAAATATTGGAGTGCCTAACCCGAGGTTCCCTTCCTCTGCACTGATTGGGACCCGGATTCTATAGCTAGGTACAGTACACACTGGAGCGACGGGCATTCCTTCCGACATCGGAACGAATGCCCGTCAACAGTGATTATGTGTCCACACTGGACAACTTTAATAAACGACGTATTGATCACTGTAACGTAATTCATTAACAAAGCACTGGCTGCTAGCGATATAGCTAGGTTTGATGTGCAGCACATTAAATCTGGCGACCGTGGAAGCGCGCAAACATGCTTACACACTGAGCGATGTAGGTGATAGATCATTACGAAACATCATATCGGCCTGACATCTCTCCAGTGTGTACCCAGCTTATGTTATAAAATATCTTCTTTGTATTATTCTAATAATTTTTAAGTCAAAACTTGCCAAATTTGTAGCGCTCTGCTACAAATACAAAGAGCGAGAGAGGTGAAGCAGCTACTAGCTCAGCCTTACTTCTGTCAATCAGAAACTGTCTGAAAAAAGCACCAGGGGAGGCAGCTATCACATCTGCCTCACTTAGGGGGCTGAGCTTCCACCACTGCCCTATGTGCCAATCACAGGACACTGCTTCATTGCCCACCCCCTTGAGTTCGCTTACAGTAGCCAGCGCGAGGCAGCAGCAGGGAGTCCATTGGAAGGGAAAGAGCAGACAAGAGCTTTTGAAGAAAGAAGACACAGGAAGTCCTGGAGGCAGCGGCCATGCAAAAGAGCTTTAACAGGCCATAATCCACCAGGTGAAGATATGTGCAACAAATTATTAAAACATTTGGTGTCCTGTCTTTATTTTCTTTTTTTCTTTACAGGCAGTTTACAGGTGCCAGCGGGCCCTTAATGTCAAGGCATGCTGGCACTTGTTCCACAAGTGCTGGAATGCCGGGGCAGGATTGGTGGGACCTGCAGGCCACCTGTAAAGAGCAATATTGAAAGCCTTTCCATACCATTAACCCCGCACCCACCGCCACTAGGGGTGCGAAGACTGGCCCTGGGATTTCAGTCCAGGGCTGGTTGTTGCTCAGGAGGGGGATCCCATTTATTTTTGGGGCTCCACTTTCCGAGGAATTCCAGCCCTGGGCTTATCAGTTTGGGGCTGGTTAAAGTGATGGCAGGAGGACCCCACACTGTGTGTTCCTCTGCTATGGCATTATTCCACCGGCTGGTTCAACCAAGTGCCCAGAGTTGACCGGGGCTGGTTAGTGATTTGGGGGGGCATCCCACACTTTTTTTTTTAATTAGTCAGTACCTCCCCATACATCACTGATATAAATGTCACAAATGTAATTACATCAGTGGGATAAAGAGAGGAGGGCAAGAGCCAGAACCATCATTATGCTCATTGGGATACATACGTTATGTAAATTTTACTGTATATCGACTACATAATTTTGACAAGTACTGTATGTCCAGTGTTAAAGGAGCGCTTGAAGTTATATAATGTGTATATTGTTATGAGACAGTAAATCACTGACACAAAAATACAAATAAGTTTAAAATCAAGCTTATTTCATTTTTATGTTTATAAGCTCTTTCTTTTATATTTTGAGGGAGCCGGGGGGGCGGGGTTTCCAGGACGAGATAAATACAGTGGACCCGATGTGCACGATGTTTGAAGAACTAGGTAGTGGCTAGCTAGCTGTCCCTATCCCTACCTTAGTCTTCTGGCTGTGGTCCGTCTGTTTCTCCCGGAGGGTCCCTCTTCCCCGCCGGCGCTGTTGCTGGAGGCGCTGGAGTGATCTGCTGCGTCACTGACGATTCAGCGATTTCCAGATGTCCCAGTATCCCAGGATACGTTATAAAGTGCTGGAACTCATAGTAGCCAATCAGATTGAAGTTAGATTCTAGTAGTTTTCACTTGTCCATATATAAACTTTGTTTTGAGTAAAATAATAACCTTCACACATCAGTGTGCCAAAACAAAGGATTTATTTTACCCCACTCAGAAGCACCTTGTTTTGAATGATGTTGGGACATTTGTTAGAACTGTTTTTGTAATTTAGATCCCCCCAAGTTGAAGGAGAGGTGAGTGATTACTTGATGAGAGGAGGGACGGGGCTGATAAGTCTGACGGGTCCCCAGCGCAGATGATCCCTCCTGTGAACTGCTTCTTAGCCACGGGCATGCAGTCAGGGACGGCTCTAGGGCTGTTCGACCAGTGCAGTCGCACAGAGGCGCCACCCATAGAGGGCGCGCACCCCTCCTCAACATCCCGATTTCAGCGGGATAGTACTGTCCCGTTTTTCCACCCGTGGGCCGAAGTGGCTCGCGGGTGGTGAAATCGGGAGGTTGTGGACCCCCACTGCCGCAGCGGTGCCGGACCCCGGAGTCTGAATGGATGCTGCGCGTATGCGCGCGGCATCCATTCAGTGACGGGAGAGGCCTGGGGGAAGCCCAGCTAGCAAGGCTCCCCCCAGTCTGATGTCATTTGGAGTCAAGCCATTTGGGCACGCCTCCAATTAACGTCACATAGGGGGAGTGGCCTATGGTAATTAGGCCACGCCCCCCCATTTTCGGAGCAGGCACAGGGTGCCTCGAACCCTGGAGCCGGCCCTGCATGCAGTAGACTAAGAAGCAGTTTGCTGCAGGGGATCATCAGCACTACAGGCCCCTGTCAGATTAATCAGCCCCGACCCTCCTCTCATATGACTATTCTCACCAGCATCAGTAAGGAGAGACACGGCTATGGCGGCACCATAGCAAAATGCGCCTCCGCGAGGCTTCCAACTCCTTTGGTCTAGCAACTCCCCTGCATGCAGTGTCTGTGCTGAAATATGCAAAAGTCACAGGAGGCATCGTAAGTAAAATGACGCCTACTGCCGGCTTCTGTGATCTAATGGCTGTGTCCGAAGACGCAGCATCGGATCAACTGCATGAACATCGCACATCTGAGTAACCCTCAGGATGTCCAGTGAAATCACGCTGCCGGGGCCAGTGACACTGGCTTCAGCACAATCAGAAAATGGGTCTGGAACCCCCCCCATTTTCTGGAATCACCACCCCAAGATGCCAGCAGCATGTCACTCATGCTGCAGCTTTTGGTGCACTGTGAGCGACATCGTAAAGACAGATCAACTGCGGATCCGGTGCATGTGCAGATCTGCAAACATTGGAGATGTACATAAAATATTGAATTTGCACATATCTCTGAATTAGGTCCTCCGCTCACCACAGTAATGCAAGTAAGGCAGTATGGGTTGGTACGGCGTACCATTAAGAAATAAATAGGTGGCATGCTGTACCACCCAACCACTTTAATGTCGCCATTAGCTGCAACGTCTATGACTCGGCGGCAAGACAGACACGGGCCCGTGACTGACCGGGGGGAGGGGGCTGCCAAGGAGCTCCCGGTGCCCTGTGCATGCCCCAGAGTGCAGAGAAACGGGGGCAGATTTGAATTTGCCGAAAAATCGCCCCATTTGCCGCCCCGATAAAAAAACCGGACAGTGTGTACCTAGGTTTCATAAGATACCAGAATGGATACGGCAGCAGCGTTATTTGACAGTCAGTCAGGAACCATTGAAGAAATCTCCATGGTCTGCCTTTTCTTACATATTGAAAAATGGGAATAACCCCTTTTTCATTAAATCACAGAAAAAGGGTTTTCACTGTTTGATACATTTGCCCCATGGAATAGTAAGCAAGCATAAGATGCAGCTTTGTTAGCACTGTGGTGCTTAAGCTATCCTATTACATATGGTTGGGGCAAGCCCTCTAGCATAAACTGTCATTGTCATAGGAAGATTGGGACTGCTGCATAATGAGGAACTTAATAATAGGTAATATCACTAATGATTTATTACCTTGTTATCAAACACAACTGATGTTTCTGGTTTTACTTGCACTCAGTCAGAATTGTTTATTAGCATAGTTGTAACATGGAAATCAGTACTTACATTTACACGTACATTTGTGCTACACATTATATATTTTTTATTAGAATCTACAGATTTTTCACCACACTACTGATTTTGCATATGCCCGGCCACAAGGAGGATGGCATGGTGACAGGAGAACATAAGGAATATGGGCAGATTATTGAGAATGCACACACACTGGGCCTCATTCAGACCCACTCGCAAGCACTGAGCGCTCGAAAGCGGGTCGATGTTGAGGCCCTGCGCACGTGCAGCGGCCGCACTGCGCGTGCGCAAACCCCGGAGCAAGAGAGAAATTCTCTTGCTCCGGGGCTCACTACAAAAGGGGCGGCTGTCGATGGTGATTGACAGCTTGCACCGTTTTGTAGGCGGGGTGGGGGGGTGGCTGGCCAAACGGAGGCGTTCCCGAAGAAACGCTTGCCGTTTGGGGGTGGCCCCACTGATATCACTCGTGATGTCAGTGGTGAGCTTCTGGCTCAATTAAAGCTGAAAGCTCACTGGGGCTTGCAGCAGATGAGACCCTACCACAAGGGTCACGTCGCAAGCCCCGATGGCAGCTATGGTCTTGACCATCGCGACTATCAACCTGGCCGCTCGCTAAAGCTGTGGGTGGTCACCCACAGCTTAGCGAGCGACCAGGAGGCCGGCTCTTTACAGAGAAGCGGCCGACCTCATTCAGAGCGAGCTCTCGCATTTTGCGAGCGGCTCTGAATGAGGTCCACTGTTCGCTATCGGGAAATTGAGGCTGGTGAAACACTGAAATGATCGTTCATACACACTATACAATAAATGAGGCAGATCACCAGATTATTGGCAAATCGGCCCAATAATTGTATAGTGTGTACCTAGCTTTAGTGATAAGCCGAGCTTTTTGTCACTTGTCCAGTAACAAATAACGGCATCTGAGGATGGCACTATGGTTATTTACCAGTTCTGCCGCTGTTCTTGATGTGTTTGTACATGTGCTGCTAGTTCCAAATGAGATCTCGCTGGATCTCTCACACATGCGCATTAGGGTTGCACTAGAGCAGTGGTTCTCAAACTCGGTCCTCAGGACCCCCCCACACAGTTCACGTTTTGCAGGTTACCCAGCAGGTGCACAGGTGTAGTCATTACTCACTGACAACTTTTAAAAGGTCCACAGGTGGAGCTAATTATTTCACTTGATTCAGTGTGGAGACATGGAAAACATGCACTGTTTGGGGTCCTGAGGACCGAGTTTGAGAACCTGTGCACTAGAGCCATTAAGGGTGAGATGTCTCAAACTGTAAAGTGCTGTAAAACCTCCAAAAACTATAGTTTTCAGAGGTTTTCCACAATACATATGGATAGCCAAATGTATTAAAAAGGCCCACAGTAGATATCAGAATATGGGTGGCAGGGACGTCTTTAGAGAGGAGGGGGCCGGTGTGCATCCCCCGTCATGGGCCCCCTCCTCTCACCCCGGCAGCCAACTGATGCGGCTGTCCGGCCACCGCAGAATCAGTAGACTCTGGGCACTAGAGTGTGCCCAGAGTCTACTGTGCATGCGCAGATTGCAGGGGAAATGGCGCGATTTCCTCACAGCGCATGCGCAAAACTCTGGAAAAATGGCTGCAGCGGCCATTTTCCGGCATTTTGAGCAGCGCTGAGAGGATCTCGTTTTAAATAATATGGATGCAGGGTGTGAGGTGCGGCCCCCCCTCGATCCGGAGGCCAGTGTGGACTGCACACACTGCACTCATTATAGATACGCCCGATGGGTGGGATGTATCAAGCATCGCATTTTGGATGCAATACTTCCCGCCACTGATCGCATTCATACCAGCATAAGCACTGTAATGTGGGGGACCTCTCGGGAATCCTTATAAAAGAAGCCCTTGGCTTCTATTAGGTAATGCCATCTATAGATGGCGATACTTATCGGGTACAAGCTTCCGGAAGGTTTTGCTTTACGGAGCTTTGTACATATGGGAAATGTGGTAAAACCTGTGAAGACGACAGTTGGGATGTATCAACCATCGGGTTATGGATGTGATACATTCCACCACTTGCCGCACGCATACCGACATTAATAACACCGGTATGCATGTACAAATGCAATTACAATAGCAAATGACAACTCTTCTGAAAAGAGCTGTGCTTTGTGAAGAGGGGGCTTACGGGTTCATGACCTGGGAGTCGTTCTGCGCATGCGCTGACCAAAGTGAGAGCCACGGGGGACACTGAGAGGGTTCCTATTCCTAGCAGTTTTCTCAGTTTTGGTTGCATTTTCACTTTAGCACATCCAACTAGGGATGGCAGTTACATGCGGTGAGGTCAATGGCTGAGGAGGCACACATGGAGATGGGTCTGAGTGCTGGGAGCCTGTCTCACCCCCTACTCACTGTAACTCACCTCTCACTACACTAAGCTTCAGTGTCCATTGACTACGTAGAGGCGAGTGAGCTGTTGCTGACTCATCTCTCATCTCCTTGCAGTCCCAGGGAGCTCCACAAAGCTGGTGAGTGTTGACCAGCAGCGGCTCCTGCCCTCTTACCGGAGGGAGGCTAACGCTGCTACTAGTCTGGCCGTGGCTGGCTGAGTCCCGGCGCTTGCGCAATGATTCTGGCAGGCGCCGGGACCAGTGCATGCGAATTAGCTGCGGTGGTGCCGCACATGCGCATTACATCGGAGATTGCTGGGCGTGCCCCCACTGTGATGTGAAAGGAGTGTGCTGCAAGGCTCCGCCCCTTGGCCAGAGTCTCCACCCCTTTTCAGGCTTAAGTATAACCATCGCATGGTTGCGATGCTGGATATGATGTCAGAAGCCAGGCAACCATTCGATGCCGGGTTTAAGATGTCCATCCATAGCCCATCAGTGATTACCATCGATAGCACAAAAACCATCTATGGTGAACCATTGATGGTTTGCAGCCCCTTAATGGTCACCGCTGCTAGGGGTACGGCGGGCGCAGGTCAATCAAAAATGGGGATGGACCCAGGGCTTAGTGATGTTGGGGGGCGGGGCTAAGCTCCGTTCTGTTAAGGAAAAAAAATAGGCTCCCACTCATCCATCGATGGCAGAGAACCATTGGTTCTCTGCCATCGAGGCAAAATTAGTTAGCATCGGCCGCCCACCACGGATGGCCATGCCTACAGCCCACCCTTTAGGTTTAGTTCATCCCGCCCTATCCCATTTCTCACATCCCCATATGTACCAACCTCTTTTTTTTCTCAGTGCAATAATGATCTTTACCAGCTATTTTGTCTGTCACTTGCATTAACTTGGGCTGAGTTTGTAAACTGATGTAAGAAAAACAGCTTACTGCTGTCAAATACGTTATCTAAGTTGGAAAATAGTTTGGAAAAGCAGAAACAGACTTATCATGCAATAAAAAGAAGAGTGAGATAGGCAGATGTACTGCCAGAATTCATATACAGGTATAGAGGAGAAAACGACAGTATTGTGACCTAAATCACCAATGTATTTTGCACACCACTGAGGAATAGAACTGATCTGCAATCAGTGAGTGCACACATCACGTCCTTGTATCTGTGGCTGCACACACGTGGGTCTGGTCACGGATGGGGGTGTGTTCCTGCACTTGTCTGTTTTGCACTCAGCACAGAATCTGGTGCATATAAAAGAGCCTCTGTAACACAGTCACTGCATAACAACAACATCATCATCTATACAGAGATTTTCCTATCCAGCTACAGCACAGCAAAGCCACGACATGGATCCTCAGGAGTGTAACTGCGAATCAGGTATACAGGGGATTATATGATGGCTGTATAATCAGATGTTATTTATACATGGGGGTTGGAATTAGTCATTGTGAAAATGGAATATATGTGAGAGCTGGGTAAAGTAAGAGGTCATTAGTTATTATTATAGGGTGGAAATACCTATTATAGGCTCGAAACAAATCAGTTAATTGTGATGAGCATGCTCAAACTCTGAATATCCTGTTTTATGAATAGGTTAGTGGGGTTCTTGTATGTTATAAAACAAAATAAGATTCCTGTGTAATGTAGAAGTCTGTGTCCTATCTAAAGACATGGTACCTATTTATCAAGCCCAAATTGTATGTATTCCCACTATGCACAAATAGCATAATACAGGAGACTTCACAGAAATCGCCTGCAATAGGCTCATTAGTGCTGCAGATCTTAAGGTGGCCATACATCAGCGACTGTAAGTTGTGATGCGATGGGAAATGCCGGCGTTTCCAGGTGGAAACACTGACCTCCCACCATCAATGTTCTGCGATCCGTCACAGGATCGCAGACATTTGCCATGTTAAATGTCGGCGACTTGACGATCGCGATTATTTTTTTGATCGCGATCGGCAAAATCCAACATGTTGGATTTCTGTAATGCTGGGTTGCAACATCACGGGTTTGTGGCAATCCATCGCAGATGGATGGGGCCCGTCAGTCCCCGTTCTGATCAAAGGATAGTCTGACCTTTTTATGCATCACTCTGAAATGTGATCCCTCTCCCGCAGCCTCTGTCCAGCTCTGGAAACTGATGCTGTGCGTGTGCAGGAGGAGACCCCTCTAATACGCCAGGGATGTAACTTGCAGCAACTGTGATTACCACTGCCATTGTGCGTTACATTTAGTGCATAGCTGCGGCATTTTTGTAAATAAATGAAAGGCAGTCGTGATACAGACTGCTCATAATCGTGGCACTGATGTGATTATTATACATAGGCTCCTATGTATTTTTATTTTATTTCTTTAACCTGTATTCTGTTTCCCAATTAGGTGCCCCCTGCTCCTGTAAGGGTAACTGCAAGTGTAAAAACTGCAAATGCAAGTCCTGTAAGAAAGGTAAGTCTAATTTGCATAATTTATTACATTCGTGTTTCCCAACCTCGGTCCTTAAAGGTGGGTACACACCTGACAGGTACCCACCAGATGATAAAAAAATAGGGGTTTACAGCGCTCTCAATCCTGATTGAAAAATCGTCCCTAGCTGCTCCACTAGTAAAGGTATCCCCACCTTCCGAATAAACGTTTACATAAATAGTTAATAGTGGTGCGCTCTGGGGCGATTAAAATATGTAAATGGAAGTATAAATTGGATAAATAAGTCACTTTCTTGATGTTACACTGCAAAATGTCTTACTAGTGTCTTAAACAAAAAGTCCCGACTTGAATCTGTGGGTAGGGTGTTCTTAAAGATAATTAATCAGTTATGAAGATGACGTGTGTTCCTTATCCCTGACCGGGAATGTATGCAATCAAAAAATCCTGCTGTCTCTTATGGAGATGGATCTTTTCGATAGTCCCAATGAATACGTGGCCACCAAAGGGTTATAGTCCGTGATGTCTGTAGGATGGGTGTTCTTATATCTAGTTGATGTTACCATAAGTCTCCATGTTCGCATTCCACCTCAAATATAATATATTGGCACAGTATCAGGGATCATGGTGAACACAATGGTGCAGGTAGGTAAGAATTAGCTTGTACTTACCCAATATGCTGTATCACTCCTGCTGGTTCTCCTTATCCCGGTGCTCTTGTTGCTGCTTGTGAGGGTATTGAATGTGTGGAGTATGCTGCTGCACTTTTAGTAATAAAGTATGGAATATACTGCAGACTCCAGTCTGGTAAAAACTAATTTATTTCAATACAACTTATGACTCAGGGGAGTCTGGAATCAGCAGACTATACACAAGTCATAGACTATGATAAAAGTCTCTAAATGGCATAATTTATACCAAAGTTCTTTCATAGAAAAATCAATGTGAGTAGGGGGTGTGGCCCAACGCGTTTCATCCGTTAAACAGACTTTTTCAAGGTGGTGGATACACACCTGACAGGTATATCTGCAGATGATGGTCGGTCATACACACTGAACAACCATCATCTGCTGCTGCAGTGGGTTGAGCTGGACTGGGGGCGGGTAGGGTGTGTGGCCTAATCGGTGGAGGTGTGGCCACTCCTCCTTCAGGGAAAAAAACCCCATTTCCGATGCGGCGCTGGGGAGGGGGCGCTGTGTGCCCCTCACCCCAGCGCACAGCCAAAGGGAGGCGCGATCAGCATGGGCCCCCCCCCCCCCCCCCTTTGGCATAGCAGAATGCTTGGGCTGCTGCTTTAGCAGCTTCGGACAGTCTCCCAGTGCAGCCCAGCACACCGCAGTGTGTGCTGGGCTGCTGTGGATGGGGAGCTGTGCCGGACCCGGGTAAGTACTACCCGCTCGTGGCTCCCCCCCACCCTCTCTGCACCCCTGTGTACGGGCTATCGGCTGATCGCCCGTACACACTTGCCAATGGACAGCACAGCCAATGTGAAATGTCTGAACGTAGTTCAGACATATCGTCTGTACACACTGGCTGACGGGCACGATATATTGGCCGATCAATTGATCGGCCAATATATTGGCCAGTGTGTACCCAGCATAAGGCTCACTAACAGTCCAGGTTTTAGTGATATCTATGCTTGAGCACTAAGGTACTGATTAAAGGTGCATACACACGTAATGATTTTGTTAGTGAACAATTTTTGTTCAGTTTTTCAGATTTTTTAAGTGTAATGACCGATTATTTATTTATTTATTTATTTTTTTTTCAACGATGAACAAAAAAATGTACCTTCCCTTAATGAAAATCGTTAAGTTGGTCAGTCAGAAATGGACGATAAACTACAAACTGGAACGTGCATGAACTATTATCGTTCATCGTTATAACTCAGAAACTGAACGATTTTTTTCTTTTTTAACGATGTCGTTCTAGTTAAATCGTTAAAAAAAAATTGTTACGTGTATGCAGCTTAAGACGTCTGTGCTCAAGTATGGCTATCCTTAAAACCTGGACTGTTGGTGTGCCTTGAGGACTGTAGATCATATGAAGGCTTGTTGTGGGGAAATGTTATGCAAAATGCTGCAGTGAGGTGGCTCCTTCATTGGAGTTTTTTTGTATATGTGATAAAATATTTCAGTTTTTTTTTTTTTTTTTTTTTAAACCAACTAGCATCCCCTGTTCCATTGTAGCATCAGATTCCTAAATCTGTGACCAGGAAATCGTGGTGGTGTGATCCAGATAATCAAGAAGCTAACACCACTACTGATTAATTTGTGACATTGATTGAGATAATCGTATTCCAATATAGTTCCTTGCTACTGTGAATTTTATAATGGGGTTCATATAATATCCCTTTTAATCATTAACACATGAATTATACAGGTTAGGTGGCTGGCTGACATCTGCGTGTTAATCTGGCATGGAACCTGTGTAATTCATGTGTCCCTGATTTAAAGGGATATTATGGTAATCCTATGTTAAACCCCTGATTTTCTAGTGCAGGGCAAGAATTGTCTGAATATTTGATGGACCAAATGAAATGCAACAGGAGCAATGTAATTCCCCCCTCCCCCTCTTCCAAAAACAAACAAAATCCTTGTGCTTACTGTACTGTGAGTCAAAAAAACTATGGGGCAGACTGACATGCTGGTGTATCTTAAGTGTTACTCGTGTGTGCATGTGTGTGCGTGTGTGTGTGTGTGTCAATATCTTGATGCTTGTGTGATTTTTTTTTTTTAGTTGTTCACTCTCATACCTCTTTTCCACCAAAAACCCAGGACATGGTTCCAACCCTGGTCAGACCCATTTACACTGCACCTTTGATCTGGGTTACTCCCAGGTCAGCCCTGTTCACACTGAACTGAGGTCTGCCCTGCTAAACCTGTGAGGTCATAAAAAGTGGGAGGTGAATGCTCCACAACCACCAATCCACTCATTTTAGGCATGATCCAGGTCAGATAACCCGGGTTGCACCATTACCTGGGTCCAACACTGGTAGCTACCTGGGTTGGATTGCAGGGTCACTTGACCCAGGTTATTTTTCAGGGACCCTTTTACACTGAGCTGCGACCCGGGTAGACCCAGCAAAAACCCAGGTTTTTGCTCTGGTGTAAAAGGGGTACTATTTATCCCACGTAGGCTGCAGTGTAAGCAAACACTGGTAATAATTCTCTGAACGAGATGGCTCACTGTAACCCTAGCCGGTTATGTATGATATAGGCCATCATTTGACTAGGTCTGTGTCCTCTACTCTTTATCTTTTTGAAATGTGAGTAGCAGAAATAAGTATCTGTAGGGGGGTATTTTACTAAAGTGAGGGTTTTAGAAGTGGAGATGTTGCCTGTAGCAACCAATCAGATTCTACTAAACATGTATCTAGCACCTTTTTATAATGTAATGACTATGGTCTGGTTGCTATGGGCAACATCTACACTTCTAAAAACCTGCACTTTAGTAAATCTACCCCTTAGAGTCTAGAGTAGACTCTAGAACAGTGATTCCCAACCTCGGTCCTCAAGGCACACTAACAGTCCTGGTTTTAGTGATATCCATGATTGAGCACAGATGGTTAAATCAAAATAACTGAGGTACTAATTAAGTCACTTGTGCTCAAGTATGGCTATCCCTAAAACCTGGACTGTTAGTGTGCCTTGAGGACCGTGGTTGGGAACCCCTGCTCTAGAACCTGGGCATGAAATCTTGGGCATGGTTTGCCTCCTCGTTAATAAGTAGATGGATGTATGGATCTATGACTGATCTACCTGAGCGCCTTTTTAAATTACTGCACAAGATACTGTCTGGATAGGTTTTTTTTTTTTTTTTTTTTTTTTTTAATCGTTAATGTGTCTCTCTCTACCCTACAGGTTGCTGCTCCTGTTGCCCAGCAGATTGCAAGAAATGCAGCCAGGGCTGTGAGTGTGAGGAGGGACGTGATAAGTGCAGCTGCTGCAAGTGATCTGCTACAAGCCTGTACCTGCATAGTAATGTTACTGATTATTAGATCTGGGCAGTATGCATGTTAGAAAGAAAATGTATATTCTGGGCAAATATGTAACTTTCAATTATTTTTGGTATTAAAGAGTCACAAACTACCTTTGTTGTAGTCTTTTCTATATTCCTAATAGGGACACCTACTTTGGTTCAGCCATGCAGGAAGATGGCTGCAAAAAAAATCAGGTTGTCTGATCCCTGTAGTAAAATCATTGTCACTACTCAACCACCCTTCCTGATGTTGGACCATGGCATGTTACACCTGCATGCACACTGCATCTACTATAGAGAGCAATAACTGGAAAATGCAAATGAGACATCCGTGTGACAAATAGTTGATCAGACTTCCCACCCTAAGCATTGTATTGGGAGGTAAACCTCTGAATCAGGCTTTGTGTATTTTATTAATACCATTACAACGTACTACTGATTGTCCTCAGATGGGAGATTGTATGAGACATGATTTACAGGGAGATTGATGACATGAAAATAGTGCTAGACTAGGGTTGGCCATCGACTGTTTAGCAACCATCGATGGTCTGAGGCCTATTGTGAGTGTTTTTTTAACCATCAGTGGCCAGCTACGGATGGCATAATACAGACGTTTCAAAACTGCCCTTAAGGCACCCTAATGGTCCAGGTATTAAGGATATTCATAGTTGAGCACAGATGGTTAAATCAAGACTGAGGTACTAATTAAGTCACCTGTGTTCAAGCATGGTTATTCTTAAAACCTTGACTGTTAAGCTGGGCATTCACTATACAATTTTCTGTCAGATATTTGTCCAATCTGGCTGGTTGGAATGAAAACCTGGTAATGTATGGGAGTAAGTGACAGTCCTCCATATGCTCATAAACACTGGAAAACAGCCAAAAATGGTCGTTCAGACAAACTGGTTAAAACACACAAATGTAACCAACTTGAACAATTTATTTTTTTGTCCATTTTCCAGTGTTTAAAACCATATGATCGACTGTCATTTGCTCCCATACATTACCAGGTTCTCATTCCAACCAGCCAGATTATACAGATATCTGACAGAAAATTGTATAGTGGATGCCCAGCTTTAGGGTGCCATGAGGACAGAGGCCCTGATTCAGAGCCGGACGCTCTAAAAGAGCGCTCGCTCTGAATCGGGGCTTTTTTTTTTTTTTTTTTTTTTTTTTTTTTTGTGTGGAGCGGCCTCCTCCACAGCTATTGCGAGCGGCCAGGATGATGGTCTTCGATGGTCAAGACCATCTCGACCATCTAGCTTGCGACAAGACCCTTGTGGTAGGGTCTCGTGGCCGCAAGCCCCAGAGAGCTTCTGGCTCTAATAGAGCAGGAAGCTCACTGATATTACGGGTGATGTCAGTGGGGCTGCCCATAAAGGGCAGGCGTTCGCATGGGAACACCTCCGTTTGTGAAGCCACGCCTCCAAAACTGCAGGTTGTCGCTCAAAATCGACAGCCGCCCCCTTTTGGTGCGAGACCCGGATCGACTGAGCGCCCGTCGCTAGCTGGATCTCGCGCACATCGGAGCCTGCTGCGGCATGCGCAGTGGCCTAACATCGACCCGCTAGCGAGCGGGTCTGAATCAGGCCTAGAGTTCGAGAACCTCTGGCATAATATCGATGGCTAAGCCCAATAGTGAATTACAAATGCACTGACTGTGCATGCACAAAACATTGATGGCTTCTACCCGATGGTCAACACTATGCCATTATCCCTGTGGAGTTTGTTCCCCTCTAGGGAAGTACATCAGAAGCCCAGCATCGAATGGTTCCTGGGCTTGCGGCATCAAATCCAGTACTCCGATCGCAGCGCAACCATTAGATAGGCTAGCCTAACCATCGCAATGGCTATACTAGCCTATTTAATAGGGGGTGGAGCTTTGCAGCATCCTCATTTACGTCACTGTAAGGGGGTGTCCAGCACTCTAATTTGCTTGGCTTCCCCTAAACCTACATGCATTACTATACATGTTCAGTGGAATTCAGTAATATTAGATAAGAACAGGACACTATGACTTCTTAATTGGGACAAGGATTTAATGAAGCTTGGTGGTAGGTCCAAAATTAAGTGTGTAGTCTCATACCTACTCACGCTGAGGGTCCTTAGTGGTGAGCGGAACAGCAATCACGCTCTGACTGGTCCCTTGGAGTGGTGAGAGAAGTTTTCCTGAAGACTTGAATACGTTCTGTCTGACTAATAGCCACTTTCAAAGTAGAACAAAAGTCCAGGAGTCTGGTTCAGGTCACATGAAGTCCACTGTATGCTGGAGTATATTCCAATAGAGTAAGGGTGTTCTGCACCTACACCAGTGTTTTTCAACCACTGTGCCACGAGTGTTTGTCCAATGTGCCACATTGGTCAGCTCACCACACTGGTACTGTAGTGTGCTTTATTCTGGAGGAGGAGGCGGAGGCAAAGGCAGTGAATTTTGAATTGAATCGCTGACTTTGGTGCCTGAACTGACCTTCCTATACAAATCACTGTAAATGGCTGCCCTGGGTATGCAACTACACCCTACATCTTCCTCTTTTCATGGTAACAATATGGCAGCTTTGCAATTGCGATCCTTTGCAGATTTGGTAATGCAGCAGGAGGCATCACGCCCCCTGTGCATGACTTAACCGAGCTGCGTTGTTCAACGCAGCACCGGTTAATCTCCCAGCCCCCCCCCACCCCCACGGGAGCAATTACGCCTCCATTTCGGGTAATTTTTTCCGCACATCCCTGATCAAAACACACCAAATCTCCAGTATAATGCCTACATTAACCCTCAGGTTCATATATGTAAATCTGGCTCTGATACGAGCCAGTGCCTCCCCAGCCCTTTACCTCACAGCATGTCACTGTTAGGGACCCATCTGATGGGACTGCATCTTGACATGGTGGATGGCAATGCATTTTTAGCCAAACATGCTAAGAGCCTCATGTATACTATTTATGTTAATTGTAGAGTTTATTATAATGGTTTTGACTATTAGTAGTCTTCGTGCTTAGAGTGTGCACCTGCATTTTCCTTTAAATCCTGTAACGCATCAGATGCATTTCGTCTCCTTACTGACCCCGATATGAATGTGTGAGAACTTGCAAAAAATGGGAGGTCCCACTCAGCAAGGGCAGTAATACTGTGGGCATACTGTTCTGTCAGGTACCGCTGGGCTCCCTACACACGTGATGTTGTCACCGGATTGCTGCTGCTGCTGGTAGCCTAAAGAGGCCAGCCAGTGCATTTCTTTTTTTGTATGTAAATTATTTTATTTTTGCACGAGTGAGGGATTGGTTGGCGTAGAGAGAAGTGTCTGATCTGAGGAGCGATGCTGCAGACTGGCGCTGATGATCACAACTAAAGATGAGTAAGGAGGGCGGGGGGCATGGAGAGGGGCAATGTGAGAGATGGAGGGGGCAAAGGGTAAGAATAGCATTTTTCTCTTTCTGTTTTAAATATTTATTATGTTATTTGACCCAATTACTTAAAAACAGGACTGCTCAGTAATTATTTTGGCTTAGTGGTGCATTAAAAATATTCTGGAGAACCTAAAGGTGCCTTGAAATGAGAATGTTTGGGAACCACTACCCTACACATTCAGGTCAATATGTACTAAAATGATCAGCCACAGAAGTGTTTATTGTTATTTAGTAATAGCTGCCTGATTTCTTTCACTGTTCAACTGATGTTTGCCAAAGTCTACATTATCTGCTTTTGAAGTCTGCAGATAAGAAAATGCCTTTTGGGAAACAACCTGAATTTGAAATGATCCAAAAATGAATATTATTTTATATTTTTTTTTTTAGTATTTATTCTGACTTTATTAAAACATTTTGGACCTCATGCAGAGTTGGATGCAATTCTCCTATGTGAATTACATGTCCAAGCATGCCCATGCAACCCGTACTTATCAAATTTGTAATCTGCTCCCCGGGAGATGCCCGGAGAGCAGACACAGCTGGCCACTTTGGTGGGCGAGGCCGGGTTCCTATGTCATTAGGCCCCTCCCAATGATGGTAAGCTGCCGCAAATCGCGTAAGTAGGGAGTTGCGACATATAGCCCCCCCCCCCCCCTATACAGAGCTACGATTCCCGGCAATTATCTCCCTATCTTGCCCACTTCACTAGGAAGTTGGTGAAATGCGGGAGGTGAAAGTACTCTTCCAGGGGTGCGGGGGGCTCCCCCAAAATTTGTGAGTCTCCCGCAACTTTCGGGAGCGTCGGTAAGTTTGATGCAACTTCTAAAGAGTAAAGGTGGATACACACCTGACAGATATATATGCAGATCAAGTGATGATCGAATGATGGTCATTCATACACACTGAATGGCTATCATCTGCGTGTCCCGCCCCCTCCTCGCGGCTGCCGCTGTGTGTGTACGGGCGGTTTGCAGACCGCCCGTACACACTTGCCGATGGACAGCACAGCCAATGCGATATGTCGGTGAACGACGACGTTCACTGACATATCGCGGGTACACACTGGCCGACGGGCAGCAGATATATTGGCCGATCAATTGATCAGCCAATGTATCTGTCAGTGTGTAACCAGCATTAGGCATTCAGGTACTTGTAGCACTACAAGCTCCAGCTTACTCTTAGCTGCCAGGGCATGCTAGTACCTGAGGAGCCACATAATTAGTTTATCCATTAATTGAAATAGACATTCCCCCCCCCCTCCCCCAGCCTTCTTTCAGCCCTGTATTAGTCACTAGTTCCGGGGTGGGACACAGTTTCTTTCCACTAAGTGGTATCAGCACACGTTATGTGCTAGATTCAGACACACAAGCCAGTAGCACTGACCGCTTCAACAGCACTGTACCTGGCTGTGGCGGCTGCTGGGGGCCGGGCCATGCACGGTAGATCTTGCGATGCTTACAAGATCTCACGCAAGCCCACTGGAGCTGGCCAGGTGGTGAGAAAGTACATCAGCACAAGGCTGATGCGCTGTGGGGTCTGACAGGAATCGCTGAAAGGGGAAGTTTTCACTCCCCCACTCCGTCAGACAAGATGGTGCTGCCTCCTGCTTCGCCTCAGTAAAGAGGTGAAGCAAGAGGAGCTATAGCGGCCAATAAGTGCCACTAAGATGTACCCCATAGTGTCTGTCTTTTCTATTAAACAGATTATCTTTGCACTGATTGGTCAGAGTGAGAGAAATTAGTTATAAATAACCTGACCACGTGGGGTACTTCTAACCAACCAGAGTGGCTTTTCTCATGATCTGACCATTCAGAGCAAAGCCATTTGGTTGTAATAGGCTTAGAAATGTTCAGAAATTCTATTGGCTGAGGAATGCCTTGTGAGAGCATCATCACATACGTTAACCACTATAACCAATAATAAAATAAAACCACAGAGACATAGATTTGGTAGAATATTTGTTAGCTATTTATTTCAAATGAAAATATGTTTTAAAGTAAGGACAGTATGGTGGCAAAGAAAGTATGGCCAGAATTAGCCCAATCCAACAATGCACAATAGCAACTAACAACAACATGCACTGCAGGGGTATACTGCCCCAGGTGCACAAAAACAATATTAATAACCCCAAAATTAAAGGTAACCACCCTATCTTGCAACTTGACTACCCATTGGTGGGGCGATGACACTGCCCCGTCAGAGTGGTTCAGCCAACTAACTAATCAATGAAATAGAGCCACCCAAAACCAGGAGTGGATTGGGCATTACTTTCTGCGGAGAAAATCCCGGTGGGCCGATTGGTTGTGGGGCCGCTTGTTAATTGAGGCCATGCCCCCAGATTCGCGTCACCCGGACGGCTCCTGTGTGTCTTACACTGGCAGCCCGTCTGCCTGTCAGTACTGCCTGGCCGCGCCTGAGTCTCTCGCGAGAAGAGAGGCCAGCGACCTGATGACTATTAAAGCTCCACCCAGCGTCTGTGTACATCCGGCGTCACACGCCGCGGTGCCATCGAGGAGTGAGGAGGTGAAGTGGCGCGGGTGACAGAAGTGATTGGTGTGGGCGTGGTAAGTTGCGGTGGGGCTGGGCAGGCCGGTCAGGACAGTCTGTCAGCCTGATTGTCTCCTCTCCACTCTCCCCTCCCCAGGCTGTGAAGTGTCAAGTTTAAGTTTAATTTCACAGCCTGGGGAGGGGGCAGAGTGGAGAGGAGGCAATCGGGCTGGCTGCAGTCAAGGGGAAGATGATCTGTCTGTGGGGTATGCTGGCGGACGTAATCCCGACAACCGGCTTCCCGACTGCTTTATCCTGGCGAGGGTTAAATGACAGGCGTCTAAATCTAGACGCCTGTCATTTTACCGATGCTGGGAGACCGGTGCCCGGCATCCCGATCGAAGAGATGCCGGCCGTCGAGCGCGGAAAGCCTTGGGGGGGGGAGGGTTAGGTTTAGGGTTCCCGGGGGGGACTTAGGGTTAGGCACCCCCCGCGGAGGTTAGGCTAGGGGAAGGGAGGGTTAAGGTTAGGCACCCCCCGGGGGACTTAGGTTTAGGCGGCGGGTAAGGGGGGATTAGGGTTAGGCACTGGGGGAAGGTTAGGGTTAGGCACCCCTAAGGAGGGTTAGGGGGGGAGGTTAGGTTAGTAAATACTTACCTTTGGACGATCGGGATTTTCAGCCATGTCGGCCAGCCGCTGTCGGGATTTGAACTTGTGTCCGGCGGTAATTCATACCGATTCTGTGGAGGAGGGGGGGGTCTGCTATACTAGGGTTGGGGGAGATGATGATCTGTCTGTTGGGAGGGGGGTCTGCTCTACTAGGGGCGGGGAGATGATGATCTGTCTGTGGGGAGCGGGGTCTGCTATACTGGGGAGATGATCTGTCTGTGTGCGCGGGGGAGATGATGATCTGTCTGGGGGAGGGGGGTCTGCTATACTAAGGGCGGGGGAGATGATCTGTCTGGGGACGGGGGTCTGCTATACTAGGGGCGGGTGATGATGATCTGTCTGGGAGAGGGGGGGTCTGCTATACTAAGGGTGGGGGAGATGATCTGTGTGTAAGAAAGAAGGGCTATTCTGTGCTAGGGCAGGAGGACACTACTGAGGAGACGCAGGATGATGGCACTCGGGAGACGCAGGAGGATGGCACTGTGGGGAGACACAGGTGGATGGTGCCGGAGAGAATTGGGGGTGACACTGTAGAGGCGCAGGGGGATAGCGCTGAAGAAACACATAAGAGGGGATAGGCTGGAGACACACATATAGGACGGTAGGAACGCTGGTAAGATAACAATTCTAATGAATCCATATTCTGATGTAAATGGTACCAAATGAGCAAATATATTTTATTAATATAAAATTGTTTGATATAGGAAACTCCCATTTTGTCCTGCCCCAAAACTCCTATTACTATGTATTATTTGGGTAAACCTCTGTTGCATGTTGATGACATTGGCTTTATTGCTACACAAACAGATGGCTTCCGGACCATGTGACCTCCTGCATTTGTGCAGTTAGTGAATACCGACTCAAGAAACTGCCTGTCCAGGGAAGATCAATTTCTTGAGAGGTTCCCAGCTGCAGAGAAATCTAATAGGTAAGAAAATACCTATTACAAGATCTCACGCAAGCCCACTGGAGCTTGCGTGAGATCTTGCTGTTCTTATTCACTAGAGAGAGGGACTGTGGGCATGGCTATCATCTCCTGGTGCGGTGGGCATGCACTCAACATGAAAAATGGGGGGAGTGGCTTGCGGGCATGGCATTTCGCATATGGCCACACCCCTTGCAATTAGGCCCCACCCACTTTTCAGGGCACGCCCACATGGAGCCTCTTCCAAAAAATTTTCCAGGGCCACTTTAAATTTCCAATCCGTCCCTGCCCAAAACTAGACAATTAAACAGATGTACAAACTTAATTGCACCTGGACTGGTGACCTTCCATTTTTTCCTGCACCAAATTCCCAACCAAAACACCACCAAACCAATCAAGTAACAACTGGAGGGAGAGAAAACAGGAACAAAAGAGGCTTTGGCTCAGCCTATCCTGACCTCAAATAGCAGAACTACTGACACACTACATTTAAAACAAAAGGACAGATTCCGAGACATGATGCCGCACAAGCCAGCCCACATCCTTGAGATTTAAATTACATTTCGGATTAATTCATTCAGCTCTCCTTTGCTTGTGGCTCATGGAAGCCAAGGCATGCTGGTACTTGTAATTCTCCAAGCGATTGTATGCCTGGGCAGCCATTAGGGCATGACAATGCTTGCTCGGACCTGTAGTTCACCAGCACAGAAAAAGCAAACATAACGCTTATATTCTATTATTAATAATTTAATTATGCTACACCTACAGTCCAAAGTTGTTTGAGAAGAGAACTAGAGCTATCAGCATGTGGCTGATTTTTCCTATGCAGGCAATTGCGGTTTGTTCCCCCAAAGGAATAGTCCAGACGTTCCCAAATGCAGTCCTCAAGGCTCCCCAACAGTTCAGGTTTTAAAGATATCCAAGGTTGACACTGGTGGTAAAATCAAATTGACTGAGGTACTATTTAAGTCACCTGTGCTCAACCATGGATATCTCTAAAACCTGAACTGTTGGGGAGCCTTGAGGACCGGGCTGGCTGTCCTAGGACTGGTTTGGCAATATGGCAGGGAGACCCCAAACCATGCGTTTCCCTGCTGTAGTCCCACTGACAAGTGCTGGTAGCTGCATTTTCAAGAGGACCCAGTGCTTTTTTGTCCCATTGGTTTTGCCACTAGCTGCACTAGCACTGGGGAGTAGTGGGGCTACACTCTTTTTTTTAACATTTATTTATTTACATTTTTTTTTTTAACAGGTAATGCACAATATATTTTGGTAACCATCATCAACAGCACAGATTATACTTGCCCACTTTCCCAGAACTGACAGGAGACTCCTGATGTTGTGAGGGAGTCTCCAGCTTCTGGAAAAGTGGCCCACTCTCCCATACCCCGCACTCAGGCCACGACCGCCTCACGAAGATTGGGGGCAAGGGGCAGTGATGATGTGTTTCTAGCAAAATGTCACAGGGAGCAGGGGTGGGCCACAATGACAATCCTGCCCATCCTTTCTAGGAAATTCCCAGAGAAGATATTGCTGAAGTCGGCAAGTATGGCACAGATCTTACACTAACGTAGCCATAGCCACAACTGATATGCTTCCAAAGGTATGCTGCTTCCTCTACTTTCCTTGGGGCACAAGGGACTCTATTACTGTACACGGTTGTGACTGCCTGCCCCTCCACGCCCCTGTTCTGCCTCTCTAAGCTCAGAGAGATATGCCTGATTGGCACAGAATGGGTCCACCAGAGGATAATAAATACTCCTCTCTCTGAATACCAGTGCTCAACCAATTACACAGCATCTATCCTATTCCATGAGGTGCTGTTAAATTAGTGTGAGCACTGGTTACCATGTCGACAAATTAATCATGTAGACACTGAAGAAATGTTGGCATGAATGAATGTCAGCATATCAACCCTGGTGGCCCAGCAGTGACTTACCTGCTCTCAATGGCTGCAGCGGCTCCTGCTGTGTTTTCTAGGTCCTGGCGGTCATGTGACTGTCAGTTCTGGCGAAGTCATCTGACGGAGCAGCGTTTTATGAATACACTGGCCCTATCCCCAACCTTCCCTTCCTCGTGTCGCCGAAGCCTAACCCTCCCATCCCACAACCTAATGTCGACATTCTGACAATCTACTACCTTTCTATTGATGGCGTACCCAATACAGTTAATTAATTTAAGCATACTATACTTTTTCTTTTATATTTATCTTTATCTATATTAGGTTGAAACAAGCAATTGTTTTTTTTACATGTGTATATTGTCATCTTATTTACATATTAACATAATAATATAATAAATTGGCAATATTATTTCTTCTCTAAAATAGTTTTATATTATTTTTACTGTGACTTTAAACTACTAATTTATGTTACTATTGGTATAAGACATAGTGGGATTAATCCGCCTATCAGTGTCGTCCTCCTCCCCTTTATACTTACATTTATATCTTTACAGGGGACTATCCCGTATTGGACCGGCAGCTCCCAGGTAGTCACTCCCCTAATCATACCTGATTATTTTTCAATTATATGCAATCTTATGTTTGTTGTGTTACTTCCAACTCACTTGATATTGACTTAAGGCAGCACCAAGGTTCTTTTCTCCCATTTTGTTGATAAAATTCAGCATCCTGCATTGCCTCTGCTCCCGGAAGTGTAACTCTTACATTTAGTTTACTGGTTATATAATAATTGAAAATTCAGTTTCCATGTTAAACATTATACTGTGCATGTATTATATTATAATACTTTATTCAGTTCTCTTTAACCAGGTTAAAGAGTGGCACTGGCCTTAACCCTTCTGTGGTCAGCCCAGATATGGGCAATTAGACAAGAGTATTTTATTATCAGCCATGTATTTTCTTCATATGGCCACAAGATGGCAGTTTTGTGTCATGGTAAAGAATTAGTAGATGTTTAGCAGGATAATTTAGCCATAAAGGAGTTGAATTATAATTAAGTAACCCCTCACAGAAGTATTCATACAAGGCAGGCAGATAAGAAGTTAGCTGTATTGTATGTGAGTGCTGGATTCATTGAGTGAAGCTGGGAGTTTTTTTAGGGAAATTAGAGTCATCATATAGTCCATAAATAGTAACGCCACCTGGTGTACATCTTGTGCCATGTATGCACTACTGATATATTCAGGGTAAAAACTGCTGGGTAAGAAGCATAGGCGTCTCTATAATGGGTGCAAGGTGTGCAGTGCACACCTTGCACCCATAGTTAATAATACTTACCTCTCCACAGATTCCGATGTGCTGCTCTGTAGCGCCGGACTGGGACTGCAGAGCAGCAAAAAAAAAAATCGCTGATTATCCCGGTATTCTGCCCATGCGCAGAAAATATGTCCCTGGGAAAATAAGCACGGATGGCATTTTCCCAGAGACCGGCGCATGCGCAGTAGATTCTGGCATGAAACCAGAATCTATCGGGCTCAGTGCGCTGACACAGAGAAGGGGTCCCAAATGGAGGCTGCACACGGGCCCCCTCCTCTCTTAAAACCTCTCCTGGTAAGACAGGAGCAAGTTGCTCCTCTGGAAGCACATATTCTGGGTCCAAATGTATAATTGGATCCATTAACATCATGGTGAGGAGTTTAATGGTCAGGATCAATATCATATTGAGTACAGGGGAGTAGCGAGGGTATTCTTGGTGGAGCATGAGCTCTGGGTACCAAAATAGACAGAGGGCGCCATCCAGGGTTCAGGAATTCATGGGGTGCTGCACAGTATCACGGCCGCCTGTTATGGATATGAGATCCGTTACTGCATTTCATGCTCCCTCAAGCAGCCCAGATTGCCTTCCCTCTGGCCCTCCCTCCTCTGTGATCATATTGTGTCAGCTCCCCTTACCTGTCAAATTGATTACATTCACTTATCACCTCTTTAATTCCCTCCCCTCTCTACCATGTGATTGGCTCTTTGTTGCTGTCTTCTTTCTTATTGGCATCTGTCACTACCCATCAATTCTCCTCTTCTAATTGGCTTCTGTCGCTGCCCCCCTTTGCCCCTCACCTCTCCTTTCTTATTGGCTTCTGTCACTTCCCCTCGCTGATCATCACTTTCCTCTCCCCTTCCCCTGTTTGATCCCCTCCCTCTTTCTCTCCTCATTCATTCATTGTGCTTCAATGGACTTAAAAGTGACACATCTGAGGTAAAGTCCTAAACTTCAATTATAAGGTATTAGATTACTTTAAATTGCAAAGCAGTGACTCTTTTTTGTAATGAGATATTCCCAGGCATGACCACAAAGTGTTATTTGAATGCTCTCTCTTAAAATATTATTAGGAGACCTGAAATAATAATAATGGTGGTAGACAGAACATGATTAGTAGTATTCACATTAATATAGGTGCAATGTATATTGCTAAGTAGGAGCATAGCTGAGAAGGGAGCTTCCTATAGGTGTCCCCACTCCAGGGAAAGCTGCTTGGGGTCATAATTGCAGCCATAAGCTGTGCACCCTGTGGAATTTCACTTTTGTATGTGTCAATTTAAGTTAAATGTTCAGAATATATAATACAATCTCCTCTATTGACTAATAACAATGATTCAAAAGAGCAAAAGTCAGATACTAGGTGCTGTACATAAATAAAGCAGTGCCAATGGCGCTACCCCTTAATGTCAGATTATATTCCCAGAGTGGGACCTCAAAGCCCAGCGTGATACTGCCACTGTTTTCTTTTCACTTCAGTATTCCCCTGCGGGCTAGCCATACCCCACTGGCACAGTTCAGTACAAGGAGGGGGCGCTATGACATGCACTTTCTCCGGGTGCTATGGTTCCACGCTACTCCTCTGATTGGGTACTAGAGATCCAGCTATGTGGCCACCCTACCTGTGCTGAAAATATTTTTTCCTTTTCTGAGGAGTCTATTTATTATTTCATTACTTTATATACTGTGCCACTGCATGCTGCAGCAATACAGAATGTTTTATAGCAGAGATCTGGCATAACACTGAGTGCATGTGCTGGCTGACTTCAGACCAGGGGCATAAGTTCTTACCAGGAGCCCGGAGGCAAGATAGATGTTGCTGGCCCCCTCCCCCTTCTGCATTCACTACCAGCACCCTAGTCCCAGCAGCACTCACACCACACTCCCCCTAACCCACATTCACTACCAACACCCCAGCAGCACCCAGTCACACACTCTCCTCCCCCTGCATTCACTGCCAACACCCCAGCAGCACCCAGTCATGCATTCTCCTCCCCCTGCATTCACTTCCAACACCCCAGCAGCACCCAGTCACACACTATCCTGTCCCCAGCAAAATACTTGGTAGGCAGAAAACACAAATGATCCTTACAAATAGGCAATAAAGAGCACTCAGTTTATCTTATGCTCACCGGACCTCTGGAAGCCGATATAATGCAGGTTTGCCGCTGATGAAAAAAAGCTCTTTCTCCCTTCTAGTTGTAGAACTGTTAGGATGGCTTTATCCTCCAGAAATTCGACACTACCTGCTGGTCTTCCTTTCTAATGTCCTATTGCCGCATCCACGATAACAATCAGTACACACAACCGCGGTGTTGCAGCGTCGGCGGTAGTAGTGATAAGTGGTGCGGGCTGGAACAGCACCATACAGCAAGCTACTTCTGATTTTAGTCAGAAGTATAGGATCATAGGTTAATCAGTCTGCCAAGAGGGGATGTAGTTGACATCACAGCGTGCACAGAGGCAGCGCTCACAAGCCCGGGACTGAAATCCTGACAAGGGTCAGGAACCCGGCTGCAGAATCCTGGTGGCTGCGATGTTGAAGGTAAATATTAGGGGTTATGGTTAGGCACTAGGCGGAGGGTTAGGCTGCGGGTGGGGATAGTTAGGGCTACGCTGCGGTTGGGGGGTGGGTAGGGTTAGGCTGCAGGACCGGAGGCTTAGGCTGTGGGAAAGGGAGTTCAGGGATAGGTTTAGGAGAAGGGTTACCTTACTTTTCTGTAGGTGTCGACATTTCTCCTGTCGGTATTGCGACCACCTGCATTGTGTGCGCCAGGGTCACATACCCAACCCCACTAAGAGGTTTATATTTGAAAAGTGAACACGATAACCATGATCGTTGGCCCCGTATATGTCTGAAGTACTGTATTACATAAACTGCACTTTGTATGGGGCAGAATAGAACATTATGTGCTAATTATGCCCCTTCATGGGCTGGCCACAATCACTCTAATCAAACATTTAGAAACCCCCCTCTAGAAATCCTGCGTTTGTCCCTGAAGGGTGTGATTCCAGGCATTCTACTAGCCAAATACGGGGGGCCGTGATAGTGATGCTGCTGCCCCCAGGGTTCTGCGCACCGCCCTCACATCCCTAGTTATGGAGCTGCCTAAATGAACTAACAGTGCCAATTTTTAAAAGTAATAAATTAACTAAAACTTCAGGTTATATTTGATACTTATCTAAAATATGAATTATTGTTTACTACATTCTGCAATATCCTATTCTCAAACCCCCCCCCCCCTGTGTTTCTCTCTGTAGATAAGCAATCGTTACCATTTCCTCCTTACTTCATACTGTGCATCTGCTGCCGTCTTACGCGGTTATTGTGGAGGAGATGTATCAAATCTTTTAAGTAGTGGAGAAGTGGATAGATGGAAATGTTGCCCATAGCAACCAATCAGCTTCTACTTATCATCTGTGGCATTACTAGGGTTGGCGTTACCTAGTGCACGCAAAAGGGGAGTGGTCTTTTGTGCGCCATACCACAACCCCTGGTGTATGGCGTTTTGGAGGGCCTCCAGCTTCTCCCAACTCCTGACACAGTGTGGATGAGCGCGTCATCCATCACCGATGCTCGTGACACCATTCCAGGGGGTAATACTAAAATAGTCGCTCTTCTAATTTGGTGTCACTCCCTTGGACTATCACCCGGTGCAGTCCGCATCCACTACTGATGCCACTAGCTAGCATTTTATAAACTGTAATTGATAAATGCTAGCCAGAAGCTGATTGGTTGCTAGTGACAACTTCTCCACTCTTTAGAAGCTTTGATACATCCCGCTATATGTATACATAACAAAGCTGGGAGTGACAATACCGCAATGTCTCAGATGAATTGTTTAACCCGATGTTAAATTTGCTTTTGAACATTTATATTTGATTATTTGAATAGTTTTCAGTAGTTTTAATCTGTTCAACTATAATCTTCTCCCTTGATCATGTATTTATACATTTCCTTGATAAGGACAGTAGTAGGGGGATTTTTTTTTTTTTTATGTCCTGTATAGATGATTGTAAAAATTAATACTAGCAGACTCCAAGTAATATATCTATGAAGACTACACCTCACAGAGAAGGGTGGACAATTGGGGGGTGTTCTGACATTGCACACTTTTTTTGACACTGAAGTTTTCACGCGAGAATCATAATATTAGTACATTTTGTGATCATGTTACTTCTGGCTTCAGACCCGGCAGAGATACTGAGCATGTGTTGCCATCTGACCGTTTATGTGCAAGCGGCCACTATTGGAGAAGGATGTTAAGTTTATATGTTACTGTACAATGGCTAATGCCATGAAAAGTTGGCATTAGCCATCGGAACACAGGGTCCGAAAAAGCTAAGCCAAGTTCCGCAGCAGATAGCAGATATAGGGCCTGATTCAGAGGCGCTCGCTATTTGCGAATGCTCGCTCTGATTACAGCGGATTTAAAAAAAAAAAATCTGCCTCCAGGCCGCTCACATAGCTGTGGGAGACCACCCACAGCTTTTGCGAGCGGCCTGGCGATGGTCGCGATTATCGTGACCATCGTGCTTGCGACGAGACACTTGTGGTAGGGTCTCGGTTCCCGCAAGCCAAAGTGAACTTCCTGCTCTAATAGAGCAGGAAGTTCACTACTGACATCACGAATGATGTCAGTAGGGCCGCCCACAAACGGCAGGCGGTCCTTCGGGAACGCCTCCATTTATCCAGCCACCCCCCCTCACCTACAAAACGGGGCGAGCTGTCAATCAACATCGACAGTCGCCCCGTTTTGTAGCAAGCCCCGGAGCGAGTGAAGTTCTCACTCACTCCGGGGCTCGCGTGCGCACTGGCCGACCACCGACCCGCTTGTGAGCACTATGCCCACCCACAGCTTTTGCGAGTGGCCTGGCGATGGTCGCGATTATGGTCTCGGTTCCCTGCAAGCCCAAGTGAAGTTCCTGCTCTAATAGAGCAGGAAGTTCACTACTGACATCACGAATGATGTCAGTAGGGCTGCCCACAAACGGCAAACTCCATTTGTCCAGCCACCCCCCCTCCCGCCTACAAAACGGGGCGAGCTGTCGATCAACATCGACAGCCGCCCCGTTTTGTAGCAAGCCCCGGAGCGAGTGAAGTTCTCACTCGCTCTGGGGCTCGCGCACGCCACGCGTGCGCACTGGCCGACCATCGACCCGCTTGCGAGCGCTATGCACTCACAAGCGGGTCTGAATCAGGCCCATAGTTCTGTGATACCCTATTAATACATGTAGGGGATACTTAAAAAATGTTAGAAATCTTACAAAAAAACGTGCAGTTTTCTGAGGATTTTTAACAAAATGTATTTAATAGGTCATTTTACCTTAGTTGATAGGATTATATTGTGTCTGCTGTAGCTCTTTTGTATATTGAGTACATTTTATGCAGGAGTGCGATGGCAGGGATGCATACCAGCAGGATATATGTAATCCCTAGGCTACTGTAGCTGACATTGCCAATGTTTAAAAGTAATAGCCTGAAATACGTACAATAAGATAACCTAAAATACAAACGTTCTTATTTTTATTACGTTCTTTGAATTCCTACTCTCAAAAATCCCCTTAATTTTTTACTTTATTTTTGCTCTTTTCCTCATGTTCCTTACCCACTGCCAGATGGTAATGCCTTGTGAACAGTATTTTTTGTACACCTTAGTAACAAAAATGTGACTGACAATGGAATAGTGTCACAAGCGACTAGGGCCCTCATTCAGACCCACTCGCCAGCGGCAGTACGCTCGTTCCGAGCGATGTTCGCACATCTGCGCATGCGTACGGATCGTTATACGCATGCGCGAACCAGTCAGTGCGGACGAAATTCATGTGCTCGCAATATAGCGAATGCCTGATAATTTGAGTGACAGAAAGAGGCGTATGTGGGTGGTAACAGGGGAAGGGGCTTGAAAACGGGGAGTGGAGATCCGACCGCAGGCGTGCTTAAAGGTCAAAACGGGCGTTTTATGGGTGTGCATAATTAATATAGCAGCGTCAGTGACCACGTCACTGGGTTATTTTTAAGCCAGAACTGTTCGCAAAATTGTGGTAGCAAAAACCAACCACAAGAATAGCGAGCAGCTCATACGCTGGTCGATGTACTCGATTAATCTAATAAATAGCGGACATGACGTATGGTGCGAGCGGCCAGGGGGCGTTTTTAACAAATAAAAGAGCGTATGTTTTGCTCGCTCGTTCAGACTTAGAGGTGTGAACAGACTGCAATTTGCGAACGGATCATTTGAATAGCCACCCCTTGTTTTTGAACGAACGACCGCAAATAGCGAACGGCTCTGAATCAGGCCCTAGGTTCACTACTTTGTTTTCTTTCTATATTATTCATACTTTTAATTCAGGGGACTATGCATCAAGCTTTCTTTTTTTTTTTACATAAAATGATGTAGAATTATCTGCTTCTGAATAATTGTATGTATTGTATGTATTGTATGTATTGTATGTATTGTATGTATTGTAGCTATGTACTAATGGCACAGTGCAGGATATTTCACAGAAATCTCCGGCAAAGTGCTAAGTAGCCCTGCAGATCACAGTCCCCATTATTATCTAAGGGGACTACGATCTGACCCCTATGCAAAGCTTTTTGGAGTTTTGCCCCGGTAATTTACAGATGGTATACTGTAAGCCTGTGGAGGGTCCAGTAGCAGGAGAGAGATCGTTCTCTCTCGCTCGCAGCCTGCAGCCAGCTCCGGAAGCTAACACTATATGCGCATACGAAGTGTCAGCTTCCCCTGAGAAGTCTTTCACAACTATGAAAGACTTCTACAATTTGCCAGGGATATAACTCGCAGGGACAGCAGTTGCGGTAGTTCCCCTTTGTACATAGCTGGGATATTTTCATTAAAAATGAAAATATCCTCTGCGGTATGTATACTTAATAATCGCGGCAGTTCCCATGATTATTAGTACATAGACTCCCGAGTTCCTTGCTTGTGTATTTCTGTGTTTTCTTGTTAAGGACAGAATTCTGGGGATTAGACCATTGTTGTTCTGTGTAATTCCACCTTTATAGATAAAGTAAACGCTTTGTCTCAGGGGAAATTTACATAGATTTGAGATGCTCATTATATAGCTACATAGTTCATTATGATGGGACTTCCATGCAAATGCAGGACTGAGGGGAACCCTAGTAAAATCATTCGATCATCTGAACTAAAAAAATAAAACTGTCAGAGAGATAGTTGCTCTTTTGCCCTCTTGCTAGCCATGCCCTGTCACCATTTCTGAACTAAGATACGCCCATTACTGAGAGGTAACTTTGTTCATATGTCATTGCATAATCAAACCAGGGATTAGGTACGGGATCTCGGCGGTCAGGATGCTGGCAGTCAGAATAACGATAGCGGCATCCCGACAGTCAGAATCCCGGCAGAATTAGGTAAGTACCGTAACCCTAACCCTCCCACACCTTTGCCACAGCCTAACCCTAACCCTCCCTAACACAGTCATCACACTTACACAAGGCTACACTTGCCCCTAACTTGCATGGTGTGCACAGTGGAAGCCGGGGTGCATGAAACAGAGCACCCAGAACAGGGGGTAAGTACAATGAGATGGGGGTGGGACAGATGGGATGGGGTGGGGCAAATGTGGGGCAGCTGAGGTGACCTGGCACATGCTGGGTTAATTTGTAGCAAATAGGTCACTGTGAAGAGGTCCAGATTATGCATTTCAGTGATAGAAAATCGCCTTTGCATACATATCTTAAGTAAGTCTTATAATTAATTAGACTGAAACTCGTATTTGATCATATATATTTTTATAAAAATTGTTTTTGTGCCTGTAGTTCCACTGTAAAATACAATAGTTTCTCTATTTTTACACCATTATTATTCTGTACCCACCGCTCCAGGGGTGCGATGAAGAGCCCCAGGCTTCAGACTAAGCCTGGGGTGTAGGGAGAGGGGGGACCCTTTCTTGGGGGGGTCCCCACTTCCCCTGAGATCCCCAGCTTGGGCTGACTGGCTTGGGCTGTGAATGCTTTGGCTGGGGAGACCTGGTGATAGGGTCCCCTGGCTGTGGCATTACACCCCAGTTGGTTTGGGTCCTGTGCTGGTTTTATATATAGGGAGACACCCACGTATTTCCCCCTCCCCTATATTTAGAACCAGGACTAGCCCAGCAGCCAGTTGCTGGTTTCTAAATTACGGGGGAACCCTACACGTATTTCCCCCCGTAATTTTAGAAACCAGGACTGGCTGAGCAGCCTGGGGCTGGTTATACTTTGGGAGGGGACCCTACATTATTTTTACCCATTACAATACTGATTCTATGCAGAGACATACACAAATCACACTGATCTATGAATGTTTCTGCCAAACTCGCAGCTCAGGAGGTGGTCTATTTGAAACTTCCAATTAGCTCCGAGTTTGCAACAATTACACCCGAGATTGTAATCTCGATTCTTGGTAAACTCCTGAGTTTTTTTTTTTACGCATTATGTTTTTATTGAGAACCATAACAAGATACAAACATTAAATCTTTCACATATGAAAATTCCAACTGAAAGCATATCAAAAGAGTCAACATTTGGAATGTCAATTTTGCTAAGAATAATACTAAATATGGTCACAATTTACATCAAAAACTTTATCGGCAACAATTACATCAGAATGAAAAGAAAATACAACAGAAGACAATTAAAGAAAAGAAAAGTGAGAGAAAAAAAAACAACGCCTCATGCCAGATAGCAAAACTGATACATCCGACCATCTACTTTTAATGAACTACTGGATATTTTCCAGGGACTGTTTGTTATCTTCCTAAAACGTGACTAAGCGTCTTATTGTGGTCTGACTCTTTATACTGCAACCAGGGATGCCAAGTCACAGTGAAATTTTTACCCTCGTCTGTATGGGGTAAATATAATCATAACATGGCTATGGATGATTTAACATGTACACCACTCAGACATAGAGGGGTCCAACCTGGATTTCCAGTGAACAGGGATTACAACTTTGGAAGCACTCAGTATATGATGTAGTAGTGACTTTTTGAAGTAAGCATAAGGTTTTCGAGTGAGATTCAGTAGCGGTACCAACGTGAGGGGACTTTGTAATGTGTCTCCATTGTTAACGCATTTGCGGATGCGGAGAAAGTATTTCCGAAGACTTCCGGCCAATCATTCTCTCCTATTATTCCCCTTAGATATGATTCCCAATCAGAAATACATTTGGGTCTATCAGGAAAAATATGTTCAATTAACAATGTGTAAATAGAGGTGTGGTGGAGATCCCCGAGCTACACACATATTCTCAATTGGAGTATTTCCCCTCCCATATGATTTAGGGGAGCCTAAAGTCGAGAGAAAATGCTTTATTTTCAGGTATTTCCAGATCTCGCTGTTAGGCAAGACCCATTTGGCTTGAACAGAGGGAAAACTCATAACTTCCGAACCTTCAAATAGCTGGTTAATCTTGAGAATCCCCTGTGCATGCCACAATCCAAATGAGTTTGCTGGGATCCCCAAATAAAAGGGGTTAAAGGAGAAGGAATAGGGGAAAGAAGGGGGTGTGACCGAAGACGACCCCAACAGGAGATGATTGGGCTCAGTAGAGGGTGGTTAGTTCGAGGTAAGCTCGCAGGCCACGGAAACCCTGAATCAACAGAAGGAAAGGAGGCTTCCTCAATATCAGTCCATTGCTTTCTATCATTTAACCTACTCCATTCCGTCACCCTCAGAAGTAGAGCTGCATGATAGTAGGTGAGAAAATGTGGCAATTGTAGGCCTCCCTGGTGCTTTTTCCTACAAAGAATATCATGTTTGAAGCGGGGTTTGCGGGCCGCCCAAACAAATTCCCGAACAATTCGGTGAAGTGTGGTAAACCAGGAACAGGGTATTGTAATTGGGAGAGTTTGTAAAAGTTAAAGGACCCTAGGAAGTACATTCATCTTAATAACTCCTATCCTTCCCGACCACGAGATTTTCTTGGGGCGCCAAGTAAAAAGATCTGTTCACAGCTTAGTAAGTAGGAGGAAGAAAATTAGAAGAGAATATTTGAGAGAGATCTTTATGGAGGAAAACTCCTAAATATTTTATATGTGCGGGGTGCCAGGAGAAATGGCAGAAAGATTGTATATCGTTCATGCATTTCTGATCTACTGTGAGGTTAAGTGCACTAGATTTGGACAAATTTACTTTAAAATTGGAAAGAGCCCCAAATCGGTCAAATTCCTGTAGGATGTTAGGGGTTGAAGTCCGTGGGTTTGTAATTACCGCCAAAATATCATCTGCAAAAAGGGCTAACTTGTATTCCCTCCCTCCCACAGTCAGCCCAGTTACATTACTATTAAGACGAATGGCCCTTGCCAGGGCCTCCATACATAAAATAAGTACTAGTGGTGAAAGAGGGCAGTCCTGTCGAGTGCCATTAGTGATCAAAACCAGCTCAGACAGGTCCCCATTAATCCTCATACACACAGATGGAGTGAAGTAAAGCGCTCGAATTCTCTGAATGCCCGTCGAACCCAAGCCCATATGCTCCAGGACTCCCATCAAAAAATCAACCCTGTCAAACACCTTTCAGCGTCTGTAGACAGAAGTATAGTTGGGATTTTCCGAGAAACTGCCTCATGGATCAGGTCTAAGACCTTAGTAGTATTGTCCCTGGCCTCCCGACCAGGGACAATCCCACCTGATCTGAATGGATCAGATTGGGGAGAAACAATTTGAGACGGTTAGACATTAGCTTAATGAAAAGCTTTAGGTCAACGTTTAACAGGGAGATGGTTCTGTAACTGGAGCAATGGACTGGGTCTTTCCCTTCTTTAGGTATCACTGAGATATGTGCAAGGAAGGATTGGGAAGAAAAACAGGAAAGATCAGAGACCTCACTGAAAGCACGGAGCATTAGGGGGGAAAGCACCTCTCCGAACATTTTGTAATAGGCAATAGTAAACCCATATGGGCCTGGACTCTTGCCGTTAGGTGTTGATTTGATCACAGTTTCTAACTCCTCTGGAGTAAATGGCTCTTCGAATGACTCTATGTCTATATCTGATAGAGTGGGAAAACCGATTTCCTCCAAATAGGCCTAGATGGAGGCCTTCCACGAGGACATGTCAATCCCCGACTTGGAATCTTTTAAATTGTACAATTGGGAATAATAAAATTGAAATGCTGCTGCAATATCTTTTGTGGAGTTACAAAGGGAGCCAGAATTTGATTTTACCTGGGCAATAAATGTGGTTGCACGTTGATCCCGAAGTGCTCTAGCCAGGAGTCTCCCTGGTTTGTTTCCCCAAAGAAAATATTGACTATGGCATTTACGAATATCTGATTTAATTTTATCGGACATAAGCATATTAAGGTCCTGACGAGCATCAGAGAGTGCTTGGAATGTCTCAGGGGAAAGAGGATTTGGGTGTTAGTTCTAAAGCTTGAATCTTTTGTACTGGAGCATCTCTTACCCCTAAGATCCCAGCTGAATTAGCTTCCCCCTTAAAACACATTTATGTGCTTCCCAAACGGTTATCTTAGACATGTCAGGAAAACCGTTAGTGGCTATATATTCTTCCAGGGTCGACCGAATTTGTTGTTGACAATAAGGATCTTGAAGCAGTAATTCGTTCAGCTTCCAAGTAAAACTGATCGGGTGAGAAGATGGAAGTGTAAAAGTCATTGAAACAGGAGCATGATCTGACCAGGAAATGTGGCCAATCTTTGTTTCTTTTATCAAATGAAGGAATCTATGCGAAATAAAAAGATAATCTAATCTAGTGTACAGCTTGTGGGGGTGAGAGAAAAAAAAAAGAGTAGTCTCGTGTATTAGGATGTTGTATGTGCCAGATATCCACTAGTTGGTGTGCATGGAGAGTTTTCTTCACTTTACGATGGAACCTGTCTGAGTATCTAGGTGATTGGTTGGAGGAGTCTAGGTGTGGGTCTAAAGACCAATTAAGGTCACCACCAAAAACCAGTATACCTTCTACGTTGGCCTGGACCAGGTCCAATGCCTTTTTGAAAAAGGCCGGTTGGACTTTGTTAGTTGCGTATATATTAGCGAAGGTAAATATTTGGGTAAACACCTTACATTTTATTACTAAGACCGGGCCTGCAATCAGCGGTAAACAAGTGATGTCAGTAATGGGAATATGCTTAGCAACTAAAATTGCAACACCCAAAGACTTGCCCTCAGGATTATTGGAATAGAATCCACAAGGAAAATCTCTGTTCCTGAGATGTGGTGCGGCACCTTCTTTGAAGTGTGTTGCTTGGAGAAACGCTACCTCAGCATGTTCAGCTTTCATTTCTCTTAATACTCGAGATCTCCTCTCAGGGACATTAAGACCCCTCACGTTGATAGACACAATATTTAAATTAGCCATAGTGAGTGGTAGAAATATACATTAAAACAGGAGATAAATTAAGACGATCATAGACATTGGCGTGTGTAATAAATCTGGAGACAGTATGGCAAATTAATCTAGTGTTACTACACATCACTGGCATGAAAGGCAAAAGAAAAAAAAGGAAAACAACAGAAAAAACAGATTGTGTTTTAGATAACAAAAATCACTTAACACAGTGAAAAAGAGAAACATACATATAGCACCGCACCTGGACAACATAATGGCAAAAACCAGGTTCGCCACTGGGACCAGGATCAACCTATGCGGTGTAGGAGGCAACAGGGGACGGACAGGCAGGAAAACCGCATCACTCCATTGAAAAATATCAATGAATAGATGAATCAGAATAGTTATACTTAATATTGCATATAGAATCAATCGCAGAGAACGAAGTCACACCCTCAATTAACAAAGAAATCCAACTATAATCCCTTTAAATATTCAAAAAAGTTATGTTGGAAAACGTATTAACGTAGGAACAATATAGCAAAAAACAGTCCCAAGTACAATTTAAAGTAACAAGTACTATTGCACTATATATATATATATATATATATCAAACGGATAGTAATTAGATCAAATTATATTTTAGCTTAAGTACCACTGGTCACTCTTTACTGACCAGTGACCTCTTTCCAAGGGTTTTATGGGCAGACAACAGACCTGTAAACTAGGACTTTGGCAATAGTATATCTATCATAGCTAAATAAGCCAACCAGAACTCATAAAGGAGAGTCCTAAAGTGTCTTTCAGCCATCCAATAGAAAGTAATACAAAGGACCCCAACCTCATGGACCAACAGCTTGGGACATCATAGAGTTGGGCAAAGTAGAGTGCGGTCTTCTCCGAGAACTGGAGGAGGACCTCACATTTTGAAAGGTCATCATCTTAGAAGGCGCCGGAGGTGGAAGGAGGTTATAACGAGAAGAACTTCAACCTGGGACCCGAACTGGATCAATGTCCAGAGCAGAACAGTAAGGACCGATGTCATCAGAGAGGCGTAGAATCACTGTCTTTCCTCCATTGGTAGCTGTGAGAGTAAAAGGGAAGCCCCATCTGTATGTAATATTGCGGGAATGCAGAGCATCCGTTAAGGGTTTAAGTTGATGTCTCAGCTGCAGGGTTTGCCAAGAAAGATCCTGGAACACCTGAATTGGATGATCATCAAACTTTAAGTGGTCTAAGACCCGAATTTTCCGAAAGATGTCGTCTTTCTGCGTGAAATAATGTAAACGGCAAATCACATCTCTCGGCTGCTCGGACTGTAAACCTCTAGGACGTAAGGCTCTATGCGCCCTATCAAAACAATGGAATCATTAGAGTCACGTCCCAGGATTTCATTGAATAGTTTTGCTAATACATCTTGCAGCCCTTGGTGGGGAATGTCCTCCGGAATACCTCGGACCCTCAGATTATTACGACGTCCTCTGTTATCCAGGTCATCTAGATGGGCTTTCAAGTTTTGTATTTCTACCACTTGCGATTTAATAGGGTCAACAAGAGCATGTTGGAACTCATCCATAGACTCTCCACGTTCCTCCAGCGTCACAATTCGTAAACTAGGTGTGATAACTCAGACTTAAGCGAGGCAACTTCAGCATGCATCACTTCCCGCAATTTATTTTCCAAAGAGGCAAAGTTAGCTTTAGAGGGGATATCCATTTTAGTGGGCAGAGTTTTAAGGAGTTGCAGGACCTTCTGGAAATGCTGACACTCGCCTTGACCAGACATGCTTAGGATATCTTCAGTCCCAGACGGGGTATTTGAAGTCGCAGAGTTGGCTTGTGAAGAGGGGCATGGGGAGGCACACATTGTGGAGTCTTTTTGAAAGAGGAGAAAGCGATGGAGATCAGCTCTAGAGGAGTCCTTGGAAGACTTGGGCGTACTTTTCGACACCCGATCTCTTCGTCGACTCATGAAAACACTGCTCGAATGACAAGAGATGGGAGCGTAGAGTATTAACAGGCTTGGTCTCTTGCGAAAGAGGTCTAGAAGGCAAGACAGTCAGCATAGCGAGTTGATTGTATCTGGAGGGAGGATCATCAGTTTCCGAAGACACGGGAGTGATTAGAGGAGATGCGGTATCTTCACTCTCAGTGACCAGTGATATGTATAATTTGATTCATCCAATAAATTGCAGTAACATCGAGGAGCAGGAGCAGCGTTTATTCCCACCCGTCAGACCCCATGGAGGTATCAGGCAGCCATCAAATAGACCAACGTTCTTGGCAAGCACTTATATAGCACTGTTAAGTCTGGATACTTGCATTAGCAGCATCTGTCCACTAGATGGAGATAGACACTCACTTATGAATTCACATAGAGCTCAAAAAACAAGTTTTCTTCTAAGATGTAACTTAGAGATGAGATAGTATGTGATAATATAATCTCTGTTTGTGGCATCCAAGGGGGTATCAGGGCAAATATTAACTCAGCTCTCCAGCTGAGGTAGAAGGTGCAGGCAGTATATATATTTACTTCATTAGGTATAGAGGGGCATAATGAAGAGGGCTCAATAAGTACACACCCTCCTCACAGGGTAAGAGGGGTTTTGACTGCAGAGACCCCGCTTTATTTTCTAGAGCACACCTGGAGCTGATTCCCTCCTCTAGCCAGTACCTTCAGGGGCTTAGAGAATCCAAGATGGCAGACGCCACTGGAGGTCAGCCGCAGGACATGGAGAGCAGCAGCAGGCCGTGGGGAGGAAGTCCCAACCAGAGGGTGCACGGCGCTCCCGCAGCCGCACACAGGTAAGCAGCAGGAGAAGAGAGGAGTGCCCCCAGCGTGATGTGTAGTCCGGGCTCGTGCAGCGGCGCACACCAGTGTGCGTAGCCACTCAGCAATCCAGTCCCAGGCTTGGGCAGCGGCTCCAGGCCTCAGGCCGCGAACAGGCAGGGGGCACCCACGAGAAGCGCCGGCTTCACAGAACGGGACACCTCAGGTGCGCGAGGCGTGCTGGGGACACCTGGAGTGACCACTGTTCAGATTTAAGAGGTGGGGAAGCAGGAATTAGATGCCAAAAGTGCGGAGCTCCAATTCAGCATAACTGGCCGAAATGGCTGCCAGGCCATGCCAAACTGCCGAGTTTTATCTTTTTCAGTGAAAGTACTTTGGAGTTTGGCCGATGGTGAGTTTATTCGAGTTTGCAATCTCACCCGAGTTTTTCAGTGAGAAGAGAGACATTTCATCCAAACTCACCCGCGTTTATCTTTAGTAAATTTGCGAGTTGAAAAACATGCCTAAACTCACCCAAGATTGCAATCTTGAGCAAACTCGAATCTTAGTAAATTTACCCCTAGGTATTATTTAGTGCATTCTATAAATAATAGCTAGAAGTTGATATGTTGCTATGGGCCACATCTCTACCTGTCCTTTGAGGAAGGTTTGATACTACTCCCGCTAGATGTGGTTTAGGGGCATTGCATGGAATCCTAATCAAACTGAAGGAAATTAGGCTTTGTGTTCAATTTAGGGTATATATTTTCAGACCAGACTGTCTGTATGTATTAACTGTCATAAACTTTACCAGTCAGGATGTATGACTTATGGTGACACTGCTATGTGTGAGAATGACACAATAGGGGCTGATTTGTGGTTTGGCCTCTGGCCAGAGTTCTGTCAGTAAGTATCATGTGATCCACATGCCAATAACAACTACAAACATGGCAATGACAATGATGATATGTAGCCTGAGGAAAAGCCTGTCCACTATCAAAGCTGCAGTGTACCACCCTGACTTGTTATCTTCCATGTTTTTAGAGTAGGTCAAATCCTGTTGGATCTGTAGAACTTCCACCAGCAGCCTTTTTAAGATGTGTACTTCCAGATGCGTTCTTCCCTCGTCCTGTGTGTCCGTCCTCCACTGAAGGGGGGTAGCACATGCTTTGTTTCCATTACCATTGCCCCCTAGGAGAGAAACAAGGGTTAGTAGGCAGTTAGGTAATCTTCTTACTCAACATGCACATGGCTTGTGTCACCCATCCAGCCTGTACTCACCCTTTCTGGCTCTAATGACAGGAGCCATGTCTTGTTTGGAGGGCTGGACCTTGAAGCACAGGATACGGGCCAGGTGTCTAATGATCAAGAACTTTATCCAGGCTGGGACATTTGATTGAGTTTCAGACAACATTAGCATATAAGAGGTTGCAATGGTGCTAATTATACTGACTACCATGACGGCAAGACACACACAGCAGAATATACCTGTACACAAAGAACAAAAGAAGCATTCACCAAAACTGTATTCACAACTGGTTCGTACAGTCGCAACTGGTAAAATGCTTCCCATCAATAGTAAGGAGAGGAATAGAGATGAGAGAACTGTTTGAGCAAGTGCAGAAGGTCCATTAAACCAGACGGCTTGCTGGTCTTGGTCTTGTTCGTGGTGAATTGGGGGCAATTTGGCATGTTCGACCTAAAGTTCTATGATCTAGATTATAAAATACCAACTAGAGGTAGAACACTGTACATTGAATGTCACTACTTCTTAAATGTAAGAGGTTTGTTAAATGTGCTCTTTGTTCATACACGATTGGCCCATGCTGATGTTTACTGAACATCACACATGTACATGGAGTGTGTTCAGCAAATATGCTGCACATAAGTCAGACGCACTCGATGGACGTCCGACACCATCATAAAAACCATTGAACAGGGTCTATCAACACAGAAATTTTTTTTAGACTTTTTGAACAGCTTCAAACATGCTCAATCCATGGTTGAATTTTTCAAAATGGAAAGTAATATGAGCAGTTCCTACAATACTTCAAATTTGACAACCTAGTTCAAGAACCATTTTTAGAATGGTTCAATCACGTCCATTGAAGAACACAAGGGCAGTTATTTAAGAAGGTCATGGCTCCTGTGGTGCAGCATGTGGATGTATGCACTGCTGTACTGTGCTATAACTAGGGCTTAAAGTGGTCCTGGAGAGGGGTGTGGTATAAGAGATAGACAGTAATTAGTTAGACAATGTCTAGATAGACACCAGATGTTAGACAGTCAATAGTTAGGGAATAAAGTTAGACACAAACAAAAGTCAGACACACTAAAGTTAGACATGTAAAAAGTTCGACAGGTACAAAAGATCGACAGGGTCAAAAGTTCGACATGAAAATGGTCGACACAAAAATGGTCGATAATGTTTTTTTTTTTTTTTTTAGCCCTAATCTTCACCCTAACCCTAACCCTCCCTCCTGGTGCCTAAGCCTAACTGTCTGGGTAAGTGGCTAACCCTAACCGTGGGGGTAAGTGCCTAACCCTCCAGTAAGTGCCTAACCCTGAACCTAACCCTAATAAAAAAAATAAAAATAATGTGTTGACCATTTTTGTCTTATACATGTCGAACTTTTGACCCTGTCGATCTTTTGTACCTGTCGAACTTTTTACGTTTCTAACTTTAGTGTGTCTGACTTTTGTCTGTGTCGAACTTTTATCCTTGTCTAACTATTAACTGTCTAATTAGTTAGACAATGTCTAGATAGACACCAGATGTTACTGTCTGTCTATAGTCCGGAACCCCCTGGAGAGGTGGTGGAACTCATCTTTCCTGCCACTTACTCCCCACCCCTCCGCCATGCTAGTCTGACAGGCCAAGACAAGTGTGAAAACTGTTCTTTACACACACACTCACAAATTGTTGTGTATAGGAAACAGTAAATTGAATGGCTGGGGGCCACCGAGGCCCCCATAAGCTTTGGGGGCTATGACAATGTGAAATGCATTTTAGATGCTTTTTTAACACTTCTGCTATCAGCTGAGACTACAATGTTAGATCACGTAAAAAGAAAAAAAAAATGTTCTATATCATCAGTGTTATTTTTCTGCCGTGCCTCTGCATTTTTTTATGGGGTCCCCACAAACTAGACTATGTCACTTGGATGCCTAATGTTTTTTGCAACCCCTGTGTATTGCCTTTGCTTGATTCTTTCCTTACCTATATACTGGTTTCTCTGACAAAATTGAGCCTCCCTAGGCTCTGTCTGTGGGACTTCTTTGCAGGGATTTGGTGGAGGTGGAACTAGTTCCACCTACCATTAGCGGTGATGGAACTCAGTTCCACCCCATTCTTGCCCATTTTAACCCCTGGTTATAGTGCACAATTTATATGGAATGGGAATGAAATGCCGGTGGCTGTTTAGCCACTGGTTCAAATCCCGGCAGCGTGTTCCCAACAGCAGGAAATCCCGACAGCGACAGGTAAGTGATCTAACCCTCCCCTCCACCCCAACCTCCCGGGATGGTGCCTAACCCTAACCCCCCCTTACCGCTCTCTAAACTAACCCTCCTGGTGGGGTGCTTAACTTTAACCTCTCCCACGGGGTGCCTAACCTTAACCCTCCCCTCTAGGGGTGCCTAACCCTAACCCCCCTCCCAAAACCTAACGCTAACTGCCCTAAACCTAACCCTCCCCCCCGTGGCTAACAGGACGGACGCCCCGGACTTACCTTGTTCAGGCACGCGTCGTCCTGGATTCCGGCATCGGGATTATGATAGGCGTCGGTATTTTTGACGCCCATCATAAATCCTTTGCCGGCATTCTGCAGTCGGGATTGTGACTGGCGGCCACTAAACTAGATCCCATTTATATACACAGGTGCAAGGAGCAAGTTTATGGTAGGTTTTTGCAACCAAAGTGTCTCTTAAAAAAAAGATTCCATTTTCCTCCAATAGTCTGCTATCATGACTGTAATGCATCTCATGAAAGAAAGGAGATATTAATGTTGGCTTAATTTCAAGGGTGAAATATTTAATTTTTTTTTTTTTTTTTTAAACACTGTCTTGCATGCTTATGCAGATTGTTCCTTAATCTCTCATTGATTAGTAAATCCCACATTCATTCACCAATTCTTATGAGAATTTGTTTACTCCACAATAGGCTGCTCACAAATGGCGATCCCTGATTTAGCAAGGATCACCATTGCAATCGCATATGCAGATGGACGATTATTGTGTACCACACATGTATCGCAGTGCACGAATGCTTCACTGTGATCGCACTGCGATCACGGAGATCACGCAGAGAAATTGCAGAGTGATTGCCAGACAGAGAGCATTTGGGGGTGGTGACGGGGGGTTGGTCAGAGTAACGCAGGTGTGCCAGTGCATTTGAACGCCGTTACAGGGGCGTGCATAAATTAGCCCCTGCGTCGGCATACACAGCTTGAGTGCTCACTGCGTACAGGAAAGTTAGCAATTTCTAAGTGAGGTCTGACCTGTCGTAATGGTGCGAGAGGCTCCGATGTACTTCGATGTTACCAATGTTTTGGATGGATTGCAAGGTATTACGGATGTGTGAGAGGGGAAGTGGGTGTATGCGTGTTGTCCGTGCGAGTACTTTACGATTGCAATTATTAGCATACTTTCACAGCAGAACTGCATGCGCGATTGCAGCCGCATCATCGATCCTTGCTGAATCAGGCCATCAGTGTGTTATATGTGTGTATGTCTGTGTGTGGCAGACTCCTATAGAGCAGGGACTGATGTAAATAATTTTATATGATCTGTAAAGCACTGTGTAATATAGTCGCACAATATAAATAAATTCTAATAATAATAATAACCATTTTTTTGTCCCATAAAAGTAAGCGCACAGCCTACACTGCAATGCCTTAATGGCATTTGTAAATTGGAAGTGAATGTCGTGTTTAAAGTTACTTCACAGGCATAAAACACACTGTTTTAAAGATTGTACTCCTGTAAAAAATTTTTTTTAACATATTTAATGAGTCACCGACCAATTGATGGGAGGTTTCATGCCACAGAGTTCCTGTGGGGAATAGAGAATTGACTTACCTAAAATTGGGGGCTTGTCCGTACCAGGAAGCATGTTGTTCAGAATCAGCAAGAGCATGAAGAATCCCAAAATCACTGTTATTTTGAAGAGTAGTCTGCCCCCATGTCCAATGTGAATAAGCGTGCTGATAATGTCCAAAGAGACCAAGAAGCATGCTGGGATGAAGATGTTTAGGATGTAGATTAGAGGGGCTCGTTGTAAGTTTATCTGAAAAGGAGAATATGAAGATAAAAATCAAATCGGCCTATAGCATTAGCTATATACCTATAGGTAACTAATTAATTTGCTGTGAACATTTCTATTTTTGGAATTCTGAGTAAAAAACAGTTGCATCAGAATTGGGGAAATTGCTTCTGAAACCTATGCACATATATCATCATGTACTAATCTCATTACAGCAGCACTAAACAGTATTTGGCATGACATTGATATATTGCCCCATGCTGCCTGCAACCTGATTGAATCAGCTTTGGGTCTGAATCAGTGTTCAAAGTGTGCTGGTATGCTGCGGTATGACATGCAGGCACTTTGATTCAGGGATGGACATCGATTCGTGATGGTTTCTAAGCATCAAAGTTTTTATTTGATGGTAGTGTTTTTACTATTCAATGGCGGCTTTCCGATGTTTGGCACCATCGAATGGTAATGATTTGATGGTGTTCCGATGGGACCTTTTTTTAAGGGGCAGAGACTGGATACAGAAGAGCTGGCTGCAAGGAATTACCTTGCTGCGGGAGTCCGACCAGGACCTGCGGGTGACAGTGATGCCTGAATGGAGGCACCCAGGAGCCGAATGTGAGGACAGCACTCGAACTCTGGAGCAGCAAGTACATAGTAACTGCTTGTTGCCCTGCCCCAATCCCACCCCCAGTTTCTGCCCTGATCCAGCCCCCAGTCCTGTCCCCATCCAGCCACACTGCAGGGGTATTTGGGCATGCACAAATCATATGAATAGTTTTTTCTATCAAATTCTTTTGATGCAATGGTAAATTACCATTTAATTTAAAGTTTCAATGGTGGAAGCCCAGCCATCATTTGATGGTGGGCTTTCGATGTCCATCCTTACTTTGATTTGCACTGACCCTGATTGAAGTTTAGCTGCATCTGTACCGTGAGCAGCTGTACAGTGGGGGACTGGCTTGATTGCTGTATATGTGACTCACACAGCCACACACACCAGAGTCCTGCAGAGTTGCTCGCCTGTATAACACAGCGTCCCGCTGGAAGTTCTGCTGCTTTCTGGTCCGGAGGCTGGATGGCCCCTGACTGCCTGTTGCTGCTCCTGGGTTGCCGCTGGATGGACCTCTGGTGCTTGCTCCCCGCTCCCCTCCTCATCTCCACTCCCCCTGTGCCTCTCCTCCCCTTCTGCTCACTTGACTGCTTCTGCTCTTGGCTCCCGCGGGGTTGGAAGTTACCGATGGTCGGAACACCGCTCCCTGCTCCCCTTCTCATCTCCACTCCTTCTGTGACTTTCCTACACCGCCTCTGGGTTCCCCTCGACCTCTGCCACCCACAGACGCCATCTTAGCAGACAGCTTGGCTGACTGGTTACAGGATCACCTGGTGAGTTATACTATCCAGGGTGCCTGTGTGTGTGTTTTTCCTGTGGGGGTCTGTGTGTGTGTGTGTGTGTTTTACACATTATGCACTGTGTGTATAATGTGTAAGGGGCGTTACTGTGTGGCATAATGTATAAGGGGCACTCCTGCTTCATAGCATAATGTGTTATAAGGGGCACTACTATTGTGTGGCATAATGTGTATAAGGTGTACTACGGTGTGGTGCACTACAAGACACACCCCTTGTGAGTGGTCACGTCCCCTTTTCCAATGCGCACATAAGTACGACCTTAAATTTTCCATACTTCTAAATTCCCACTTTGACCACTGGTCTGAATCATACCTGCACCGAAGTTAGAATTAATTTTAAATTGTGATAGGGTTGGTAAGGCTGCATAGAAGGTATGTGCTACTGAGAGCAATCAAACTGAACAGGATTACTATCTAGGAGGCCAGGCAGTGATATATTAACTAAACTAAACTTTGAAGGTACAATGGTGTTGCAGCGATTATATGCAAATAGTGGACAAAGGTCCTGATTCATGTGCAATGGCTAACAATCGCTCGATCTGCATTAACATCAGCATTTTTGTGCGGATCTGGATCAGACCCAAAGTGTGCCAGTAAGGTTTGCATGAAAAATGGCTTTCAGTCTACCAATGTCTGATCTGGACAGGAAGGATGAAGCAAGAAAACCCCTCAAATGGTGCCTGGTTGATGGTGTTGGCAAACACTGTGTCAGGTGTCATTCCAGAATATCCCATTAATGCTCCATTGGGTTCAGATTTGTGGACTGAGAAAACCATGACCTATAGATAACATCAGGGTCATGCTCATCAAACCAATGGGCAGTGACAGTGTGAATCACACCTACTGTGTAAATGGGACCATTGTCAACTTGGAAAAGATCCATCTGGTCAGCAAAGAAATGCTGCAACATGGGTTGAAGAAGATCACTCAGTACCAGTAAGTAGTGATTGGCACTGACGGTACCATCTAAGGGAATAACTGCACTGAAGTTATGAAAGAAAAAAAACAGCCCCATTACATTATGGAACCACCAGAAACAAGCACACAGGGTGTATAATATCACCTTCCTCACCTGCTTGGTAGTCCCTGGCCTATGTTCTTTGCACCCCTGAGCTCATAAACCTGCACGGCTACTATGACATGTGTTAGGAACACAAGGTGGCTGTGTTGTACTTAGGACATTCAGGGTCTTATCGGCTTTAGTATTGTTATTGTTAGCCATGCATCATGATTGCTTGGGGTCACATACTTTCTTCTGGCTGCTGGTGTCACACTGGGCTTGATTCAGATTTGTTAAGTCTGTGTATGTGTCGTACTGTGCATGTGCCCTGATGGTTACCACTGGAGGGCGCAGAACGAATTTGGCAATTTCAGTGGAAGTTTCTGGGAGGTAAGAGGAGGGTGGCTAGACAGATGCGGACGCATCACCGTCATAGACTGTGCCTTTTTCTGCAGTTACACTGATTTCAGTTGCCATGTTCAGATAACATTCTGCACCTCCATAGGCCATACTTACCGACTCTCTCGCAATGGCCAGGATGCTCCTGAAAACCGTGTGGTGTTCCCGACCCCCACAAGAGAGGGCAAGCCTCCCAGATTGGCCTATCCGGCTCCCCCTGAACTTACTTTTCGAAAGTGGGTGGTCCAGAGGGATCTGATGATGCGATTCGCGCTGAATTGCCTCATCATAGTCCCGACCCCTGCTTTACAATGCCGGAAATGACCTCCCACAAACGGTCGCTGACTGTCAATCACATTGAGGGTAAATGTTGCTGTAAGCGATGATGGTAATGTACCTTGACACATGTGCAGTGCGTAGTTTACCAATAATTGCTCAACTGCATAAATATCGGCTTTGCGTCCAACTCTAAATCAGCCCTATAGGCGAATATATTGTGTATTTTGCATGTGCTTTTTTTAGAGTCATTTCTGTTCAACTCTCTATCTGCAACTTTGTTATCATAATTTTTCTAAAGCAGCATTAATCACCGTGAAGATCACTTGGCTGTATGCAAATCCTTCAGTCCATAGCGTTGCGTTGCTTACACTGACGTCCAACAGGGCCCAGTCTCCTTTACTGACAAAAATATCCTGTGTTTGTTTGTTAACCTGAGAGGAATTGTATTGTGGTAACATGACGATGTCTTCCACTGTAAAGAAGCAGAACATGTACGTCAGACATGTAGAGCGCACACACCCCAGTGACCTATTTCTGCAGGGCATTCTCTTTTGGGATGTGGTAATTGGAACACTAGAAAGCAGAGAATGTAAATCAAATGTTTTTACTGAATATAGTTGTGTCTATCTCCCCGTTACCGCCCCCAAACGCTCACTGCCAGCCTGAAAACTCTATCACCGGCACTGGGGCAGCGTTAGCGCCAGCAGGATATAGAGCAGGGGTGGGGAACTTTTTTTCTGCCGAGGGCCATTTTGATATATATAACCTTATTCGCGGGCCTGGTGCAGGCCACGCTCCCTCCATGTGATGTCACATGGGGTGGGGCCACAATCGCCGGTGATTACAGCAATACCAGGAGCATCCTGATGATGCTCCGGGGAGCTGTAAGAGCAGCGTTGTGACAGTCTGAAGCATCCTAAGGACACTCCAGGCGGCACTGCTGCATAAATTCTGGCTGCAGGGTGTCATTCTAGGCACCCTGCAAGCCAGATGAGACTAGCAGAGAAAAGCTCTAAGGGCCAGACCAAATGACTCCGCAGGCCTTATACGGCCCCCGGGACTGAGGTTCCCCATCCCTGATATAGAGGCAGGAGCCAATCTGGACTGATTCCAGGATGATAGACAGTACGTAGGTGGAGACTCAGCGAATGCTTGCAGATGTGATATTCTATAATGGATGCAGGGTGTGCGGTGCACACAAGCTCCTGGGTCCAGGGGGGCCCACACCGCACTCCCTGCACCCATTATAGTCTTTATACTTACCTGTCCGTTGTCTCCGTGCAGCGGCCATTTTCCCATGCGCTGTACTGCTGTCCCCGAGAAAACATTTTCCCGGAGATCCACGCATAGTAGCTTCTGGCACTTAGCCAAAATTTACTGCACTCGCGGCACAGCAGGAAAGAGGAGGGGGCCCGCACTGAGTCTGCACCCCACTCCTCTCTTAAAACGCTCATGAATATAAAGATGAATGCTATCACACTGCATCCTGGTTTGGATCAACGATGCATACCACGCCTGCAATTTAGTAAAGCATTATGTAAGATAATTCCATCCCGTTATCTAGGGATGGACTGGGGCTGCTGAATAGCCCTGGCAGTCCCCCTGCGCATGCCCGCAAAAGGCACGTGTCCTTGCCTCAAAAGGGACGTTGTTATGTCTCACAGGGCATGACGCCGGCCCATCTGGCCATCGGCCCTTCTGGTATTCGCCAGAAGTGTCAGATGGGAAGTCCAGCCCTGCCGTTATCTTATCAGGGCCGTCCCGGAATGGAGTATGTTTGACAGCTTTGCAGCCCCCACAGAAACCTCTTGGGGCTGAGGTTGCTTTCGAATAATGGAGGGACTGCAGCAGATATCAGAGATATCTGCTGCAGTCCCTCCTTTATACATTCAGGGGATCCGTAATATTTGTGTGTATCCTGCAATTATTATTTGATAAATAAGCCCCCTAACTAAACTCTGCATATCCTCCTAATGCCCAGAGGGAAGGGCAGTCCTTCAGCCATGGTTCCCCAGAGGTTTCCTCCACAGGGGATTTTGCCTCTCCTGAGTGCAGAAGGATGGCTCTTTGTGAGTCATCAGGTTTCCACCATCTTGTTCCTCTTGTAGGACAAGTTTGTAAGAGACAGAGTGGCCTATTCATCATCGGGGGGCCATATGAAGTATTCACCTCGCTGTGGGGGATAATTAACCCTGGAGCAATTCATCATTGCTCCGATGTGGGGACAGCTGCTCGGAAAAGCAGCTGCCCTCGTGATTAGTAGCGCAGCTACAGAAGTAGCTGCGTTACTTACCTGCCCCTGTGCACGACAATTGCGCATGCAGGACCTGAGATCACACCTGGGCAAAGCCGCCAGGGAGTCAGTAAGGAGGTGACGGAGGCACCCCTTCCCATAGGAAGAAGCAGGGTGGAGGAACTCCTTCCCATAGGAAGAAGCAGGGCACTATTCGGACCCCTGATGGTTAAATATGTGGAAACTAGCATTTCCACATGGTTACCGGGGTATTTTACGTATGATGAATAGGCCCCAAAGTCCAGTCTTGGTCCAGAGTTCCCCATGTTATTATGTAAAGTAAAAAAGTGTCATTTGATTTGTAATAAAAACTCAATGTATTTTTATATAAATTTTGCTTGATGTTGTCTTTGTTTTACTAATGAATGTTCTAATAAGGTGAGGAGGTGGCAGTGAGGCCTAACAAGGTAAATGAGAGCAGAGTTAGTCATGGAAAGGAATAATAACATCATATACAGGTGATAAACTCCTGATAAATAGACCTGCTGCTAACAGAATGAGGCTAAAACAAAACTTGAAAAAGGTCACAGGAGTGACCGAAACGCATAGTTGCTCCACACCTTCGGTTATTCCTCCAGTGTTCACAGATCCTGACATCTTAAGCCCAGCGGCAACAGCGGTGGTGAGTTCCTGAATATATCCACCCTTTGGACATTAAAGCCGGTCACTACAGATGGATATACAATACCTGGGCACAACTGACCAGACCTTTGCCAGTCATCGTGCACCCTGTAGACAGCTATTGGGCAATCACGGAGGCATATTACCTGCCCGTCTGGCACTACAAGCAGGCTCACAGAGATATTGTCTGGAACCGCGGCTGACTATGCACCCCAGGGACAAGTGCGCTTTGTGAGGACTTCCATAACTCACAGAGGTCCCAGACATCAAGGCAAGTGCCATCAGCATTAAACTATTGGGTCTAATTTCAACAAATCCACCGGAGGTAATTACACATGCTAAATGATCTGTTTTATATCATTAATTGACTTCTAATATTACATTTCTTGACATTTAATTGGTAAAGAAAACTTGCGAAAGTAGCTACATTGAAGTATGTTACTGTCACAGATGAAGGATTTTGAGGCTGTGTTCCCGGGCTGGGTCTTGAACCTGACTTGTTAAACTCGGCTGTTCCTTGGAGGAGACTGGGTTTAATGAAATTCCTATGAAAGACCTAAAATCGGAAGGAAGCTATGAACAAGTGTAGAAGCAGCTGAAAGTAGATGAAAGTTCAGGAGCTGCTAATGCGGTTATGAAGCCGAATGGAGATTGATGACAGCACAGGCTGCTTGGAGTGGCTAAGGAGCCGTAAGGAGAATGGTGGTAGCACACCGCTACTAGATGGAGAATGGTGGTAGCACAGGAGCTACTTGATGCGGCTGGGAAGCCGTATGGAGAATGGTGGTAGCACGGGACTACTTGATGTGGCTGGGAAGCTGTATGGAGTATGGTGGTAGCACGGGAGCTACTTGATGCGGCTGGGAAGCCGGATGGAGAATGGTGGTACCACGGATTACTTGATGTGGCTGGAAAGCCATATGGAGAATGGTGGTAGCACGGGAAAGTAGGAAATACTCTAGGAGCACATTGGGGAGACTCTCTTTAGACCACTAAAGAACTTGTAGCACTGGCAATCCATTACTGCTACAGGAATCCTTTAAAGAAGCTGTAGAATGCTTATTGGCCGAGAACTGGGTAGGAATTACTTTATTAGAGGAGACAGTGTCACATGGGTGAATCCAAGATGGCGCACCCATGGAACAGAGCACTGCAGCAGGGTACGTGGGAAACGACGCACCTGAGGCTGAAGACAGGATGCGGGAGCCGATGGGGAGCAGGAGAGGTGAGTCACTGCGATGAGGCAGGCAGGAGGGAAGCCACAGCAGCTGATCGCCAGGAGTCCACGGCACCGTGCTGTAGTGTCCTGACAGGTAAGGGATGGGGTCTGGTTCTGGGGTCTCGAGTGCGGCTTGTGACAGTACCCCCTTCTTCATGAGTGGCCACTGGACACTGTCTTGGTTTAATAGGGAATTTCATATGAAACGCCTTGACTAGAGAAGGAGCATAGACTTCAGAAGAGTTTATCCAAATTCTCTCCTCTGGACCATATCTCTTCCAATCAATGAGGTATTGAAGATGGTTATAACGACAACGAGAGTCTAGTATTCTTTCAACCTTGAACTCCTCACCGCTCTGGGTTTGAACACTTGAAGCTTTGGGAAGAGTCTCCTGGAATCTGTTTAGGATCAATGGTTTCAGAAGAGAAATATGGAAGCAATTGGATATACGAAGAAAAGGTGGTAATTTCAACTGGTAGGCAACCGGATTGAGAACTCTGGTTATTGGAAAGGGACCGATGAAGCGTGGAGCCAGCTTCATTGAGGGAACCCAGAGTCTGAGATTGCGAGTGGAGAGCCAGACCATATCACCAGTTTGAAAGTTCGGAACAGCTCATCTCTTACGATCAGTGAATCTTTTGCATCAAGCTGAGGCTTTAGTTATAGCGGAATGAACTTTTCTCCAGATGTCAGAGAATCGCTGGAGAGATAAGTTAGCTGCAGGCACATCCAAAACTGGAAACGGAGTGAATTCTGGAACTCTAGGGTGACGACCAAACACCGTGAGAAATGGAGTTGACTTAGTGGTAGTATGGTAATGATTGTTGTGAGCAAACTCTGCCCAAGGAAGAAGGTCTATCCAATCATCCTGAGAGGAAGAGATGAATGTGTGAAGGAACTGTTCTAGATCTTGGCTGACCCTCTTGGTTTGCCCGTTGGTTTGAGGGTGGTATGCAGTGGAAAACTTTAGTTTTACCCGAACAGAGTGATCTCCAGAATCTTGCCACGAACTGTACGCCCCTGTCAGAAATGATCTCCTGGGGTAATCCATGTAGCCTGAAGATCTCCTTTAAGAAAAGTTGAGTGAGTAATGGTGCAGAGGGTAGTCCAGTAAGGGGAACAAAATGAGCCATCTTCAAGAATCTGTCCACTATAACCCAAATTGTATTGTGACCCCAAGATGAGGGAAGGTCAGTGATGAAGTCCATTGACTAGTGAGTCCATGGTTGCAAGGGAATGGCTAGTGGTTGAAGTTGCCCAGATGGTGCCTGTCAGGGCACCTTGTGTTGGGTACACTTGACACATGACGAAACGTAGGACCTCACATCCACTTTCATAGAGGGCCACCAATAAGAACGCTGGATGAACTCAAGCATCTTGTCAATTCCTAAGTGTCCAGAGAAATAAGAAGCATGAGCCCACTGTAGTAGCTTTTTGCGGAGATTAGGAGTAAGAAAAGTTCTTCTGCAGACCATTTGGTTGGATCCACCCCTTTGCAGGTAAGGGCTGTAATAGGTGCTACCAAGGTGGAATAACCTTTCACAAACTTGCGGTAATAATTGGCAAAATCTAGGAACCACTGGTAGACTTCAGAGATGATGGAGGGGACCAATCCAGAATGGCCTATAACTTGGAAGGATCCATTTGGAGGCTGGTTCCTGAGATTATGTAACCTAGGAATGGTACATTAGAGACTTCAAACAGACATGTCTCCAGTTTACAGAAAAGTTGATTGGAGCACATCCTCAGAAGGACTTCCTTTACTTGAACTCGATGACTCTCCAGATCTTGAGAAAAAAATCAAGGTGTCGTCCAGGTAGATGACCACAGAGTTGTAGAGGAGATCCCGGAAAATTTAATTCAGAAAGAATTGGAACATGGCTGGAGCATTACAAAGACCAAAGGGCATGACCAGATATTCGGAATGCCCATCTCTGGTGTTGAAGGCAGTCTTCCATTCGTATCCAGCACGTATACTAATCAAGTTATAAGCCCCACTTAAATCAAGCTTGGTAAAAATAATGGCTCCTTTGACTCTGTCAAATAGTTTGGTTATAAGAGGAAGTGGATAACGATTCTTAATTTTTACATCATTGAGCCCTCGGTAATCGATACATGGCCGGAGACCTCCATCTTTCTTTTTTACAAAGAAAAATCCAGCTCCAGCTGGAGACGTGGAAGGTTGAATTAAACCTTTACTCAAATTTCCCTGGATATACTCCGACATGACTTGAGTCTCAGGTATGGATAACTGATATGTGCGACCCCTGGGGGGAAGTTTCCCTGGAATCAGGTCTATGGGACAATCCCACACCCGATGGGGAGGCAATGTATCTGCATTCTGCTTGCTGAAGACATCTTGGAAATTGAGGTAGGGTGTGGGCAAACCCTCAGGAGCTTGTGGAGCTGAAGATCGAACAGGTACTACCCGATGGAGGCAAGTCTTAAAATAATCGGAACTCCAGGACGTTATCTGCATGGTTGACCAGTCAATTTGTGGGGAATGTCTCTGTAGCCAGGGTGATCCAAGAACTAGAGACTGAGAGGCTTTTGGAATCACTAGGAAGGACAACTCCTCAGAATGGAGCACCTCTATGGTAAGTTTAAGTGGCTTGGTGCGATGAGTGACGGTGCCACTAGTGATGAGACTACCATCAATAGCAGTCAACGTGACGACTCATGGTAAAGCTTCAATAGGAATCCGATGGTTATGGACAAAGTCTGTAGTCACAAAATTTTCTGCAGCTCTGGAGTCCAAAAGAGCTTGGACAACTTTAGAACCCCGAGAAAATTTCAACTGAGCTTGGATGGTGGAATCTGACTTCCTAGGTGAGTCAATGGCAACTCCTAACTTAACCTCTCTGTCATAAGTTAGAATGAGGCATTTCCTGGGCGGATGGGACAAGTTTTGACTAGATGTTGAGATAATCCACAATACACACAGAGATTCTGTCTCTGTCTTTTCTGACGTTCTTCCGCAGACAGTTGGGAGCGGTTGACCTGCATGGGTTCTTCACCTACGGGAGGTGAATGCAGTCAAGGAACTGGATGAGATCTTCCACAGTCAAATCTGCCCCTCTCCAAGGCTGAGCCGTGGATCCACTTTGTTACAGAGGGAAATTAAAACATCCAATTTAGGAGGAAGATCACGGGAAGCCAGGTCGTCTTTAAGCCTCTCAGAAAGCCAACTCCAGAAGGCTGCTATGAGGGTGTCCTCATTCCAGTTGAGTTCTGAGGCCAAGGTTCGGAATTGGATGACATACTGTCCGACTGTTTTGCTGCCCTGCCGGAGAATATCAGTCGAAGCGGACGTGATTCTACCAGGTTCATCGAAGATTCTGCAAAACATGGAAATGAATTCAGAGTAGTTGGAAAGTAGTGGATCTGATTTCTCCCATTGTGGGGAAACCTAATCAAGGGCTTGTCCAGAGAGCAGAGATATTGTGTATGCTACTCGGGTTCTGGCTGTAGGGAAATTGGTCAGTTGAAGCTCAAAGTGAATCTCACACTGGTTTAAAAAACCCCTGCATAGTTTGGGATTACCATCAAACTTGCTGGGGAGTGCAAGCTGGAGTCAAGCAGCAGGTGGTACTGAAGGCTGAGACGGCTCAGCGGCGGAGATTGCAGGTTGAGGACTAACCGGAGCAGGGTTTGATAATAGAGCCTGAATGCTATCCAAGCGAGACGACATATCCTGAATAAATTGGATAAGTTGGATTTGAGAAGTCTCCTGTCTTTCCAGACATGAAAGAACATCCTGAGCGGAATCTACACCAGATCACAGACCACTTGCCGAGTCCATCGGGCCACTGTTAACTGTCACAGATGAAGGATTTTGACTCTGTGTTCCCGGGCTGGGTCTTGAACCTGACTTGTTAAACTCGGCTGTTCTTTGGAGGAGACTGGGTTTAAGGAAGTTCCTACGCATGAAAGAACTAAAATCGGAAGGAAGCTATGAACAAGTGTAGAAGGCAGCTGAAAGTAGATGAAAGCTCAGGAGCTGCTAATGCAGCTATGAAGCCGAATGGAGACTAATGACAGCACAGGCTGCTTGGAGTGGCTAAGGAGCCGTAAGGAGAATGGTGGTAGTGCGGGAGCTACTTGATGCAGCTGGGAAGCCGTAAGGAGAATGGTGGTAGCATGGGACTACTTGATGTGGCTGGGAAGCCGTATGGAGAATGGTGGTAGCACGGGACTACTTGATGCGGCTGGGAAGCCGGATGGAGTATGGTGGTAGCACGGGACCTACTTGATGCGGCTGGGAAGCCGGATGGAGAATGGTGGTAGAACGGACTACTTGATGCGGCTGGGAAGCTGTATGGAGAATGGTGGTAGCACGGGAAAGTAGGAAATACTCTAGGAGCACAGTGGGGAGACTCTCTTTAGACCACTAAAGAACTTGTAGCACTGGCAATCCATTACTGCTACAGGAATCCTTTTAAAGAAGCTATAGGATGCTGATTGGCCGAGAACAGGGTAGGAATTACTTTATTGGAGGAGACAGTGTCACATGGGTGAATCCAAGATGGCCACGCCCACTGGAACAGATCACCGCAGCAGGGTACGTGGGAGACGCCGGACCTGAGGCTGCAGGCAGGATGTGGGAGCTGGTGGGGAGCAGGAGAGGTGAGTCACCGTGAAGAGGCAGGCAAGAGGGAAGCCACAGCAGCTGATCGCCGGGAGTCCACTGCACCGCGCTGTAGCATCCTGACAGGTAAGTGATGGGGTCCGGTTCTGGGGTCTCGAGTGCGGCTTGTGACAGTTACATTTCTAAAGGCTCTATTTATTAACATTATTTTTACTAAAACAGTGAAAAAGGATGTTTTCACACCCTTTTGACATTATTTTAGTATCACCTAAAGTTACTACAGGGCAATTGGAGTAGAATTCGTAAAATTCTACTCCAAGCCCTAATTATCACTTATTTTTAGTAAGCAAATCGCATTTCCCATAATTGTAATGGGAAATGTGATCTGGCCAAAGTTACTAAAAATAAATTGTGAAAAAATACCGGGGAAAGCCCTGTGATAATAACGCCACCTAGAGGTGGCATTATCCAGAGCCTCCCCCGGTTACCGGACTCCTGCTCTGCTCTAACAGGCAGAGCAGAGCCCAGAGCCGGCCCCAGTGATCAGCTGTGTGGTCTAAACAGAGCACACGCTCATACACTGCAAAAAAAATAGTAAAAAAAAAAAAAACTTACCAGAGTCCAGGGATTGGTGATCGGGGCTCCGGGTGATGTCCTCCCTCCGGTCAGCTAGGCTCCCAGCCTGCACTGTTGCCCGGTCATCACCTGACTGGGTCCCAATGCAGTATGGAATGTCAGCTGACCGGAGCCACGGAGGACATCACCGGAACACCGATGACTGCAGGTAAGTATAATTAAGGGAGGGAGGTCACGGGGGTTGGTCCGCGATAGCGGGGGCGGGGCTTAGCAACGGTCGTCAGCACTTGTCATTGTATTTTTTGCGAAAATACCGTGTGGAGTGTGTGGAGGGGATTCGCAGGGACAGAGCTTTACCGCAAGCTCTGTCCCTGCAAGGAATTTGTAGTATATCCCTGTGATAGTGCCTGAATCCGCAATGCGAATTCAGTCGGTAATATCACACTACAATCTACATTACAAATGTGGATTGTAGTAAATAGAGCCCTAAGCGTGGATCTCAGACAACGGACACTAACAATAACTTTTTCTTCATCGTGGTTTGGCCTTTTTTTCTCATTTTTTTCTCATTTTTACTGTTGTATTTGTATGCTTTTTGTACAATTGTGGTCATGTCACTTATATTGCTGTACAAGCAAAAAAACCTTTTATATACATGTTGTTTATTTAACTGATTTGTTTTAATAAATAAACGCTTCTTTAATTATATACACACCAGCGCAGAATTAGCATTTATTTTGTTTTAGTGCCTTTGTGAGGTGGGCAATACCTCTGTTTATTCTGCAGCAGGTGTGGTGTTTTAGGTTGTGTGTTCAATCAGCACTGAGAGTATTTTGTTCACTGCTTACAGAATGAGGAACATGGTCTAAAGATGGCCATACACCAGAAATGTTACACTAATTCAGTGACTCACAAAACATTAAATTAATTTATATTCGAAACTGCCTAAGATATTTGTATGGAGCCCACCTGGATAATTGACACCTCAGAAGTGATGGGTGTTGATAACAGAGCTGTAAATAAACATTTTGGTGCCCTGTGCCAGAAAGAGCATTGGTGCCCCCCCATATTGTAAACAGGGACAGTGCGCTGCAGGCGCGCGTACCAAAAAATGGTGTGTGGTCTCTTTGGGAAGGGGTGTGGCCAAAATATAGTACCCTCCATTCACATTAACATTCACAGTAGTTCCCCTTATTCATATTACAATACATAGTAGTGTCCCTTCTCCACATTACGCCACACAGTAGTAGTACCCCTTACACATTAAGTGGCCCATTTATCAAAGTGTATTTGAGGAGTTATAATCCCTGAAAAACACCCGTTTTCTGGGGTTTACCTCAAATACTATGTATCCCCCATATGTATTAAGGATACCTGCTGTGATATCTCCATTACAGCTGGCAGCAGCATCCCCCATAGGTTTCTATGGAGGATGCAATGTTGTCAAATTTACCAATACCCGGAATGAGATGCATTCCAGATATTGGCCCTAGCAGCTAACGCCATCCGTGTCCCTGCAGAAGCGATCATTGATAAATGGGCCCCTAAGTGCACACAGTAGTAATGCTCCATACACATTATGCCACACAGTAGAAATCCCCCCTTACACATTATATCACACAGTAGAAATCCCCCCCTTACACATTACATCACACTGTAGAAATCCCCCCTTACACATTATATCATAGAGCAGAAATCGCTCCCTTACACATATACCACACAGTAGAAATCCCCCCCTTACACATTATACCACACAGTAGAAATCCCCCCCTCTTACACATTATATCACACTGTAGAAATCCCCCCTTACACATTATACCCAGGGCCGGTTCTCCCGTTATGCATGGTACGCAGCTGCGTAAGGCGCCACATAGTGAAGGGCACCTCAGCTGAGTACGATGCGGGCCGACTGTGTCTCTGTGACACAGCTGCACCGCGTATCTAGCGCTGACCGGACGGAGGCCCTGATTCAGAGCCAGACGCTCGCTCTGAATCAGGGCGTTTTTTTTTTTTTTTTTATGGAGCGGCCAGGATGATGGTCGCGAAGGTCAAGACCATCGCGACCATCGGGCTTGCGACGAGACCCTTGTGGTAGGGTCTCGTGGCCGCAAGCCCCAGAGAGCTTTCGTCTCAAACAGAGCTGAAAGCTCTCCCACTGACATCACTTGTAATGTCAGTGGGGCTGCCCCAAACGGTAGGCATTCTCATGGGAACGCCTCCGTCTGGGCAGCCACCCCCCCCGGCCCGCCCACCAAAGGGGGCGTGCTGTCACTCAACATCGACAGCACGCCCCCTTTGGTGCGAGACCAGGAGCGACGGATTGCCCGTAGCTATCCAGGTCTCGCGCATGCACACGACGGAGCTGGCTCTGTCGTGCGCATGCGCTCTGGGCCACCATCGACCCGGTTGCGAGCGCTCAGCGCTTGCGACTGGGTCAGAAACAGGCCCGGAGTTCGGTCAGCGCTACACAGCACAAACACACAACCGCCGGCGCCGACAGCTGTGTGTTTGCTTTAGCAGCTGATGAGAGTCAGACAGACTCATCGGCTGCTGCTCCCACTGCCAGAGCCGGACATCTTCCGGCTCCCGAAGTGGGTAATGGGAGTGACGTCATGATGTCACTCCCATAATGCAAAGCAGCGGACGGAGGAGCTGATATCGGCGGCGGGAGCAGGAGCGGGTTTCAGGTAAGTGTTTTTTTAATTATTTTTTTATTACGTCTCTATTGCGGAGGGGGGGAGGTGGTTTACTACTGGGGTGGCTACTACTGGGGGCACTATAGGGGGGTTACTACTGGGAGCACTACAAGGGGGGGAATACTACTGGGGCGGAATACTACTGGGGGCACTACAAGGGGGGCATACTACTAGTGGCACTACAAGGGGGGACCACTACTGGGGACACTGCATAGGGGGTACCACTACTGGGGGCACTGCATAGGGGGGGCTTAAGGAGCTTACTACTGGGGGCACAAGGGGCACTGCACAGGGGGGACCACTACCAGGGGCACTGTAAAAGGGGCACTGCATAGGGGGTACCACTACTGGGGGCACTACATAGGGGGACTACTACTGGGAGCACTATATAAGGGGAATACTACTGGGGGCACAAGGGGCACTGCACAGGGGGGACCACTACCAGTGGCACTGTAAAAGGGGCACTGCATAGGGTGGAGCCAAAAAATATACTCGCTTACCAAAAAATTTGGGCTAGGGCCGGCCCTGATTATACCACACAGTAGAAATCCCCCCCCTTACACATTATACCACACAGTAGAATTCCACCCCTTACACATTATACCACACAGTACAAATCCCCCCCTTACACATTATATCACAGAGCAGAAATCGCCCCCTTACACATCATACCACACAGTAGAAATCCCCCCTTACACATTATACCACACAGTAGAAATTCCCCCTTACACATTATACCACACAGTAGAAATTCTCCACTTACACATTATACCACACAGTAGAAATCCCCCCTTACACATTATACCACACATCCCCCCCTTACACACTATACCACACAGTAAAAATCCCCCCCATACACATTATACCACACAGTAGAAATCCCCCCCCTTACACATTATGCCACACAGTGGAAATTCCCCACTTACACATTATACCACGCATACCCCCCCTTACACACTATACCACACAGTAAAAATCCCCCCCATACACTTTATACCACACAGTAGAAATCCCCCCCTTACACATTATGCCACACAGTGGAAATTCCCCACTTACACATTATACCACGCATCCCCCCCCTTGCACACTATACCACACAGTAAAAATCCCCTCCATACACATTGTCACACAGTAGAAATCCCCCCCTTACACGCTATACCACACAGTAAAAATCCCCCCCTTGCACATTATACCACACAGTAGAAGAATCCCCTCCCCATCCCCCTCCTTGCTGGTGCTCTCTCCCATATGTACTAGTCAGCACTCATCTGGTCAATGGTACTCTATGACCAGGCGCAGAGGCCGACGACTATAAAGTGGGCTACGGACGGATTCTGCCTACCATCTTGTGTATGGACTGTCACACTGTCAGTCTGTCACTGTATTGGACCGGCGTGTGCGACAAAAAAACAGCTCCTCACTCTTTCCACTGGAAAGGAGAGACGTCATGACGTGTCTCCTGTCCCTACAGAAAGTGCACTGAGGGCCTGATTCAGAGCCGCTCGTAAGCGGATGCTCGTTCGCTCCGAGCGATGTTCGCACATCTGCGCATGCGTATGGGTCGTAATGCGCATGCGCCAACCAGTCATTGCGGTCGGAAATTGAGCGCTCGCAAAATAGCGAGTGCCTGCTAATTTGAGTGACAGGATGAGGCGTTTGTGGGTGGTAACAGGGGAAGGTGCAATTAACAAAGCAGCGTCATCGACCACGTCACTTGGTTGTTTCTTAGCCTGAACTGTTCGCATGATTGCGGTAGGAAAATCCAACCACAAGCACTGTGAGCAGTTCAGATGCCTTTCGATGTACTCGATTAATCAAATAAATAGCGGAGATGACGTAGGATGCGAGCGGCCAGGGGGCGTCTTTACAAAATAGCGAGCGCATGTTTCGTTCGCTCGCTCAGACAGAGGCGTCAATAGACCGCAAAGAGCGAGCGCTCAATTTAAATAGCCGGCCCCTTTTTCTGAACGAGCGAGCGCAAATAGCGTCCGGCTCTGAATCAGGCCCTGAGTGCGGCAGGCGGAGCTGTTAGTGAGCTCAGACATCTGGCAGAGTTGCAGTGAAGGAGCCAGATGCACCGTTGCTGATATACACAGCAGCAGGCGGCCCGACAAAATAGAAATTGCATTTGGCGGCCGGTCCCGCTCCAGGGCACACTGCGCTCTGTGCGGCGTCATCGGCCGCACCACCCTAGTTACGGCCCTGGTTGATAATCTCACAATACAGAAGCCTATGGATGTGGGCTAGTGGCAATGTGTGGGGTATGGTGGTGGCATATGATGTCATTGAGAGTGTGGCTAGTCCAGAAAAGACACAAAAATATAACAGAGAGCAAGCAAAGGGCAACCAGACACCCTAAGTCTTCCTACAGCTGCATAGAAACACAATATAAAAACTTTGTCTAACATATATATTCTCCTGAGCTGGACATAACTAAACTAGGAAAATTTGGATGGTAACAAACCCTTTAAATAGAAACAATTTAGGCTGGTTTTCAATGTTTTTCTTAAAGGGACAGGATTTCAAATCAAATGATATTACTTTTTACCAGCAACGGTTCTCACCTTCCTCCTGTGTAGTGGCTGCCCGGGCTGCAGCATCTCATCACCTTGGCCGTGGTCCAGCCTCTATCCATTGCCCATTTCCGGAAACAAAAACCTACAATCAAGCCTTGCACATGCGCAATAAAAACAGCATTGACGCCAGACACAACGACTGGGACTGGTTTGTGATTTTTTCCAAAAATGTACAAAAAAAAAGAGCTAAAAATCACATAATTTGGCAATTTTTTGTTCCTAGAGTATTATTAACCTCAATAACATTAATTTCCAGTAATTTCCACTCAATTTTGACCAGCCCACAATATTGTTCACCAATATAACCCAAAGCATGGCTGGCTAAACTAAGCAACCGAGCAGCGGCACAAACACGCAGCAGTTATTTCTGTATACAAATGTTTTGCAAATTAGTAATGTGATCAATCAGCCTCTTTTTTGAGCAGTTCCCCAAAATCTCCCCAACCATAAATACAGCGTTCCCCACCTGCGGGTTGGATACAGTGCGGATCACATACAGTGCAGGATACAGCGTGGGTCGGATACAGTGTAGTCACATACAGTATGGGATACAGTGTGGGTCAGATACAGTGCAGGTTGGATACAGCACAGGTCGGACACAGTGTAGTTGCATTCAGTGTGGGATACAGTGTGGGTCGGATACAGTATGGGTCGGATACAGTGTGGGATACAGTGTGGGTCGGATACAGTGCGGGTTGGATACAGCACGGGTCGGATACAGTGTAGTCACATACAGTGTGGGATACAGTGTGGGTCGGATACAGTGCGGGTTGGATAACAGCATGGGTCGGATGCAGTGCAGTCGCATACAGTGTGGGTTGGATACAGTGTGGGTCGGATACAGTCCTGGTCGTATACAGTGTGGGCTGGATACAGTGTGGGTTGGATACAGTGTGGATTGGATACAGCACGAGTCGGAAACAATGTGGGTTGGATACAGTGTGGGTCGGATACAGTGTGGGTCAAATACAATGCGGGTCGGATACAGGGCCTGATTCAGAGCCGGACGGTATTTGCGCTCGCTCGTTCAGAAAAAGGGGCTGGCTATTTAAATTGACCGTTCGCTCTTTGCGGTCTGTTGACGCCTCTATGTCTGAACGAGCGTACAAAACATGTGGTCGTTATTTTGAAAAAAACGCCCCCTGGCCGCTCGCATCATATGTCATCTCCGCTATTTATTAGATTAATCGAGTACATCGAAAGGCGTATGAACTGCTCGCTATTCTTGTGGTTGCATTTTCCTACCGCAATCATGCAAGCAGTTCTGGCTAAAAGACACCTAACTTGATGTGGTCGATGACTCTTCTTTGTTAATTACGCACACCCTTAAAATGCCCGTTTTGACCTTTTGGCACGCCTGCGTTCTGATCTCCACTCCCCGTTTTCAAGTACCTTCCCCTTTACCACCCACAAACGCCTCATTCTGTCACTCCGCTTACGAGCGGCTCTGAATCAGGGCCACAGTGTGGGCTGGTTACACCAATGGCGCACTTACTGTTACAAAGGGTATCAGCGTTGTCCTCAGTGCTGTGGTGTCCTCAGTGCGGGAGTGCTGGCGGTGTCGGCAGTTCGGGGGTGGCGGTGGTGTCCTCAGTGTGGGAGTGCCGGCAGTGTTCTCAGTGCGGGGGTGCCGGCAGTGCAAGAGTGCCGACAGTGTTCTGAGGGCCTGATTCAGACCCGCTCGTGAGCGCTGAGCTCTCACAAGCGGGTCGATGTTGGCCAAGTGCGCATGCACACGACGGAGGCGGCTCCGTCGTGCGTGAGACCGAAATAACGACGGCCAAGCCGTCGTTATGGGTCTCGCACCAAAGGGGGCGTGCTGTCGATGGTGATTGACAGCACACCCCCTTTGGTGGGCGTGCCGGGGGCATGGCTGCTCAGACGGGGGCGTTCCCATGGGAACGCCTACCGTCTGGGGCCAGCCCCACTGACATCACTAGTGATGTCAGTGGGAGTGCTTTTGGCTCTGATAGAGCAAGACCGTACCACAAGGGTCTCGTCGCAAGCCCGATGGTCGCGATGGTCTTGACCATCGCGACCATCATTTTGGCCGCTCGCTATAGCTGTGGGTGGTCACAGCTATAGCGGCCGCTCCAAAAAGCAAGAGGGACGGCCCTGATTCAGAGCGAGCGCGCTATCAGAGCGTCCGGCTCTGAATCAGGGCCTGAGTGCAGAAGTGCTGGCGGTGTCGGCAATGCAGAAGTGCCAGCGGTGTCTTCAGTGGGGGGTTGCTGGTGGTGTCGGTAGTGCTGGGGTGTGACGGTGTTGGTGGGTGCTGGCGTTGTCAGCACTGTGGGTGGTGGTGTCTTTGGTGCGGTGGGGACTGCCATCTTGCGTCTGTTTGCCCCATTGAAGTCTATGGGGAAGCGCTGATTGGCTCTCTCAGCCAATCGGTGGTCAGCCCATTGATTTCAATGTGAGTTTTGAAATTGGGGCCCAAGCCAAAAATCGCAAAATCTGACAGCGGGATCTCCAGGTTTTGGCTCGGGTAGGGATCCGAGGCAGCAGGGAGATCCAAGCTGTATCTCGGATCACGGAAGTTCGGGTGTGTTCGGACTCCGAACCGCTTACCTCTACTTCACACACATAATTTCTAACTGACCGTGAACGGAAGACTTGGATAGAGAAAGTTGACCCTACAGTAGTACATAATAGGATACACAAAATGGAATACAGTAGTACATAATAGGATACACAAAATGGAAGCTGCTAAAATCAATTTATAAGCAGAAGCAGGTTCTAGAAAAAGAGTTATCTAGAAAACACAACAGATTCCCACAACAAACTGCTGTAAACCAGTAGTGAAGCTGTCATTCTTTTTGCAAATAAAGGCAAAAGTCTCCATTTGCAAGCATAAGATAATCCTCTCTCCACTTCATGATGCTGAGAGTTATTCATCAGACCTAGGTACAGATACAGTACCCAATCTATGCGTACAATCCTGTCCAATTTTGCAGCAGATCTCCAGTTTGTATATGCTGGAAAAATCTGCCCAAAGGATTGTATCACGGTACACACTCTTCCAATCTTTGGCAGACCGACTGCCACTCACAGGGATGAATTGGGAGAAGAATTGGACAAACCAGTACACACTTCTAAATTGGCCTGGTGATTGGCGATCTGGGCCCTCATTCAGAGCCGTTCGCTATTTGCGTTCGTTCGTTCAAAAACAAGGGGTGGCTATGCAAATGATCCGTTCGCACATTGCAGTCTGTTCACACCTCTAAGTCTGAACGAGCGAGCAAAACATACGCTCTTTTATTTCTTAAAAACGCCCCCTGGCCGCTCGCACCATACGTCATGTCCGCTATTTATTAGATTAATCGAGTACATCGAACAGGATATGAACTGCTCGCTATTCTTGTGGTTGGTTTTTTCAACCGCTATTTTGCGAGCAGTTCTGAGTTAAAAAAAACCAAGTGACGTGGTCATTGACGCTGCTATATTAATTATGTACACCCATAAAACGCCCGTTTTGACCTTTAAGCACGCCTGCGATCGGATCTCCACTCCCCGTTTTCAAGCACCTTCCCCTGTTACCACCCACATACGCCTCATTCTGTCACTCAAAATAGCAGGCACTCGCTATATTGCGTACAAATGATTTTCGGCCGCACTGACTGGTTCGCGCATGCGTACTAAAAACCGTACGCATGCGCAGATGTGCAAACATCGCTCGGAACGAGCGTACTGCCGATGGCGAGTGGCTCTGAATGAGGGCCTTGGTCTCCTGATTTTTCAGCAGGTTTAAAAATCTTTTGGCAAGACCAGATGAGCAGGATTGGATGAAACCAGAGGACGTGTGATGGCTCATACACACTAGACGATGCGCTGTATAAACGATATTGGTGAAAGATTTCCCTTTAACTTTCTGTAGTGCAGGACAAACGATGTTGCCACTTCTCTGAACAGGCAATTCTTGACTATAACGTCAGATTGGCCTGCATGTACAGACGACAAAAGACATCGTTAACGACCCGTGGGAGCACGCATCGTTGGTCGTTCACTGCATACACGCTGAACGATATGTCATTGAATTATATCGTTATCATCCATATTGTTCATAAAAATCGTCTAGTGTGTATGCGGCTTGAGGCTGTGAGCATACACACTCCAATGTCTGATCAACTGGTAGGTAGGAGGTTGGATTGGATGAGAATTGGACAAGTGTGTACCCATCTTAAGGAGAATTGTAATAACTACCAAAGTGTCTTGCGTGGTTTAAAGAGGGTGTGTTCACCTCCTCATAGGACGGCAAGTTCTGAGAAACCTTATTGTTTCATACAATACCATATAGTACAGACATAAGGTATAAAGGTAACCTTTATAAAATATTGCATTATTCCTTAGCCGAATGGAGCATGGCCCCCGCTGTCGCGCCGTCGCTCCCTGAATCGGCAAATGTGTACGCAGTTGCTGACGCCGGCACCCCCGCCAGGACCAAACGCACAAAACATTGTGCTGGGTATACATCGTTTAGTGTGTACTCTCAGCATTAGACTTTTACAGATTTCAGTGCTTTAGATGCTGTGACACCATGGCCAGAGGATGGTGCTGGTGAAAAGCAGATTCTGCATGGGGCTGGAGGGATCCTCCCACACAAGAAACAAAATGTATGACTACACCTAGTTGCTGCCCTGTGGGTTCAGTCCAGGAAGGACTGGGCAGTCAGACAGTCCAAGTGGGGTTGTGGAAGCCAGACAGAGCTCATTGTGCTAGCAAGCCATGGAGGTCGAAGAGGCTTGGCCTAGACCTGTGGGAGACAGGGAAGGCCACCAAACTCTGGGACTGAGCTATCTGAATGTGAGTAGGCTGGAGCCTATGTTGCCTGCAAGGAAGCAGGCCAGATTGTGAGGCTGTTCATGTGAGCATCTGAAGCAGCCAAGCCAGGCTGGAGCCTTTGATATACACTACCTGGGTGGGATGTACTATAGTGGAAAATGCAGTTTTCGGGGGTTTTACTGCATTTTCCATATGTACAGATATGTCCCCATACATCTAGCCTCCTTGCGTGTTAAACAGCCCTTCTGGCGTGACTTGGTGGCGCAGAGCATTTTTCATGCAACCTTTTCCCTTTAAATGCATCTTATTCACACAGCAAAGCAAATAGATAGCACAAGCAGCTTTTGCTGATTAAAATTATATGCAGCATGCCTATATTCTGTGAGTGACTGCGGGTGTATCTGCATTTGAAATGCTACTTTACAATGTCAGTGGCTGTAACACTGCATGTGCCAGGGCAGACGGATGCCAGAGGGACTTCTGGGTGTTAAACCCGGAAGTCCTTCTATCTGGGGGCATTGCACATAGAACATAGGCATGCCACATATCATTTTAATCAGCAGAAGCTGCCTGAGTTACCTATTCGCATCGCTGTGCGAATAAGACACATTTGAAGGTAAAAAGTTGCACGAAAAGACCACAGACTTACAGGGAGCTCCCGCTTTATGTGCGAGGATAGATGTATGTGGACACATCTGTAGTAAGCACATAAATGCAATGCATTCTGGTGCATCGTCCCGGTGGGTAACACCATCTTCAGGTGGTGTTACCCAATAGAAGCCTATGGCCTTTTTTTGGGATGCTCCCCCTGAGAGGGATCTAATTGGATCCCTCCTATCTCGGCCTTCTGGTTCTGTGCCAGCGCAGTCAGATGCCAGGGTGACTTCTGGGTGTTAAACCCTTAAGTCTCTCTATCTAGGGGCATCGCAAAGGACAGCTCTTATTAGGAGAGCTGTCCTTTGTGATTTTCTGTACCCGGTGAGAGGCGGAATGTACCGCATTGCGGATGCGATGCTTAGTACATCTCGCCCCCTGTGAGAGACAGGACTGGAGAGACTTTGGTCTCTATTTATTAACATTATTTTTACTAAAATAAAATTAAAAGGGTGTTTTCACCTCCTTTTCATATTATTTGAGTTTCACATAAATTTACTAAAGGGCAGTTGGAGGAGAAGTCATAAAATTCTACTCCAAACCCTAATTATCACATTATTAGTAAGCAGATCGTATTTCCCATAATTGTAATGGGAAATGTGATCTGGCAAAGTTACTAAAGATAAAATGTGAAAAAATACCTGGGAAAGCCCTGTGATAACGCCACCTGGAGATGGCGTTATCCAGGGTCTTCCCCGACTTCGGCTCTGCTCTAACAGGCAGAGCTAATCCGGGAGCCGGGCCCCAGTGATCAGCTGTTTGGTCTAAATAGACCACAAGCTGATCACTGGAAAAAAAAAAGACACTTACCTAAAGCCAGGGACCGGTGATTGGTGCTTTGGTGATCGGTGATGTTCTCTGGGGCTCCAGTCAGCTGGTCTCCGGCTCCTGCACTGTGACTCTGGTCAGCTGCTGAATAGAACAGCTGATCAGGGTCACAGTGCAGGAGATTTTTTGCGAAAAATACAGTGAGAAAATTGCGGAGGGGATTCGCAGGGGCAGAGCTTTATCACAAGCTCTGTCCCTAGTAGGGATTTTTGATAAATCCCAGTGATACTGTATTTCCTAAATTTTCAATGCAAAGATATCACACTACAACCGCATTTGAAATGTGGATTGTAGTAAATAGGGCCCTTTATGTTTGCAGATTAGCTGCCCAAGAATAATGAGGGCTCAAGAAGGGAGACAGTTTGGAATCACTTTGGGGTGCAATTCGGAACTCAGATTTAAAAAAACAAATCTCGCATGTTTTGGATTGCATTTAACTGTGAGGTATTCAATAGCTGGAAATTAATGTTTTTGATGTTACTGTTACAGTCTTACTTATTGTTGGTATAATTATGTTGTTAATCTAAAAATAAACCTAATATTAATTTGAAAAGTCAAGTTTGTATGTGAGCAGGTGGAGGGAGGGTATTGGGGGAGGCAGGGGCAGTATTGTGTAGGGCATCTAGAAACCTTGCACCGGTCCTGGGCGTTTCACATCCTGCGTCTATGCAAAATATATAGCTCAGGTGTCTCAGTTCCTTCTGCCATTCTGCGGGGCCATAGGTTCACTCAGGACTGCGACAAATGCTGCATTTTTGTTCACAGATGCTTGGACTTGCAAAGCCACTGGTGGGCGGCTCAATACATCTCCCGGCATCTCGGACAGTTGCATTCTCATAGCATCTGCTTTTGCAACAGCAGCGGCGGCAGTAGCGTACAACTCTGAATCAGGCCCATACTGTAGTGCAGTAAATGACGTGCTGTTATATTTAACAAGTAAAAATGCAAAAGAGAAAAGAAATTAAGACCTACGGATGTTACCCAATAGCACAGGGCTCAGTAACCCCCGGCACATGGCCCAGAGATGGCACACGGTACAGTAAGTGGCAGTAACCCCCGGCACATGGGCCAGAGACGGCACATGGTACAGTAAGTGGCAATAACCCCCGGCACATGGGCCAGAGACGGCACAGTAAGTAGCAGTAACCCTCGGCACATGGGCCAGAGACGGCACAGTAAGTAGCAGTAACCCTCGGCACGTGGGCCAGAGACGGCACAGTAAGTAGCAGTAACCCCCGGCACGTGGGCCAGAGACGGCACACGGTACAGTAAGTGGCAGTAACCCCCGGCACATGGGCCAGAGACGGCACACAGTACAGTAAGTGGCAGTAACCCCCGGCATGTGGGCTAGAGATGGAACACGGTACAGTAAGTGGCAGTAACCCCCGGCACGTGGACCAGAGACGGCACACGGTACAGTAAGTGGCACACTATGGCTGCTGAAGATTTACCAGCTAGGACCCATATGCAAGTTCTAGACTGATAAATTAGAAAATGAGGCTAAATTTAAGTTACATATAGCAAACAATACCAATAAGCCTAAACTGACTGATCTACAGTGCATCTGGAAAGTATTCAGAACGCTTCACTTTTTCCACATTTTGTTATGTTACAGCTTTATTCCAAAATGGAATAAATTCATTTTTGTTCTAAAAATTCTACACACAATACCGCATAATGACAATGTGTAAAAAGTTTTTTTGAGATTTGTGCAAATGTAATAAAGAAAAAACCTAAGAAATCACATATACATATATTCACAGCCTTTGCCATGAAGCTCAAAATTGAGCTCAGGTGCATACTGTTTCCATCCTTGAGATGTTCCTAAAGCTTAATTGGAGTCCACCTATGGCAAAATCAGTTGATTGGACATGATTTTGAAAGGCATACACCTGTCTATATTAGGGGTGAGCGGGTTTGGATTTCTGAAATCCGAACCCCCCCGAGCCCCCCCGATCCGAGTCCGATCCGAGTCAGGCTCGACTTTTCCCACCTGACTCGGATCTGAAATCGAGGCAAAACGTCATCATCCCGCCTTCCGAGTCTCGCGGGTTTTGGATCCTATATAAGGTACCCGCGTCGGCGCCATTTTCTCACTCGGCTGTGGACAGTGAAGAGGGAGGGTGGGAGTTAGGGCTGGCTGGGCTGTGTAGTGTAGTGTAGTGTAGTGCTGCTGTTGTCCACTACTTCAAAGTCCATAGGGGCTGGCTGTGTTGTGCTGTGCTGCTGTTGTTAATAGGGACTGTGTCCACTACTTCAAAGTCCATAGAGGCTGGCTGGACTGTGTTGTGCAGTCAGTTCTCCATAGGGGCTGTGTCCACTCCAAAGTCCTGTGCAGTGTCCCAGTCCTAAAGGGGTGCTGTAGTGTTGTCCAGGGGGTGCTCTGTCCATCAGGGGTGCTCCCCCCAAGTGCTAAAAAAATAATATATTTTCTGTGTTTGTGAATTGTGTGCGCAGTAGCCGCACGTGCATCAACAAAGTAGTGCCAAGCGTGCGCCTATGTCATAAGTAAAGGGCCGGCTGGCTTGACCGTTAAAGGGTGCTGTAACCCCCAAAGTACACTCCAGTCCAAACCAAAAAAATATATATTTTCTGTGTTTGTGAATTGTGTGCGCAGTAGCCGCACGTGCATCAACAAAGTAGTGCCTAGCGTGTGCCTGTGTCATAAGTAAAGGGCCGGCTGGCTTGACCGTTAAAGGGTGCTGTAACCCCCAAAGTACACTCCAGTCCAAACCAAATAAAAAATTTTTTTTCTGTGTTTGTGAATTGTGTGCGCAGTAGCCGCACGTGCATCAACAAAGTAGTGCCAAGCGTGCGCCTGTGTCATAAGTAAAGGGCCGGCTGGCTTGACCGTTAAAGGGTGCTGTAACCCCCAAAGTACACTCCAGTCCAAACCAAAAAAAAAATTATTTTCTGTGTTTGTGAATTGTGTGCGCAGTAGCCGCACGTGCATCAACAAAGTAGTGCCAAGCGTGCGCCTGTGTCATAAGTAAAGGGCCGGCTGGCTTGACCGTTAAAGGGTGCTGTAACCCCCAAAGTACACTCCAGTCCAAACCAAAAAAAAAATAATTTTCTGTGTTTGTGAATTGTGTGCGCAGTAGCCGCACGTGCATCAACAAAGTAGTGCCAAGCGTGTGCCTGTGTCATAAGTAAAGGGCCGGCTGGCTTGACCGTTAAAGGGTGCTGTAACCCCCAAAGTACACTCCAGTCCAAACCAAAAAAAAAAATATTTTCTGTGTTTGTGAATTGTGTGCGCAGTAGCCGCACGTGCATCAACAAAGTAGTGCCAAGCGTGCGCCTGTGTCATAAGTAAAGGGCCGGCTGGCTTGACCGTTAAAGGGTGCTGTAACCCCCAAAGTACACTCCAGTCCAAACCAAAAAAAAAATTATTTTCTGTGTTTGTGAATTGTGTGCGCAGTAGCCGCACGTGCATCAACAAAGGAGCAGCGCCAAGCGTGCGCCTGTGTCCCATAAGTAAAGAGCCAGCTGGCTCATTTCTTAAAGGCTGGTGTAACCCACAAAGTGCACTACTCTCCAGCAAAAATAAAAAAATATTTTCTGTGTTTAGCCGAACGTATATATCAAATCGATATAACATAAATGGAGGACCAAACTTTCTCCGATAAAAATAAAATAGAGAAAGATCAAGAACCACTTCCTCCTAGTGCTGAAGCTGCTGCCACTAGTCATGACATAGACGATAACATGCCATCAACGTCGTCTGCCAAGGCCGATGCCCAAAGTCATAATAGAGGGCACATACAATCCCAAATGACACAGTTCAGGAAAATGACCTTGAAAAAAACATTTAAATCAGCTGAAGAGAAACGTAAACTTGCCAATATGCCATTTACGACACGGAGTGGCAAGGAACGGCTAAGGTCGATCCCTAGTATGTTCATGACTAGTGGTTCAGCTTCACATGACGATGGAAGCCCTCCTCCCACTAAAAAAATCAAAAGAGTTAAGGTGGCAAAAGCACAGCGAAGAACTGTGCTTTCTAAGAAGATATCACAAATCCCCAAGGAGAGTCCAAGTGTGGTGGTGGTTGCGATGCCTGACCTTCCCAGCACTGGACGGGAAGAGGTGGCTCTTTCCACCATTTGCACGCCCCCTGCAAGTGCTGAAAGGAGCACCCACAGTCCACTTGCTGATATGCAAATTGAAGATGTCACTGTTGAAGTACAACAGGATGAGGATATTGGTGTAGCTGGCGCTGAGGAGGAAGTTGGCGAGGAGGATTCTGATGGTGATGTGGTTTGTTTAAATCAGGCTCCGGGGGAGACAGTTGTTGTCCGTGGGATGAAAAAGCCCATCACGGTCATGCCTGGGCAGAAGACCAAACATTCCACCTCTTTGGTCTGGCAATATTTCTATCCAAATCCGGACAACAACTGTCTTGCCATATGTACCATATGTAAAGGTGAAATAAGTAGGGGTAGGGACGTCAACCACCTAGGAACATCCTCCCTTATACGGCACCTGCAGCGCGTTCATAAAAAGTTACTGTCAAGTTCAGAAACTTTGGCTAAGACCGTAAGCAGTCCAGGGACACCTAAATCCCGTTGTCCTGTTGTATCCAAGCGACTGCAAACCACACCGTCAACTCTCTCCTCGTCAATTTCCTCCTTAGTCAGGATCGGAAGTAGTCCTGCAGGCCATGTCACTGGCATGACTGACTCTCCTATCCGGGATTCCTCCGGAGGATCCTGCATTGCTACGCCTACTGCTGCCGCTGCTGCTGTTGCTGCTGCTTGGAGTCGTTCATCATCCCAGAGAGGAAGTAGGAACACCACTACTTTTACTAAACAATTGACCCTCCAACAGTCCTTAGCGAGGAGGATGAAGTACGACAGCAGTCATCCTGAAGCAAAACGTATAACTGAGGCCTTGACTGCTATGTTGGTGTTAGATGTGCGTCCGGTATCCGCCATTAGTGCAGTGGGATTTAGACAATTGATGGAGGTAGTGTGTCCCCGGTTCCAAATCCCGTCTAGATTCCACTTCACTAGGCAGGCGATACCGAGACTGTACAGAAATGTCAGAAAAAGTGTCCTCAGTGTCCTGAAAAATGCCGTTGTACACAATGTCCACTTAACCACGGACATGTGGACAAGTGGAACAGGGCAGACTAAGGACTATATGACTGTGACAGCCCACTGGGTAGATGTATCACCTTACGCAGCAACAGCAGCAGCGTCACCAGTAGCAGCATCTCAGAAACGCCAGCTCGTTCCAAGGCAGGCTACGCTGTGTATCACCGGTTTCAGTAAGAGGCACACCGCCGACAACCTCTTAGAGAAACTGAGGGAAATCATCGCCCAGTGGCTTACCCCACTTAGACTCTCCTGGGGATTTGTGGTATCTGACAACGCCACCAATATTGTGCGGGCATTACATCTGGACAAATTCCAGCATGTCCCATGTTTTGCTCACACAATAAACTTGGTGGTGCAGAATTTTCTGAAAAGCGACAGGGGCGTGCAGGAGACGCTTTGGGTGGCCCGAAAAATTTCGGGCCACTTTCGCCATTCAGCGACTGCGTGCCGAAGACTGGAGCGCCAGCAAACACTCTTGAACCTGCCCCGCCATCACCTGAAGCAAGAGGTTGTGACGCGGTGGAACTCAACCCTCTATATGCTTCAGAGGATGGAGGAGCAGCAAAAGGCCATACAAGCCTATACATCCACCTATGACATAGGAAAAGGAGGGGGTATGCACCTGACTCAAGTGCAGTGGAGAATGATTTCCGTGTTGTGCAAGGTTCTCCAGCCCTTCGAACTTGCCACACGTGAAGTCAGTTCAGACACTGCCAGCTTGAGTCAGGTCATTCCCCTCATCAGGCTTTTGCAGAAGCAGCTGGAGAAAGTGAAGGAGGAGCTAAGACGGAGCGATTCCGCTCGGCATGTGGGACTTGTGGATGAAGCCCTTCATTCGCTTTGCCAGGATTCCAGGGTGGTCAATCTGTTGAAATCAGACCACTACATTTTGACCACCGTGCTCGATCCTAGGTTTAAAGCCTATGTGGTGTCTCTCTTTCCGGCTGACACAAGCCTGCAGAGGTGCAAAGACCTGCTGGTGAACACACTGTCAGCTGAAGCGGAACGTGACACGTCAACAGCTCCTTCTTCATTTTCTCCCGCAACTGGGGCTGCCAGGAAAAAACTTAGGTATCCTAAGCAACCCGCTGGCAGTGATGCAGGGCAGGCAGGACCAAGTTTGGACATCTGGTCCGGACTGAAGGACCTGGCAACAATTTCTGACATGTCTACTGTCACTGCATATGATACTGTCACCATTGACAAAATGGTGGAGGATTACATCGGTGACAGCATCCAAGTAGGCATGTCAGACAGTCCATACCTGTACTGGCAGTAAAAAGAGGCAATTTGGAGGCCCCTGTACAAACTGGCTCTATTTTAGCTGAGTTGCCCCCCCTCCAGTGTGTACTCCGGTGGATGAGGAGGATGAGGATGACATCTTGCCTCCGTAGAGCCAGTTTGTGCAGGGACAGATTAATTGCCAGCTTGTTTTGTGGGGGCCCAAACAAACCAATCATTTCAGCCACAGTTGTGTGGCAGACCCTGGCGCTGAAATGATTGGTTTGTTAAAGTGTGCATGTCCTGTTTATATAACATAAGGGTGGGTGGGAGGGCCCAAGGACAATTCCATCTTGCACCTCTTTTTTTTCTTTGCATTATGTACAGTTTGGGGCCTAGTTTTTCAAACTGCCATCCTGTCTGCCACTGCAGTATCACGCCTAGATGGGTCACGTGTTTGTGCCGCCCACTCGTGTTGCTTAGCATAGTCATCCAGCTACCTCGGTGCAACCTTTTGGACATAAAAACACTATTGTGAGGTGTGAGGTGTTCAGAATCGACTGGAAATGAGTGGAAATTAAGGTTATTGAGGTTAATAATAGCATAGGAGCTAAAAAACCTACAAATTCTGTGATTTTAGCTGTTTTTATGCTTTTTTAAAAAAAAATACAGATCCAAAACACAAAACCCAGAACCCAAAACACGGAAGGGTGGTTTTGGCAAAACCAATCCAGATCCAAAACACGAAGAAAGATCCAGATCCAAAACCAAAACACAAAACACGAAAAGTGGCCGGTGCACACCGCTAGTCTATATAAGGTCCCACACTTGACAGTGCATGTCAGAGCACAAACCAAGCATGAAGTCCAAGGAATTGTCTGTAGACCTCCAAGACAGGATTATCTTGAGGCACAAATCTGGGGAAGGGTATAGAAAAATATCTGCTGCTTTGAAGGTCCCAATGAGCACAGTGGCCTCCATCATCCGTAAATGGAAGAAGTTCGGAACCACCGGGACTCTTCCTAGAGTTGGCCTGCCGTCTAAACTGAGCGATCGGGGGAGAAGGGTCCTAGTCAGGGAGGTGACCAAGAACCCGATGGTCACTCTGTCAGAGCTACAGCATTCCTCTGTGGAGAGAGGAGAACCTTCCAGAAGGACAACCATCTCTGCAGCAATCCACCAATCAGGCCTGTATGGTAGAGTGGCAAGACGGAAGCCACTCCTCTCAGACCATGAGAAACAAAATTCTCTGGTCTGTTAAGACAAAGATTGAACTCTTTGGCATGAATGCCAGGCGTTATGTTTGGAGGAAACCAGGCACCGCTCATCACCAGGCCAATACCATCCCTACAGTGAAGCATGGTAGTGGCAGCATCATGCTGTGGGGATGTTTTTCAGCGGCAGGAACTGGGAGACTAGTCAGAATAGAGGGAAAAATGAATGCAGCAATGTACAGAGACATCCTGGATGAAAACCTGCTCCAGAGCGCTCTTGACCTCAGACTGGGGCAACGGCTCATTTTTCAGCAGGACAACGACCCTAAGCACACAGCCAAGATATCAAAGGAGTGGCTTCAGGACAACTCTGTGAAAGTCCTTGAATGGCTCAGCCAGAGCCCAGACTCGAATTCAATTGAACATCTCTGGAGAGATCTGAAAATGGCTGTACACCGACGCTTCCCATCCAACTTGATAGAGCTTGAGAGGTGCTGCAAAGAGGAATGGGCGAAACTGCTCAAAGATAGGTGTGCCAAGCTTGTGGCATCATATTCAAAAAGACTTGAGGCTGTAATTGCTGCCAAAGGTGCATCAACAAAGTATTGAGCAAATGCTGTGAATACTTATGTACATGTGATTTCTTAGTTTTTTTTTTAACAAAATTTGCAAAAATCTCAAAAAAAAAACTTTTTACACATTGTCATTATGGGATATTGGGTCTCATTCAGACCCGGTCGCAAGCGCCGATGCGCTCGCAACCGGGTCGATGGTCCCCACAGAGCATGCGCACGACAGAGCCGGCTCCGTCGTGCGCATGCGCGAGACCCGGCTAGCGATGGGCGCTCCATCGCTAGAGGTCTCGTAGTAGACGGGGTGAGCTGTCGATGTTGAGTGACAGCTCGCCCCGTTTGCTGGGCAGGCCAGGGGCGGGCCCGCCAAACGGAGGCGTTCCAGTCAGAACGCTTGCCGTTTGGGGGCGGCCCCACTGACATCATTGATGATGTCAGTGGGTAACTTCCTGCTCAAACAGAGCAGGAAGTTCCCTGGGGCTTACGAGAGCCCAGACCCAACCTTAGGGTCTGGTCGTAAGCCCCGATGGTCGCGATGGTGATGACCATCGCGACCATCACCCTGATCGTAAGCTAAGCTGTGGGCGTGTAGCTCCAATGGCTCTCGATGTAACCGATTAATCACACACCTCCTGGAGTTGATGTGTGTTAAGAAAGAAAGGTGGGCGTCTTTATACTGGCGTGCGTTCGCTCTGCCGTCGCTCTCTAAGGCATAGAGGGCATCCTTCCATCAGACAGTGCGATCTTGGCATTTGCATACCCGGCCCCTTTTGGCTATGTGAGAGCGCAGCTTAGCGTCCGAATATGAATAAGCTCCTTTGTCCTTTGCAGAAGGCAACAGACTAATACATTTGGATGCACTAATATTTTTAAATCATAGCTAATAACAGGAGTGATTAAAGAATATGTAAAATTAATTTCACTCTATCAAATCTATAAAGGTTCTGCGGCCTAGGCAGCCCCCAGGTCCACGACCACTCACTTTAAAATCCCATTCGACAAAAATGTATATGGCACTCGATTTTCATCCCTGCTGTATTGAGGTTTTTGTCTTATTTTCTCCTTTCCCTAATTTGTGCTCCCATGGTGTGTTTATTTAAGTACCAACATAAGAATTCAGGCAACAGTTTAAAGAGGGCAACATTTATTTTTTTTTTATTCACCCTGGGCGCCCTCAACCCTATGCCTCTGTATTCAACATACCTGCATGCATATAGGAGCCAAAGGTCAAAGAGCAGGTCTGTTTGTCAAATGGAAACTTAAAGGTGTCTAGTGTACAAGAACTCTCAATTCTCATTGGCTTATATTCACCAATTAGCCCATCGCTGAAGACGAAGACATATGGAATCACCGGAGAGATGTCTCCTGAAGTCCTGTATAATGAAATATATTTAGGAAGTCACCATTACTTACAAATATATTCAAATCAGACCTACAAGATAGAACAAAAATGTACCACTATCATCGCAATGCACAAGCAGATTGCAGACATCATTTATAATTATTGTATTTATATTTCTTACAGAGGGAGACATCTAAAAATAATAGAAATAAAATATAGACAGGCCACTGAAAGCAATCTTGGGCCTAGAGCACCAACCTCTTGTGTCCCCACCAGGTTGCATACATAACCTTACCAAAAGCAGGAGCTGCTAGAGTATTAGCATTTTTAGGCTACTCACGTGTCTTCAGAAAACCCTGTGCAGTATGCACAGCAGGGCCAGCTTAAGTGCCACATGGGCTTGGGGCTGAAAATGTTCAAGGGTCAATAGGACAAATGGAATCGGTATGGATGACTGCCGGACGTCAGCCCAGCGGATGAAATCTAGATGTTGGCAGCCCGAAAGGGGAAGATCCCGACAGGGCAAGTAAGTACCCTATCAATACCCCTCCCCCCCCCCCTAACCCTCCCTTAGGGGAGTCTAACCCTAACTTCCCCCCTAGTGCATAACCCTAACCTCCCCCAAGGGGTGCCTAAACTTTACCCCCCTTCCCGCTCCCTAAACCTAAACCTCTCAGGGGGGTGCCTAACCCTAACCCCCACCCTTCACCTAGCCTAACCCTCCTGGGGGTTTTTTAGGGTGCCTAACCCTAAATCCCCCCGGGAGTCCCTAAACATAACTCCCTTTCCCGCAGCTATGATCTCCCGACGCCCGGCTTACCTACGTTCGGTATGCCGGGCGTGGGGATAATGATAGGCATCAGTATTTAGACGCCTATCATTAGTCCCATGCCAGGATTTCACTGTCGGGAAGCCGGCGGTCGGCATTTCGACCACCGGCTTCTTAACTACATACCGGACACATGATGCTATACTATAGTGCCATAGTGCCCCATGTAGTTCAAATTATGACACACTGTAGTTCCCAACTAGGTCACATTATGCCACACCGTAGTGCCCAAAGATACTGTAGATTACTTACTAGCTGCTCTCCAGATGGGTGCCCCATTACTTCCAGACAGCTCCAGTCTTGACCCTACACTCCCTATTCGCACAAACCACACCCCACACACCAATAACCCATACCCTTTTCTGCCTGATAAAAAATGGCATAGAAAAATGTGATCACCAGCTCAATAGGTCATTGTACCACTAGGAAAGTTCGTAGAGCGCCCTATGGCCAATCTCCCACTGCAGCTCAGATGGGATCCTCACCTGTTATCCAACACCCTAAGCAAAGCCTGAAGACTTTATACGCACCCCCTTTTCCCTATGCATGTCAATGTATAGAACATTTGGCCTACGCCACCCCACTGCCACTGCCCAGGAACAACCAATACATTTTCAAAACATTTCTGAGACCGTGTGTTTCCCATGTGCCTCAATCGCACACAGAACCTGAATGCATGCGCAGTGTGACTTATGGCATGATTCAGAGCTGTGCACAAACCCAATGGTTTGCATATAACTCTGATGGTTCCTGCACATGCGCAGGATCTGTACTGCTGCCATTTATTCCAGCTTACATGGTAAGACCAAACAGTCAGAGGTGCAATAGCGTTATGAGCTAAGCCTTCCATGCCAGCCTGATAACCTGCCAGACATAAGAAGGGAACAACTCACCAACTGCCCGCGCATGCAAAGCAAATTTCCTGAAATTACACCAATCAAATCCTCCACAATACGTCAACAAGTCGGCAATATAGTTCTTGAATATGCTGCGTCTTAAAAACAATATTGCGATACGATCATTGAAGAGCAATTTTTATTGCATGGAAATATGATCCGCCGATTTCTCAGCCTATCGCCCCACAATTCCAATGCCACTATAATAAGGCTCAAGATAAAGAAGGTTTTTTCGTCAAGCCTTCTGCCACCCAGTCACACAGCCAAGGGGCAGCACACCATGGGTCTCATTCAGACCCGCTCACAAGCGCCTATGTGCTCGCAAGCGGGTCGATGTTGAGGCCCTGCGCACGTGCAGCGGCCGCACTGCGCGTGCGCAAGCCCCGGAGCGAGAGAGAAATTCTCTCACCCCGGGACTCACTACAAAAGGGGCGGCTGTCGATGGTGAGCGACAGCTCGCCCCATTTTGTAGGCGGGGTGGGGGGGTGGCTACACAAACGGAGGCATTCCCGACGGAACGCCTGCCGTTTGGGGGCGGCCCCACTGACATCACTCGTGATGTCAGTGGTGAGCTTCCGGCTCTAATAAAGCCGAAAGCTCACTGGGGCTTGTGGTAGACGAGACCCTACCACAAGTGTCTCGTCGCAAGCCCCGATGGTCGTGATGGTCTTGACCATCGCGACCATCAACCTGGCCGCTCGCTAAAGCTGTGGGTGGTCACCCACAGCCTAGCGAGCGGCCAGGAGGCCAGCTCTGACCATAGAAGCGGCCGCCATCATTCAGAGCGAGCGCTCGCATTTTGCGAGCGGCTCTGAATGAGGTCCCATGTCCCGTCGAGATAAGCGCAGAAACCAAAGGACCCTGTTGCATCAATGAATAGTTGCAATTCACGATTATGTACAGGTGGGGCTGGCCAAATGCAAACGCCATTAGACTTAGACAAAAATTCCTCCCAAACCAGATGATACCTCCCGATTTCTGATGATAAACAAATAAAATGTTGCGGTCTGCAAACACCAGCAGTAGCCAATACGACAAAACATTTGGCCCATGGGAATAACTCTACAAGCCAAGGTCAAAAGCTCCAATAAAGACTGAGCAGCACTCAGTGTAACTTTATCAGACAACAAAGCAAGGGCATTAATGTCCCTCGACTTCCCAACCAGGAAGGCGACAACAGCCATCCAAAGTATCGATTTTATGCCTAAATAAGACAGTCAACATGCCAGACCCTCCATTTTAATCACAACCGATAGGAACACCAATCATTATGAATAACGCTTCAGCAGTCTTGAGGAGATTGGTCCTTGTCATTCTCTGCACTGTGCCAATCAACAGAAAATCATTGAGGCAGAGGACGACCCCAGATTCACCTATGAAAGCCACTATGCACCAGTTTTAAAAAAAAACAAACAAACAAGAGTCTGAACTTTTCAAAATACGTGATGATACAGAGCAACCCATGGGCATGCACTTCTCAACGCAAAAACCGTCGTCTAGCTAAAAACCCATAAATCGTAATGATTGTGGGTATAATGGCAACAACCAAAATGCTGATTCAACATCCAACTTAATCAAAAGAGCCCCCGGTCCAAACAACCGCACCATGTCAAGAGCCTCATCTAAATGCTGGCATCTAACATGACAACAGTCTGGCAGAATAGCATCATTAACGGAGGAACCCTCTAGATAAGACAAATAACACAATAATTACCTGACACCTTTTTGAAGACTATACCTACAGGGGAAATAATCAAATTAGACAAAGGAGGGGCTGTAAAAGGCCCAATCATGTGCCCCTCCTTAATTGTGCTGGCTGCAGTGGCAGGAAGTGAAGGACAGGACTCCAGCCAGGGCACTCACTTGGTGGTATCTTTCACTGGCAGGAACAGAGGAAGCAGAGCCACACTGATTGAATGTGGCGGACGGGCACGCACTCCTCCATCCTCATGTTACAAGCACGCACTGTTGCGCCCCCCCCCTAAACTAATAGCTTTATTAGTAATTTACCTAGCTGGCTGTTGTAATTGCCAGGACTAAAATCTTGGTCGACTTGGCGACCGGGATTTGTCGAGCCCTGGTTAAGGATATTAATAAACAGCTATCTGAGCCTTTGAACTACAGGCTATAGCTCAGGGAGAACCGCATGCAATGACGCAGGACCCGTTCTGCACATGCACATGCTCGTAGGCCTAATTGTGGGGGCATGGCCAGGCCCTCTTAGACAAAAATAGAACAAAAAATATTTGCAGTACCGCGAAGAAGCACTGCGCTCTGAAAAGTTATTGAAATGGAGTGACATAACATCCATTACACAAACAGACCAGAAAGCCATTGTTACTTGTCATCAATAAAGAAGTGTGGGGTCTATGTACTAGGCCTTGGAAAGAGATAAAGTGGACGGAGATAAAGTAACAACCAATCAGCTCCTAACTGTCACTTAACAGGCTGTGTTTGAATAATGACAGTTACTGCAGGAGCTGATTGGTTGGCACTTTATCTCCATCCACTTTATATCTCTCTAAGGCTTAGCACATTGACCCCTGTATGCATATACAGTAGAGATTAGCGGGTTCGGATCTCAGAGATCCGAACCCACCCGAATTTAGCAGAACCGAGTCGGATCCAAGCAATCTTTCCCGCCTGACTTGGATCTCAAAACCGAGGCAAAACCATAGAGTCGGAAATCTTGCGGTTCACGAGCTTACGTCTCTATGATCAATGTAGTATATAGGAACCACGCGGAGGACGCCATTTCACTGCGGCTGTGGAGAGTGAACAGGGAAGGTGGGTAGTGTAGGGCTGGGAGTGGTGCTGGTGCTCCTGCGCTGTGCTGTGCTGACTGCTGTGTCCATCTGGGCTGGTGCAGATACATCTGTGCCCAAGTTCTGGACTCTATACATTTTTATATATATATATATATATATATATATATTAGTAAAAAAAAAGAAAAAAAAAACATTAAAAGTGTCTTTTTGTGTAATATTTTTCTGTGTGCTCGCATTTGAGGCTTAACTGCACAAGATCCAGCCAACAACGCAAGTTGCAACCTAGTGCTGCCCGACTCCAGTCATCATCAATCGGTGCTCTGGCCCAAGGTCTGGAGCTGAAAAAAAGTAAACATAAATTGTCTTTTTTTTAATCTTTGTCTGTGTGTGTGTTTGCGTGCATGTTAGGCTTAACCGCACAAGATCCAGCCAGCAACGCAAGTTGAAACCTAGTGCTGCCCGACGCCAGTAGTCATAAATCGGTGTTCTGGGCCCAAGTTCTGGAGCTGAAATTTTTTTTAAAATAAATTGTCTTTTTTTTAAATCTTTGTCTGTGTGCGCACAACAGCACATGTGTGAATTTTGTAACCACATCTTGGCTACACTATTGGTGCTTGTGACACTGCTTCAAGGCCGCAGAAAATATGGAGGGCTGTCACATGTCAGGAGAGCCAGTTCAAGAACCACATGTTGTAGCTGTTGTCAGCAGTGCAAGGCCGTCAACTTCCTCGTCATCTTCTATGAAGGCCCATGCCCCAAGGCTTAAGTCACGCAATCGATATGGTAAAGCAAGTTTTACTGATGTTAACAACAAAAAATGTAAAGGAAATTTGCCTTTAAATAAACAAAAAATTGGCAATATGCCATTCACTACACAAAGTGGCAAGGAAAGGATAAGGCCTTGGCCTTTCTTTATGAAGACTGCTGATTCTGATAACCCTTCTGCTTGTAGTAGTAGTGGTGGTGGTCCAATTAAAAATGTGAAAGTTAAGACAGCTCCGGAAAAACCAACTGTGTGCCCTGAGAAATCGAAATCACAAAACCCCGAGGATAGAGCAAGTGTGTCCGTGGTTGCCATGTGTGAGCCAGACCTAAATACTAGCGTACTGGAGAATCCTCCAAGTTCCAACATTTGTGTGCCCTCTGTAAATGTGGGGAAGGGCAGTCAACACCTTGCAGACGTAGTTATTGAGGATGCTTCTGTAGAATTGCACATGGAGGAGGATATTTTGGTAGTTGAAGGCGCTAAGGATGATGAGGATGTTGATGAAGAGGTTGATGATGAGGATGTTGACGCCAAGGATGTCCTTTGTGTAAGTAAGGCACAACTGTTGCCCATGGATTGAAAAAGCCAAAGCCCATTGTTGTCATGCCAGGGCAAAAGACAAAAAAATCCACTTCTCACATGTGGAATTATTTCAACCCCAATCCGGACAACAGTTGTCAAGCCATATGTAACGGTTGCCTAGCAATAGTGAGTAGAGGGAGGGACCTAAACCACCTAGGAACCTCCTCCTTGTTACGTCACTTGGAGCGCATTCATCAAATATCAAAGTATATGTCACCAAGTTCCAAAACCAGTGTCACCTATCTGCTCCCTCTCTGTGGGATCCAAACGCCTTCGATCTCCAACACCAACACCTGCATCATCAACATCCTCATTCATCATCGGGAGTAGTCCTGCTGCATCCAATGTTGTTATTGGAAGCATGATTGACTCCTCTCCTATCCGTGATCCTTGATGACTACACCTGTTGCTGCTGCTGTTGCTGTGAGTGGATCTTCATCCCAGAAGGGGACCAGGAGGAAGACTACTTGTAGTGTATCCTCCAAAAAACAATTAACTGTCAAACAATAATTTGCAAGGGCAAACAAGTATGACAGCAATCACCCAGTTGCACAGTGGATTATTGATGCCATAACAGCTATGCTAGTATTTGCTGTGCATCCAGTATTCTCCATTACCACAGTGGTGTTTCAACAGTTAATTGAAGTCATGTGTCCCCGCTACCAGATCCCTTCTAGATTCCACTTCGCTAGAACAGCAATTCTAAATCTGTACAAGGACATTAAAAAAAAAAAAAACCTTATTAATGGTCTTCAGAAATGCCATTGTACCCACTGTCCACTTGACCACTGATATGTCTACAAGTGGGACAGGGCAAACTCAGGATTACATGGCTGTGACAGTCCACTGGCTAGGTGTATTGCCTACAACAGCAACAGCAGCAGCAACATCTACCAAAAGACAGCTGATACAGAGGCAGGCTAGTCTTTGCATAACTGGTTTCACTAAGAGGCATACCGCTGAGAACTGAAAAACTCAGGGAAATCACTGCTAAATGGCTTACCCCTCTTGGACTCTCCTCGGGACTGGTGATTTTGACCAATGCCACCAATATTGTGAGAGCATTACATCTGGGCGAATTCCAACACATCCCATGTTTTGCTCACACAATTAACTTGGTGGTGCAACATTTTTTAAAAAATGACAGGGGCATGCAGGAGATGCTCTCCGTTGCCCGCAAAATATCCGGACATTTTAGACATTCGGCAAATGCTTGTCAAAGATTGCATGACCAGCAGGTACTGTTAAATTTGCCCTGCCATCAACTGAAGCAAGAGGTAGTAACTCGGTGGATTTCTACCCTCTATATGCTTCAGCGGATGGAGGAACAGCAAAAGGCCATCCAGGGCTATATAATGGACTATGACATAGGCCATGGAGGGGGAGTGCACCTTAGTCAAGCACAGTGGAGAATAATTTCCGTGTTGTGCAAGGTTCTCAAACCCTTTGAACTTGCCACACGTGAAGTTAGTTCAGACACTGCCAGCTTGAGTCATGTCAATCCCCTCATCAGACTTTTGCAAAAACAGCTGGAGAAACTGAAGGAGGAGGTGAAACGGATTGACTGTGCAAAGTATGTTGGACTGGTGGATCAAGCCCTTGATTCACTTGACCAGGATCCAAGAGTCATCAATCTATTGAAATCTGAAAAATATATTTTGGCGACCATTTGGGATCCTAGGTTTAAGTCCTACCTTGTGAGTTTCTTTCCAACAGACCGAAATCTAAAACTGTGCAAAGAGATGTTGGTAAAAAAATTGTCAGCTGCAGCTGCACGTGAAACACCATCATCTCCTCCTTCAGTTTCTGCAGCTGCCAGGAAAAGACTCAATTTTCCGTACAGAATGCCTGTTGGTCATGCAGATCGTTCACCAGAAAATTACATCTGGTTGGTCCTGAGAGAACTGCCTACTAGTGACAGGTTTTCTACCATGACTATTTGTGATACGGTCTCCATTCACAGAATGGTGGAGGACTATTTCAGAGATAACATCCTAATAGGCATGTCAGACAGTCACTTTCAGTACTGGCAGGAAAAAGAGGCAATTTGGAGGCCCATACGCAAACTGGCTTTGTATTACTTAAGTTGCCCACACTCCGAAAGAGTTTTCAGTGCAGCTGGCAATCTTGTCTGTGATCAGCGTAGGATGTTACTTCCTCAAAGTGTGGAAAAGATTATGTTCATTAAAATGAATTACAAACTCCACGAGGAAGACCTCTACCAACAATTACAGAGGCGCCTATGGTGGATTCCAGCGGGGACAAATTAATATTGTGTGAAGAAGAGGATGTACACACTGATGGGGATGACGAGGACGACGACAACTAGTAATGTAAAGCCAGTTTGTGTATGGGATCATTTTCATTTCCATGTCCATATCACATTGGCAGCTTGTTTTATGGGGGTCCAAACAAACCAATAATTTCAGCCACAATTGGCAGTCCTTGTCGCTGAAATGATTGGTTTGTTAAATTGTGAATGTCCTGTTTTGTATACAACATAAGGGTGGGTGAGAGGGCCCAATGACTATTCCATCTTGCACATTTTTCCTTTCCATTATGTGCTGGTTGGGGCATTGCTGCCTGACATTTTAAAACTAATGTTATGGTTGGTTTAGAAACCAATGATTTGTTTTTACATTTATTATCAATTTTACAGATTGGTTTAGCCCCTATGAATTTCTTTTTATTAATTATTCAGCCAGGGGCTGCACCCAATGAATTGTTTTTTACTTTTTTAATTAAATTATTATTAATTATTTAGCTCAGGTCTGTACCAATGAATTGTTTTTTAATTAATGTATTATCAATTTTACAGCCAGGGGCTGCATCAACTGTCAACTATCAATTCTTCAATCCTCAAGGGTATCCCAACCATCATCTTTGCACAGTCCTCAACTCTATTAATAATCATATCAATCAGTTTTGAGCCAGCAAGCTGGATGCAACCTTTTGGCCCTTTAACTAGATGAAAAAAAATCAATATTGTGAGCTGTGAGGTGGTCAAAATTGACTGGAAACAAGTGGAAATAAATGTTATTGAGGTTATTAATACTGTAGGAACAAAAAAAATGCCAATTTTATGTGATTTTAGCTGTTTTTTTTATTTTTTAAGAAAAATTCCAGATCCAAAACCAAAAACACGAAAACAAAACACGGAGGTGAAGTTTTGGCAAAACCACTCCAGATCCAAAACCAAAACACGGGGGTCGGTGCACATCTCTAGTATACAGGCACCATATTGTAAATAAAGTTATTGAAATAGACTCATATAGTGTCACAAAACAAATACCCAACAGCCTGCGCTCCGGGACTGCAGCCCAGTCCGCACTCAGGAGCACCACCCCTTCATATACATAGAAGATAAAATGAGTGGTCCAGAGGGCGCAGTCCTTGTATGTAGTAAAGTGCTCTTCCCTATATCCCAGATATAGCAACATACATCCCTCTCAGAGAAAAGAGAAAGAATATAGTCTGTGGATTAGTCCAATGTATACGCAAATATTGTAATACAGGACCAGGAGACCTATATTAAACTCACCTAATTATGGTGAGATGCATTATTCAAAAGCTGTCTTTGCTTTTCTCGATCTTCGTTAGTATGTGCAGCAAGTAAGTAATATATACATATATCCCCCTTAAGGAAATTAACTCACCTGGGTACAGGTATAGACATTCCCCAAAAGGTTTCTTTGTATATCCCAATGGCACAATTGCAACATTGAGAACTTCATATGCTTTAAATATACAGAGATCCCAATAATTAAAAAAAATAGGTATATTATTCCACAGAGAGAAAAAAAGGTTCTCACGTTTCCCTGAAGAAGGACCCTATTGGTCAGAAACGCGTTGGTGGTGGAAAGGGACCCTCCATCTGTGTGGATCCATGTAGTTTTTTCATTTAACAGGACTTTCCTTGAGAAGGATAGGTTAACCCTCATGACCATACTTTTTTGGAGGACCCAATCTGTAATATTATCTCTATTTTTTTGGATTGTTCTAATGGAACAAAATAGCTTTTGGAATTTATAATCTATTACTTATATCTTGTGAGGATATCCTGGTTTTGTGAGTACCTTTTTTTCTCTCTGTGGAATAAAATACCAATATTTTTGAAATTATTGGGATCGTTGGATTCAATGCTGTATATTTAAAATATATGAAGTTCTCAAGATTGCAATTGACAAATAAATACAATATAATGAAATTATAATAACCAATAGCCACTATGAATATTTCAATGGCACACATAATACTAATATAAACACACATATCACAAACAAAGTAGGTGTATATAAACATATACAGAGATAACAATTACACAAAACATTAAAAGATGAGAAAAAATATATATAAAAATTATGTAAATATAAAAACCTACATATAAGGCAAAATAACCAAATCCTGACTTTTAATAGAAATAAAATGGATATTTTAGATCCTTCTATTTCTGGTGAAAGACGTTGCATAGTGACTAAGTGTGTTTGAAGAGCATTTGTGGCTGCATCCAATATAGTAGTCCCGTTCTACTCAGTGTTAGGACACCCTGGATCTATCTGACTGCCTGAGTTGGATGTGTGACATATACCATTCCCTCTGATTGGATATTAACCCTATTTGTTTTATATCAATACATTTTGTTGCATTTTAATTACTGGGCCTGATTCATCAGGGATCACAATTGCATCCGCGTACACAGATTGGTTGATGGTGCGTACTGCGCATGCGTATACACTGCAGTGCGCAAGTTAGCATTGCAGATACAAAGCCATCGCATACACAGGGATGGGATGTCCTTGTTTGGGGGCTGGTGATGGGGGAGTGATCTGAGAAACACAGGCGAGCCTGTCCTTTTGAACCCCATTGCATGGGCATGCATAAATTAGCCAATGCGACGGTATACGCAGCTTGTGTACTCACTGTGTGCGACGAGGTTAGCAATTTCCGAGTAAGCTCAGACCTGTTTTAATTGTGCGTGAGGGGCCGATGTTACCGATGTATACGCAGGACTGCAAGGTGTTACGGATGTGCGAAAGCGGTAGTGGGCGTCTCTATGCTGGCTTTGGGCGTCTCAATAAAAGCTTTGCGATTGCAGTCATTAGCATATTTTCACAACAACCCTGCGTGTGTAGTCGCAGCTTCGATCGCTATAACGATCCGTAGTGATTTAGGCCCTATGGTTGGTATTTTTTTGTTGCCTGATTAAAATGCAGCAGAGACGAGAGGAGTAAAGAAACCTTTATGAGTTTCCCATCAGCGATGCTTATGTAAGCATATGTGTAAGCATCCATATGAATTGTGCCTATCCTCTTATCTCATTTGGGTGATTTACAATCTATGGGAGCACTCTATCTGCTGAAGGTCTACTGGGATTAACCTGCTGCCACCTATACCATCTGTACACGCGTGTGGTGTTTATAGATCCCATCAGTATTACACCATTGTGTTCTATTTCTCCTTTTGTTTTATATCATAGGAGGCTATTATTGGAAGAGATTTATCTTCGGAACTAGAGGATCTGTATCTCTGTAAGAACGAACCATACCTGTATTAAGAAATTCCCCTATGCCAAATACACACAACACATGAATTGTATATAATAATGTTAGAGAATACTGAGCAAGTTAGTCATATAAATGACCCACAAACCCTCTAATAAACAGGCTTACAGTTCATAGATGTAGAGATCTGGAACCCATAGGTTTGTTCCCGGAGTTGCAATACTATCAATCCCGCAAAAGTCATCAGGATTCCAACTTATAAATTCATTTTGCCATTCCTAAAATTTAAACCACATCTGTAAGTCTAAAAATGTTGTTGCAATGTAATAAAACTCACTCTTATCACTTACATTAGTAGTATATTGCAGTGGTCCCCAAACTTTTTGGAATCACAGCAACCTAGAGTATCTGCATTGTTTTCACCGCACCCCTAAGCCAAAAGTTGTTTGTTGAGAAATTCAGAAAAAATGTGTAAATTGTGCTTACTTGTCATCCTTAAGATGTGTACACACTAGACCATGTGTTAACAATGCGATATCGTGAGCTATTTCCCTTGAACTCTCCCCGGCACTCCAGGACACATAATGGTGCTAAAAAGTGTCCAATCTGACTTAAGATCTATCTTGCACAAAATCTATCTATTGCACAATATTGTGTATGAGATTGGCAGATCTTACCTGCAGCAGGCAAGATCTGAATATACGATGTACGACCCGCAGGTACGCGCATCAGCATCGTGATCGTGAGTGGACACTCACAATTTGGACATATTATTTACAAGATTTTTCATTCCAATGCATCGAAATCAGGCGAATCGTGTAAAATATTGTCTAGTGTGTACGCACATTTAGGCTCAGTTATGTGGTGGTGGACAGGTCTGTGCTTCTGTTTGTCCACATCTATACAGTACATTGATCATAAATAATTAGATTTGGTGCTGGACCACCAACCTGAGGCACCCCTGCAAGTGTCCCGAGGCTCCCTATGGTGCCGCGGTACACAGTTTGGGAACCACTGGTATATTGTGAATCAAAGTAAAGGTTATTTCTAGTATCTTACCATGCTAAACCAGATATATGTGATTAATGATTGAAGGGTTGTGTCCTAAAAGAAAAGAAAAAAAAGAATTTGATCAGTTTGGTGAAACATCATCATTAATGGACTCACAGTACACTTTATTTATACTGATTTTGTATACATCACTAATCTCACATGCTGTGCAATGTCTTGAAAACACAGACTAAGGGCCTGATTTAGAGATGGTTGGTATTGCAGTCGCTCTCTCAAAAGCATTTGTGGAAATATGCAAATGCTAATCTCAGCCTTCCCTGTGTGCAGCACGGTGTGATGGAGGGTATGAGCTGTGAGGCGCCCACTTCCCTGGTCTGTGCATTTGTGATGGAGATCGTAAGCACAGCAACATCGATTCAACATAGGTCACACCATCAAACTTTGTGGTAGCCTATGGTCTACACTAGCTACTCTCCACTAAACCGACTAAGCATGGCCTCTGAAGCATCGGATTTGTGATTGGCACGTGGCAGTCCCATTACACGCCCATGAAATGGCCCGTTTGTGATCACTTTAGGTCATCTTCCAGTCTCCACCCTGAAACACTCAGGGATCGCAAATCCCTCTGCAAGTGTAAACGTTGCCGTACGCAATTGCAAATGCCATCGGACGATTGGGTTCACGTGCGCTATAAGGGATTCCTGGACTTACATTCATGTGCAGTAGTAAAACATTGCTTAACTGCGTAAATATTGTCTCTCGACTTAACCTAGGCGTTTAGGCGCGAGAGCCGGCATTCTCCACCTGAAGTGCCGGCCGCGTGGCTGTCAGCGCCGCGTTAAGCCGGCAAACAGTTGCGTGTCGGGCACTTTTGTCAGATTTCTCCTCGCATCCCCAAGGGGGTGCAAGAAAAAATCCTTTAGCCCGCCCAAACAGAGTGGTGTATTGAATAGCTGCGGGAGCTCCCTCTCGCGGCTATTCATATTCGCATTTAATTGAATTCGGCCCAAAGGTAATGTTTAGTTTTGGACAGCTAGAAATGTTTTTTATTTTTTTATTTTATCCAGGCCTCTTCCATGCCCACTATAATGAGCAAACAAATTTTATTTCTAAAATTTTCTTTTTAAAATTTTCCAAAATTGATGAAGGTTAAACTTTGGTGTCGATTCAGACCCGGACGCTAAGCTGCGCTCTCTCGCTGCCAAAAGGGGGCGGGTATGCAAATTCCACGATCGCACTGTCTGGTGTAAGGACGCCCTCTATGTCTTAGAGAGCGACGGCAGAGTGAGCGTACGCCGGTATAAAGATGCCCACTTTTCTTTCTTAACACGAGTCATCTCCAGGAAGTGTATGATTAATCAGAACCATCGAGAGCCATCGGAGCAGCACGCAGTGCTTGAGATAGACCCTACCCCGCTGAAAGCACTGCGATCAGTGAAATACAACCAAGTGACGTGTACAATGACGCTTACATGCTAATTATGCATACCCATAAAACTCTGTTTTGATGCCTAGACATGCCTGCGTTCGCAGCACCACTCCCCCGTTCACAAGCATCTTCCCCTGTTACCACCCACAAACGGCACATTCTGTCACTCAAAGTGGCACTCAGTCTTTGTGCAATGAGCGCACGATTCCCGAACTCAGTGACTGGTTCGTGCACTGCGATGCCTATGCATGCCCAGACGAGCGACAATCTCCCATAGCGTGCGTTCGCGCTTAGCGTTTGGGTCTGAATCGGCCATTTGTCTGGTGCAAGATGGTACTGATGTGCAGTTCCATTGTTTTTTTAATGAGACCACCTTCAACCTTTTGTTGACATGTATTTAAATGGTTAAATGCTACAAGCTGTCTCTTTGACGGAATGTTATTGTGCATGACTGATCACCCACTGACATCGGAATATCTGTGTCATGGTGCATGCCTAATCTGTCTGAAAACACATCCCGTGCCTCAGTAAATATATTGAACAGTTTTAAAGGTCAGGGTAATCAGACTGCAGCTGCAAGACTTGTTTACTTAGCTCTATAAATGGGTCTGCTTGTGCCCAAGCCTGTCACTGTGTGCATTGGAACATCACAGTGCTGATCGGCTGTACTGTACTTAGCCCAAAAGAAAAAGAGATTACTAACTTGACCTACTGACTGCTGTTTATTTTCTATCACCTGTATCATGTAATCTTCAATAAATCATACTTTGGTTTGGAATCAATGTGTATACTACCCTCTTTGTTCTCATCCATTGTGCACCAAGCAACTTGTAGGCATATGCCAATACCTTTGACTCAGTTGGGGATCAGGAATAAATGTGCAATAAAGATTATGACTAGGTAAAAGAAATGTTACGCTTAGAGCTGAAAAAGGTCTATTCTATTCTTGACTAATTTTATACATCCAACTACTCCCATAGCAGAGTTTCAATGTCATTATAGGTTAAAGATAAACTAAAGACTCTTGTGTCCTCCCTCCCACTTCCTTCCAACCACTTAATATTCTTCTTGTAGCCAGGGGCATACCTAGAACTTTGTGGGCCCCATAGCAAAATATTTAAGTCCCTCCCAGCCCTCCCGACTCCAGTGTGGGTATGGCTAGTGCTGGGTGCCACTGGGTATTGGAGGTGAAGAAGAGCTTCAGACAGGAGGAGTTGAAGGGGTAGGCAGGGAAAGGAGAAGGGCCTGGATGCCATTGGGCATTAGAGGTAGATGGAAAGCGGGGATTAGAGGCAGAAATGGGGACTACTGGGGCCATGGCCGGGCTGTCCTCAGATAGCAGGCAGGGGAGAGGGGTTGGGGCCACGCGTCTGCACTGTACTTCTGGCTGGACAGTCGTGGACCAGCCAGCGGGGCATCTGTCACTCTGCCCCCCTGCCCAACCCGCACCACAACAAACCCCAAATGCAGCGCTGCCCGCTTTACACTTACCTGTCCCAAGGAGTGCAGCCTCACGCGCAGTGTCTTGCCTGGTTCGTGGAGTCTTTTGTATACAGGGTGCTGTCTTCAAGTCGGGGGCCAGGCCACAGTCTTCATGCCGAGGCAGCCCACTCACACTGAGTGCTGAGTGAGAAGCTGCATCAAGGGGCGCGTAACGGCTGGCTTCACCTCCTATTTGATGTCTTGCCTTCCCTGCAACCAGGCCAAGGGAGACAATAATCATGTAACCAGTAGCTGGGGATTGGATGGCAGGGAAGTGCGTCCCTGGGGATCCACCCATTCTGAAAAAGTGAGTCGCCGATCCTCATTTGTGGTCACTGTATACCGCTGTTGAGTTTTAATAAACAGTGCGGGGGGGAAAGGCTGCACGGTGCAGTGGGTTGCTCACTGGGCCGCCCCCCTAAGCCGCCGGGCCCCATTGCATGTGCACCCCTTGCACCCTCCATAGTTACACCACTGGTTGTAGCCCTGCCTAGTATATTGTCACTGTTTACTGGGAGGAACAAAGATAGCACAAAGACATTTACCCACTTTGAGATTTTTAAAAAATGCTGACTACAATTCTGTACTAGAATCACTATATAGACAGCAGGGATTTCAAAATGTGGCCTTTTAGTGTATGTACTTATGTGCACACCAACATTCTGCTTTTAGGCCATGTCCCCATTGAATGTGCTGCACGACTTTTCACATAATTTAAGGTCCACATATAAATTATAGGCATGGTCGAACAAAATTTAAAAGTCACTTTTCCTACAGTATGTGTGCTTTGGACGTACCTTCTAAATCTTCTACTTTTTTACATCCAAACTCCACCTCAGCGTGGTTTCACTTGCGTCACAAATGTTATGACATCATGACTGTACACACTTTGACGACGAATCAGTCAGCAGACCGATCCGCCATTCTAGCAGCCGATTGGTAAGCTCTATATAACCAATCGGCTGCTCGATGTGTCTGGGCTGACATCTCAACTGAGCTGGCAGATTTAAATGCCCACCTACAGTAGTTGTGATCTACGTTTCGGAGGTCCCTGCAGCCAGGGTACAGGTGGTCGGTGGATCGTCCGTGCACACAGATATATCTTTCGGATCTATTGGCATTGGCTGTGCTACATGGCCGACCTGATATGCCTGTAAATGACGTAGTTCACAGACATATTGGGTGTACATAGATAGAACGAGCGATATATTGACGAGACTGTACCCAGCATAAGAATGGTCACAGGTGAGAGCCAGACAGGAAGAGAAAGAGACACTACCAAGGATAATCAAGGGAGACAGTAAGGAAAATCTGCAGTAACTGTATGAAAGAGTTAGTATACGATAATTAGCCATTGGCTGCTTGTTGGACGTCACAGTAAATATCACTGAGTGATGATATCAGATTAGCACACGTGATTTTGGGAATGCCACGGTATTTGCCTGTGACCTGTTCTTTGACATGCGTGTGCTTATAGTTTTTTTGTACATGTGCTGGTCGATTTGTGCATGTGCAGTATTCTGAGATAATTGGGTCGTGACAACTTTGTACATTGGAAAGTTTTTATTTAATTGATAGAATTATAAATTAACTTTTCCATATACAGTGTACTTGTAAGGTTCAAAATGGATTCCATTTAACGTATAGTATGAGTCTCTGGGGAGAATTAATGAAGCCGCTGCTTATGGTGGATTGCAGGTGAAAATTTTAAACGGCACTCTGAGTCAGTGTAAAGCCCGGCTTTACACTGACTACAGGTGCCGCACAGAGGTGCAGTTCCGAATGAAACACATAGTATATGAAGTGTCTTGGAAATGTGCTGGGCTTTGCCGGGCAGTGATAGTGAAGTGGCTATTCAGATGCATGAAGGTGGTCAGTCTTAAGGGTGTGTTATGGGAGTGTTAAGGGTGTGGTACAGCTAAGTGAGTGGGGCCGGGGGCTTGATGGCACTATGACATCATCGATGCCCCGTCCCCTGCTATACAATACCACTGTTGCCGAGAAGTGAGCGGGCAGCCTGGTAGGCAGCTTCTGGAAAACAAGCCCATTCTTCCGGCCAGGCGGGAGAGCCATCCGAGATTACGGAGTCTCCCATACAAGAGTAGGCGAGTATGTCAGTCAAACAGGCTACAGTACATCACACAAATCTGCAAAAACTCTTAGGCTTACTTCTCATTCTCTGCCTCACAGTGGCTAGATTCATTTAAAAAAAAAAAAAAGTTGCCCCAGTGTTTTTAAGAACAGAATTAAAAAAAAAAAAAAAATACAACCATGACACTGATAGCCTCACCAAGGTGATGATTGTATACAGGGACATATTGATAATCACTGTAGTTGGAGTTTTCCAGTCTCTTACTGGGCGAACCATAGTACCCGGAATGTTTTTATCATTGGTAAAGTTTTGTTCCAAGTTGAAGTAACTGCAGACAGGATTCTCATGGGATGTACCTAGGGCATAATGCAAATACAGCACAGAAATGCGGATCGTTAGTACTGTATATGTATATAATCAATATCAATAAAGTTTCCAGGAACACTTTCTGCTTGGCAAGTAAATAGCTACACAAACAGTAACTTTCTTGCTGAGCATTAATTGCATAGTATGCAGCACACCCCAGCATTAACAGAACACTAAATATAATTATAATATACTTATTTTTAGAACAATGATACAGTAGGTGAAATTTCCATGCATTTCAATATAAATGTATTAACAACATGTAAACTATACAGGTTCTATCAGCCTGTAATAAGACATCTAACAGGAGAGAACTTGGATCAGCTCAGGTTATACAGTAATATCCTATATGACAACACACAGCATAACAGGTTTGTGAAGCAACTATAATAGGAATATATTGCGCCCGTGAAACAAACAATAATGTGTGTGTATACATTACAGATGAGCAAAACTACATAAAAAATTTGGCACGAATACAATTTTCTGTTTTCTAAAGATGGCAAGAATGATGCTGTGGCACACAGCTGTAATCTTACATTACCTCTGTTTGTTGAATACAGAAAGGATGACATAACCCCTTTATCGAGCGCTAAAGGGGTTATGCTTCATTATTAAATGCGTTCCTTAAGGAGGAGGTCCCGCTACCAGGGTAAGTTCGGGAGTGGGAGCGTAACGAAGCAATGGAGCAATGGGAAGGGGGGTGGTAATGGAGCCGCATTGGAATGGGGTGGCATTGGGATGGGGAGGGTGAGCGGAGACTGAGGTGACCCAGCATATGCCGGCTCCGTTACATTAGTCTATGTAGTAATTTTAGAAGGTCTGTCGTGTCTAATAAAAGCCCATGCAGCGGATGCCCGGGCAAGTGCCTCATGGGGTGCCACTGCAATGGAGATAGGACAGACTTGGAGCGTGTAGAGGAGGACCTACTGCCGAGGCAAGAATGGAGGCTGGAGGGGAGCGGGACAAAGCTACAGAGGGGGAGTCAGGTAGAACAACAGAGGGAGGGTAGTTGTGATGGAGTCATAATGAACTGGGTGGGGGGTGGGAAACAGCAGAGAGGGGGTGGGGATGGAAAGAGAGAGGAGGGCGGTGCTGAATAGGGGGGGCGGAGACTGAGGTCTGATATTAGTATTGATAAATAATAAATTATTATTATTATTATTATTATTATTAATAATAATAATAAATAATATTATTATTATACAATTAAAAATAAACCTGTACAAAACAAAATCATTATTTATTAAATTAAAAAATATATAATAATTTTACAGGATAGTTTGGTTGTACAAATCGTTACATACTTACCCTTGCAAGTCTTTAGTCCCTTTGTGCATGTTTTTTTTTTATAAGATACAGCGTATTCCCTACAGTAAGTTTGACATGACCATATATGGAATTTAAGAACAGCATCCCTAATGAAGTCATGAAGTCAAAACTTTAAACAGTACTCACTTATTAGATCATTTTATATGTATAAAGGTAAACTAAGGTATATTAAATGTAAACATTGCACAAAAACAATACGACTGAAGCTCCACAGTATCTATTACTTGCACTTGACAGGTCAAAACTTTACCATATAGTTCTACACTGCCAGGACTCACAAATTGTTCTAATTGCTAAATATTCCATATAAATTGACTTACCCCATTGGATCACTGAGATCAGGATGAAAATACCGTGTTGAGTCATTTTGGGTGAAGTGTAGCTTGTTCCTCTTCAGATAAATTGTCTGTGTTCTAAAATTCTAGCAAAGGGAGGTACTGTGCTCAATGTACTGAGAAACCAGTGGATGTTTAAAATGTGGATAAACTAGTTTGAAAAAAAAAAAAATCCAAATGTTATAATAACTTGAAGATTCACTTTGGTCAGACTCTCTGATATAAATTAGTTTAGGATTGAGACAACGAGGGTACAGCAAAATACAGATTAGGAATTCCTACAGACAATGTAATATGGGAGTCACTTATATATTCTCAAGATAAAATAAATCTGATGTGAAAAGTTCCAGTAGATTTTTAAGCTTATGCAATACATGGAAAATTGCAATGCTAATTATTGTGCCACTGCAATAGGGGTACAACACTAGGAGTAAAGCCATCTATCATATATTCACATATTAATTGTACTCTAATTACTAGAACTGAACTTGCATGTATGGTGCCCTTTTATTCCCTTAACCTTGGTTATTATCTTTATAATTGTATAGATCTAGCCAGATGATAACCAGATTCTTAGATCAGTTATTATTATTATTATTATTACTACCAGTTATTTATATAGCACACACACATATTCCGCAGCGCTTTACAGAGAATATTTGTCCATTCACATCAGTCCCTGCCCCAGTGGAGCTTACACTCTATATTCCCTACCACATGCGCACACACATACACACTAGGGTTAATTTGTTGGGAGACAATTAACCTACCACTATATTTTTGGAGTGTGGGAGGAAACCGGAGTACCCGAAGGAAACCCACGCAAGCACAGGGAGAATATACAAACTCCACACAGTTAGGGCCGTAGTGGGGGTCGAACCAACGACCTCAGTGCTGTGAGGCAGTAATGCTAACCATTACACCATCTGTGCTGCCTAATTAAATCCCTTTCACACCTAAACCCTGGGTCCGATTCAGGTTAATGAACACGGTTTCAAGCCGCGTCACAGCTGCTCAAACCCCTTTCACAACGCATGTTGGACCCCGGTTATTCCCAGGCTGTCCCCTTTCACACTGCATCTCTATCTGGCCTGCAAAACTAGTAGTAATTAAAAGTGGTCGTTACAGACTAACAAAGATGAGTCATGAAAAGTTGGCGCTTTTAGGGATCTATTCATTATGTTAATTATTGTGGAGCGGACGGACCCTGATAATTAACATACTAACTCGACGCGAGCGCCAAAGCAATTTATCATTCCGAAGATCAGCTGTCTCCCCAAAGCGCTTCACTGCTCCTTTTGGAGCAGTGACACTAGTGTGCATGCGTGACCTACAGGTCACGCATGCACACAAAAGTTCCCACGTCTGGAAGAAGGAGCCGGACAGGGGTGGAGGACTATTAATATTGTATTTTCGGAGCTTGATGAATACTGTCCCCATACTAGTTTATGGGGACAGCAGGCCATTCCAGGAGAGAAAGGTAAGCAGGCGATATCTGTGATATCTGCTGCATTACCCTTTTAATGAATGGCCTGGACACTTAATTTATACAATTGTATTTTCACCTGCAATGTTCGTGCATGAATCTTCCAAACATAATCTGGGTAGAAAAACCCGGGTCACCCCTTTCACATCACAGCGGGTCGGTTACGGGAATAACCGTGATCATGACCGAGGTCGAGGAACCAGGACACACAACTTGGGCTGACCCTTTCAGACCAAGCCAGGACCCAGGTTGCCCCAGCAATATCCCGGGTCAGTGTGAAAGGGGTATTAATATGTTTTTGGAGATGCATTGTTTTATCTGTTATAATAATAACAACATGTCTATTGAATATTATATCCATTTTTAATTGAGCAGATACTGTAGTTTTCTTTTACAGCATATGGCATTGGCAATGAATGCATTTTACTTACTGTGCTTTAGGGAAAATTGGGAAAAGTAAAATAAAAAGTAACACATATAATTATTAAAAAAATGACTTTTAGGCTATTAGTGCCATCGATTCCTGCCTGTCTATACCTTCTAAAATTGTTGCAATTTAGCATTATGAGTCGCACAAGAAATAAATGCTTTCAGACTTTGAGTGTGGTTCCAAAGCACAAAAAGTTATCATTCAATATAAAAACAGATGGTTACACGCTGTGATCTAAATACAATTAGCGCAAATAAATCATATAGAACCAAGGTACAGTGGTTACATACGCACGCGCTCTGGACCCAGATCCCGGCATCAAAGTAGAAACCTCCATCAGCATCCAAGTTTAGAGAGCCCACATATATACTCTAGCAGAGATAGGCAATACAATAGAACAGTTTGGCATGATTCCATTGGTTCTTCTTCCTGGTTCTTCTGTTACAGTACAGTTCATAGGTCAATTCATATGTACACAATCCAGCCTCCAACAGCTCTTTGCATTTGGTATGGAATGCCGCACGACCAGCAGCTCAAACCCTGGCTGCGGCAGCCCAACAAATCAGCAGAGCCTGGCAGCGGAAGACCGACAGCGCTGGAATCCCGATCGTCTCAAGGTAAGTATAAACTATTCTATTCTAACCCCCTAACCCTCCTTAGGGGTGCCTAACCCTAACCTCCCCTTCCCCGCTGCCTAAACCTAAATCCCAGGGGTGGTGCCTAACCCTAAGACCCATGGGGGTGCCAAATCCTCCCTCCCCCTAGCTTAACCCTAACCCTCCCGGGGGGGTGCCTAACCCTAAGTCCCCCCCAGGTGGCCTAAACTTAACCCTCCCCCCCGCGGCTGTCCGCTTGCGGCGCCCGGCATCCCTTCGATCGGGATGCCAGGCGCCGGCGTCGGGAAAATGACAGGCGTCTGGATTAGAAACGCCTGTCATTTAACCCTAGCCAGGATTAAGGATTCTAGATGCCGGCAGTCGGGATTGAAACCGCCGGCATCTTAAACGTATCCCAGCTCTTTGTGTCCTGTTTCCTGCTGCATAATAAATCTAAGCTGGCTACATTACAGAGTACATTTTAATGTTTAACTCTCTATGGTCCATAGTTTGCAGACACATGTTGCGTTCTTCTCACCGATGAGACCGGGAAATCTGCAAAGACACAGTGGATCAGTACAACACCAAACACGGTCTGCTTACCATGTACTAAACCTTAGATATCAAATTACATTTATTTCACAACATTAATAATACTGAATAAACCTTGAATATTACACTTCAATGCTAGGGAACCTTTTATGTAAGTGTGCAGTGTGTAAGTATTGGGGTTTTGGGAAAAGACGACTAAGTTTTTGTGGAGTACACCATTTGTGGAGTACACCATGGTACGTGTTTTGCAGGGTTGATCATTTTATATGTTTTAGTGACTGTCTGTATTTATATGATGAGGAATTTTAACTTCTTTCTATTGCGTGGGAATCGCACAACACTAAATAATAGCATCGCTGTATGTACTTATAATGGGAGAGATTCACTAAAATGGCGCTGGGCGGCCAGTCACAAAATGGAGTCTCATTGCCATTCGCAAAATGGCATTGTGCAGATTTAATTTTAAACCGATCCTGTCTCAGCCAATTGTCCGGCTTCGACAGTGCAACCCCCAAAAACAGTACGCCCAGATTTTAAGGGCAGGTTGTCTCCAGTATAATGAAATATTAAATAAGTTCTTGATAAAAGTCATTTGACCGAAACGTTGAACTTGAGCTTGGGAGTCTTCTTTACAAATCCTGTGAGTGCCGCTGTTTTTTAAATGTGTACATTTTGGCCTGTTTGGACCATCAGAGGGCACCCAGGCATTTGGATGTTATTTAACCTGTGGTGCCGGCATTATTTTGAGATATATATATATATTTTTATTAGGGGTGAGCGGGTTCGGATTTCCGAACCTCCCCGATCCGAAGCCGATCTGAGTCAGGCTCGACTTTTCCCGCCTGACTCGGATCTGAAATAGAGGCAAAACGTCATCATCCCGCCTTCCGGGTCTGGCGGGTTTTGGATTCTATATAAAGGTACCCGCGTCGGCGCCATTTTCTCACTCGACTGTGGACAGTGAAGAGGGAGGGTGGGAGTTAGGGCTGGCTGGGTTATGTAGTGTAGTGTAGTGTAGTGTTGTGCTGTGCTGCTGTTGTCCATAGGGGCTGTGTCCACTCCTCCAAAGTCCATAGGGGCTGGCTGTGTTGTGCTGTGCTGCTATTGTCCATAGGGGCTGTGTCCACTCCTCCAAAGTCCATAGGGGCTGGCTGGACTGTGTTGTGCAGTCAGTTGTCCATAGGGGCTGTGTCCACTCCAAAGTCCTGTGCAGTGTCCCAGTCCTAAAGGGGTGCTGTAGTGTTGTCCAGGGTGTGCTCTGTCCATCAGGGGTGCTCCCCCCAAGTGCAAAAAAAATAAATATTTTTTCTGTGTTTGTGAATTGTGTGCGCAGTAGCCGCACATGCATCAACAAAGTAGCGCCAAGCGTACGCCTGTGTCATAAGTAAAGGGCCAGCTGGCTTGACCGTTAAAGGGTGCTGTAACCCCCAAAGTGCACTCCAAACCAAATAAAAAAATATTTTCTGTGTTTGTGAATTGTGTGCACTGTGGCTGCACGTGCATCAACAAAGGAGCAGCGCCAAGCGTGCGCCTGTGTCCCATAAGTAAAGAGCCGGCTGGCTCATTTCTTAAAGGGTGGTGTAACCCACAAAGTGCACTAGTCTCCAACAAAAATAAAAAATAATTTTCTGTGTTTGTGTGCACCTTAGCCGCACGTATATATCAATATAACATAAATGGAGGACCAAACTTTCTCCGATAAAAATAAAATAGGGAAAGATCAAGAACCACTTCCTCCTAGTGCTGTTGCTGCTGCTTGGAGTTGTTCATCATCCCAGAGAGGAAGTAGGAACACCACTACTTTTACTAAACAATTGACCCTCCAACAGTCCTTAGCGAGGAGGATGAAGTACGACAGCAGTCATCCTGAAGCAAAACGTATAACTGAGGCCTTGACTGCTATGTTGGTGTTAGATGTGCGTCCGGTATCCGCCATTAGTGCAGTGGGATTTAGACAATTGATGGAGGTAGTGTGTCCCCGGTTCCAAATCCCGTCTAGATTCCACTTCATTAGGCAGGCGATACCGAGACTGTACAGAAACGTCAGAAAAAGTGTCCTCAGTGTCCTGAAAAGTGCGGTTGTACCCAATGTCCACTTAACCATGGACATGTGCACAAGTGGAACAGGGCAGACTAAGGACTATATGACTGTGACAGCCAACTGGTTAAATGTATCACCTTACGCAGCAACAACAGCAGCGTCACCAGTAGCAGCATCCCAGAAACCCCAGCTCGTTCCAAGGCAGGCTACGCTGTGTATCACCGGTTTCAGTAAGAGGCACACCGCCGACAACCTCTTAGAGAAACTGAGGGAAATCATCACCCTGTGGCTTACCCCACTTAGACTCTCCTGGGGATTTGTGATATCTGACAACGCCACCAATATTGTGCGGGCATTACATCTGGGCAAATTCCAGCATGTCCCATGGCCAGAATTTTCTGAAAAGCGACAGGGGCGTGCAGGAGACGCTTTGGGTGGCCAAAAAATTTCTGGACGCTTTCGCCATTCAGCGACTGCGTGCGTTAAAGGGTGCTGTAACCCCCAAAGTGCACTCCAAACAAAATAAATAAGAATTCTTTTTTTTTCTGTCTTTGTGAATTGTGTGGGCTGTAGCCGCACCTGCATCCTCAAAGCAGCAGCGACAAGCATGTGTCTGTCTGTTAAAGGATTACATCGGTGACAGCATCCAAGTAGGCATGTCAGACAGTCCGTACCTGTACTGCAGGAAAAAAAGGCAATTTGGAGGCCCCTGTACAAAGTGGCTCTATTTTACCTGAGTTGCCCCCCCTCCAGTGTGTACTCCGAAAGAGTGTTTAGTGCAGCCGGGAACCTTGTCAGCGAAAGGCGTAGGAGGTTGCTTCCACAAAATGTGGAGAAGATGATGTTCATAAAATGAATTATCAACTCTTCCAGGGAGACCAGCCTCCAGAACGTACAGAGGGACCTGTGGTTGCGGATTCCAGCGGGGACGAATTAATACTCTGTGAGGATGAGGATGTACACAACACTGAAGAGGGTGAGGAATCGGTGGATGAGGAGGATGAGGACGACATCTTGCCTCCGTAGAGCCAGTTTGTGCAGGGACAGATTAATTGCCAGCTTGTTTTGTGGGGGCCCAAACGAACCAATCATTTTAGCCACAGTCGTGTGGCAGACCCTGGCGCTGAAATGATTGGTTTGTTAAAGTGTGCATGTCCTGTTTATACAACATAAGGGTGGGTGGGATGGCCCAAGGACAATTCCATCTTGCACCTCTTTTTTTTCTTTGCATTATGTACTGTTTGGGGCCTAGTTTTTCAAACTGCCATCCTGTCTGCCACTGCAGTGTCACTCCTAGATGGGCCACGTGTTTGTGCCCCCCCACTCGTGTCGCTTAGCATAGTCATCCAGCTACCTCGGTGCAACCTTTTGGACATAAAAACACTATTGTGAGGTGTTCAGAATAGACTGGAAATGAGTGGAAATTAAGGTTATTGAGGTTAATAATAGCATAGGAGCAGAAAAACCCACAAATTCTGTGATTTTAGCTGTTTTTATGCTTTTTAAAAAAAAATACAAATCCAAAACACACACACACATATATATATACGTATATATATATACACACACACACATATACACACACACACACACACACACACACACACAGCCATAGCTAGACTTTTTGATGCCCTGTGCCAGAAAGAGCATTGGCGCCCCCCATTTTTCAAAGGGACATAATGCACCCAAAAAAAGTGTAATAGCCTCATGGGGAAGGGCCAGGGAAGAGATAGGAGAGGCCAGGAGATGCTGGGGATGAAATAAGAGGCAGCTACAAGTGAGAATGATAATAAACAGAAAATTGACAGGCACAAACAACGCCCCTCTCCCTGCGGTGCACTGTGCCATGGCACAGGCCGCACTACCCTAGTTACGGCCCTATATATAGAGAATAGAGATAGGGACTAGAAACAAAGATATGCATTTTAGTTCTAGAAGTATTTTTTCCCTTGAAGGAATATTGTGACAAGACAAAACTGCAGAACACGTGCGTGCAGAGATCAAAGGCAAATATATGCTAAAGGGCAGAATTATGGAGATATTTTACCAAGTTTATTTCAAGTAAAATAAAGATTTATTACAATATGCTACCAACAGAAGCCTTATCTCTCCACACCCTCACCTCACAAGCACATTTATTAAATGTATTTTTTACTGCAATTTTTTTTTATTTACGGCCTTTATATATTACTAACAGCAGTTATTTCATATCTACCCACTTTTTTTTATTTTTGCCAGAGATGTCAGAGGGGAGGTGTAGCTGGGAAGTGCAAGGGGCGTCGCTCTGAGAATCATCTATTAGGGAATTGCAAGGGGGCATGGCTTTAAGCATTGTGTATATGTGGGGGTGCAGGGGGCGTGGCTCTGAGAATTGTGTACATGGGGGGGTGCAGGGGGCGTGGCTCTGTGAAGCATGTCATCACATCTGACAGTTGAAGTGCTACTATTTTATTATTACCCTGGTACCCATCAGCCAGAGTAACAAGATTGTTCCACTGCTATCCAGCATTGGACCAGTCAGCTGTAGGAGTGGAGGTCCAATGGGTTTTATCAAGCCTATCCCTAGAAGAATGAGTCTAAAAAAAATTAAAGGGGTAAAACCTGATGGGAAATTAAAACAGCCACAGATCATATGGGTTTGGTTCTGGCCTGTCAATTTTTTGTGTATGTTCATTTTCATTTGTAGCTTCCTCTTCTTTTATCCCCAGAATCTCCTGGCCTCCCCAATCTTCTCCCCTCCATCTGGCCACCTCCCCAAGCACGCTCGCTCTGAATCAGGGCCCTCCTACCTGTTTTTGGAGCGTCCTCATGGACGCTCGCATAGCTGTGGGTTACCACCCACAGCTTATGCGAGCGTCCATGATGATGGTCGCGATGGTCAAAGACCATCGCGACTATCAGGCTTGTGACGAGACCCTGCGGTAGGGTCTCGCTGCTGCAAGCCCAGGAGTGATTTTGGCTCTATCAGAGCCAAAATCACTCCCACTGACATCATTACTGATGTCAGTGGGGCCGGACTCAGACGGTAGGCGTTCCCATGGGAACGCCTCCGTCTGGCAGCCACGCCCCCGGCACGCCCACCAAAGGGGGCGTGCTGTCAATCACCATCGACAGCACGCCCCCTTTGGTGCGAGACCCCAAGCGACGTATTTCTCGTCGCTCGCCGAGTCTCGCGCATGCGCACGACGGAGCTCCCTCCATCGTGCGCATGCGCATTCGCACAACATAGACCCGCTTGCGAGCGACCTTTGCTCGCGAGCGGGTCTGAATGACCCCCTTAGTCCCATCCTCTAGTTTTAACACACACTATCTGACCCACAATTTCTGATGGCAAACCCTGAGCACAGCAACTAGTTCACAACTGAGGTGTTACCAGCACACCTCGAGTACCCGTGCCTGTGAGTTCAGCTGCTGGCGCAGGATACACACACTGATCTCCCTGCCGCTGATATTTGCTGCATATACGTTACAAGTAGCGCTCTTTCTATACCTTCAGTCGGTGATCTACACTGCTGGCTCCAGGCTTGTGCACGGCTGCTCTGATGGACAAATCCTGCTGCAGGTACAGCTTCACCAGCGCGCTCCTACATCTAGAGCTGGTAAGTTATATTGCACAATGATTGTGTACCACCACACCAGCCATTGGATTCACACTGTATTTGGCAGTGACACTTGGATAACAGTGATACAAAGGGATCGGTATCCCTTCATCATCGTACATAACAAATCAGATGTCATGGCCCTTAAACGAGGCCATGCCCCCTTTTAGGCACGTGTCCTATGTCCCTATTTTAAAAATAGGGGTGGGGGGGCACTAATGCTCTTTTTGGCCCAGGGCACCAAAAAGTCTAGTCACGGCTCTGGTTTCTCTGTTATACAGTAAGTAAACTAACTTCAGAGACTTTTCCGTTGTAAAACGATTATGTGTGCGTGTTCTTTTCTGTGTATTACTAATTGTTTGTCTTTGTATGACCAAACCTATCATAAATCAGAGGACCCCACCTCTCCTAGAATAAAGCAAGCAGGAAACCATCACAGTTGAAATACATTTTTATACAGGTCACAGTATTTTGTTTTACCTACTGTTGCTAAACAGATATAATAGGTTGGAAACTGTAGCCTGATGGAAAATGACATTATCTGTACCATGTGCTACTGAAAAGCAATCTGTCATGAATATAGTATAACACATACATGCCTACTCTCCCGGGTATTGCGGGAGGCTCCCGATTTTTCGGGTAACCCCCCGCGATCCCGGAAGATTAGGCATATCTCCCGCATCCCGCCCACTTCCTAGTGAAGTGGGCAGGATGGGGAGATTTTACCTGAAATTATCGGGTCCGTCGGGAAGGGGCGGGGCTAAATTAGGCAAATCGCGTCATTTAGCCCCGCCCCCTCCTCACGGACCCGCGAATCACGGGGGTTTTCTGTAAAGGGGGCGGGGCCTAATGCCGTCTATCGTCTGGCCCCGCCCCCCGAAGAGGAGAGCAGCAGGTCCCCTCCTGCTGCTCCCGGAAAGCTGCCCAGCAATGTAGGTAAGTATGGTATAACATATACGAGTAAACATTGCTATTAAGTACTTGATTCATGACATGTGTCCTGTATCCTGTTAATTTTGTCCCCTTGTTTCTGTTATATATTTGTTCTTATGTCAAACAGAATAAAAATTGAAATAATGATTGTTAGATAAAATAAAAGCTTATCTTCTTTTTACAGCTAACAATAGTTCACATAGTTTATATGTACTCTTTGATTTAATGTCCCTGTAGTTGCAGGTTACTATCACTGTAGTTTTTCTCTCCCAGGGTGGTTTGTGTGCTGTTATTTAATTTTTTTTTTTATTTTTTTTTACTATGCAGCTGTTTTGGAACCTGAAAACTTAAACTGCATGTTATGTTGTCAGTTTGCATTAACAGCCCTTGTGCATGCTGCCACTTGTAGTGGAACAAGTGTTGCACATTTCTTAATATTAAGGGGTAAATTTACTAAGATTCGAGTCATTGAGTTTTTCTTTTTCCAACTCGATTAGCATCGCCAAAACTTGGGTGATTTGATGCGTCTGAAACTCGCAAATTTACTAAGAAGTGAGTTTAGCTGAGAATGAGATGGCCGATGGGGAAGCAGATCGAGATTTATCCCCCGAGTATCAAGTTTTGAAGGAGATTTCTCACCAGAATTTGCATCTTCTCTCTGCCTATCTCTCCCGAACAAGCAGCCTGCACATACAAGTGAGATATGTGAAGGCTGCTTGTGTGTTTCAACTGTAAAAAAAGTGTTCATATATATTTTTTTTTAAATGACGTAGGGTCCCCCCCAAAAGCATAATCAGCCCCAGGTGCTCAGCCAGTCCTGGTTCCTAAGATGTTTTACTACAGAGGTGAGAGAGAAAAATGTGTTACAACAACAGTGAGATGGGAATGTGTTACTATAGAGGTGAGAGGGGAATGTGTTACTACTCAGATGAGGGAGGGGAATGTGGTACTATACAGTAGAACTGAGGGCAGGGAATGTGTTACTACACAGGTATGGAAGGGGAATGTGTTACTACACAGGTGAGGGAGAGCAATGTCAAATGTGTTGCTACGGTGTGAGTGAGGGGAATGTGTTACTGCAGTGGTGAGTATGGGTAATATGTTACTCCAGAGGAGAGGGAGAGGAATAAGATACTACAGGTGTGATGGAGGGATTGTATCGCTATATCTTGTGAAAAGAATCACATAGGCCGGGTAAAATCCATCAGTAGCTTTTATTGCTCACCACAGGCAGGTACATAAGATATAAAAAACTTCCAGTGAACTGCGCAAAAACCATATATGCTGTACCATATCTTCAAATAATATGTTGGATTGACACAAGGCTTCCTTTATAAAAAAAATGTAATACAATTGATCTATGTATTAAATCTTTTTTATATAAGCGAAGCCTTGTGTCAATCCAACATATTATTTGAAGATATGTTATATATGGTTTTTGCGCAGTTCACCGGAAGTTTTTGGTCTTAAGTGGCTGTATGAACTTGCAGCAAAATCATAATTATTAGTATTTTTAGGGGTGAGCGGGTTCGGTTCTACTCGGTTCCGTTCGGATTTAAAAAACAAATCTTATTGGCTATCCAAAACTCGTGACAGCTGATACCCAATAAGATTCAGTTTTTAAATCCGAACGGAACCGAGTAGAACTGAATCCGCTCATTATATGTATATATATATATATATATATATATATATATACACACACACACACATATACACACACACACACACATATTTACACACACACACACACACACACACACACACACATATTTACACACACACACACCCAATTAGCACCAGGATATCAGTTTTGAGTAATACTTTGAAACTGTTTTTTTCTGTGTAGGTACACAAGATATGGCAGTTTCACAGGCAAGATGTCATACAAAGTCTTCCAATACAGCAATATTTCTTCAGTGGACTCGCAGGTCCAGGAACCCTAACACTAGTCATCCCCAAGCCTATAAGCTGGGCGACTATTTCACCGTCAAGCTCAGTTTCCCCAGTGTCTCTGCAGTTCTTAAACCAGCTTCTCACAGGTGTCTAATCATCTGCCTTTCCAGGCACTGATTGAGGCTACACCTGAACTGGACATTTACACAATCCTCATGCCTTTGCTCTGCCAAAGCTAGGAAATCTGGATATTCCACATTTACTTCATGTGGAATTATGCTGACCCTGTCACACTCCTCCCCTCTTAGCTTCAACCACCCTGGTGAAGCTAAAACACTAAGGCGAGCTACAGTATCTACCTCGCCCACATCTATTTGTGCCATCCATCCGGGTACACAGCTCTCTGCCATTTTCCACAGTTCGCCATCCTCACCCTCTTCCTCCTCTAGCTTCACCAAAGGGTTGCTTGGAGGATCGGGCCCAACAAACTTCCCGGAAAGGGCATCAGCACTGAGGTGCTGTTTCCCCGGACGATGCTGTACCTCAAACTTAAATGGCTGCAAAGACAAAAACCAGCTGGTTACATGAGCATTGCATGTGCATCCATTGTAAAGGGGCATGATCTGTAACCAACACAAACTCCCGCCCCAACAAATATTTTAATGACTCTACTGCCCACTTGATTGCCAAGCACTCTTGCTACACAGTGTAGTACTTGGGCAGCAATTTCTGGCTGAGGTAGAGGATGGGTTTCTCTTCCCCTTCTACCACTTGGGAAAGGACTGCTCCCAATCCTGTACCCGAGGCATCTGTCTGCAATATAAACTGCTTTTTAAAGTTAGGAGTGTACAAAATAGGTTCTGCACACAAGGCGTGCCTTAAATCCTTCCATGCAGCTTCTGCTGCTCTAGACTACAGTATCTTGCCTGGGAACTGTTTTTTTAAGACACTCAGTTAATGGTGCTGCCCTAGTGGCGAAATCACGAATGAATCTGCGGTAGTAACCCACTAGGCCAAGGAATGTTCTGAGCTGGGATTTACATTTGGGTTTAGGCCATGTGAGGACCGCCTCCACCTTACTGGGCTGAGATTTTACCTGCCCTCTACCTACAATATATCCCAAATATTTTGCCTCCATTAAAATGGCACACTTCTCAGGATTAGCAGTAAACCCATGTGCCCGTAAAGATTACAACACTGCTTCTACTCTTGGTAAGTGTGACTCCCAGTCGGGGCTAAAGATGACTAGGTCATCTAGATATGCAGCTGCATATTCCTTGTGAGGTCACAGCAACCTGTTCATAGCCCTCTGGGAGGTTGCCGGA